>CM073428.1:45262819-46512819 GCA_037114965.1 Monochamus alternatus | reverse complement strand
TTTGTTTTAATAACAGTTACATAATAGCAGGTAACAACTTTAATATTAAATTATAACATGATACCTACCTGTCAAATTTATAGCCTCTAATATCAACAAAAGTCCACGGATTTCGTTTTATCGAATACCTATTTCCTAGGTAACCATTTCTCTTACCCATTGATACGTATTTAATTTATAAAATGTACTGCGAAAATATTATTTCAGTAAAATAACATACTTGGATGTGTTATTCATATCCATTGGTTAGACATTGATGCCCAACTAGATACTTAGTTCCAGTGGATAGTAGTTATTTTAAATATGGAAAATATGTTACTTAATTTTTTAAACGAAATCTGATACATTTATATTTTCTATGAGAAAATGTTTGTTCTCTTTAGTTTAGAAAGATATATTTAGGTAGACATAGAAAAACGAAATGTTACTTTTATTTAATTTTAAAACAGTTACGTAGATACCTACTGTTCTAACTTTAATGTTTCTTAAGAGAGGTGTCCGTATACGGTATTTTAAACAATAATAGATAATGCTACCACTAAATTTTGAAAGAAATTAGGTCCTATGTAATAATATATGAATGAATCGTATGGGAGATTAAAATATGTATTTTCAAAAAATTATCTACATGTTAAATTTATTATTTATAGAAAATTTTAAAGATATATACCTAGGTACTTTTTAATGTAATTGTCAAGTACTTCCAATTTTGAATATTACCTAATACTTATTAATCTGAGGATGTCAACAAGGCTCGCTCGTCTCTTTATCTAATTATAAGTACCTAGGTACCTACCTACCTGAGTAATTAAAAAAATGATCTACACATTCCTTTGTACCTAATCTATGTACTCATATATGTACTTTAATATATAATTTTTTTATTATATCTTAATAAATCAAAATTTATTTACAGGCATTTCCCCTCAGCTCAACAGCAAGTTTGAAAGTCCGACGGCTAGTGAGTGCGGCATAGCTGTTTCTAGGTAAGTTGAGTCCTGGTTTACATATATTTCATCTTTATCAGTGGTGAATACCTAATAGGTAATAATTTACTTTTAATTTCCTAGCTGGTTAAGTTATGCAGAAATCTCGCAATATTATTTTAAAGATACTAAGGTAAGGTACTATAAAGAATAATACTAGAATTAATTTAGAATACATACATACATACCTATTCATGCACCTATAGCGTAACAAGTTATATAACTAGGTAAATTAGTACCTACATATTTAGCTACCTAGCCTAGGTACCTATATGGCCCTCATTGAAATTTTAACTAGGTAGTTATCTATAGGTAGGTATACGACATTAACTAACTACTTTTACGTAAAAATAAATAGGTAATTAAGTAGGTACTCACTTATGCATACACTACCTATGCATGTCTCGAAGTTTATCTAGGATCAACCTGTAATTTTTATTTTTAAATTTCTACGTCCTAATTTTGTAAATTTTTCTCAGGTACGGTAAAATAAATAGTAAGTAGGTATAGATACAAGTGCAAATAACAACATAAAATAATTTAAATAAATAAGTTTAGTAAAATAAATCAAAGAAATGTAATAGATAAATAGAACAATTTAAATGAATTTAAGGGCGCCGTTTTTATACGCAAATTTTCAACAAATTCGTAGTTTGTTGAGACACTCTGAAAGAAATCTCTGTTAGTTAGAAAGGTTGTGTTAATTATATACTTTTTATCCAGAGTGTATAACAGCTTCCAGGTTGACAAGTCATTGTTTTATCATAAAATCTCCTGAACTTTACACGTCAACTGCGCATTGAAAAAATTGTATACGGCATTACAAACATTGTCACACCAAGCAGAATTCTTTTAGAAAACTTGTACCATTTGAATTGATGTAAATTATGAAATATTTTTCACGGTGTGTGGTACACAGTGATAAGGTACAAATACACGGTCTTTCATGTTCTCTATAGCGCATTATCAACAAAAAAAAGATAACCAATAATATAAATAAAATAAAGCATATGAAATAAAGATATTAAATTACAATGATTACAATATTTAAAGCTACTTAAGTACAGGTACCTACCTACAACCTATAGGTGCCCACTTATTTAACTAAACTTAATAATCTGTGGAACATTTAGTGATGAAGAAAAAGTAAACAAATGTTGACATTTCTGAAAAAAGAGTGTGGACTGTAAAATGTTATTTATTATAAATGAGTATTTTTACTGTTTTTTTTTATATAGATACCAATAATTACCTAAACTTACATATAAAACAATTTTTTTACTCGTACATGAAGCTACCTACTTGTTTTCAGTATTTTTGCATATCTAATAGGTACTTTGCCACTTTAAAAAAATTAGAAAAACAAATTATAGGTACGAAATTAATGAAATTGCAGATATTTGTTTAATAATTTTTTGTATACATGTAGGTACATATACCTACCTAGTATGTAGGTACCTGTAACCGTAAGATTATTATTTACGATATTAAGTGATGAAAACAAAAAATACTTAAACAATAGGAGAGAGATAAATAATATGTATCTTTTCTGGAATATAATAATTATAATATTAAATTTAAAATGAGACAATGAAAATAAAAAATGCCAATTTTAAATAAATATTAAAGTATTATACGTAAGCTAGGTAGACATATCTAAGTGGCATAGAAAATGACAACGGAAACAAAATTTAAGGAACCCTTATAATTTCAATGGTGTTTGTTGAGTATAACGAGATAATCTATGAGTTACTAAAATATTTATAAAGTGCAAATTAAGTAGGTACCTAATGATTTCTTTAGATTTCATTTAAGTGTAGATAGGTACCTACTTAAAAAATATGTAAGGACGATATAATATATTTCATCAATGACTTATTTGGCGAATAATAAATAATATATTTATTAATAATTACATAAACTTCTATATTAGGTACCTATTCCTATTTTTTTGTACGATGTTGTTTTAATATTTGAATGAAACAAATACAATTATGTTTTTTTCAATATTTAAAAAAATATTCACGAATATTAAATCTTTCAGCGGACAAAATTATTTATTTTTTTTCAGTGAACAGAGTATCTAAAAGGGATGCTTAAGTGAGTCCAGTTTATATAAACTACTTGAATATTGGGCATAAATTAAATTTTAAGTTTATAACTACATAAAAGGTCTCAGTGGTTCACGTAAAAAAACATTAAATTAAAAAAAAATTAGCATTGCAATATAAATAATTTTCCAAACCAAAAAGTAATGATTTCCGAGATATTTAAACGTAATGGTTTTCAAGCAGTTATAATCAATTGTGTCCAGAAGATGTTCAAAAGTCGAAAACCAATGATTTAACAAGAATCGTTTATATACTTAACATTCCATAGTATTTGAGGGCTTTTCAAGTGGATTATATTCTAAAATTTCTGATATTGAAAATTTCTTTAAACCCTACAGTGCATCAGACAACATTTTTAAACAAAACGCCCTATATATACCTAATATAGTTATGGATATCAGTCTTGTTTATATTTTAACTAAATATTTCTAATGATAGTATAGGTATAAGTACCTACATACACAGATATTTAAAATATCGGCTGTATGAATTATACAAAACTTACAATGTACAAACATATCTACACCCATATCCAATCGTTTATTATTGTTCTTACCGGGTTAAGAAGATAAACTAAATTTTCCATAACACCTATATCTTTCATAGGTACAATGATATACTCTATATCCTATATCTATATACTTGATAGACATTCAATAATAGTTAATATGAAGTTGAAGTTACAGAAGTAAATATCCAAAGATCGACTTTGTTTGAAACTTATTGAGCAGTAACAAATGTTTTAGTATACCTAGCAGCAAACATATTGTACACTACTATTGAGCATGTATGGGGGATTTGGTGGGTAATTCTTATCCTTCTTGCTATGTATCGGTTCTCCACTTATTCACTATTCATTAGCCAAATTGATTTGTTCTAAATGTAGGACCCAAAAGTCTGCTGGCCGATATAAACTTTGATTTCCTCGTGCATAAGAAAAGTTGATCAGCAAGTCTCAGCTATGTAAAGCTCCCGTGCTCACATAGAATGTGCAACGCAATTTATTTTGTTATTCAGTTACAACTTCGGTAGAGTGGGTTCTCTACTAATTTTATTTTGTGGAGATCCTTCTTCTAGACAGTTCTACGATTTCTGTAGGAAAAATTTTGCTTATACTCCTTTATTTGTTGTTTTAAGATAGAAAGGAAAAGTCAGCATTTCCTCTACAGGAACCAATACTAGATTCGAAATCCGTTATTCAAGATATTTTTCTTTTATTCATCTCTCCAAAGGATGCCAAAACAGGCTCCTAAGAATACTGTTTCAGTTTCCTTTCTGGTATATCGTTTTTTTCTTTCCATAAGTACATGTTTACCCTGTTATCCAGCATACCTTAACTATGTTGGTACTTGCCACTACTTTATTTAGCAATCCTAAGAAACCTTAAACAAGTTTTGATCTTATCTATCTTATAAGATAAATGAGAACAATCTCCTGCATATTTTTAAACAAAAAAGTATCAATGGCAAAAACCTACTTAGAAAACTGATGGGCAGGTTTCATATCTGTAGTTTTATTGTCACCTAGGAGATTTCCATTCAATGTAATACCCTTGTATTAGTTTCAGGATCTGCTATTAGATTAATTAAAATAATACTACCTCTATTAAGAAGTGAATCGAAAATTAAAGCACAACAAACATTGAATCAATAAATTTCCTTTAAAATTTGACGCAAATATTGAATACTAAGGGATAATTGCAATAATAAATTGATTGTATTATAATGCATTGTAAATAGATGATAAAATGTATACGATATTACAAATAATAAACAATATATTCATTTCTAATCTCAATATATTATTGAATTTATACCTACCTAGTTGATTGTCAATAAATCTATCCCACTATTTCCCTATTTAAGTTTCAAGTACTGAAGCTAACCAACAATTAGCAACATCTAATCCCAGAAAATAAGAAACTAGAATTCGAATTTATTGTTCATTCGCATGCTAGGACACGTTACAAAAAATAATCACTTAGCAAGTAAATTCAGTTAGTTTGACATAAATGTGTCGTGCACTTCCCAGGGCATCAATTGGATGTTGCCTGACGTCAAATAAAATTTCTCTTCAGAGAAGTTTAAAATCCTAAGTGTTAAAAGTTCGATAAGTTTGTGTTGCATTATGTGGTTGAATAATGAACCGGTTTAAGTACATGCAGCTTGCATTCCCTTGAATAATTTTAGTATCGTTTTATCAGTGTTTATATTGCAGAAATAGGTACAATCGTTTCAAAAGATTTCTTTAAAAAATATATATATATAATTGTATCGTACAGTTTAGTAAGTAAAACATCTATAAACTGATTAATTATAAAATGAATTTTTGCCAGATGATAAACTTAGAAACTATTTTCTTAAACCTGTTTTGCATTTACCAGTTTTTGAAACAAAATAAATCATAAAAAAAATGGTACAGTTATAATTATGTTGTATAAATAAAAGTGTTGTGAATTTCTTAGCTTTAGTAAATTAGCCATAAAATAGAAGCCAGTTGAATTAGTCCTGATTTATAAACAATTTTAGGCACTTGAATAACTTGATATTTACACCATAGTGCCAGTTTTAACAGTATCGTGCAATTTTGATCTTTATTTTTATTTTGAATGCTTAAAGAATACCTACTTATTTGTTTTTACAATTACGTTAGTCAGTTAGTCAGCATAAAAACTGTTCCTTATAATTTGCGGTGTGTCGTTGCATGATTGATTTTTATTGCTCGGTATTAGTTGTTTAACATTGACTAATAGCATTGACCAATTTGTTGTAATGTTTAAATATAGATATGTTTTACATTTAGCAGTTTTTAAGAAAATAAATGGATAAATAAATTAACCAAATTATATTGGTAAATATAACAGGTACCTACGTAAATTATAGTAAATTTGCTAATTTCTATAAATTTGCCATTAATTTAGAAACAATAGATGTGGTTCTAATTTATTGGCTAATTTGATAATTTTGTGACCTAATAAGTAAATAGCTAATTATTATTTACCAATTTTAGTTACTACAGGTTTACCATGCAAGCGCATATGATTGATGACACTATCTAAGCATTTTGACGTTTGTAGGCCGTCCTATAGGAGGCATTGCGGTCAACACACCAGATATAACCCAACTAGCACTAAAGTAACACTAACTGAGACTGGAACCTTCGAAAAGTAATTATTACGTAACCACCACCGTATTTGCTACTTTGTTGTGCAAATAACTTCACGTAACGCATTTTCGACTACTCCTGGTTAATTTACAGTTATGTAACTTCTAATTAGCTCTCCTGGTTTCGGGGACGTTTTAGTTACCAGTGAAACCTTTAAGTTTTAAGAACTTGAGTGCCACGTAGAACGATCGCAGCAGCGACTAATGTTACGAAAATATGACATCAAAGTTGCAATCACTTTCAAGTAGCTATGATAGTTGCCGCAACGTTCAGGGAACCTTAACTGTTTGTTTAAAGTCGTGGAATTTGTAAGTAATATATGAGTCCAAACAACGTCATCGCTACTTATATAACTATTGTACTAATTTACTATGAAGCAATTTTTACCATGTAGTTTCCCAAAATAGAAAACCATCATTCTGTTCGTCATTGTTAATGTGTGTATTACGTTTCTATATTTTGAACATATATCATATTTTATCATAATTATTAACTTAAATATGGCCAAGTATGAACATCAAAATCCTATATAAATAATCAAATTATAAACTTTGATCCAGAATAAATATATGGGTCGAAAAACCAGAAAAAATCCAAAGCAGAAAACTTGCAATAGAAGTAACAAACACTACAAAGAAATGTGATAAAAATAATAATATAGGGATAAGTATTCAACTACTACTAGAAAATAAAATACAGCCTCGTTCGATACTTTGCAGTGAATATTACTTTAGTATCAATTACTTTCATACTGTGTTTCTTATAGCAAACGACTTCAAAGTAAGATTTACGAAATAGGACAGGCAAGATGCAAGATTATCGCAAAATATTAACCTTAACTTCATAAATAAAGCTTTTCTCGTTATTTCTGCATCATTGATAAATTTAAGTACAAAAATTAATCTAATTTCCAACAAACAATAAAAATCAGCTTTCACCATCTAGAGTATCACATTCGAACAGAATTATATCAATTATTTCAGACATTTTTATTAAAACATACATTTTATAGGCGTATACTCTATCACTATGTTTAGTGATAAAACTTCCAAATCAATTACAATAAAATTAACATTTAATTGATTCGGAGTTATGGAAACGGAGATGGAATATGCAGAAAGAAATGAAACGTAACTATATTAACTGTCAGATAAAAAAGCAACATACTATGAAACTGACTGCAGTTTTTTAAAAGTTGTGGTTTCCACGCTGGGAAGTCACCTTCACAGAACCATTAAAACGTGGCCTTATAAATTATATTACGGACCCATAGCTACTCGTAAAATATTTTAAAGTACCTACAATAGTGGTAGTTACGTTCCAACGACTAATTGTGCTAGTTGGGAAGGGCCCATGACAAATAGTGAAAACTGCTTATTTTATCAGACCTATGGCCGGAGATCGTAGCTCCTTCTCATTGTTGATAATATTACAAACTTATTTTAAATTAGCTAAGCTTAACAACCAATGGATACTGTCTTGTTTGAGGAATATGGTAGGCACATATACTAGTTTATTAATGGAGTATGCCAGTATACATTATAATGCATTATTTATAATAGAATTGTGGTTTGTGAAAAGTGTGAGTTCGTAAGTTGGGAAAATTTAATCAATCAATTGGTCAATTTATTATATCTTGAAAAATATATATACCATAAATAGGTATGTAAGCATAATTACCTGTTTGTAGTAAATAAATACATAAACGGATAAATAAATATTAAAGGAAAATATTCATTGGATGTTTCTTGATCTTTAAATTTTCGTTGCATTCAATGTTATACCATATTTGCTTACGTAAATTTATTTACAATTTGAATTTGAATATATAATAAAGATATTGTCATATATCAATCTAAATACCAAAATCTTCTCAATATTATTTACCCGTTCTCAATATATATAGTCAGTTTACTCAAAATTTAATAATACAATATTTTACTCATAAATGAGTTATAATTTGTACCATGCTATTTTTTACTGTCTAAGGATAATTGCGTGTTTGAATGAATAAATAATAACATCAATTTTTTAATCTAAATAAAAATATTCACTCTGTATCTAGGTAATTCAACAATTGGATTACAATTTAAATTTTAACATATAAAGTTTTTGTCATGCACCTTTTTGAATCCTACACCAAAGTTTTCTTCTGAAGACTCTCTACTCACCCTCAGTATCTGTAGAAATATTTGTTTAGTTTTTTCTATTTTCTTCATATAAGTAGTTTGCTTATTAAAAGGATATTTATAATTTATTTTTTCACTTGACATAATTTTAAGAAACCTATTCGTTTCAAATTCATTTATGAAATAGTTTCTGATACCTACATTCCTATTAAAGTACCTATAATATATTTTTAAAATTGGATAAGTATAACATATAAGTAGTTATATATCGCATATTTTTTAATATTTTATTTCAAAAATAACATAACAATTATTTTTCATTAACTAGATTTAAGATAAAACGATTTACTATTTATTTAAAAAAAGTTTTATGTAAAGGAACTGTTGACAATGAATCATTAATTCCGTAATTTTTCAAAGATCAAAAGGTATTTTGTTTATTTTCATTATAGTTTTGTTTATTGAAGACAAAATTTATATTTGAATTTCTGGTGTTTGTTTTAATTAAGTTATCGACTATAATATTTGTATGCCTAGTAATATATTAGTTTATGATAAGGTAGGAAGAGATTGATGAAACCTTAAAATAACTTATTAAAATAATCTTACAATAAAAACAATTCATGTATATCTCAGATTTCGTGTCGTGCATACATTTCAAGAACATTAGTGATGCTGAAACCAATTGTAAACCAATAAATACGAGTATAAAACAAAGTGTCATGGAGTTGTAAACAACATTTTACATAAATATAGTTGTCGCAAATAAATAAATAACGCTTTCTACAAATCTTTGTTGACATTATTAAACACGAAATGGCTATTAAAGTTGCTTTGGCTTGCAATAAATCATATTTCAGTTAATTGTGTAGTTCTTACAACTTTAGTAATATTACGTATTAAGTGTATTCGACAATGTTAACTGCAAAAAGTGATTTTTTATAGTTTTATAGAAAATATTTTTTAACTATTCTTAAGGGTTCATTTAGTTCCACCTAATTGCCATATCAATTTACAAAGCACACTTTTATATATAAATTATCTTAGAATTATTATTAAGTGCAGTGGTATGTCAATGCGTTACTGATAACATAACACAACATTGGAAGAAACTCGAAACTCTGAGGATTTGGTGTGCTTAGAATTGTACAAACATTGTAAAACACATTTTTTTCTACATTATATTAACATAAACGCAAAAAAATTTTTCTAGGAAATATTTGTGGTATCTGGAAACGTTGCTTTTTCCCTTCAAACAGCATTATGAAATTTTCAGATGGGAGATGAGAGATATGCTACCTTTCACAAAAAAAAAACATCAAATGTCTTTTTATTTAAATAAATATGTAAAAAAAATATATGCATTGATTCTCTAAATGACTAAAATATTCATATCCATCAAATGAATAATTCAAATCTAACTCTGAAGAAGAATCGCATCTGATTTTTTTTGTTTTTTTTTTTTCAATTTTGTACCTTTGGCTGTCTTCCTTTTTTTACTCCTACCTATGTTCTTTATACATTGGTGAAGTTGAACTACCAATTGGCTCTGGCTTTTCATACGTCTTGAGTTACTTGAGATACTGGTAATATATGATCTAGAGCATTCCTGTTCTGGTGGAAATTCTGTGTTGTTCCTTTTCTTCGTTTTTTATGTGGACTCGGTGGTGGTGTAAGCTTACGAGTCTAAATTTCTATAAAATGGTAAGTCATATTAGGTATTTAACCAAATTTTTTGGTAAGCCGTTAAAATTAGATGCTTTAAGTATTTCTGCTATAGGTTTTCTGTTTCAAACGAAACATAATTTTTAGCCTGTTATTATTGTTTTTGTGGCTTTGGTTTTGAATAGTGTGTGAACTTTGTGACAGATATATAGAACTTCAAAGCTGCTAGGTAATATAAAAAAGTGAATTAGTGGAGAAGCTCCTTTTATGGAATACTTACGAAATTTCTTTAATTTTTGAAACACATCACATATATTTAAGAAAAATAAAATTTAATACACGGGTAAAACCGTTATTTGCCATAGTTACAAAAAATAAATTCAAAATCCAAGCTAGATCAATTGCAAAAAATGTTCCTAATATCGAATACTTGCGTTCCTATTATGGAATGCACAAAACCCATTTATTTTTTGGCAGAAAAATTTGTTTTTTGGATGAAACCTTTTCTAGGTTTCACAGTCCAATACAGGAAAGACATCTGAAAATGTTGTTTGGAAGCCCTTGACATTTAACCCACCCTCCCAAACCTACTCTCCTTGACTATATTTTAAATATTTTCATATCAGAAGAATCTGAATACGGACTTTTTCTCCTTTGGACAGATTTCTTGAAAATTGGTCATTTCATTTGGGCTACTAATCTGATAATGCGTAAGAGGTCTTCTAACAATTTAAAAAAATCAGATACACTTTCTTTAGTAAACCCTTGAACACGTCAAATCAAAGTTGCTTCAGGGATTCTTAAGAATAACGTTGAATTTCGCTTTATACAATTTTGAAACCATTTTCAACCTGCAATTTTATTTTCTTCATTGAAAGAAGTTGATCCAGCACGGATCTCTGCTAGCTGAAAAACTATACATCATTTTTTGTTAAGCCAAAATTTTTGCTCCATATCAAGGCAGTGCGACGCTAATTCTTGCTCTAAATCAGCAGAAAACACCGATTTTCTACCTAGATCAATTTTTAAACTGTCATCTATACTGGTATCTAGATTGGTTTTTGCTAATTTTACAAATCGGTGTAATGTGGTTCTGGGTATTTCAAACATTGTTTGTGCCTTAAGGTATCCCATTTCTCCTGACAAGTTTGTACGGCTGATTTAAAAAGATTCTAAACAAAAAAAAAATAATAACTACTTCTAGTATTCCATATTAGGCACAACAGGACTAACGATCCTAACCTCAAAAACTACAAAACCAGTATGGCTAAGAATTCGTGCCTGCATTGGAAACACTGCTACAAGTTTGTAAGTTTCGAGCTAAATGTTTAATTTTTACCTTGGAACCAGTGATGTTAACCTTTTAAAATTTGTTTCCCTACGATGAAGCATGAAATTCCCCTACTCTACTATAAATTTCCCTACGCTGCCTGCCCAAGTTAGTAATTTCTTTTATCTATGGTTAGAAATGTTAGAATTTTGTATAAAAATAAAGCGCTGTTGGCAGCATATTATTGTTTACAAACAAATATGAGAAATGATCCATAAAATCTTATTTTCTTTTAAATGGTAAAACAGTATTTACTAAGCATATTATTTTGTTAGAGTGCTTTTTTCCCCTACAAAATAAGAATATTTTCCCTACCAACCGATTTATTGACAAATTTTCCCTACAAGTAGGGAATTTCCCTACGTGTTAACAACACTGCTTGGAACAGTTATGACACTATTTAAGTACCAAAAACATATATATTGGATACAACAAATATCTATGATCGTTAACAAATCGACTAATATTGATATTTGTGCACTAATAATTTGGTACGATACATCAGTGAAGTTGTAACAAGTGTTGGTGCTGTCGTCAGTAGATGGCACTGTGTTGTAAACGACGCCTGGAGATATCTCATATTAGGAACGTATTCCGTATTAGGTGCCGTTGGCCTTCTTGGTCCCTATTTCTTCCAAAGACGATTAAATGGGCAAGCTTATGCTGATTGTACAATTATGGAATTGCGAACGGATATGTGGATTCTTCAAGATACACGAGAAGTAAAGACGTTTTTGAATGAAATCTTAGATTGGGCGCTTTAGTCCTGTGGCCACCACGATCTCTTGATTTCACCCCAATGGACTTTTAGTTTTCACATTAAATCACTGGTTTACAGTTCACCCATTATTATGGTAGAGGAATTACAACACCGTACCTACTTGATGCTGATGGCACAATTAGGGTATTCCTAAAATCCGGAAAAATGTTAACCAGAACTGGATGCGTGGTGTCATGCCTGTGTTCGCATTCATAAAAGTTAATTTCAACATTTTCTGTAACAATGGTAAATTTTTATTTCATTTTGTGCCTCGTCATTTTAGTGCTTGTGTTGCGTTACCATTACTATTATTTTGTGTATACTGTCTACAAATAATCTATTTCAGACATTAATACAATTCATTACCGAGATAAGCGAGATAAGTAAATAAAAAATATGCTTTTGTTTAAATCTTTATATTAATTAGTTTGTGCTATTATTTTCAAAAAATCACCAGAGTCAAAAAATTTTTGCCGTTTGGCAACGTCCGTCTGTTTATGCAGCTAATTTATCAATGAGTACAACAACTTATTACATAAAGTATAACCGCTGGCTGCATCCAAGACCGTACTCGGGACAGCTTTTCATTGCTAAAGTTAAAGTTTAATTTATATGAAAATACGTAGATTCACCTTTTGGATATAAGACTTCAAATATTCTGAAGAAGATGTCCTATAATTTAATTTATATTTATATTTTATTTATAATATACCTATATTATAAACACCACATTCTGTATATAGAATGCCTGTTACAAGAATTTTTCACCTTATGAGGTTTAAGTAGATATATAAAAATACAACTTTTTTATGACTAATTATCTGTGGATATTTTTGCAACATAAAGGTCATACATTAGCTAAAGCTATATTACACGTATTATATCGAAATATGGATGCAATTTTTATCTTTGTTTTTTACGTGCATATATGTAATCAGTATTGAGAGATGAATTGTTAAGGAAAGGAGGAATAGATTATTAGTACAATGATAATAGTAAAAGGGATTGTAAGGAATAAGTTCGAAATAACGAAGTCGAGAAATCCGAATTTTTTAATACTATTTCGTTAGTTAGACTCATTAATCGCATTTAATTACCTAAGGACCTTGTATTCGTCGATTAAGATGAGTGGTATTTGTTTTGAATGGTTCTTGTTACCTTAATTAATATTCTCTCCCAAACGCTTCATTCTACCTATAGATATCTATAGATTTATTTAGCCTTTATATACATATAAATTTACGAATTACATCATTCACAGAAAGCATAATAATTAAAATGTTGAGAGTAAAATAGCATCATATAATATTTTCACAAAAAAATCCTTAAAATAATCTTGCAGTTTCTGATTCTAAAACTTACGCCAACCATATTAATCAATTTATTCAAATACGAATATTTAAAAGTATAAGTATTACCTATGCAATGGTACTGACTATAATCCTATTCTGGGTGTTTTAGGCTTAATTGGCCAAATTTAAAATTTTATTTCAGGCGGACAATATAATAAAAAACGTATGAAGGAAACGCTTCATTTTCGAGTAGACAATGATTTCAAGGGAACCTGAACTTTTCTAAAATACATCCGAAAATACTTAGTGAGTGAAGATAGATTAATAACTTACAGGGTGGTCTAGATTTTTATACATTGAAAAATAAGGGGACTTTTCTTAATAAATCATACCTCCAAAAATGCACTATAACTTACATACAAAGCGTTAAAGTTCAATGAATCGAAAGTTTATGGCTTTATATCTAAGAAAAGACAAAAGCAATCCTTTCCACATTTGGCACACTACTTTTCTATGTAGGTACAGAAATCTATAAACAGCAATAGAGAGTTCCTTTTCCCTGTATCGCCGCCTTTTTATACATTGAATATGTTGAAGATAGATCGACAAGCAATAAAATTTTCTCAGGTGTAAAATGCAACGGAGAGTATTTTTTAACATGCAACATTTTTATAATGTTACTCATAACAGTCATCGCTCATATCTGTCCCAGTATTCTTCGATTTTGTAAAATAGTTGTTAAAATTTAACTTACTGTTCAATTTCTAGGACTAATGACAAGTATAACTTTTTTCCTAAGAAATTGTAAAAATAAATATCCTTTTTCTAGAAATAAGTAGCGTGCCAGTGGCTATTTTTGGGAAAATCAATATTCCACTATGTATATTTTAATAGAAAAATCCCCATATTCTCAAGTCCCTATCACTTATAAAAATTAATGTACAAAAATCTGTATAATTAAAAGAAAAGAATTAATTCATTTGATTACAAATATAAATATGTCAATCAGTAGCCATGCAGGGATCACTATCACTAAAACCTTAAAAAATTCGAAGCCACTGGATATTTTGGAAATTTTATTACTGCTTTCAATTTCTAGTATCTATTGTTTTAAGAAAAAAATATGTAAAGTTTAGTTGAATAGGTAACTGTTCATTTTCGACTTATTTCTCTTAAGATTTATTACTACTTCAAAACATTTCATGGAATTTAAAATAATTATAGAACTACTTTACAAAAAAAAAAAAAAAATTGACCTAGAAATGCAATTTTAAATAATAATGGGTGTAATAGGGTGTCCCAAAATAGAAGGCCATACCATTAATCACAAATTCTTTGGACAAAAATAATGCTTTTCTTATACCATTTTTTATTTGGGCGTCCCTGTTTCAATATATAGTGTTAAAGTTATATTATAGAAAACTATTTTTGTTAATAATCCCATTGTTTTGTGAGATACAGACTTGAAATTTTGCACGTACTTTTATCTTATTCCGGCATCATGTAATTTTGGTGAAAAAAATCGAAGGGTGAATGGCGGTAACTGAGAGATGCAGTACTCTTTTCCCCTCCAATTATTTCTAAGAACGCCTATGCTGTTTTTTCTTAAAATATCAAACCTAGAATTCTGTTCTGATCATTTTATCTATTTTGTAACTTATTGCTTAAATGCTCCGTTTTGGAGAAAAACGGCAATTTGTAGTGCCCATAAATGTATCATTCACTATCATTTTCAAGTGAAACTGAAATTTTGTGGATAGGTATACCTATTACAATACCTTGGCAACTTAACAAATCGTGATACTTACTGAATGGATATATGCTAATTAAAACAGAATGAATAATTCAAAATTTTTTAAAATGTAATTTTAACACCCTGTATAATAATAACAAAGCAATAGGTAGTACGTCCAATGAAATTCTTAAAATACGCGTATAAATTTTGTATTCTGCCACAGGTAGCAGACATTATAGATTGGAAAAAAATCAATGTAGGTATTTAAAATAGTATCTCTAGAAAAAATACCATTTTGTATAGAAATTTTGCTTCTTTTCAAAGATACTCCTAGTAAACTGTAAAATGTTTACATCAATAATTTTTGACAGTTTAATTAAAACATTCTATTTAAAATTTATTGGTAAAAAAAAATCATACATTTTTTGCGAACCGAATATTTCTAGAATTAAATTTATTTAATTATAGTGTTTTATATTATTACCGTTATAAAATACCATTGACATGAAAATTGTGACAGAACTTACAAAACAGTTGAATTGTTTTATTCTTACTGACAGGAGCTTATTTTTAACTTTAATTAAAAGTTATTAGCCCCAATTGCATCATGCTAGGTCAGGTAGATGTCTTCAGATAAAATTTAGAAACAAATTATTTCAGCTTCAACATTCTTTATAAAAAAAAGCATTTTCATAATAAGGTCTTTGTATTAGTTTAGCAATCTGAAATAGGATTACAGTAAAATTGCAAAGTATTTTATACTTTCGAATACATATTTGAATAAATTATTTAATCAATGAATTCAAAATCATCTTGTATACTACGATATATAATATTAATAATGTTTTTGTACCTAGTGAATTAAAGTAATAAATAAATATTGTACCTAGTTTCAAGATCAATTTTGTGTAAATATCACTTCGTAAGTAAATACGTTATTTATTTCGGTGAGAAAGACATTACCGGACGAAAAGTGGCTACTGAAATAAAAGAGCTGTGACAAAAGTTATAAAACATTCTAAGGTTTGCAACCTGCGTTTGACAGCAGAAATGTAATTTGTGAGTCCCTAATGCTAGGGGCAATCTCGGGAGCACTGAGAATTGGGAATATGAAAATAGGGATTTATTAAGATCAATAAAATATAAAAAAGTCATCCACAAAAATCTGGTGTCGTCATCAATTTTAATTTATTATAATTTGGAATTTTATATTCCAAAATTTATTTCCAATACGCATAAAACAATATTATTTTTTACTACATTTTTTATTAACTAAGAAATTGTAACAATGACGCTAAATTGCAAATTTGAAATTTATTTTTCTAACAATGTATAAATAAGAGTTTATCATTTTGATAATTGTGGAATCATCACAGCTAATGTTTTTGATTTAAGTATCTACAAGTAGGTAGATATTTTAGTAGATACCCAGATTTTCATTGCCATCAATAGAAAGCCAACTGCGGTTTCTCTATAATGAAAATGTCTCATACCTACTGAGGAAAATTTAAATACAAACATGGAACTAAATCATAAAATTAAGTCAGTCAAGTTACTACTTAAATAGTATTTGATGCCAGTTCTAATATTTAATATAAGGCATTCCGAATATTCACCAGTCACTATACCGGAGTTTCCTGTATACTTCTAGTAATATCAGTGAAAATTGTTTAACTCTTCAGATAGACCGCTGGCTAAATTTATAACACACAAGTATTGATCAGGATGATGACGGTATGTCTTATTCAAAGAAAAATGAAACTTCTTCCAGTCATCGTAAAAAGTGCCATCGTTAAAGCAAAACATACCTCACGTTTGGGTTTGGTTTACATGTATAGGTCCTAAACAAGCAGCAATCACAGTGTGTGTTATGTTATCAAGTTTTGTCAAATGAAGCAGTGAAACCCTCCAAACTTCGACGACATTTGGATACCAAATACAAAGGACATGCTACAGAATGTAGTTCTTTTCATAAGCAAGGAACAAGAGCTCAAGGAAAATAAACAGGATATTATCTGGTTGTAATAATGAAAATGTTATAGAACTTATTTTACCTGTTGCTGAAAACGCAGCAAATGATCTTTCATTAATACTATTGGCAAATGACACTATAAATAAACAAATAAACAGCTTATCACCTGGCATTAAGCTGGATTTGTTACAGAAAGTTCGTATGTCTCCTTATTTTGCTCTAGAAATAGCACCTGACACTAGTATATACTGTTCTGTTACTCAAATCAAAACAGCGAAACAAACACAATGCAAATCCATAAATACAATAACGATCTTTTTCACAGAACTTGAAAATTTGAAAAATTCTTCACATTACAAAAGCTCAATGGAAAAGAAAAAACTTATTAAAGCAGCTTGGATTTAAATGCTCATAAACTGAGTAAGTAAATATTTTAGTTTGCAAGGGTTTAGGTATTGTCCAAAATAATGTTATTTAACGATCACGAATCGAATGTCTACTCTACAAATAAGTTCTAATAACATTTTACTTTGATGCACTACATTGGATCAAAAATAGTGATATCTGACTATTTATAAATAAAATATAAAATATATAGAAAACAGAAAATTTTTAAACTAAGTGAGGCAGAAAATTCTTCACATTTTAGTGATTAGAAAAAATCTTTTTCCACAAGGGTCAAATTTTAGGTCAAAATTCTTGAATGTAAAGAAAATAATCTGGCAACACTGATCTCGTAGTCTCCACTGCACTCCACTCCACATATATTGGACAGCTGCATCTACTGCAATGCTGAGTACGAAATACGACCTATATTATTTTACTTCGTTTGCTGTCAGTCATCTAGGTTTTGAATATTCTGCATTAAAGACGCCACACCCTGTATATAATCCGAACGTTCAATTTTTTCGTGCAATCGATAAATAATACATTGAGTTTATGGATTATTAATTAATACATATCCAATTAAGTTAATTTAGCTGTGCCATAAAATATTTAATGATGCCTTTCTTTGTGTGATGATGTAATTAGAGTTTATTAAACTGGTATTATGCGTTAGTGATGTATTTAACGTCCATCACTTCAATTTTAATTTATATACCTAAGTCAGGTGGATATCCAAATATATTTTTACGTAGGTACTGGCTTAATTAGGATTAAAATAAAACATTATATAAAGAGTCAAAACTCTTCTTTTAGTTCTGTGAAACAAAATTGTTAAGGAAGTATGTAATATTATACTCTCATGATATTTTGGAGTTTGATTGTAATTTTGAACTATGTAAAGAAAATTTTTTGTAGTCATATAAATCTACATTAGGTATTTTAAAATTAATATTAAAACGTTAGTGACATAACCTGTTTGATGTTTTCCTCCATATGTCCCATACCGGTAATATACAAGAAGCTTTATATAGGGAGTTTTTTAAGCAGAGGTCAAATATCCAGGGGCGTATTCTGTGGCCAAAAATAAGGGTTTTTTTGTTATATAAATGTGGGGTATTAGTACAGCCATTGTCCAGAAACAGCGTGAAAAAATTTTTTAAAAAACCAGTTTTTAATTTATCAATTTTTTAATTTAACCAAATACGGCAGTTAAAAAAATTATCAGCTTTAGAATCAATCATCAATCATTATTTGCCAAAAAAACATATATCATCCTTAATATTACTTACTTTTATTACAAATAAAATAGATCATCATATACGCCATTGTATTATCTTCACTTTAATTCTTTACACGTTTTTTTATTCCAAACCGATTAACAACAAAATTGATTTATTTGACCAAGTGTATTTTTACAGTTACTTTAACATATCTTAGGAAGGCCATGCAAGACAATAATAATAAGAAGTCGTCATCTTTAATATTGTCAAATTAAACTTATTTTTTGAAAAAAATAAGTTTTAATAATGGCTTGTGTATATTCAAATGCTGAAATGGCCGATATAATAATAATAATAATAATAATAATATCTCTACCCCTCATTCTAATCACAGGGATTAGCCCAGAAGTCGGAGACTTGTGCGGGAGAGGGGGCGGCATATTATTATTAAGCAGGCCGCATTTGCGCCCAGGAACGACTTACGTTGGTAGGCCCTAACCACTGTTCAGTGTAGGAATGAGAGAAACCTGGAAAACCTCATTAATTAGGGGGTAGTCAAATATCAACCGGTATCAATCTCTCACATTGACCCAAGCCAACATTCTTCCACCCTACCATACCCGCAGAGAGGGCGCCAAACCTCTCCACGAATATAACTTATATACGGTCTACCGGCAGCTGGGCTCGAACCAACACCGATCTAGTCACCTAGATTCAAGTACTGACGCCTTAAACTGCGCGACCACTGACCGACCATCGTTTATATTTATGGCCTTGCCGATGGAAATGGTATTAAGGCTAGACGAATTTATATGTAAAGATTTGAAAATCATCCAGCTCCAAATCCAAAAATATTCGGAAAACTTTTTTAACGTCCTTGACAGTCAGGCTCATTTCATAAAGATCCAATTCTTGGAGGACCTTTGAGTGTTAGAACGCCTGAGTTGGAAGAAGCTGTTCTACACGAAATTTAAGAAGAGCCAAATATTAGTACTAAGAAGATCGCTACAAATCTTAATGTGAATCATAAATTAGTTTGGTCTGTTGTGAAGCATCAACAGTTATCACATATACAGGGTTCAAGCCTTACTGCCGCAAGACAATCCTGCTCGCCTTCAATTTTGCCTTTGCAATTTGCAAAAAAATTAACAAAATATTGACTTTACCGCTGGCATATTGTTTACCGACAAAGCTAATTTTTCCAGAGATGCTATAATAAACTTCGACAATAAACACGTTTAGTCTGAAACTCTAATGTCATAATGGAATCTCGATATCAACATCAGTTTTATTTGAATGTATGGGTGGATATTGAAAATAAATTTTCTTGCTGCGTCTTACTTTTTACCAAGAACTTCCTCCTACAGAAACCGTTTTTTTTTACCAGAACTATTTGACGATGGTTCCTATGCGCTAAGACAAAAAAATGTGGTTTATGCTTGTGAATTTTTAAATAAAGAATTCGGTAATAACGTGATTGGACGAGGAACTCAAAAGCTAGTTCAGTCCTGGCCGCTCAGATCATCCGATATGAACCATATTGATTTTTTTGTTTGGGGACATTAGTTTACAATGTTCACATTGAATCTGAGCAGCACTTACATCAACAAATTATAGCTGGTTGTGGTGTGATTAGAGCTACTCCTGAAATTTTTGCACGTGTTCGAGCATCAATTTTAAAAAGCATTTATTTTGGCTGAAGGTGGCCATTTCCAACATTTTCTGTAATAAATCATAGCAAAGTAATTCCATTGTTAATTAATTATTTTAGGTAATGTAATGACTATCGTAAAAATACTAAATATGCACACTGAATTTGGTTAAATTATCTCAAGCGGTTTATAAATTAAAAACTGATTTTCTTTTTTATTTTTTGACACGCCGTAGTTAGACAATGGCTGTCCTAAGACCCCGCATTTATATAACAAAAAAAATCCCTTATTTTGGCCACAGAATATGCACGTGGATGGATTTGTGACCTCTACTTAAGAAACACCCTGTATAATTTTAAACCCATCTTGTTTGATGTGGTATTTGCACTTTTGGTGGATGCGCCTGTTCTCTAGCTATATCTACCTTTCATAAATATGTGTCTAGTTATTTGTGCTCTTACATTTTTTTGTTTTATATTAATTAATATTGTGTGAAACTACATACACTACTAAAAATTAATGTAAATTTACATATGTGAATACCGTACATTTACATCTTTCATGTAAAATTACATGATTTTTTTCTAAAAATAAATAATAACGCTGTAAAATTACATTTCAAGTGTACAGAAATACGGTTTTGCTATAAAAAATTCATAAGTAGTAATTTTCAATTACAGTTGTAACATTACATTCTGGTGTGTTATTTCACACTATTGACCTAGGTAATAAGACAATAAATATCCAACAATGCACCGTGTAATAGCGCTAATAATTGTTATCGATGTACTCTGCAGACCAATGCCCCGACCAGCACTGAATTGCTGATTGTTGGTTATTTATTGTCTAGGTCAGTAGTGCGAGATAACACTAGAATTACAACTTACAACTGTAATGGAAAGTTGCTAGTTTATGAATATGTATTTTTTCATAATAAAACCATGTATTTGTACAATCTGTATTTTTAGAAAAAAATGTAAATGTACGGTATTCACAAGGATATTCTTGTAATACAGCATTTATTTGATATTTTTTACATTAGTGTATGTGTACATTTGCAATCATTTTTATTGAGTATCAATTTTCCTACAATTGCTTTGATATCAATTATCTAGGTATGCTAAGGAACAATTCCATATACAAGGTTGGATTCAATAAGTATCTAAAATAAAAATGAATCTAGCGAAATTTATCAACAAAAAAAAATATATTTTCAAAACGCAAATGGACATTTCAAAATAATTATACTTTTTTTATTATTGATTAATGAGAATTATAGGAAAATTGATTTACGAGTATAAAAACATTTACAATACAGTAAAAAATTTTTGAATAAGTACATAATATTCCGGTTTAGATCATTTGTACCTAATTATATTATATTTTGAAATTTCCTATCTCTTTTTTTATATTTACAGTGAGCTTCAAGCCTTTTCTATTCTCTTTTTCTAAATCATCAAACTGTCAAGAGATTTCTTTGTGATGTAACGAAATGCATTTAATATAAAAATTAACTTCCTTAAACAAAACCTGATAAAAAGCATTACAGAATTAACTGTTCCAGGAAAGAAACAAAGTAAACATAAATAATTGTGAAAAGCCATTCCAGTAAAATATTCTTCTAGTATTTTAGGTGGGTAGGAAGCAAAAGTTGCAATGTTAGATAAGAAACATTTTGCAAGGTTTTCCTAATTAAAGAGAAAAGTAAGCAGCACAAACCCAGGTACTGCAGTGAGAGGAAAAGAGAGAATGCTTGCAATAGATGCGAACGGACAGGCAGCCAATCTCCCTGGATCGCTTAACCTTCAAAGAGAAATACTGTAATTAGATACAGGGGTTCGAAAATTGGAAAGAGGGATAAAGAAATACGCCGGTGTTGGACCATGAAATTAGAAGTTGTCTGAAGAGTCCAATAGAAAATAAGAATATTTATAGACAAGGGACTCTAAATATCTCAATATATTGTGCAAACATAAATTCTGCTTTTCTTTTTTTGTTACAGCATATAAAACATTTTTAATATAATTTTTATAAAAGAAAATTAAAACATAAAGAATTTAACATGACATGAAAGTATTTTGCCAAAAAGATATTATATGCTCGATTAAAAAATGCCAGAAAAATTTTAAAAAAATACTATTAGAACACGTAATATAGACTAAAAGTTACATTCGTTAAAATAATAATTGTAGTATCATATAAATTACCCTCATTTTCTATAAAATACATTTAAATGCATTTATCATTGATATTTTAAAATTTTTCTAAATTCAAAAAAACTGAACTTTTAATAATGTTCCTCTCATTAACGTTAATTTGTTTACTGTATTAGAAATGTATTTTAAGCTAATATAAATCAAATCTCCTACAATTCTCCTATCAATGAAGTCATGTATGCCCACTGATATCAAACATCTAGGTATGCTAATGAACAATTCCACATACAGAGCTCTATTCAATAATTATCTTAAAAAAAATAATCTAGTTAAATCTAGTTTAAATTCAGCCACGATAGATGAGATCTGATCTATTTCTGCATTTTTAGGATTGCTTCTTCAGGTGGCCTCCTTTGAGTTGTTGAAAAAAAAAACACAAAAGTTAGACCTACATGTTGCAAAAGCGATATTCGATTGTTTCTGTAATATATGCTTTAAAAAATATTTAATATACTCGCGTCAAGAATTCAGACGACTTACGTCATACGAACAAATGAATAAATCATTATATTTTCATCAAAATATTTAAGAAACTGCAACTGATAGTAATAAAATTATATACTACACTAAAAGTTTGCATTATATATTGCACTAAATAGCAAAAAATGATTGTTTTTAACGCGACCAATTATCGAAAATTACGTTGACAATAAAAACAAATGTGTAACGTCAGTCGTGACGTAAGACGTCTGAATTCTTGACGCGAGTATAGTTCCTACAGCTTTCTTTTAGCACATATTTTGTATCTAAAATAATAACGGAAGAAAAAAGAGGAGGGGGATTTTTGCTTGACCACCCTGTACATCATTAGATAAGCGTTTTTTTCCAAAAACAGTAAAATACATAAAATGAAACGAGGTATCGATGTATATCGTTAAAATCATATAAATTCTAATTTAAATTAGTTACTACTCTCTTCCAAATTTTGAGGTTGCCACGGTAACAGCTTAGAAATTATGACAAATTCAATGTTTTACTTCTTACTTGGAAGCTACCAAGCTTCTGGTCACCCTGTACATATATTCATGAATTGTTGTATAAAGAATTTTTGTTTACCTAAGTATCTGAAGTAGGTATAATCATTTGCAATAATACCTAAAAATGACACTCATTAAAATGAATTTTGCGATATATTTTGAACTCCTAATGTATTCATGTATTTTAAATTTCGTTTTAAATTCGTTCTTAGTTGTTTCACTCACCAATAGAGATTTAATTAAATTTATACTCAAAATTTCCAAAGGTTATTATTGCAAAAGCATGTACAAACAATCAATTTTCAATAAAACTGAAAACCAAATAGCTTGAGCAAAGGATAGTGTAATACATTAGATACATACAAATTTATATTCATTTAATATATTTATTTTCATTGTTATACCGAAAATCACAAAAGCAGGGAGTTTAATTAAACATCACAAAAAATCACTTTTCAGTAAAAAACATGTAATGCATTATTCAACATTTTTATTTTATTAATTTCTGTAGTATACTTGGTAACATTATAAATGTAAATTAACTACCTACTTGATCACTGACAAAAAAGTAGTATGACAGTATTTCATTTAATTTAATGTGTCATTTAATTGTTTCAGTTAAATACGGATTCATGTAAAACAACAAGAGAAAGATAAGACACTTTCATGTAACAGCAAATTGACATTGAACTTGAAATGTGTCATTTCATACTGTATCAATGATTATAGATAGTGTAAGAAATAAGGTCTACATTTTTCTACCGACCGTGGTGTAATACAAATTTTTCTAGTGGAACGTCAGATCAATAGTGGAAACATGGTTTATTTAACGAACCGCAGCAAAAGTGAAGTTGCGGTTTTGTTAAAGTTTTCATAGAAAAATAATTCACCGATTGTGTAAGACGTAATGAAGCAATATACCGAAACGTACTTCCTTATTGTTTATAACCGGCGGCTTTGATGTTTATGTTCGAAGATGAAATAACTGCGTACTAACACATCAGAGAAACAATGTTGAATAATGACGTTTTCATTTGACTGATTTATAAATTTTTGAATTATTGCCACATAAATATGGAATGACTTATTTATATACTCCTTTGTCTACTTAAGCGTGAACAACGTGGGTTTGTTTCTTGGTCTTTAATACACATTGGCATAAACGGGACTTTACTTTTCCGTATAATGGCTCGTTAAAATACTAGTTTCGAAATACACCGTACCACTGCAACAAAAAGTTAATGTAATATAAATACAGAGTGTTGCAATATTCCATCGACAAAGTTTTGAAGATGTCTCTCTGGTTTTAAATAAGAAAAACAATTCAAATCAATCATTGATGCATGTATTTATTCTAAACAAATAAAATTTCAACTCTTTGCTGAATTAAAATAGATACATTTATTAAACTTTTTCATACTGAGATACGTAAAAGGACGACGATATTTCTAATACAATATTAAGCTTTGAATACTAACAGAGCTCTATAAAATACGACATACCGCAGTTTCTACTTTTTTGGAACTCCTTATCTTTTCGATTATTTGTTTAATCACTTGATTAATTAATTAAAATAAATCGCCCCAAATATTCTAATACACATTATAAGCAGAAGAAAATCACAGCACCAATATGAAACAAGTAGTTAGGTGTTTCCTGTCTAATCTATACCATGGGACTAGTGTTTGTATACCACGTGTATTAACCATTGTGGTATTTTTTTGCTTGTTATTTAAAATGTAATAAGTACATTTAAATACATTATTTATTAGGACTTTTCTAAGTAAAGATTAAATTTTACTATTATGCATTGCCAACTTTATGAGTGCGTTTTCAGTCTATAACAAAATATTATAGGAACTCAAAAAGTAGTTTATTTGAATTTCAAACCCGTAAATTAGAACATTTTATTATCTGCAGTATACAAAACAATGGAATAATATTCATCATGGACACCAGCACATTCCAAATTTGTATACACTTCCAGGAACACTATCCAGAAATATCCTTAGATATGTAACACTGCAAGAGTCAGTTTGTAAACTAAATTTTATCTTAAATAACATAAACGTTTACCAATTGTAAGTAAACTGTAAAATTGTTAGTGGTTTTATTATTATTAGGTGCCAACGTTAATTTCCAAATAATCAACCTAATCTTTCTCCGTTGCCGCACAACATAAGGCGATTGGTGTATTTACATACAACTGTAGACAAGAAAAAATTTTCAACCTAGGACATTTAATGCTTTGTAACAATTCATAAATAGTTGAGATTGGAAACTTTGCATACACACTTATAAATCTAATAACTATTCTTCTCCTAAAGTGATTAAAAATACGAGGGTGGGTCAAACATAAACCGATTTTTTAAAGTGTATTGTTACAGTAAAAAAACATTTTTAATACTTACATCATATTTTTCTACTTAATTTATGCTATTATTAATATAGCATGTATTCTATTTTATTTCTTTTATATTTAGTTGTATGATCTACTACTTTACTTACCTCTTATTACCTCTTCTTTTATTAAATAAATATTGACGGGTGCAAATACTTTTTGTGTATCTGGCATGTATAAATAAAAAAATAAAATAACAAATAATATATGCGGCTTTCAGATATTTACCATATCAGTTAGATATACTTTTCGCGTCTCAATTGTTGCTTAGAGAAAACAAACTGTATTTATTTCATATGAAAACAACAAAATCCGTACCGGTATTTTATTATTTTATAAAGGTCATATTTCGTTTAGTGACATTCTGCAAAACTCATTTATTTATATTTACGGCAGAAATACAAAAATTGCAATATATCAATTTTATTTTAATAAAACACAACACATAAAAATATAACATCTCAGCCAAAGTTATTTATAATGCAAATGGTTTCTTTAGAAAAGAAGGGATATACCAGTACCAGGTAAAGAATCTAAAATATTAGGGTAAATATATTACAGGTCCGTGTATTCTTTAGATTTATTTGTGATTTATGTTTACTCAGTTACCCTAAATAGCGAATCATTGTATGTATTCTGGTGGCATAGAGAAATATTGATACAGAAATTATATGTTATTATTGAACGCTTCTTAGCATAAACATTGTTCACAAAAGCATTGAAGTGCCGCAGATTTATGTTTTATACATTTAAAATTAATTTATTCGATTTTAGAATTTTAAATTACGAATTTTCACATGCGTAGTCTACCATATAATTCAGTTTAATTGATAGATATTGAAAGAAATACTTTATTTCTGACATTACTCAGAGGCCTTTATGTAGGTAATTTGGTATTTTGCCATGCAAATATTGAATTAAAAATGTAATCCATTTTACCATTATGTGGGAGGTAGGTAGTTTTTTAAAAAATAGTGTACTAGTAGAACTCCGTACTTCTTATACAGATTATACCTTGATTCGATTGCATTTTAAGTATAGACATTTCCAAGATCTAGTGATATAATTTTTGTGACTAGATAACGTGTACCGATTTTATCATTAATACTTAAATTGGCTCAGAAGGTATTTAAAAACATCATCTCCTACACTGAAAAAGGGCTAGTAACTTTACAAATGGGTATGCTTTGTAAGAATATCCTTATAATTGTCTTAAAATAATTCTAAAAATAATGATGATATTACACAATACACAATACAATAAAACCGTAAACTATGTAATTATAATGTAATGTGTACATTTATAGAATATATTGTATAGCAATGTGAAATCCATTTTTACGTTGTAAAATTACTGAACACACCTAATTTACTATATAATTGACTGTAAAAATATGCGAACTACCACTAGCCTATTCAAATAGCGGTTCACACTTGTTCGTCGATGCCAAAAATGTACTGAGGCTGGAGGAATGCACTTTGAACAATTATTGTAATTTTTTTAGTAGTTGTTACTAAATTTATGTTTGAGGTTATTAGCATTTTTTCTTAACTCTAAGAACGCTCTTTAACTAATATTTTTGACAATGATTTTCACAAACGACAGTTTTTTTTTTGAGAGCCGTCCGACAGTGTCTCCGGAAGCACCGCAGCCTATAGACTTATTGTGCATCTCTCGACGAGCACAAACATCCATGGTACTACAGTGGGATTCGAACCCACACCGACATAGCCGATCCAGACTGGTTCCACGAGCAGTCGTCTCCCAGCCACCTCGGCTACCGCGCCGCCCAAAACGTTAGCTTACACAAATCACTGAATTTTGTTTTCATGGGTTGCTATAACGTTAAATGAAATTTACGCGGCTGGTGCGCTACACTGTCACCAATTTCTTTGAATATGTCGGAAACAAGACCAAACGTCGCAAAAAAACAAGAGACGAAAAAGTTTCGAAATTAATCAGGTCAAAGTGGTGTGTAGATGTTTTATTGAAATTAATTTTTTTTTGTAGTTTTGAAATAAAGTAAGAGGGGGGTACCATACAAAATACACTTCTAAGAGGGGTAGGTAGTTCAAACTTAAGAATCTTATGTAAGATCATAAGAAGTGTTTGTGTTCCAAATTTTACTTAAATCGGACAAGTGGTTCAAAACACATCACAAATCACAAATAAACATTATTTTAACCTGTTCTATTGATTCCTGAAGTTATCAATATTAAACCTGAATCACTCTGTATAAATCAGAAAAGCATATATAGAAAACGAATCTTTTGCTTCGGAAATGTTTGACTTCACTGGAGATATCATATAAAATTCAGTATTGCTATGGTGTTTGTTAACATTAGAAGCAATTATTGGCATTCATGTTAAGTAGGTTACTAAATATGAGTACATTTTTCTTTTGAAATGACATTCTGATGCAGTGATACTATTGAGAAACTCACCTAACATGTTACTTAAGGTAAGTAACAATCGTTAATTCCTTACGTTAAATTTTTCTCATGTAGGCATATTAATCTATTAGGTATAAATGAATTACTATTCAGATTTTTTTTAGGTATCTGAGTCAAAACACTGTTAGTGAATTCAAATATTAAAACAAGATGTCTTTAAAATAAGTTTTTCGAAAATTGAATGTACGGGTTAGGTCAGTTTCGACACTTTTAGGAGGTTTTTTTTATTCTCCGAAAAGATAGTCTAAATGCCACGGAAATGTTTTTTGAGAAAATTTGAATAACGAAAATTTCATCTCGATATCTTGATTAGTTTTGATATATATATATATCTTTTTTTAATTTTAGGCCTTTTCTATGATGCCCCACATTACATATTTATGATGTTTCATTAAAAAATATATTTTTGTAACAGAAAACTAGAAGTTATAAAAAAATATTCCTCAAGGCGCTAGATACTACACAGAGAAAGAATGTCTTTATAATGTACAAATATTAATATAATAAGTAGAAAAGTTACCATAGAAAACGATCAAAATTTAAAAACATCATATAGGTATATCTTAAACAAATCAAAATATCGAAATGTGATTGTTATTCAACTTTTCGCAAAAATTAAGCTCCAAATATCTTGGCTACTTTTTTCTGTCTTTTCTGAAAATAGAAGAAACCTTCTATACCTAAGTGCCCAAATTGGACCATCCTGTACAATAAATAAAAAAAAATACGTTGTAGTTATAATATAAAATGTATTATTACAATGTACAACTATACAACTGCCTATAAAGTTACTTTGCAATTTTACAATTGTGCAAGTTACATTGTAAAAATACTTTATGTATTGTAAAATCACAAAGTAATATTACAATTGCAAAACCTAAACAAACGCCGCAAAATAAATTTACAACGTAATTTTACATTTTATTTGTAAAATCACAATCGACAAGAAAATTACAGCAATAATGTGTGGTAAATAAATTGCCATCTATTTTTACTGTAATTATTTTTTACAGTGTACAGTTTATCTTCAATACCCTAATCTTAAGGACCACTATAAAAATTTGGTTTAGGAAATATAACAATGATAATAATAATAACTTCTCTACAATGAAAACAAAAAAAATATATATCAAGGTCAAAATGAAATAACGGATTTGAATCGCAATTTTGAATTACTTACTCCAAGAACCATTGAAGATTATACAGTATGCGCCAAAAGTATGGAATAAATTCAATAAAAACGAAACAATTGTTTTTTGGGAAAAAATTCTCGAACAGGTCGATTTTTAATTTAAAAAATACATATTTTAGCGTAAAATGCGATTTTCAAATGTCATTTGTTTTCGAGTAATGACGTCATCGATTTTTTTTTAAACGGTAACACCATATTTTTTTCCCTTGATTTTGAAAGATCGTTTAATTCTCTATCAGACAGTACTAAAATTTTGCCCTCTTACATAGGAAAGTTTTCGAATAAATGACGATTGAATGTTAGAAAACGTAAATTTTATCCATAAAAAAGTAACAATTCTGAGGTATGTAAAATAAAATACAATTGATTAAATTTTATACTTAAATTAAATGTTCGAATTGCCATCCAACAACTTCTTGACGATGCGCAAGTCTGTGAAGAAATTCTTCTTGCACATTATGAATGATTTCTGGGGTAACTCTGCGTTTTTCTTCCCGAATGCGAATTTGAAGTTCTTCTAAATTACGTGGTTTATTAATGTACACTTTTGACTTCAAGTATCCCCATAAAAAATAGTCAAGAGGTGTAAGATCTTGCAGGCCATTCTATAGGTCCGCGTCTGCCGATCCAGCTCCCAGGAAAACAGTTGTCCAAAAAATCTCGTACAGGGCGCGCATAGTGCGGAGGGGTACCGTCTTGCTGAAACCATATGGTATCGTCAGGAATGTCAGGGTCATTATCGATTTGTCTTATAAACCACTAACAAAAATTTCGTTTCGGTGGAAAATCATCTACCGATAGGCTTTGGCTGTGCGGCAAATGATAGGAGATAACAATTGTTCACGTACAGTTCGATGAACTGTCCAATGGGATGCTCTTGTTTCTTGTGCAATTTCTCTAATGCTTCATGTGAGATGTTCCGTCAGGGTCATTATCGTTAGTAAAAATTACTGCAAGGGCTGGAACAAGGTCATTTTCTAGAAACTCTAAATATCTTCGTCCTGTAAGAATTCCTTCAAAGAAGAAAGGCCCTATTATTCTGTCGTCAACTATTCCAGCCCACACATTTAATTTCTGAGGGTGTTGGGTATGTGCCTCTGCCATCCAATGAGGATTTTCCCGAAAAAAGTATTTGCCGGTGTAAATTTCTATTTCCTTGACATAAATCCATTAGAATTTCGCAAAAGTGTAAGCGGCGATCGGGATCATCTTCATTGAGTTCCTGCACAAGTTGAATTTTGTAGGGATGATATTTTTCCTTCCTCAAGATACGTAGCACTGTGCTCTGACTGGTGTCATTGTTTAATGCAACCAATCGTGAAGAATTATCAGGATTATCCACCATACTTATCAAAATGTTCTGTTTCTGATTTTCATTAATGCTTGGACGTCCAGGTTTTGGAATATTTACAACATTGCCAGTTTCTCTAAATTTAGACTCTACCTTACTGACTGTTGATTGGCTAATAGGGCGATCTGGATATTTTTCATTAAATAAATCGCAAATTTCCTGCTGAGTTCTAGTCATATTCTCGCATCCGATAAGAATTAATAGCGGGCCATATGCGAGTAATTCGCGAATAGTGTGTAGGGTCTTGTTCGTTAAAAATCCATTCATAAAAACTCCACACGCGATGCACGAACTTCTTACCAACCACGCATCGCGCATCGCGAATCGCGAACTCACGCATAGTCTGTAGCGGGCCTATCACGCATAGCGCATAACGAATCGCGAATTCACGCATAGTCTGTAGCGGGCCAAACACAAACACACGAAATATTTTTATCAATCCTGGTACTATTTATCTTTTTATATTCTAATATTATGAAATAAAACGTTTAGATACAATTAATTAGTTTTAATACTATAAATTCATGAGGTGACTCTTTAGCGTGCACCTCCATGTGGCGTTCTTGCAGGTATTCCGCACTAGGTTTGTCCTTTTCTATGGCTATGTCTTCCTCACGTTGAACATTAATTCTATCGCAACACGCGCATAGTAACTTTTAGTTTGCTTCGTAGCACTTACTGGGTAATTCACAGTTGTTATTTATTTTTCAGAATTGAGTTTAACCTCCAATTTATTTTGATCATTCAGTTTTTAGCAGATAAACTTTATTTGTTGTCACACTATTTGTTTTATAACACTTGACTTTTTAATTCATATTTTCCAGTTGAAATTACTCTTGTATTAGTATAGCCTATAAGTAAGTAGTTAGGTATGCCAAGTGTTTTAGATGCTGCTACAAAATATGAGTCAAGATTTCGATTCAGATGCGTTTACCTTACAAATTTTAACTATATGACTTACTTCCAGCATGAGCAAGTTATTCTTACTAGGGGTAGCACCTTATAGGTATGAAAAGCTGAACATCAAATATGGTACAATATGATAAATATACTGAAATACCATAACAAAATATTAATAATGCTGTCTCGTAACAAATGTATACGTCTACATTATGCTTGATTTTTAAAATTAAAGGTTGATGACTTTTTAAAACGTATTTAATTATAAACCGCACAGTTAGAAATCTCGTAATACCTCATCTGTACACATCGGATCAGAAAAGGAGAGGAATTTGCATCAATTTGTGGCAATAAAAAATAAATTTTTTTGGCAATCATTTATTTACTTAAATAGTATTACACAGAAGAAATGCAATATGAAAATAATTATACTAATTGTCACAAACCAACAACCACTACTCGGCACAGTGTTTATAGATATTTGAGAAACAAATGACTGTTGTTTCTAATGTCAAATATTTTTTGGTTTTCTTTCTTTCGCATGAATTGTTCCTTTAAAATTAAACTTTGCTATTCCTGACCTTTTTCTATAGTTGTATGTTGATACCAATTTTGTTAAGTAACGACAACCTAACTTTTCAGGTTGTTAAACACACATTTTGTCAATTTTAAACCAAATATAAATTTGAACCTAATTTTGGCATGAAAATATTGTTCCTTATGCATAATTTCAAATATTCTTCCATTACATGTATTTCTTCATTTGATCCCATTATATTGGAACGTACCTAGTATATTACATCCTGTATGATCCGATTAGGCTCCAATATCCAATTACTCTTTTTTAACTGATTATTCTTAAGTTAAGCAAGTTTTAAAATGATTATCATTTGAATGCTTAATAAACTTTAAATAATTAAGACCTATCATTTTCTTCTACAACTAACAATATTTATAAGCAAAATCATACTTGCTAAGCTGGATACTGGAACTACCGGTTCGACTTTTATTAATAAGTAAGTCGGTAAAATAATTAACTAATTGCGTTTATTTGCAGTACAAACATCTAGAAATTCCAGTATTACATAAACGTAAGATTTCCAAACATACCATTCGTTCGAGTTTACTGTCATCCAACTAAAAGAATGCGCAGCCTGTGGAACAAATATAAGGGCTTGGTAAAACTGGCAAAGTATCACAATACTGATAATACAACGTTCCGCAATATAGCAGTGATTATTTTGGCTCGTGTGGCACTAAACTGCAATATCCGAGTCCGCTTTTAAACACGAAATTTTGGGGTCATGCGAGCAAAATCCGCAGAATATAAAGTTTAGGTGCTGAAACCCATATAGGTTCATAAAAATATCTAATCAGAAAACTTACAATTGTTCCAGTTATACCCAAAAAAATAATACATTTATAATCTGTTTGATTGAGAAAATTGCTGAGACGAGTATGGTCAGGAAGAATAAGCTTGTTCTAAATGCATTCAAGGCAAACAGTTAATGAGTTCTTATTTGTTCTGTCATAATTATCAATTCCTACGGCACTGCGAAATATGCATTTTCTGCAATTAATAAACTAAAAATCAGCATTCTTATAGCCGTATAAATAATGTTCAAGAATAAGTGACTCAAAAGTACTAGTAATAATAATATCTCTACCTCTCATTCTAATCACGACGGTTAGCCCAGAAATTGAAAATTTGTGCGGGATAGGGGGCGGTATATTATTATTATGCAGACCGCATTTGCGCCCAGAAACGACTTACGTTGGTAGACTCGAACCACCATTCAGTGCAGGAATGAGGGAAACCTCATTAATTAGGGGGGGTGGTCAAATGCCGACCGGTATCAATCTCTCACATTGGTCCAAGCCAGTGGTCGTGTGTGCAAACCTCTCCGCAAGTATAGGTGGTCTATCTGCCGCAGTGTAGTAAATAATGCCGTCCCCTCTCTCGCACAGGTCCTATATTCTGGGCTAATTCTCGTGATTAGAGAGAGGAGTAGGTATATTATACAGAATACTAAAATAAACATTTCTTTTCTGACCAACCGTAACAGAATTATGACAGCAAACAGATGTAGAATATGTGGCAACGTGGTACACCTGTTAGAAGTTCCTATTTCATCGCATCAGGCCAATATCTTATATAAGTAATAATTGCAAATAAACACACTTACCGTGATTACCTTACAACAAAAAATAAGTTTAAAATAGCTATGACAAATGCTGAAAATAACCACCGTTACTTTCAACACACACTCTAAATCTCCGAATTTTTGCTATACTAATGCAGTGAAAGACGTCGAAATTGGCTCATATTGTATCGGCAGCTGCCCAAATTTGTTGTCTCAAAACGTTTTTATTTTAAACTGCAGATTAGGTACTTAACTTTTCATATGGCGCTATAAATAAAAGTGAAGGAGCTTAAGGTCTGGGAGCGCACAGGGCCATTACGGTCGATTCAGGGGCGAGAAAATTTATTATTTAAAAAGTCACGTACATTATGGTTAAAATCAGCGGCTGCACCATCATGTAAATACCACATATTCGCTCGTATTTTCCAGGTACCATTAGCACCCGCTAATCGTGGTGGTAGTTCAAACCGCCCAAATAAATTATTATTATCCCGCACCAAACGTTTATAAAAAAACGTTGATGAAAATTATGATGAGGATTTGCATCAGTCTAAACGTGTGAATTATAGCTGGAACATGGAAGTTGAAAATTTAATTTTTTGCAAAACAGCCTGCACCAGTTGACAAAATGTGTCGGAAAAATCTGCGTTTTGCTCGATTTGTCTTATAAACTACACACAAAAATTTCGTTTGGGTGGTGAATCATCTACCGATAGGCTTTGGCTATGAAGCAAATGATAGGGGTATAACAATTGTTCACGTACAGTTCGATGAACTGTCCAATGGGATGCTCTTGTTTCTTGTGCAATTTCTAATGCTTCATGTGGAATGTTCCTCGATGATTTTTAATATTTGCCCTTCAGCAGCTAAGTTTTCTGAACGCCTTTGTAAACCTCGATTTTTAATGCGTGGCTGGAGGATTCCTGTGCCTAATAGGCGTTGCGAATTCGTAACAAATGTTTTGCTATTAGGTAATATCCTATTCAGAAAAAGTTCAGCGTATAATGTCTCACAGGCACAGAATTTTGGTTAGCTTCGCCATAAATTACATTACATTACATATCGTATAGCTCACGATTAGTAAAATATTCCATTTTAATTTACACACATCTAACAAACAGTAGATAATTACAAAAACAATAGATCAGTATGAAAATGAAATCACTGTTCAGAGTACTATAAAGGCATGCGATACATCAAATGGTTACAGTCGATAATATCGGGAATACTTAACTGCTTCACCAGATTAAGATATGTCTAATTACAGTGTTCTCGCACAGTTTGGAAGATATTTATTAAAATATCCATTCTTTACTTCATTAAAACTGATATAAAATGCAAATTACGTCAATACTGCTTCTGTTTGAACTTAATTTTACTTTAGTTTACAATTTCGTAACATAATTTTGTACTGATATTGCATATACAGGGTGTCCCATAATTATTGCGACAAAATGATAGGGATTGTAGAGGCAGCAAATTTGCCTTATAAGCCCCTGTCCGGAAATATGTCGTTTGACCGCTATAGCAAAAAAAAGAAACATTTGAAAAAGTATCAATTTATTGAAAGAGCTTAGAGTAATTGCTTAAAATGTCCTCCACGTTGCACAGTGCACACGATTCTTCATTGATTGGCGAACTCTATGGAATATCCCTGGTATGTCCTGAACCTGTGCGGACGCGGCACTTTTCCCAGTAGCTCTTGTTGGTTGGTAACAGGAGTTTCATACACTAAAGCATTTAGATGGCCCCAGAAAAAATAATCCAAGGGAGTTAAGTCGGGTGACCGTGCAGGCCAATGCGTAGGGTCACCTCGGCCTATCCACCTGTTAGGAAATATTTCATTCAAATAGTGCCGCACTGGCAAAGCAAAGTGGGCTGGGGCGCCATCGTGTTGAAACCACATGTTAGCGGGTATGGGGGTTATTTTCATTCCAAATCTAATTCTCTTCTAAAACAGACCTCGTCCGTAAACAAAACGTAGCGACCAAGGTGTGGTTGTCTCAACTCCTGCTGCAACCACTAACGACAAAAACGGCAATGTGGCAGATGGTCCTCCAGACCCATGGCTTGGACTTGTAACAGGTGGTACCGTTGATCCCGGTGTTACTTCCTTTCTTAAATTTAACATTGTCAAAAAGTGGTTAGTTGTGCTACGCTTGACCACAGTTCCTTTTTTGTGTATTTTCTTTATCTACTGACAAGTTTCTGCCAGTGGCTATGGCTGATAATTGTGTCGTATAAGAACTCAAGGCTTCAGGTCGGCATATAATACGATGTGGCGCCTGCAGTGGCGTATCTCATTTGAACTGCATTAAGCAGCCGATTCCAAGCGAAGTGCTGAAATTTCCAGGATTCTTATTTAAATGTTCCTCCTGCATTAGAAACACTTCAGAGAATAGATCTGCTAATAAATCTGTGTCCGTTGATATCTGTCTGTTTACTCTAGTAGACACGATGAATAATTTGAGCATTAAAATGGACAAAATACAAGCTGATTTGGATGTTGTCATGAGTCAGCAAAAATCTGTCACTGACTCTGTTGAGTTTTACGGTTGCAAAATTCATGAGTTTAATTGTCCTTGAGATACCAAACTTAGGTTATGACTCGTGTTTCAGAGTACCACATATCGATTCAAGAAATAAGAATCCTAAATCTATTATTGTGAGAATGACCTCTCGAGTACAGAAAGATAATATCCTAGCTTCGATTAGGAAACGTAAAGACTTGAACATCAATGAGATTGGAATTGTTGGTGATAGTCCAATATTTATTAATGACCATTTAACACCCAAATATAAACAGCTCTATAGAAAAACTAGGCTATACGCTAAAACCCATGGTGCGACTTGTTAGACAAGAGATTGTAAAATTTTTCTGCGTTATTCGCAGAACGGGAGGATACTTCATGCTGGCAGTGATGCTGCTCTTGCTGCTATGGAAACTTCAATGTAAGAAGTAGTTTAAACTTATACTAATTAAGTGTATTGTTTATATATAGTAAAACACAGAATTTGTATACATCTTTATTAGATATTTGTGAAGATATTATATGTTTAACCGAGACTTGGCTGAACGACTGCATTCAGGATGGAGAGTTATTAGATTCAAATACTTTTGTTTATCGTCATGATCGTAATTTAGCATCAACTGGTAAAAGACATGGTGGTGGAGTGTTAATCGCTGTTAATAAGAAGTTTTCATCCAGATCTGAAGCTGCGTGGACATCTCCAGGAATTTACGAGGATGTGTGGGTGTCAGTATCTCTAAATCCAAGTGTAAGGCTACATGTGTGTTGCGTCTACGTGCGTCCCAAACCACTGAGCAAAATTTGATGGCTCATTTGAATACCGTCGCTAATATTGTTGAATCGCGCCCTGACGATCGTTTCCTCCTCGTTGGTGATTATAATGTGCCCAAAATATCGTGGACTCTTAACAATTCAAAAAACTGCTTTATTGCAACAGCTGTTCAGGATCGCCTTGGAGAATGTCTTGTTAATAGTTACAATCTCCTCAACTTTAGTCAATTTAATGGAGTGCATAATGTCAACGGTAGGTTGCTGTATCTAGTTTTCAGTTCTCTTACTGATGTAAATGTTATGGAGTGTAATTTATCATTCGTAGGTGAGGATTTGCACCATAAATCGCTGAATATATCTGTCAGTTTCAAAGATGAGTATAAAATAAAAAATCATATACTAAATTTAAATTTCACCATGACATTATTAATAGCGAAATTAATGACATCAACTGGCATGATTTGTTTTTAAATATTAATGTTGATGCCGCAGTGAACCGTTTCTATAGTAGTATTCGCCAGATCATACAATGCTTTATTCCACAAAAAAAGATAAATAACAATTTTCCCTTATGGTACTCGGTAAATAAGAAATCCTTAATCAAAGAAAAATATAAGTTTCACCGGCGTTGGAAAAGGTTTCAAAATATTCTGAATTATGTAAATGTTTCTAACGTTAGGAAAGCCGTGCGATTTGCTATTAAAAAAGATTATCGCGATTACGTCGCTAACACTGAAAATAACAACCAAACCATAACCAAAAAATTACCGAATACAATGTCATTCAACGAAGACGTATTTTCTGATTATGCTAATATATGCAATGCGTTCTCCTTTTACTTTGGTAGTGTTTATGAACCCTGTACTATATCTTCTAATGTTACAAAGTCAATGCTACATCCTATAACGTGTATAATTGATTATGTCAGTACATCAGCAATCGAGTAGCATTTAAATAAACTTGGCATCAGTAAGGGTGCAGGTCCAGATGATCTGCCGGAAATATTTGTAAAATCTTGTAAAATATCTCTTTTATTACCTTTTTACTTAATTTTCAATTAGTCACTGACTGAAGGTGTGTTTCCTAGTGCCTGGAAAGAGGCTCGTGTAGTGCCTTTTTATAAAGGAGGGTGTAAAAGTGATGTAACTAATTATCGCCCGATTTCAATGTTATCCATACCTGCTAAGGTATTTGAGGCTATTATTACCGAAGAACTTTTCTTTCATTATAAAAATCTCATTATAGAGGAGAAACATGGTTTTTTGCAAGGCAGATCCGTTACTACTAATCTTGTATCCTATGTACAAAAAATAATTGAAATTATGGATACCTAAAACCAAGAAGATGCCGTGTATACCAATTTTTCTAAAGCATTTGATAAAGTACATCATCCTACATTGTTTGTAAAGTTGGAGAATATCGGTATACATGGGAATCTATTAAGATGGGTAAAATCATATTTAACTTCTAGGTGTCAATGTGTGGAGTTAATAACTCTGTCGAACTTTGTTCACGTTACGTCAGGAATACCACAGGGCTCTCATTTAGGACTCCTGCATTTTCTCTTTTTATTAATGATATTAGTTCCTGTTTTCGATCTAAAAATATTCTCAAGACTTTCATCTCTTACTGATTGTCTCAATATTCAATCTGACCATTTGACTGATTACTGTACCTAACGTTAACAAATTATTCTTGAATATTAATAAATGTCAATTAATTAAATTCAGCCGTCTAAAGTATACTATTGATTTTAGTTATACGATAAATAGCGTTTTGCTACAAAAAGTGGACTTCATTAGGGATCTGGGTGTCACTCTGGACTCTAAACTATTTTTTGTGCTTCATATAGAAAATGTTGTGCTGAATGCTTTGAGAAATCTTGGATTTATTTTGCGTGTAACTAAATCTTTTCTTGAACCCAGGTGTTTAATCATTTTATATAATTCCATGGTCGGGTCTCATCTTGAATTTGCTTCTTTAGTGTGTTACCACAAATATATAGAACGTTTAGAAAAAGTCCAATATAAATTTATCTATAACTTAAACTATCGTTTTAACAGGCGTTTGTTACCACTAAGTTATGATTCGCATTTGCAACACTACAGACTATTAAAATTATCTTCCAGAAGATATATTGCTTATGTTTTATTCCTGTATAAATTATTTATCGGTCAAATTCACTGCAGTCACATCTTGGATTCACTATCATTTAATATCAAACAATATATTTCGTGCACCTTAAATTTATTCATATTGCTTATGCCACAAATGCCGCAAATAATTCACCATTTATTACGTTGCAAAAATCTTACAATTTATTTTTTAATCATATTGATATTTTCGATCTTTCTTTCAACTTAGTTAGACACCAAGCTTGTTTGGTTTTCAGGTAAATCTTTTGTTTCTTTTTTTCTCATCTCCTTCTAAATTTATACCATTATATTCTATTAGGTAGGTACTTACTAGTTAATTGTTTGTTTATTGTAATAGTGTTTGCCTTAACTCGCTTTTCTTCATTTAAATTTAATTGTATTGTTACACGCTACACGTGCACCCTGTAATTTGTATTGTTTATCAATATGTTGTGTTGCCAAATTTGAAAATAAAATAAAAATAAGAGTTTTTTTGTTGCTTTTAATCAAATATGTAAGCCCTTAAAATTACGGTACTCCTATTCCGGTTACCCTGTATTTGTGCAAAATCAAAATAAGTATTCAACAAATTTAATTCGTCACTTGTGTCCTGCAAGCTTCTCTTATGTTAATGTTAATGTGCAGAAATTAAATTACCTAAATCTTTGAATCCAGTCGAGTGTCCACTCTTCAGTTTTCGGCTTTGCCAATTTTCTGCTCTAAATAAATTACTTGTAGTGTACGTGTGCATTGTGATAACTTTGTCGTTTTTGTAGTAATTAATAATAATAATAATAATAATAATAATATTGCCTTTATTATTTATACACAAGAGTACATACAAAATATAGTTGATATAAGGTTGGCGCCGTTCGGCAACATGCCGCTCTTCCACGTAACCAACCAGCCATAGAAAAAGTAGTAGACAAACCATAGAAACAATGTATACATATTGTACTTAACCTAACATACATAAAAATAACGCAACAGTTATCGATTAGAACAAATCCAGGCCTTGATTCGCTTCCGGAACAAATGAATATTAGACGAGGACTTAACAGAAATAGGAATGTCATTGAAAATTTTACCAGCGTTATAAGTAAAACATTTTTCAAATTGCGCAGTGTTATGTTTAGGTACGGTATACAGATCCCTTCCACGAGTAGGCAATTGATGCGTATCACAACCACGTATCAACTTCTCGTAAAGATAAATAGGTAAGTGAAAATAATTTATTTTAAAGACAAGACAGGATAAATGATAACAAAATCTTTCACTTAGATTAAGCCACTTGGAGCGTACAAAATCAGCCGATACGTGATCAAATTTCCGCAAATTAAAACAATATCGTAAGCAAGAATTTTGTATCTTTTGGAGCGTATTTTTATTTTTAAGAGTTAACGCAGGCCAATATATAACATCACAGTAAGCTAATTGCGATAGAATTAGAGAGTCGCACAACAGTAGCTTTGTGTCAGTATTAAGAAAATCTCTCTGCATATAAAGAACTTTTAATTTATTGTACGATTTTTGAACTAGACTGTTTATATGATTGTTAAATGTAAGATTACCATCAATAATAAGACCTAAACTTCTACAATGATCAGCTGGCTTTAAAAGTACATCATTAATTTTTACCTCAAAATCAGGGTTATCCACCAACCGTAGCCTATTTTTGCCAAAAATTAACATTTCAGTCTTTTTCTCATTTAATACCAAACAATGTAAACTAGCAACATGCACTAACGTTTCTAAATCCCTATTAATATAGTTAGCAGCGACTGAAGCATTCGTCGAATCAAAAGAAAAGTAAAGTTGTGTGTCATCCGCAAATTGATGAATTTTACAGTGAGTGAAAAATGAGTGAAAGTCTGCAGTATAAATTGAAAAAAGTGTAGGCCCCAATATACTCCCTTGTGGAATCCCTTGCTTAATAAATCTATAAGACGAGCAGATGTTCCCTGAACAAGCTTTTTGACGACGGTTAGATAGATAACTAGAAAAAAATGATAGTGCGTTGTTACCAAATCCGAAATATTTCATTTTGTTAAGCAAAATTGTGTGATCAATAGTATCAAAGGCTTTACTAAAATCTACCAAGATTAAGCAAGTATTATGATTTAGGTCATTAGCCTTGAAAATGTCATCTGTGATATGTAATAGAGCTGTAGTTGTACTATGAAACTCCCTAAAACCAGATTGGACAAGAGGTAATACATGGTTTTCAGACAAAAATGTATTAAGTTGTCCAGCAACAATTCTCTCTAGCACCTTGGATAATGTAGGCAAAATACTGATAGGACGGAAATCAGAATAAGCCTCCGGATTATTCTTTTTCGGACACGGTAAGACATGAGCATCTTTCCAGACCGCAGGAAATATACCTGAGGTTAAACACTCATTAATAATAAATGTAAAATGATTACTAAGAATTGGGAAAACATATAGCAACATCTTTTGGTTAATGTTGTCACAACCTTTAGCTTGAGTTTTTATGTTGTAAATAATTTTTTGCACTTGGTCAGCAGTAACAGTATTAAACTTAAATTCTCCTCTCGTTCCTGGAAATCTGCCCATGTATTTATCTAATAAACCTAAATCCAAAATATTAGGAGGCTGAGGCAACTCATCACACAGAAAGTTATTATACATATCGGGATTGATTTCAAAGGCACTATCATTAGATTCAGTGACATTTAGATATTTTAAGGTTTTCCAAAAGGTTTTAGGATTATTTTTAAACTGAAAAAGTAAAAATGCTTTTTTCTCCGCCCTGACACATCTGTTTACCAAATTGCGTAAGTCTTTATACTCGTCATGAGATGAATCCGTTTTCAATTTTTTATATTTAGCAAACGCGCGCTTTTTAAGACTAATCATGAGCTTGAGATTGGGAGTAAGCCAAGGTGCCGGTTTCTTGGTAACTTTAAAGGTTCTGATTGGAGCATGAATATCAAAAACTGAAAGTAAAGATGTATTCCAAAAATGTAGCATTTCATCAACAGAGGCCAGTGAATATATATCATCCCAATTAACAAGGGCTAGATCCAACTTAAAATTATCAAAATCAAAATTAGAAAAGTCTCTAATTGTCACCATTTTTGGTTTTTGACAAATTTTCTTAATTTTTAAGTCACATTTTATTAAAGAATGCTTTGACACCTGTCCCATGTCAATCACAACCGAGTCACTTACCAGGTTAGTATCAGAAACAATTATCAAATCTATAAGGGTCTCTGAATTACCGACTTTATGTGTTGGTGATGTAATTAATTGGTGTAATCCATACCTCTCCAACAATCCGAACAATCTAGTCCTATAAATATTACCGACATCCAACACATTAATATTAAGATCGCCTCCAAATACAATACAATCAAAATTAGGAAAAAAGTGAATTAATATATTCTCCAAATGTTCTAAACAAATTGAAGCATTTGAAGAAGGTGGTCTGTACAACGTACCCAAACAACAATTTCTTCCAGATATTTTTACACTTATCCAAAGACATTCCAAAGCGCTATCAGTAAAATCAGGACATTCCAACACTTTATATTTAATACCATTCTTAATGTAAAAAGCTACGCCCCCAGCACGTGAGGGACGATCATTGCGAATTAACTTATAGTTATGTATATTGACTCCATAATTAGGAAATGAGGAATTCAACCAGGTCTCAGAAAGTCCAACGATGTCTAAAGAGTTATCTGTAATAAAATCTGAAAGCAAATCAAAGCCCGTAAAAATAGATCCAACATTAAAATGTGAGAAATTAACATATGCATTACTAGGCATGTAGCAGAAGTACTTAAACGCTAAAACAGAGCTCCTTCTAAAAATAATTTTACGCATTTCATTATACAGTAAAAAACAGAGATGAAAAAAAAATTTATACAAAATAGGTTACCTAATAACTGTTTAAGTTTCTTATTTTCTATAGATTTATTTGCTGCTTTTTTTTATTTAACTTGCTGTAATTAACTGGTGCATAAAGCGAGTATTCCACCGAATACGGCGCTGCTAGTTGGATAGATATATCCACTACGAGACACTGTGTAGTAGCGACTACACTGTAATTTGGATATTCCACCAAGTGCAGCACACAACATGGCATAGAAAGAAGCTAGTTATTAATAATCGAAAAATAATTTATATTGTAACTTACAACCTACTAATAATAAAAAAATGCTCCGTCAGTCCGGCACACAGCGTCATACTCGATGCAGTGCTCGCTTAATTTGTGGACGCATTTGCAATATTCAATCTTCCATGTTGGTTGATTCTCAAAATGTATACCATTTTTTATTCTGGTATATCCGAATACTTTGAAACTTTGATGGTGAATATATACACAATTCTGAACAAAAAATAAAGAATTATTTATTTCATTTGAGAGGCCGTTTTACAGATACAAATTATTTTAAGTTGAAAAAAATTCTTTTTCGACGACCCATATCTGAAACACCTTTGAACCCACAACGATGTAATCTTGTACAAGGGGTTTTTTAAAGGCGGATTAAGAATATCTTACTAATTTTTTTCTAAAAAAATCGCTAATCCTTTTTTTTTTTTTTGGAAAATCGACCCCCTTTCTCCATCCTAGAATCGACTATAATTAAATATGGCTACGTCTAAAGACTCACTTCATAGGTGTATATTAACCACCAAAGTTTCAAAGTATTTGGACATCAGGTGAGCGAGATACCAGGGTGGTTCCATGAAATGTGGGACACATTGTATATATTTTAAAAATATATCAGTAAATATTTGCAATTTTGGAAAATTACTTTAACTGACAATATTTTTAGGTGTTAATTTGTAAATTAAATTATTAAAAATACACATCTCAATTAATAACGATATGTTCGATAAATATTATCTATGGAAAATGTATAACAGTAGTATATTTTAATTGCAGTTTATTATTAAATAAATTTTATTTTTTTATTTTGGAGAACTACACATGTAACCAACTAATCCGTAGGTATAAACTGAAATATAGGGTGTCCCGTAAAGTATTTTATAAACTTTGGTGGTAGTTTTCATGACGTAACTGTTTTCTGGAAAAAGGAAATATAAAAGTTTCAGGGACTAGTCAGCTTTAGGAAACCAATAAAAAATGTGCATGGATATGAATAAAATCGAGAAAGCGAAACGGTGTTTTTAAACACCTTATATCAAATTTTTCTACGGAGGTACAGCAAATTTTACAAGATTTTTGGAAAGGTTATTAAATTTTGAAATATTTTTATCTCTTGTGTTCTTTGTGTAGAATATTTAAAATTCTAGTTAATTTACAAAATGCATAGGGATGATTGCCCCAGTAGGTACTATTTATATCGAAGTTTCAAAAATATATTTTTTTACTAGCAAACATCTAAGTAAATGAATGAAATAAAGGCATACATATGTCCTGTTTGCTTTAATGATATTTTGTATTCATATACATACCCACAAAATTTCTTGCTTGGACCGAAATTGATTGAATTGACAGATATTGACTTTAATGCAATCAGAACAAAATAAAAGTAAAAACTGACCTCGACATCGCTAAATCTAATCGAAAGCGACGACGTCTTCGCGGAAAGAACGAATTTTGATTTTTATTCAGCAAGATTGTACATCGTTTTCCTCTTAGTTTACCATGTTGCATAGCTAGAAACTCTTTCTTTTGTACCATCTCATGTCTGCTTTATAGTCGACAATTGCGACAGAGATGACGGGAATTTTTACGATGCATAGGTATGTGCTTGTGCCGCGACTTTTTTTCAATTAGCTATTGCATTCTTTACTGTAATTGGAGAAAATAGGTCCTAAGTTATTTTTTATTACATTGCGGCAGCACCAATTTTGTGCTGCCAACTACAAAATTAAAAAGTTGCTACCAGTACTTGCGCTAAGTGTAAAAATATTCTGTAATAACTATTTTTTTTGTCGATATTTCAATTCTTTAACGAATTAAATTTTATAAAAAATTTAATAATTTCATAATAAAATTATTTTATGAATATTTTGCGGTGTGGAAATTTTAGAATTTAGATATGCACTTTCTCCAATAGTCACAAACAGTTAAAAAACAAAACTATAATAATTTTTAAATGCTTTTTATAGATGCAAGTGCAAATTGTTGGGTATAGATGTTTTAACAGATATGTAGGGGAGACGAAAGTAACACGAGTTGGTTGTAACAGCAAGCCTATTGTCTTTCTAAAGACGTTTGTCTGTGATATTATATCATCATAGAGTCGACAGTGAAATCTACATTAACTTATTTGAACAACAATATCCGTAGTGTGTTTTAGTTCGAGTTAAGACCTGCACCGTGCAAAATGATATGCAAAGTAAGTTTTCATTCTTTATCTTAATCTATCATAATCCTAGAACTGAAGTTATTTTGAATTATTTTATTGGCTTGTTCAGTTAATACCAATATTGGCTATAACCTAAGCATGGTATTTTAATTAAAAATAATCGTTAAAAAAAGTTTTAAGCAAGTATCCTGTCAATCGCGTGAAAAATGCGTAATGGGACGATTGTAACAATGCCATAGGGGGACGATTGTAACATGTTACAACCGGCCCTCATATTTAATACCTATGATCGTATTTGTCATATTTAAAATGAGAATTCTGTAGATATCCAAATAATTACTTCAGTATTTGTTATGCGGATGCCTAACAAAAGACAACGAACAACAGATCGTGGGAAAGATTGTTATGAATTGGGAAAAACTTGGTCCATCCCAAATATGGAATATGGACGAGTCTGGCGACAGACAACCGTGCAAAAGCCGGATAGGATTCTTTGTTAAACCAAAAATTGTTTATTATTATTTTATGTTTTTGTTTCATTATTCTATTTTTTATTTTTTTCAAATAAAAAAATATATTATGTACCTGCACTACAACTTACTTTTATATAGGTATAATCAATAAAGTAAACCTTGTAAATACTAAGTTTCTACAAACGTCCCCACGTTCTGTTACTTTTGACCCATACCATTGGATAGGTTGTAACGACGTACACTCTCTACTTTTTTATTAATTGTACATTAATATGAACTTTAATTACTTCAATATTATTTTTCTTCTATATATAAAATGCCGAGGAAACGACTTATAGTAAGTAAATTTATATAACTTTGTTAATTTTTTATTTATCCGACTTTACAAAAATAGCCCTACAAGCAACCAGGGAATTAATCTCTAATAATGTATTAGCACATTTTTCACCTAAATATTAGAATAAACTTATCCAAAAAAAATTGGATGTACAGGGAGCTCTTACAAATACAATTCTGTAAAAAAAAATTAAAAAGGGCAGTTCGAAAATGATTTAAAAATACACTTCTGCTCGACATTGGAAACTGGTCGACTGTAAAACCTGATAAGGTGGCAAAACATGCAATCGGCGATCTGACAAAAAATTGAAACAAATTCCCATGGAAAGAAATAAATAACATTTTATAACACCTATTTTATGCAGCACATTCAACTGCTTTTGCCGCTATTGTTATTAATTATTAATATAATTAATTTGTTGTTTCAATTAATAAAATAGTTTACGTCTTACCCCAGTTTCTATAAACTAAAACAAATGTTTCTGCTTCTTATCCGTTTCGAACTCGTAAGTTATTGGCAGTAGATATGATTTAAAGTTAGGAGATCGTGGTGGCCATGGTACTGGTTCTCCTCGTCCAATCCCTTGGTATTAATACTTGGACACGCTGAACATGGTACGGATATAATTGAGCCTCGTGTATGATACGCCACACTGCTGCAATACGCCGCGGACGCCATGGACCTCCATATCTTCCACGATTTGGTTTTAAATTTTCCTAGCGTTGCACTACACTTACTGCACACTGTGGTATAAGTAGCTGAGTTTGGCACATGTTTACCGGGAAATCGTTCTACTAAAGCATTTTCACATCACCTTAAATTAAAACGATATCCATCAACTCTGAGTTACTATTTTTGACACTTTAAAAGCTAATATAAAGACTCGCATCACAAGAACTTAATACCTGCAAAAGTAATCAGGTTTTAGTATTCGGAATCGCCTCGCTTTCAGACTAGCAAGTCTAAACACCAATTAGCATTAGCAAATTTGCAAAAGGTGACAAAATGTCTACTAAGTGGAGTGAAGTTAAAACTGTTTAATTTATTGAAAATTATGAGATATGCTGCTTTCTAATCCAAATCTCTGTGTTTCTTTCCATGTTTGATGATACACACAGCGGCATAAACCGCTAAAACACGCATGTATAAATGCGGCTTTAAAGCTCGTTTACACGCATTTAGCAAATAGGCAAGTTGTTGGAGCAAGTACCTAATTTTTTAATACTTGAATCGTGTGAACATAGGTTTCAGTGGTTAGTAGAGTAAGCACCAGTAAATGAAGCCAGTCAAGTAAGTAGAGAGCAGTACAAGTTCCTTTCCCACATCACGGAGTTATCGAATAGAATATTTGGAAGCCAATCTACTATTCTACGTTGCTATTTTCTTTCCTGGTTTTCAGTTGGATGGATAATAGTGAGTCATTTCATTTAAGACGACGGGATAGTTAGGGCCAATACGTTTGTGTATTTATATGTACATATAGTGTGAAGTACTCAGTTTAGATCTTTAAAATGCCCAAATGGGCTGTATGTTTAGTGGAGAACATGAACGCCTATGGAACGGGAATAACTCAAGTTACAGAAATACATAAACACGGCAGATTTACTAAAAAATTATAGATGAGATAGCTATTGCAGATTTCCAAGTGCCATTCGATTCGATCCATTTTTTACACACCAAATTATACTTTGCAATTGATTTACTAATAGGAAACAATACTACACGTGTGAACAGTCACCTGCTTTTTCAGCTAGTGACTTGCTCCAGTAACTGTGTCTATTTACTAAATCCATGTAAACGAGTCTTTAGTGTCAGGTTACTATTAAAGCGAAGCGCCTAGCCACAACTATTCAATGCAAGCAATTCTTATGGAAGTGTTTATAGTGGAGTACTAAAGCCAAGTATTAAACGCTTGCCTCGCCCTGAGCCAGGCTTTAGAGTAGAAACAAATTCAATAAAAGACACCACAACAAGTCTGTTCTCAACAAATTATGTCGGGAAGGAAGTTTAAAACCGAGGCCAAACTGTTAAAAAAATTAAATTTATAAACTAGAAGAGCTCTCTTGTCTGGGAGGTTGGTGTGCAGCGTGGCGTGTGGATTTTGTCGCGGTTTGACCGGCTGCTCCAACGTAAACTTACACTAACTCAGCTACAGCCCCCAATGTAGTTCTTCCTCTCAAGTACCTATTTCCAAAACCGTTGAAGATAAAGCGATTAACTTTTAAACTGAGTATTACCATTACTATAAACAATTTCATGTACTTAGTCATAGGCGTATCATATCGACGGGGACCCGGGTTAAATATTGTCCAGTTTTTGAGTATTTCCAATTTTTGACGACTTCGTGGATGATGAAAGAAAAAAAATATCAGTTGGAGAATGTTCTACATCGATTTGGAAATTATTCTCAAATTAATATAAGAACATTATTACATCGCTCGATGAATAGCTAGAATAAATTTAAACGCATTTTTCATACTGATTTAAATTTTCCGGAAAATAGTTTTCTTGAATTATTAAATGATATTATATACCTACTTTGAAATATTTAAAATAACATGTACTTTCAAAATGATACCGCTCCACTTTATTTTGGAAGAAATGTGAAGGCTTTAGTCTAAAGATAATTATGGCATCATATATAATATTAACAAAATAAATATTATCATGTGATATGTCTTTAAAATGAACTTGTCTAAATAATATAATGTATCTTTTTAACATAACTAAAACTTCTATTTTTTTGTTAAATGTATATGTACAAAAAAAAATAATTGCTGGGAAATCTTCTCCGATATTCCCGATGAGCAATGCATATTCTGGGAAAGTTTATTATTTATATGTTCTTACATTTTAACATTGTATATAATACTTCAAAGAATTCCAGAAACATTTGTAATGAGTTAATTAAATTGACAATTGCAATTTTTGCACAGCCTACTTGAGACAATTTATCTGAATACAGTTTTATAGTATGTACATAATTTTTAAATTAATTTTACTAGAAAATGATGTTGAAGTGGATCTAGATATTTTGTAAACTTGTCTAAGATGTTTAATATTTTTGTCAAGCGATGAAAGACTTGAGATACGAGGGCAATATTTATCTTAAGCTCAACCGGTATGATACGGCTATGGCTAATTAAGTGAAATTATTCTCTAACCACTACATTCTTAATATAATGGTTATGCTTAGTTTTTATTTATTTAACTTCAACGGTTTTGGAAATATTATTTGCAAAAATGCATTCAGGAACCAAAATTTAAGGGACTAGCTCCATCAGCAATCATTTTCCGGACCACTTTTCGTAAACTTTATTTCTTATTTTTAATCGCAGAATGCTTTTGTAAATCTTGGTGATGCATGTATTTAGTATCTTGGAAACTATAAGAGATAAGAAAATGGTTAAATAGGGAAAGTTTCAGACAGCCCTGCTCCTAACTTAATGGCCTTCCTAGACTTTCAGTTATTTTACAAAAAAAAAAAAAAGTGTGGCGTCTTCGAAAATCGTTTGTAACCTTTTTATTTAGAAGAGTTTTGTAAAATCTGAAAACATTTTTTCGCATCATGTTTGTTTGAGATTCCTCAAACTGTATATTTAGATTTTCGTTGCGACGTTTCGGTTGCGAGAAACCATCATCAACTTCTTCAAAATAACTCAAAAACCTAAAGAGATAGAATTGCTCTGCAAGCGCCGTTAATATAGCAGCAGAACCGTATGAATCTTTCCCCATTTAACAATTTTCCAATCTCTTATAGTTTCCAAGAAATCAATAGGTATATGCATCACCAAAATAGTTCAAGTATTTAGCTCTTTGTGATCAATAAACAATTTGTCGGTATATACTATAAATAAATAATATATGAATACATTTAACAGAAATTATTTCAAATTTAACGAATAAAAATTGATAAATATGTTTTGAAAAGTTACAAAATTAAATCATTAATCTTTAAGACCTCCTCAGCACTCGGTAATAAATTTTTGAGTCCCAGCAGCATTAAGTATTCATAGAAGCTGTTTTTAAAATTAAATGAATATTAAAATCAAACAACTAAATCACGGAGTTAATTAAGAAGGCAATTATTACATTATTAAGATATTTTTTATTTGAAAGTGGAATAGCAATGACTTTTAAAATAAAAGAAACGACACGTTGTACCTCTGTAAAAATTACTTGCTATTTTCCTGGTTGTTATTAAATGCATAGACACTCTCTAACGTAGTATTTCGTAAAATATTTAAATTTATGTACGCAGCTACATTTTTAATTTATTGAATTAATTCAACGATAAATTATATATTCATTATACAAGCATTAGGTCAGTTTTACATTATTTTTTGTATTAAATTCCAGTGCCTAAGTTAATTTTATTATGTAATGTTTTCTTAATATTTACTAAAATTGTATTATATGTTTGTGTAAATATTTGATAATATTACCTTTGACTTCTAGATCCAGAAAGTAACTGAGGTTTGATCATGGAAGAAAGAAAGAGAAAGAATGCCACCAGTAAATGCTGTGAATTTGGGAATATTTGAATGCATAATGAAAAAGTGAGCATAACAATATGTTTCAGGCATATAACACACATTCTTCCAGTTTTCTTTTCCCTTTACTACATAATAAGGCCCTTTACTGAGCTGGATGGGTCGTACAGATCGTGTCTGGATCGTAGTTGGCTCGGCATGGGGATACACCAAGCCACGTTAGGCTGCGAGAGAATAGTCCATACTGGGACTAAATTGATCAATTCAATAACCACAATGTGCTACTAAAGTTTCTGCCTCCGCTGTTATATTTATAAGCTAGACTATTGCATACTGTTACAGGGTTTCCTGAAAATATTACACAAATTCTTTTGTCGGCGTTCCCGTATGTACAAATTTACGCATTTTGTTTTTCATTCTCGTTCATCCTACACAGATTTAATCAATATCAAATCCAATGACTTGTGTTATAGGTATAGATAAATTCTATAGGCATCTATATAATATATAATTCAGGCGATAGTAACAAATAATTAATTATCCGTTTTTTTTGGCATGTACAACAGGCCACAGGGTGTCTCAAACGTGATAGTATGGACCTGCTGTGAGGGTACAAAAAAAATAAATAAAATTTGGGACAAGTGGTGTTAAATGGGATGATATAAGCTCCATTTTCAATCGAATCTTTACAATTTGACAGATACCACTAATGACGTTATCAAATATATTTTTTCCAGAAACATATCCAAAATTTTTCCTGTTAAAAATCTCTCTTTTTTCTAATAAACTTTTATTAGAGAAATTAGTCTGTATTACTTCCCGTTTAAAAATTATAAGCAATATCGTCCTAAAGGGTCTCAAAAGAAATACCACCTAAAAATCATATTAGCCATGGAAGGATCAAGGTTAATGTTGGTTAATGAGAATACATGTTATTAAAAATAAATAAAAAGATTAAAATTTGTCCAGCTTATAAATCTCAAGATCGTGCTGCAGTTATCAATTACAGACCAATATCAATTTTAAATAATATTACGTCTTGGAGAGTGTCCTTTACCACCGCATTTATATGGCTGCAAGTAACAAAATATCTATTTGTCAACATGGATTTATGAACTGCAGGTCTACTACGAGTAACTTGGCAGTTTTTAGTCAATTTTTGTGTAATGCTTTAGATGTTCGGGGGCAGGTAGATACGATATATACGTACTTCTCCAAGGCTTTTGACAAGATCAGTCACCATATACTTATTGGCAAACTTTCAAGTTTAGGTTTTAACATCACGTACATAATCCTTCTAAAATCTTATTTACATAATCGTCAACAATTTGTGTACTATAATGGCTTTTGTTCAAATACTTACTTAGCTACAAGTGGAGTCCCACAGGGTTCCAATCTGGGTCCTCTGCTTTTCTTACTATTTATAAATGATGTATGTGATAAGCTGAATTGTAATGTCTTAATGTTTGCTGACGACTTAAAGCTATATTTACCTATTTCGAGTCTTGAAGATTGTATTATATTACAAGGACAATACTTAAATGCATCAAAATGTAAAATTTTAACTTTTAGCCGTAAATTCAGCAATATTCAATATTCCTATAGCATTGATGGTACAGTCCTGAAACGTTGTGAAATTCTTAGAGATTTAGGCATTTATTTTGACACACAACTTACTTTTAATTATCACGTTAACACCATTGTCAATTCAGCATTTCGCGCACTCGGATTTATTATAAGAAATTGTAAAAATTTTTAGGATACATCAGCTTTAAAATGTTTATATTTTAGTCTTGTTAGAAGCAAATTAGAGTATGCAAGCCTCATATGGAATTCTATCTATATCCACTATTCTCTAATTATTGAAAGAGTTCAAAAGTCATTTTTAAAATTTTTAAGTTTTAGAATTAACGGTGTGTATCCCATGAGAGGATGTAATTGTTTTGAGTTGCTGCACACTTTTAATTTCGTTTCTTTGGAGAAACGTAGATTTCAGGCCTCTGTTTTGTTTTTGCACAAACTCTTACATGGCAAAATTGATAGTCCTGTGTTATTATCTTATTTAAATATGCTTGTTCCTAGAGTAAATTCTAGATATCACAATACTTTCTTGTGTGAAAGAGCCCATACCAATATTCTGTTAATGGCACCAATCAACATGATGTGCAATAATGCTAACAGAGTTTCTGATATGTGTGATATTTTTTGTTGTAGCGTTTCTGAACTGAAAAATGTATGTTTTAGCTATGCATAACGTAATAATGCTCTGTATAACTATTATTTATAAATTTTGTCTTCAATTACTTGTATGTTTGTGTATGTTTCAGCAATTCTGTCTTAAATTACTTATTATTTACTGAATTATTCTATTATAGCCTTGTATTTTTGTTGTTTTATGTTTGTATAAGGTATATTTTTCACCCATGTAGTTATTACTTAACATTTGTACATTTGCTCTATAAATGGATTACTGTTGGGCAATAAATGCTATTATTATTATTATTAAACTCGATAATTCTTTAATACAGTTAAAACGAAAGGTAAACAATACAACAACAACTAAACTTACAAAATGAGGCAAACGCCCTCATGCTACATACATATTACAATCTATTCCCTATATGACCTCCTCTAATTTCACATATTCAATCTTCACCTGACTTTGTGGGCTGCGTTTATTAACATTTCTCCGTTTAACTAGTTACAAGTATTTCTATTTTTTTGTACCGAGAAAGATTCTGATCAACAGTTTCTACACTGGGGTACTACAATTGGAGCTATATAATGTAAGTGTGTTTTCAATGTGATGCTCAGGCAAATACTCCAAATTGTAAATTTTGTAGTCTGGATACCCATTGGTCTTTAAAATTTGTTGAAATGTTGATTCATCCAAATTCAATTCCCGGCTAGCCTGTCATATAGAATTTCGTGGGTTTTGTTTGATTTTGACATGGATAATATCAACTTTCATTTGCAATAATTGGTCTCATCTCATCCCCATTCGGAAAGTTCGATTTTGTATCACTGTGAATTAAAGAACTTAAAAATATTGCTTCAAAAATAAAAAGATTTCCAATTATTTATTTAAGACATCGTAAACATTTACTTTGCATTCAACTGCTTCATCAAGTGCAACTCATATTTGGTATTTATGTTGTTAGATTTATTTAATATTAAATACGTGATAAATATATTTAATTTTTATACAAGATGTTTTCTAAATACGTAATAATAATAACAATAATCCTTGGAACTTTAGTTTATATCAAGAAGTTTTAATATATATCCGACAAGAATTCAGACAACTTAGGTCATACGAACATTTGAAATGAATAATTCTTTATATTTTCATCAAAATATTTAAGAAACTGCAACTGAGAATAATAAAACTAATATACTGTACAAAATGTTTGCACTATAATATATTACACTAAATTTCAAAAAATTATTGTTTTTAACGCAACGAACTCTCGAGAACTATGTTGACAATAAAAACAGTTGAATGACATAAATGTCTTCTCTTTATTCAAACAGCCAACCATTTTGCAGTACTTAGTAATTTTTGTAAATTTGAAATAGGTTTGTCAAATAGGTTAAATACATTTAAAATTACTCTCCAACATTCTTTTTCGAACACTCGACCATTTCTCTATTTATTTTACGAACAGAAGGCTCTCTGCACTGGAGCTTTCCGTATAGTTATTGAGTAATATCTGTGTACTGTTGTTTACGTTGCCATAAAATTGAATTATAAATAACTTTTTCTAACAAAATCTTATGATATGGATGTTTCCAAATAAAATTACATTTCAAACATTGTTTTCATTTTTTATTTTTGATAAACCTTTAAAGAGAAGCATCACTGCTTGACATTTATCGCAATTTAATAATAAAACATTTTTCCATGATCCATAATGCGTAAATGTAATGTAAATAAGTAATGAGGAGAAAAATTATAGATAGTACCTACTATAGATATATAGTTGTTTTGTTATCTCAAATTCAACTATGTAGTTTATTAATTAGCGTGTGAATTTATGAAAAGAAATACACAGTCCTTGAGAAAACGCTTTGATGAAAACGGAATTATAACTTTCAAAATGAATGTTTATATACAAATTCTGTTATAGGTAGGTACTCGTAAATCACATAAATGTAAGAGAAGCTATTAATTTTCTCAATTTATACAGCCATAAAAGCCTAATTAAAGCAAGTTACTTTAATTATTTGAAAGGAAACGATGATGTATGAACCTGCTATTGATTTATTGTTTAATTACTGAGTAAACAGCTTATTAACACCAATTTCAAAGAGTTAATGTATGTTAATTTTCATGAATATTTAACGAAAAAATATGATTATGTATCAAAGTAGCTCTGTACAACAAACTTCTATTTTTAAAATTATTTCACTAAATTTACTAAATCTCATCCATTGTTTATTTCAAATACAGGCCATTTTATTAGTTCCAAAGATAAAAACATACAAATTAAAATATCCATTAAAAATACCTATGATTTATGAATTTAAAAAAGTGATGGGAATTACCATTAAAAATTACAAAATATTTTTTCTTTAAACGCTTATTTTTTTTCGGTACATTGTTGAGGAAAAAAAATTAAATTAATGTATTGAGCAATCACCCAATAATAGACCTTAGATTTGATTGCCTCTAGGTACCTTATAGGCATTTTCAGATATGAAATATGTAAAGATAATAACAAAAAACGTTAAAACTTTACATCCACATGAATTAGTCTAACTTAAAGTTGAATTGGATAGCTAAAATATAAAGAAATTGCTTATGTGACAACAGTCCGTTTTTTTAAATATCTTTAAGATGCTTGAAAGGACATGTTTTTTGCAATTTTAGAAATATTTTACTTGAAACTGCATCTCTATAAAAGTAACAATTGTGCCAAAATTGAAAAAAAACTGTTCCAGTACTAAAAAAGTTATAGCCAAGACAAATTTAAAAAAATGACGTACGTAGCTCCGTTAATATTAACTCTTATCAAAAATTACAGTGATATAATATTTCATAAATCTGCTTCTAATAATAAGATATACCGGTTCAGCAACTAATGACCAAAAATATAGGACACACAGGGTGAGTTAAAGTAATGTCTACTTCATATAAATTATTGTTCGATGTTCCTTACGGATATACAGGGCTTCCAAGTAAGAAATTAAATATTGAATTTCAGTCATAATTTTTAAACCATTACCTTATCAATCTCGAAATTGGGGTGAAAGTAACTAGCAATTCGTAGTAATAAAACTTTCACTATTTAAATTGCTTAATTATATAGGTGCAGTCAAAATTAAGTTTTACAATTCATATAATTTTGACGGGGTTGCCAAATTTCACATTTTGCATTAGTAGTTCGATTCGTCTATCAATTTGCAGCAAATAAGTTTTACCTTGTTTTAGCCGATATATTTTACCATTTTCGAGATAAACGCATATTTAATAATAATTTATTAATAATTAAGTTAGTTATTCAAACTAAAAAATAAACCACATTCTCTAAAATTATAGAAGGACCTCCGGATTAATGCCTGGCGATAGAGGTGGTCACGAAAATGACAACCCTGGACTATCTGTCGGTCTGAAAATGCATTATTTATGTAATCCCTGACTATTCAGCTAAAATGTGGAGGAGCACTATCATGAATTATCCACATACTATTTATAATATTTAAAGATAAATTTTCCAATAAAAGATTTAGTATTCTTATAAAGAATTAAGGTATTTTTCTCCCGTTAATGTTCCGTCAATTTCATACGGTCCTATCTAGTAGCCTCCAATTATCCCCAATCATATATTAAGTAAAAATCTATGCTGATGTGTTGTTTTAATGATAGCATGTGAATTTTCATCGTTCCAGAGAGGTAAATTATGTGAGTAAATTACTCCATCATAAGTAAATTCAGTTTCATCGGTAGAAAGCATCTTACTTATAAAGTGTGGTATAGTTCTTTGTTTTTTCCAAAAACTATAAGCAAAATTGTAAACGTGGAGGATAATCAGCCTCTGTTATAGTAGCTCTTTTCCAACACGGCACCTGACTAGTTTGAAACCTGTCCGAAGCCGTCAGTCAGTTTAATATTAGATACAACTCCGCTGCAGTAAGTCGGTGAACGATTTGGCTATCCACTTGGGACAGGTTTCCAACCAGTCAGGTGCCGTGTTGGAATAGAGCTATAATGTACGTACTTTTTGTAAGTAGAACGGGTGTAATAGTACGTTATATATTGTAGATTTAGACATATTATGGACCGCCATAAAACAGTGTTACGTCTTACATCGACTTGCTGAGTTAGCCAGTGACGACTCATCAATATGTGATATAATATAATTAATATAATGTATAGAATTCATTCTTTATGTTGGCTTCATAACGTTAAGACGTGTTATTCTTGAAACATTTACTTAATATATATATATTTTGAGTGCTTAAGTTATTAATTTATTATCCTGACCCAAGTGTACTACAATTTTCTAGTACTTAGGATCTTCACCCAACAATTCCAAAACCCGTTCTTCCACGTCAACAGTTCGAGCATATCGCGGTCTTTCATTTCCATGTTTTGATTGAAGGGATTATAAGGAATTATAATTAAAATAGCAGAGCGTAAAATTTAACAGAATTACCTACCAGTTTCACATAACCTCCTATCAACCCGTATGAATGTTCTTCAATCTAGGAGTCTCTTGTTGGGGAATCGGGAAGCATAAAGCCGAACAACTCCAGATGCATTTCCTTCAGTTAAATAAACCATGCAATTCATGTCTACACATTGCTCAAATATGAACTCTTCCATATTTTATGGATTCAGAATTTCTTTCTTCATCTCCGAAAATGGTATAATATATATATAAATTAGAAAAATGTTTTTGCTGCAAATTCATAGGAGAACCGAACTGTCAAAGCAAAATTTCAAATTTGCCAATATCGTCAAAATTGCATATCTTCTAAAATTAAATTTCAACCGTACTTGTATAATGCCAAATGCCAATTTAAATAGTAAAAGTTGTAAATATTATTGTGAGTTACTACTATTATCCAAATTTTCATAGCAGAATCGAACTGTGAAAGCAAAATGTCAAATTTGGCAATACCGTCAAAATTGTCTATCTTCTAAAATTTAATTCCAGTCGTACTTGTATAATGAAGCATGCCAAATTCCAATTTAAATCGTAAAAGTTGTGTTACTATAAGTTACTACTACGTATTACCTAAATTTTAATAGGAGAATTGAACTGTGAGTACAAAATGTCAAATTTGGCAATACCATAAAAGTTATATGTCTTCTAAAATTTAATTACTTGTATAAGCATGCCAAATTCCAATTTAAATGGTAAAAGTTGTATTACAATTACCCAAATTTCGAGGATGCCCATGTAACGGTTTCGAAATTATGACAAAAATAAATGTTGCCACAATTGTTCATCACCAATTGGTCACCAACGATTAATTGCCTACTTCGCCTTCCGAAAACAATTCTGTTATAGATAGATTATACCTTATACTACGGTTATTTTAGGAATACGTTTTATCCAAATATGTAAAAATGGTACAGGATATCTGGAAATAAATGAACTGTACTGCACGAAAGTAAATTGATTTAGTTCGATACCTTTTTACAGAGTGTCCCAATTTTATTGTAATTGTAGGGTCGGAAACTACAAAAGATAGAAGGATGCGGGTTTTACAAAATTGGGCTACTTTTTCGAGAAACATAAGATATCGTAATCAAAATTTTCATTGACCTCTTCTTTTTTAAGGTACCGGGCAGAATGTTAAAAAAATACTTTTAAATGATTCTTCGTATCTCAGGGAATAACTGAGATATCGAAATAGTGAAAATTGCTTTGGAATACAAACTCGTTTCATGAATTCTGTCTTAGTTATTTAAAATAAAACGCGTACAAAATAAACAGTTGTTTAAACAATTAAGCTATGTTTATGATAAATAGTTGATAATTTTTATGCTATATCTAGCAGATTTTCAGCGCCATAATTAATAATACTATATTATACAATGTATATTAAGAATAATATTAATTAATACTGAAAAATTAAAATACATACTTATTCTTCTATTATAAATTTGGTAGGTAAATGGGCTAATATAATTATCTTGATAAAATTATTTTTTAAAATATTAAAGTTACACATTTTTTTCATGAATTAATTTTGTATTGCCACAGAATTTGCTACGTCCGCTTCCAATTCGACGACTGTGGCATCGCAAAACGCTAGATTGCCCCTACGCGATGCTGGTAAACAAACAAAATAATGCCATGTATCGAGGTGCGACTGGAATATTGAGAATCGACGAGAATCGTTCGAGAAATGGATCTAGAGCTGCTAGAAAATACCTGGAATATTCGTTTCGTCTATAAGAATAAACGGCCGAGTTAGTAGGTCTTGAATTAGACTTTTCATTTGGATGGTTCAGTGAGATCAATTGGAGATTCAGAGCGCTTTAGATAGTGATTAATTAAATAGTGTTTAGTTGAGTTGTAATTAGTATTCGGTAGTGTACAAAGTATTAATAAATATCAGTAAAAATTAACTGTTTATTTTTCTGATAAAAGAAAAAGTCGGGTTAGAAAACCCGTGAGAGTTTAACTAAAAATACATGATCAACTATGTACCATCAACTGCATTTTTTTAAATTTAATGTTTTTGGAAATTTATGAAATATAAAGTAACGACTGTTATATATCATTATAAAGGACAAAAAATTGCAATTGAATTGCATACAAATATACAGGGTGTCATATTAAAAATATTGTATGTTTCGGGTAAATAAATTAAGTACGTCACTCAACTCTACGTAAAAAAGTGTATCAGAAGCAATTTTCACCATTCCGATAATTCAACTACTTTCCGAGATACAAAGGTAAGTATATCAAAAACGAAAATATCTATAAAAATTGTTGTTGTTTCTCAAAAAAGTGGGAAAACTGCATCCTTCTAGTTCTTGTAGTTTCCGAGATAAGTTACAATTACAACTAAATTAAATCACCACTGTCAAACTCTACCAGCAATGATATATTACAGAGAACAAATGGCTGTTTCTGATAGTTGCGATGACTTCTACAATTTTCTTAAAATATAATCCGATACCATACCACATAAGAACCGCTTTATACAAAATTTCATTGAAATGTCTAAAAAATAGTTTGTTGTCATACGACACAAAATCGTAGCAGACGGATGAAATAATATAACTGTAACTCTAAAAGTATCAGAACAAATATAACGATATAGCAGATAGGCCAGTTAAACTCGTCTAGCAAAATATATCGACCCTCGGGGCTATACGTATCTTGTCCCTGCTCTACTACTACTAGTATTAGATTTTGAACTAAATTGATGATATGGCATACGTACCTGCTCCCAAATAAAGACATATAAGTAACACTATAAAAATATATGAACACGAATTTAATAGTATTTGTGGAATGTCTAACACCTACATTTAAATTGTAAGATAAAGTCACCGCTTGCAAATGATAGTAGTTACTATAGTCACTCACTTGCGATCAACAATAAATATGGCAAGCAATATAAAAGAGCAGTTTAAAAAAATCTTTTAAGATTTTAAGATAAGATGACATTTTGCGGTAGATATATTTAAAATTATTTTATGTAATATGGGAAAAACACTGTATATGTACGATTCTGAGGAATGTAGAAGTAATTATACTGATTTCTTAGAAACTTACCAACCATCAAAATCAAGTTCTTCACTTGCCAACCAGTTTTATCACATTTGATAGTATATTTCTTACCGCGAGACAAAAATACTTTAGTATTGCAAAAATAAAAGTATTATAAATAATATTCACAAAGACTGTATAGATGGTAAATAGTAAAATTTGATTTCTTTTTATTAATGAATATGCGCCAGTTTTAAGGGTATCTATGAAAAACTACTTTCCAAAGAAATATTTATTCAGTTCAGACAATCTGTACAATACATATTATTAGGTTATACAGTTATATAAGAAACATGGCATCAAAGCAAAAGTAGGACTATATATACATATAGTGCTACCGTTCAACTGTTTATAGTACATTCAGAATAATTCGGCTTTGAGAGCGTATGAAGTAAGTTCTACATCATACAAATACGAAACATGTACACTTACACTACTTACGATAATATAAACATTTTATAAATTACGGTAAATTACAATCATACAAACTTTCTATATTAATACAATCGCACTGTGTTAAAATGATATGATCTACGAATTCTCATAAATTATTCCGGTGAATCCAGTGGTCTGATTAAGTTTTATAGAAGTGTAGGTAACGGATTTCAAAAACAAACCGCAATCATAAACCGGTACTAATCAAACCACTCATTATATTAAGTTTACATTGAATTTATAATAATTTGCAAACAAAAACTTAACGAAGAAGTTGTACCAAATTATGCTCTGTATCGCTTCTTTTTCAAGCGATTGAAGATTGCACTCATGTTTAAACTATTCTAATAATAAATAATAATCAACAAGCCTTATCGAAAACAACAGAAGTTATATGATATTGCACTTATACTCGTTTTACAGTTTATAACGTTATTCATAATCCATAAATCAATGTAAACTTAATGGTTCATCTAAACATGTTTCTGATTATTGAAAACTAACCAGAATAAACGTGGTGTTTGAAAGGTGTGTAGTTTCTATCACAGGCTAAGAAGAGCTACTATTTTACAAAATTTAACAATGTCTTAGAAAAATCAAACACATTTTGTTGTTTCATAAAATATCTGTACATTTTTGTAATTACGGTAATTGCATTTTATTAAATATTGTAAAATATTATCGTTGAACACATTCAAACGAAACATTCATACAGAATTAGGAGGCCGGATGAGATTTTGAGTAAAAAGTAATGTGTCTATAGTACCACAAAATATAGATATAAATAATGAATATCTTCTTGGCAAGTTAAAGGTAATTGTACTACATTATACTGGTTTTTTTCTATTTTTAATCTACAGGTAATATTAAGCCTTTTTCTTTAAAGCATTAATCAGTCCAAGTTGCTTGAATATTAAAAGAATTAATAATAATACGCCTACGTAGCGCTATTCCAATATTTACAAAATTTTGCTCTGTACAATATCGAGAACCGTTAAAAATTCATCATTTTTAGCTCAAAAATTATTTTTACATTCTATACCAAAGAATTTTAATTATTAAGTTACTCACCCTATAACAATCCACCTTAATAACGATAAAGACACTTTAAAAGCTATGTTTGTTTATGTGTTAGATAGTTATGGTTGATTTTATGAAGAAAACCAGCTAATAAAGTGATTTTACTATCATTAAACGTTAAACCCAAACTGGCGTTGTTCGTAAACGAATGCATAAGGATGCGACAACTCAGCTTCAAGAAAAACCAACAAAATTCGCGTATACGTGTATATTTTTACATATTAAACAAAAATGTACATTTCATTATTAGGTAAATTTACAATTTGTGTATTTTTTGAAAATATTGTACAATTTTACGTATCTAATTGTGGATAAGGCTTTGTAGCCCCAACAAACTATTACATAGTATTCACAAAACAACATCAATAGTCTAAGAAAATATTTTACACGAGATAGACGAAGGGAGTTATACGACAAGAGCTATTTTATTATTAAGAAGAGTTTTTATACGCATATTATGACTAAAGAGTTAATTTTGTTTAGGTTACTAAAATGTTATTTTAGGTTTCTTCTACCCTGACACCAAATTACGTATAAGAGTACTAAGAGTAAATTTACTCGGCAATTTTTACTGTTTGGAATTAGTTAAATTCTATGAAAAAATATATTCAATATTTTGTCATCATATGGCGGATTGCTTGAAAAGCTTGGCACAAGGTTAAAAACTAAGGAAAACATAACAAATAACAAATATGGCTAACTGCTATCACTTTGAGGTAATTACATCAAAACTGCCCAGTAATAGTACGTATATGATTAACATTGCACTTTTAGAAAATTATCAATAAATTAATTAACAGTAAATAATGTTTTACCTACCTGACAATGCCTACAATTTGCTAGTTACATTGTTCATATTTTGTAATTGATTTTTAAAGAAATATCATTTTTATATAAATTATCTATTAGATAATAATTTCATGTTACCCCAACCAGATATCAGTCACCATTTCTTCAAAATAAACCACTGGGAAACAATTTATTCAAAAATAGTTGCATTTTAAAATGCGGATTTAAAACTTAATTAATTATTAATCACAACAATGGTACGTAAAATAACGCGAATGAGTTTAGATCAGAAAACTGATCAATAATAATAATAATAACATAACTTAAAAAAGTACTATAAAATTAATTTTAAGTATAAAAATATTAACGTGAACACACTACTACTATGTACAACGAATTAAACACAACGAAGCTTATAAAAACATAACTTCATAAAACGCTTCATGGAAGTCTTTATAAAAATTATTTACGCATAATACCGATTTTACTACACTTCACTTGTCTTGTTTGTAAGCACAAAGTCTAAAATGTAGTCACAATCATTTTTTTATGTTGGAACTTTCGATACTGCTTTAAGTAAATCAGATCCCCCAGTTTTTTCTAAACTCATTTTCATGGGGTCGTGGTGGTGTTGATGCAGTGAAGAGTGCGTTTGTTGCTCAATTTTTTGCTGCTTCTCCTGTTGCTGTTGTTTATGCCTTTCCTGTTCCTCTCTCTCCCGTCGGGCCTGTTCGTTAATTTCTTTAACTGCCCTTAGTTCTTTTTTCAATTTCATTCGTCGGTTTTGAAACCAGATTTTAATCTGCCTCTCTGTGAGACAAAGGGCGTGTGCTATTTCAATACGTCTCCTTCGTGTCAGATAGTGATTAAAGTGAAATTCTTTCTCGAGCTCCAATGTCTGGAAACGGGTATATGTTTGCCTGCCTCGTCGCCTCGGACAACCATTCGGGCCTGCAAAAGAAACAAAAAGTTAGAACTGTCGGCCCCTATAGTGACATCCCACAAGTTTATCTAAATTCTTTACCGGTTAGTTCACGAACCAAATTAATTACCAAGTTAAAGCAAACATGTCTAGAGTTTAAATATTCGGTACAGCCATCCCATCTCTCTACTATGATCTCGGGGCTGAATACTTTAAAGTGAGTATCAAATTCTATAGTTTTTGTTTTTAACTGCAGGTATCTTTTACCACATTGCAGACAGTTTCATAATTAATAGTAAGTAGGTAAATTATTGCTAAAATTTTCTTGAAATTCAACATAAAATACTCGTATCTAGCTAACTTCAGAGACTTGGTTATCTTATTTTTTATATAACCGAAACTATTTGGTTAGCCAGTTACAGTATTTTTATATTTACATATACATAATTATTTACAAGTAGTACTTTTGATATAACGTTTTTATACAACTAGTTCATTTAAATTTTATCTTGTAAATGGCATTCATACCAACAGCTTTAAAATTAATCATTGGTTGAATCAGGTACTAAGAAAGGGAGCTGTTATTTTTAAACACTTGATTTGGTTTACTAAAGCTTAGGATTACTTATTTATCCAGAAATATTCTAAATTCGAATGTAAAATGAAGTTAAAATGAATAATTCTGTGAAACAGGATTGAGCAAATTTACAAATAATATAAATACTCACTAAGTAAGTATGTAGATAGTACATACAATATCAAATGTATAATTTTTTTATTTACATTTTTTATTAGGTATTAACAATCTTGTGTGAAACTAACTACTCTGCAAACTAAAGCTCCGACCAGCGTTGAATTACACCCACAATATCTACCCATATATTCTTTATTATTAGTTCTTATAATTTTTACTGTATTGTAAAGATATTTAAGCTATATATAAATTAATTTTTTTACAATTCCTGTCTCAATGAAGTCTTATGTATGTTCCAGAGAACATTATTTGTTATCAGAATACCAAACAATTCCATAGACAAAATTGTACTCAATAATTATCGAAAATAAAAATTAATGTAGCTAAATTTGCTACAACGAAGTCATAGCTGGTTTAATGAAAACATTCAGAACTTAAGTTCTCTTTTGAAATTGTTGAAACTCGAAAATTCAACCACTCTTCAACCTTCTGCATTTTCAGGGTTGCTCCTAAGTTGAGTGAAATATCTAACTATAAAAATTATTAGACAAATTAAAATTATTTGAAATTAAATATCGACAATGTTAAAAGTGATGTTGATCTGCCAAGATAAATATAAATTAGATGGCATTCATTTTTATATATAAAAGTTTGATTACCTATCTTAACAATATAGTGGGGGTATTCAACGCTGGTTAGTTAGCTATGGTACACCTAATAAAAATGTATATAATAAAAACCATAACATAAAGTGTAGATTTTTTAATGAAGTAGGTGAATATCACGCCTTTGTGATATTTCAGTGAATTTATATACTTCTTGACAGATCAACATCACTTCTGACATTGTCGATATTTAATTTCAAATAATTTTAATTTACGTAATAATTTTATAGTTAGATATTTGACTCAACTTAAAGACCTGAAGAAACAATCGTAAAAATGCAGAAATAGATCAGATCTTATCTAGTGTGGTTGAATATAGGAATTCCATGGTTTCAAAAATTAATTTAAGTACTGAATGTTATAGAATGTTCTCATTGAATGACTTTTTTGTAGTAAATTAAGCTAAATTTATTTTAAATAATTATTAAATACAACTTTGTGTATGGAATTGTTCATTAGCATACCTAGATATTTGGTATCAGAAAACATCATACGACTTCATTCATAGAAATTGCAGGAAAACTCAGTTATATTAGCTTAAATGTTTAAATTTAATGCCGTGAAAGTTGAAAAAAGTGACCTAACTAGGTGTTTAAAAAACCAAGAAGTAAATATTTTGTTTGCTTTCTCACCTTCCTGGAAGCTCCTTTTAAATTCTGTAAACCCTTTAGATATTTGCTATAGGTAATAAAAAGTTTCACGACATAAACTTTCTATTTTATTGTCATCTTAAAGGGATGTTGTAAAAACCCTTTTTTAAGTAGTTCAAAAAACTGTTGAATAGAAATTAAATCAAAATACTGTTTAACTTTCACCAAGAGAAAGAGTTTTTGTGACTGTTGTACCATTTCTATCCCTTGAAAGACCCATAAAATATAACCGTTATCGTTTGCAAACCCTGGTTATAGCCAAGATAACCGTAATAAAACATTCCACAGCCATAAGAAATAAGGTATTATATTAGTCATTAACATTCGACTAATTTTATAGAAAACATTAATAGGTACTTTAAGAAGTTGGAAAACGGAATTATTATGACATTTATTAACATATTTTTATAACATATTTTTAAAGCACATCTCATAATACAATCGTAATATTGTAAAATGAAAAATTAAGATATTTGGTTTCGCCTTTACAGGTACTCATATTTATAGTGAAATATAAGCACCTGATTAATACAAGCAAGAGGCAAAATGATTTTTTTTATGAATTCATTGACAGCAGACTAGAATTTTTTCGCAGTGCAGCGATTCTTGCACAAAAATTAACGTGTTGTTCGGTTATTCTTATAGGACATGATTCCGAGTTAGATACATTTTTACATATAAATGGGTATCCGGAAACTATATGAACAAAAAATGAGGATGAAATAATTCTCAATGGCAGATCTTTTTTAAAAATTCTATATTATTAAAGCTACGCAATCACAAAGTAATTTTTCTATTAATGCTTTGTTTCAAAATTTTAATATATTTTTTTCTCGCCTGTGCAGTTTGTTATCGGTGGCAAATTAAAAATAAATTGCTGAAAAAGTCATGGCAAAATAGTAGTTTAAAAGGAAATTAATTATGTATGTAATCCTTTAATATTCAGTTTCATAAAAAGTGTTACGCAAAATCATATTTTTGCCAGTCTCCACTAATGTAATTTAACCAAAATTTAATTTGTAACTTTGCTATTTTTTTTTGCAAAAACATTATCGTGGCATAGTCGCATAGTGTCTAAATAAAGCGAAAAATGTTGGGAGCAAATTTAAAAATTAGTGCTTTCAATCTATTTCAGAGTTACTAACAGTAACGACTTTACAAAATTGTTTGTTTCTCAATGATTCTATTATATTTAAGTATAAAAAATATAACATTTGTATAACACATAATTGTCATTATTTGTTTCTTCAACCATTTTCCGCTATTTATATATACATTATAGGTTTTATTTTCATTATTTTGTTACACCGGAAACGAAATCATTATCTTCGATCATTTTCTGCTATTTGAATTTATACAAAATAGGTTATATAAATGTCGTTTGTTATTTTGTGATATAAAAATAGCAATTCAAATATTGCCAGGCATGTAATATTTCTAATTGTCATTCTATTGATGGACACCTTTATTTGTTTGTGATTTCGGGGTCAGTTACTTAGTATATGTGTATAGATTAATAAAACTAACATGTATGTTAAACAGTTAGGTAATTTGTTCTTGACAAGTTGAAGTTATAACAATAATTAATAGATATAATTATTAACGGCAATACAAGTTTAAAATTTTTGGCCGCTTTCATTAAAAGTTTTGCAAAAAGTATTTAATTTAATTACTAAATTTTTGCTAAATAATGGGCAGCTATTGCCTCTGAAAGCATGTAATTTTGTATATAATGTACATAATATTACCTTTTTATTTAACTTGAAAAATATTTTGTACATTTTATTAGCTGTAATGTTAATGTACAAGTAACGTTATAATTTTTAATATTTTTTATTATTTTTCATGGAAATATAAAGAGAATAATCATTATATTAAAACATATTATTTTAAAACAACTTAATGTACAGCAGCTAGTATAAGTTAACTAGTTGAGGAAAGTCGGTGAAATGGAATATAAATGCAAAACTAATAATGTTTTGTCTCTTTATATAGAAAATGTTCTACTATTAGTTTAATCTGTTTGCTTGCTTTCTTTTACATTATTATTTTTAGTTTTCGTATTTATCGTTTAAATTAAAAATCGTAAAATTTTAGTCTAAGTATGTGCTATATCTATTTTAACCTAAAATACTTTATTTTTTACAAACACATAATCATCAATTACTCTCGTCCCTAAAATAGGATAGGATAGATGGCGAATTAAATTCTTTAACATATATTTCTTAGCTGAATATACCACGTTGGTCAAATAATATCGGAGCATAAGATTGCGGCGAATGAAAAAATACTATATTAAATACTAATATTATAAATGCAGTCAAAAGATGTTAAGTTTCGAAATGAATCTTTACAAAACATAGACCTACACTAAACAAAGGATAAAGGAGAAAACAGAATGAGAAGTATTTAAGATGGAAAATGAAAATTAAATCTAAAAATTGTTTTGCTATTAAGAAGTGACAGAAATTTGATTTTGCATCAGCTAGAACAGAAATTCTACGGGCAACGGCAATTAAGTTGGCCAAACTCTGATGAAATGAATGGACTATAGAACATTACACACTTCACTGGAAACTGTCGATTATATGGAATATGTCATGCTGTCGATGGGTTCATGAAGTTTATATATAGATACTAAATATACATGTTCCTAAATATCATGACAATACTGAAGGAGGCAAATCTTTAGCTCATTTTAGGACAAAAGTTCATATAGACAGGTTTCCTAAAACACTTAAATTTTTCTTAAATAGCTCGAAGACGTTTTGAAATAATGGATTTAAATTTACTGCCCGTTAGTATAACATAAAAGGGCAATTTTATAACTAAGTACAACTTTTCCACATCTACCAATGGTGTTCGTGTAAGAACGCCACGAAATATATTTAAACGAAAAAGTCGTACGCCACTGTTTTTTCAAAGTAGATAATTTCTTCTTCATCGACGGCTATTTCTAAGCAAAAGAGCTCTCTCGTCTGCTGCATCGTTTTCGAGTAAAAAAATATCTTATCTCAAGCTCCTATTGCAATAATAACATAGCTTTTATTTTTTATTTTATATTGAACTTCTATAGTAATACATGTAGAATCATTATTCTCTCCTAGAATTGTACTGCTTTGTTTCTTGTATTTTTGATTGTACAGGGTGATCACGCATAAATGTTAGATTCGAAATTTGTTAGGTAGATATACCTATTATAGGAGATATAGGAAAATTGGAAAGTGCATTCACGGACTAATTTTTCACAAGGATTTCAATTCTATTATAAAAAAAAACAATCGAGCATCGATAGTATTAACTGCAATGAACATTTAATTAATTTAATTAATTAACTGTGTTTATAAAAATAGACCAACTACTAGTTTATAAATTCAAAATAGAAGATAAGAGGCTATAGATTACATAAACCAACACCTAAAAAAATATTCAATTGTCAATTTGTAAAAACAATATAGGTTTTTCATAGAAAAGCAAGGAAACGTCTTTGAACAATGTTTACAAATTATATTCTTAAATTGCTCCATAAAATGGATTTGAATACCTATAGTTTTTTATTCTTTATAATAAAAAAATACAATTAAAGTTAAAGATTATACATCTTTACATTAATGCAATCAGAAAAAAGTGGAGAATCCAAAAATGTAATAATATACAGGGTGTTCGTAAGAAAAAATCAAGTTAATATCAATATCCCTATAGTGCAATGCTCGATTTTTGTTTTATAAACAAAAATTTAAATCTTTGGAAAAAATAATCAAGGAATGCCCTATTCAATATTTCAGTACCTCCTAAAATAACAAAGTACACTCGAACGTAACGTTTATGAGTACTCCGCATGCAAAAATAATGAAAAAAACGAAAAATTTAACAACTTGTGCATTATAATACAAGCATTTTAGGACATACATATATGGAATTTTTGTCCCAAAATGAGCCAGAATTACGTCTTCAGTATTGCCATGACATTTAGGAACATCCTGTATAAAAACTATCTATATAGAAAGAATATCATGTTCCATTAATGGTGAAATGCTTTTGCTAGTAATTAACTTCAAATCCATACATTTTTGTCTGCATTATTTCTCTCTATTTGAATGCAATTTTAACCGAACAATTCAATTATATCTGCGTTAATATAAGATACGTAGATATCTATTAATTTGAAATGACTTTTGTCTCATCGATACATGCGTAGAAATATACGTATACATGGATCTGTAAGCTTCCATATTTATAGATTTCGGGTATGATTTGTATTTCTGTAGCTATCAGAGAGGTAAATGTGTAGATGTGGAAAAGGGCAGTGTAGGGTAGATTTGCTCATGTCGGTCCCTTGCGACTAAGGGCGCAGTTGGGGTTAACATCTCGTTATGTAAAGTGTCTGTTTACAGGCATAACTTACGCACACTGCCTCGCCCATAACTTCAGTCGGATGGCATTTGAGCCAAAATGATGATGGCAAATGGCTCCACAACATCCATTTTACAAGCTATTCCTAATCTTCTAATAGTCATCAAGTGATTTGTTAAATTGGTCGGTCTTCTTATGTGCCAAAGAAGATGAGAAATTTAATGTTTTGTAATTCTATTGCATCAATAAATATCACATCAGCGCCTGCAAAATGGTTCAATAAAAAAGGCTCTGTAAAAAGTGGCGGATGTTTCTTAGCACGATATTTCTGTGGGATTTACGATGCCAGATATTTTTATCGTGTCGAGCTTTTCTTAGTTATTCTATGCTATATAATATTAATGCAATCATATAGGTATAGAGGTATACAATTCAAATTCGTATATGCCTACCTAAGTTGCTTGTTGTTTCTAGTCTATTCCCGTTCAAATTTTACAACTAATAAATAACTGTTTCATCTGATATGACACATTTTTACTACACAGAGAGAAATATATTTTATCCATAAGTAGATATATATTATTTATTCCTAGCAAATTATCTGCATTAAATATACCCCAGAAAAGTTCTGATATAATTGCTGAAGTCCCAACTTCCAATTGCAGTAGTTTTTGTAATTTTTCACCTCAGCAAAAACTTATACTTATTGAGACTACTATACTTCCTTCTTAAGATGACTAGTCTATAACAGTAACAGGAAAAAATTCTTTTTATTTCAAACAAGTGAGTTTATAGTCATTGTTGTGCACTGGTTAAAATAACGATTTTGACATTAAGCTTTAATTTGACATTAGAAAAGTTATAAGTAAAATGTAAGACACTAACAATTTGCACAGAACTGATCATCTATCATTTTTTACTGTGTTACTAGACACTCTCTCATGCATCATGTATTTATTCAAATACGTTATTTACTGGAAATATTGTTTAATTTGTAAAAAAACATCTAATTTTACATACTTACTTTTGGGTTCTTATTTACCTATAAGCAGAAAAAACATATTTTTAACTAAAGTAATAGATGCAAAATTTTATAAATATCGACAGGTTTAAAATAAATTTTCACAGCAATTATTAAACATATATCTTTATATATGTAAATAAACAGAATGAAGTTTTTAAGATATTTATAGCAACATCTATCGGTTTATATTTAGGCATACCGAAAAGAAAGTTATACAAAAAAAAAATAAATAAATAAAAAAAAACAAAACCAATAAATAAAATGTTTGTATAACTTTCTTTACAGCATACCTAAATATACCTAACTTATCCATTTTACTATAAATGTCTTACAAATTTTATTCCGTTACACTGTAAAAGTACCTATATGTTTACAACAAAAATCTGCTTTTTGACACACAAAAAATTTTCCACAATTTGTGAGTTTTAAAAAAGAAAACCTGTTGATATTTATATAATTTTGTATTGTTTTAGTTAAAAATATGTGAATATCTGAAGATGGTAAATGAACAACCCGAAATATAAATAAAATTCCATGTTCTTTTGTTGTACAAATTGACCAATATTCCCAGTAAATAATGTATTTGAGTTATTATATCATGGTTAGAAAGATATTAGCTATATAATATAGTATAAGTACTTAGTATTATTCTAATCTTTCATATAACTTTTTTTCTATTTCACATATTGTGGACAATGCGTCCTTCTTGTCACAACGCAAAAAAATAGCGAACTCGGGCGGCTGAGAATATTTACTACAGTACGCGCTAGTAAAATATCTAGCTACTATTACAAAATTTTTATTTGGCGCACTTTCAAACTTTTTAGCCATAGGTAAATAATTTTTAACTGCTAATAAGTAAAATCAGTTATCTAATGCAATAAAATATCTAGTTATCTAGAAAAAATGATAGAAATATGTACATAATTTGAACTACAGGAAGTTTTGAGTAGAAATATCATTAGACCTCATTGGAACCACTAAAAACTAATGTTAAAAGTGGACAGTAGATTTAATTATGCTACGTAAGCAGTTTAAAACAAGTCGCCAAATTTGTGTAAGTGCCATTATTATTGCAATAGATTCTACCTCTTCAACGTAAGAACGTGCTTGTTTTAGCAGAATACCGACTTAAAGTAAATCGTGTCAAGATATATTTTAAATTCAATTTTAAACAAAATTGCTGGTTTTCGAGATAAGAAAGTGAATGGAATTTTTCAGTGACTTTAACTAAAATGGTATTAAACTTTTTATCCTGTTTCCTGTTTAACCGGGAAAGATCTTTAGGTAATACAAAAAACACATTTATTTATATTAAATTCAATAGTAACAAAAATAAAATGTTCACAATTAAATCTATTTCGGTCCCTACTTTCTTACTTTAAACATTTCTTGGAATTAACCAACCATCATAAACTTTGTTTATAAAATAGCTAAGCTCAACATTTCTATTTAATAAATTATTTTAAAGAGCATGTGAAGGTCAGTTTATTATTCAAGTCAAGCCATAAATTTCTGAAACAATGATTTAAAATTAAAAAAGTGAAAAAAGACAACCTTTCAAAGAAATCGGAAATTAATTATTTCCGGTCAAACAAAACGGTGGATATAATGTTCCAATTTAAATAAGTTGTAATAACATCTATTTTGTACCTACTACAAAACGTTTTTAAATATTCAATGAGTTTTTTTTTTGTGGATAGCTTTCTGAAATTTCGGTATCATAAAAATTTATGTGGATAGCAGTGCCACCTGTAATATTATGAATACTAATGCAATTTTTATTAAAATGTGAAGTGAATATTATATAGGTAGGTACATTTTTTACAGCATTTCGATATCTCCTTTGGGTTTTGGAGATATAAAAGTGGGATATTTTAAATATAGCATTTTGTATATTTCTGTGCAACATTTTAAAGCACCTACATTGTCCAATTGCGATATTTTTATTAGGCTTTATAGCTTTATTAGCTTAATAGTTGATACAAGTACATCAATTAACAACATATATTTAACAGTTACCTTACATTAAGTTAAAATGCTCATAAAAAAGCTTTTAAGTAAACTGATAATTATAATAGTAAACATAAAATGTATATTGCAAAATTGTTTTAACAGCTAGAAATTTTAATTAAAATGTAACTAGTATATTGAACAAATTTGATAAAAATTTCTAATAAGTTTAGGTTAAAATATATAGTTGGTATCATAGTGATTGTGTAACTTTGCCGTTATACAGAGTGTTACTGATAAGTTATGTCAAATTTTGATGGTGTATTCTACCCATGAAAATAATCAAGTATTGCCCTATAAAATAGTGTCAAATGTTTTAAATATTTCTATTATTTTTCTTGTAACTGCACTACTTTTTACATGTATAACTTATTCCAAAATATACTCCAGTGGCGTAGTTATTGGAGGAGAAGGGCACCTTTTTGAAAAAAAAATGTACGCCATTGGAGTAGGGCAGAATGAGGCTAGTTGAGCACAGGGTTTAGTTGATCAATGCATATATCTCGGTAACTAAAATAGCTAATAGCTTGTGTACACCAACGCACATTATAATATATATCTTCTCCCACCCCACTCGGTAGGAATTTATCATACCATGCGAACTCAAGTTGACTGCAACAACTTTCGATAGGTTACAGTAAAATTAAAAGTTTGTTTACTTTTTGTTCTGGACGCAAAACAACAACTACTATTATATTGAGGTAAGTATTTACAGTTTGTTTAGTCCGTCTATTTTCTAGGTTTTATTTGTAAATTGAGTTTATCTTTAGGATAAAAATGTTATATCTATGTATTTGAATAATGGCGGGTACGGGGTTAGTTGAGATATACTGCCCAACTAGCCCCTCTCTAGTTATAAAATATTAGTTATTCATACCTGTTTCAAAATGTGTACTTTTAAAAAATGAATCAGGCCGCCGCTACTTCAGAGCTACTAAGAAAACCTGGTAAAACAAAAAGAGCAGCATCTATTGATTTTAAAATTCCAAGAATGACTCTTTTAAAATATATAAAGAAACTGCATAATCAAGGACAGCCCACAATGGGATATGTTGCACCAATGAAACTTTTTGATCCTGATAAAGAAAAATCTTCCAAAATTGCCTATTTGGAGGAATGCTGAATTATCCATTAGAAACTAGACTACTAATATTCTTGGAAGAGAAATTTCTTTTGAAGACGCATGAGTTGCCAATGATTTTCTTACAATTTACTAATAGAACTTACAGGTTAGTTTAAATTTTTGTTTTTTTTTTTAAGAAATAATATGTTTTTTTGTCAGTTTTAGGTGTTAAAATAAAGAAATAGTTTCCTTTGGCAGTTTTTAACTGAATAACCAATATACCCCGTTAATGGGGTAATTTGGGTAACTTGTTCTATACTTATTAGATGTGGATTTTCACAATTATCGATATATTATTTCAACATTTTTAACCAATATTTTGAAGTCAGATGTCCAACGGCTCCGTTGAAAGACTTTATAGTAACAGAATATAACAAATATTTTTTTCAATCCTCGAAGAAAAAAGTGACACAACCATCCTCACCCTACCCTACCTATATTTTGGAATGAGATCCATAAAAAATAGTCCCTACCATAAAAATGTCATCCTTCAAATTTTATCACAAAATCTTTTTCGCCAGTGAAGTTACAGGAAAAATAATATAAACTTTTGACACCCTGTATCTCCGTAGGGCAGCTTCTTATCAACATTTTTTATAGGGCAAAACTTGATTACCTTCGTAGATATAATACGGCATTCAAATTTGACAAAATTATCATTAACACCCTGTATACTTTTTAACTATGTAGATACTAAAAACTGTAAAATTGATGTTTTGGAATTAGAGACAATCATTGTAAATACCTAATGTACTACTAGATTATTAGTTATAAATACTTATTTTTTTAGTTTTCTATAAGGGAAGGGGAGGTATCTCGTAGATTAATTCCTACAGTTGTCGAACATAAAAAATGTCAGCAAAAAAAAAAGGAAAAATATGCCTGGCAATAAAAACTTTATGGGTAAATATTCTCGAAAGTATTACTTTTTTATAAGTATTATTTATTATTTTCTCAAATTTAAATACGTCCCTGATTTAACAATTAACTGTGGAACTGTGTGTGCGCAACTTAAACAAACAACAAAACTCTTAAAATAATTACGAACTGCTAATAAACCAATGGAACACAAAATTAATTCTCAGGTAATGCCAATTATCATATGTATTTTTGAAAAAAATATTAAGTGTAACAGGGGTTGTGGTAATCGGAGAAAAAAGACAACAGTAATTAATAAGGTATATAATTTCCGGAAATTCCAACGTTTCGATTCAATTTTGAATTTTTTTCAGGACTAAAAAATAAAGAAAATCCAAAATTGAATCGAAACATTGGTATAGCCGGAAATTATAGACCTTATTAATTGTTGTTGTATTTTTTTCGATTAACACACCCTCAGTCATATTTACCTATAAATGATACGGAGGAAACTAAAGAAAATTATTAAGTTTTAAATGGACATAGGCAAAAATTTTCATAACAATGTTACAGATAATTATTTATTTAATTTAGATTGTTAATATTTTTACGAAATAGGTACAGAAAGATGACGGACAAGATTGTATTTATTAGATATTCTTATTGGAAAAAAGTAAGAGACTTTGTACTAGGAAAAAAGTTTATTTAGAACATACGGTATATATATTTTAAGATTTTGGTTCAATTAAATCATAATTGCCGCTCCTTTGCAATTAATTATACGTGTATGCAAATTTGGTAACATCTGAAGAGCTGGCGCAGAAGATGCTTTATAGCGAAATTCTGCATTAATTACTATTCCCGAGTTGCTAACAGAGCCATAAATCACTTTCGGGTGATGTTTTGGAGTTGCGGTGGTGATTTACTGCTCTCTCCCTACAGCACACAAGGGGTGTAGCATTGCGCGTAGGGTCCGTTTCTATGGCAACGGGTGGGTCCGCCATATTGCTTCCCTAACCAGCCGGTTCCATTGTGTACACCGTAGCTTTGGCCCTTCTGACCGACTATATCTTATCTCCAACATATAATATACACGGGCATTAAAGGTTATTAATAACTCGGTAGTAAATACCTCATTTGTTCCATCAACAGATTATTGGTGTTCAGAAATTTCGCACGATAGGTACTCACGCGAGTGTTTTTTATACGTAAAAAATAATTAAACTCGCAATTTATGATTTTGTGCAGATGCTGTACGCTATGCAAATATTTAATTTATAATAGGTATCAGTGGTAAAAATGACATATTAGTTGTGAGATCTAATAAATTATATTGTTGTCAAAAATGTGTGCAACTTTTTTATTTGACTGTCGAAAAATATATAACGTGATGCTAAAAATATCTATTTACTCAGATCCTACTCAAACAAATATACTTAAGTCTCGAACTAGGTGGTTTGTTGTTGCATATTCCGATTAAATATTATTACCTTAGTCTAAAAACTATTTACTTTTAAATATTAAAGAGAAAGGATGTACGTCAAATATAGAGCAAGAACACCTAACAATACGTATTCCTTAAGAGTACACATTTGTTTTTTATTTTCAGTAATTGGCAAAAACTGCAAAGGGTGATAGTGTTTAAGTTGTTATGACTGTGGCATTTGTCGGTTTTAGTTAGAGGTTGGTGCGTGTGCGCTATGCGAAGTGGCAGCACAAAGTTTATTTGTAGTCCAAATATTGTATTTTCAACATTGTTGGTAAGTTGTTACAATTACTTAGTTGTTCAATAAATAACGTGTGTAACTAAAGTAACGTTTAGATAAACGTTAGTCCAATGGCACTGCAGTTGTACCGTTGTATTGCATTGTATTGTATGGTGTTAAATATTATTTACTCTGTTTACATAAAATTACTGTAAACTTAAGAAGTTGGGGAATTTTTCCGCTGTAAGTTGGCGACATGCAAAAACTCAAGATTCTTGACCTTCAGAGAGGTTATGTTTATGTTTTGTCAACCATGTCCCTATCTACGGAAATTGTTGGTTTTTATCATTTGCCGAATAGTAATTAAAAGCTTACCCTAGATAAAATATAAGCCTACAATCTGCAGGAATAGATGGTCTATTTAAATGTTTGGTTAAATCACAGTATACTAGTATACTGTGGGTTAAATGAGGCCCCACTAATTTCAGCAAGTCATCAAACACTGCCACTGTCATTCGGGTGAAATGAAAAAATAATCGGCATTCTCATTTCGCATTTCTTTATATAAATTATAGAAATCACCTTGCATGTGCTATCTTCGGTTAATAGGTCGCACCCACCATCTCCGAGTTCTTCTTTTAATTTTTTTTGCATGTATAGTTTTTATATATATTGACGTCGCTGCGAATAAGAGCAGCAAAAGTAACTGTTTCTAAACCAAACAGTCCTCTTCATCCATTTTTTTTAGAAACAAATCAATTCTAAACTAAATATCTAAATTAGAATCTAATTTAAAAACTTAACCTGCAAAAATATGAATCTTCTGTTTACTGTCAAAAAAGCAGTTTTCTGAATGGCCCTTGTATGATTGTTGGAAAAGGATTGGTAAAAGCTAAAATGCTTTTAGCTTCCGCCATACAACTACAGTACAAAGGCGTTACTGTTAAAGTTTATCTGAACCCTAGATTATTCAGTTATTAAATGTCTAAAATTATTTGTATTTTGTAGAAAACACTTCAAGAATACGGCGCCCTTTTTAATAACTTTTCTACAGTACCAATGCAACCGCACTAATCTTATGTGAATGAAGCTTAAGAGCTCTATATTTAACCTTTCAAATCATGTATTAGAGGTTACGACAACTGCAACATATAGGTCTGCTATGATGTGCTACTCATTTTACGGTTTCGGTATACAAAAGAACGCACCCAAAGAGTACACATGTGTACCCTTTGGTAACCTGCGTACTCTTTGGTAACTCCGTGTACTCCTACCCTAATTTGTTTGTTCAATAAAAAAAGAAAAGTTGGAAATGTGTCCTTATAATTCAAACGATTTTAAATACTCTATGCTGAACGCTACAGAAAGAGAAGCGCTATCTTCTTACCAATAAATAACTTTCTTCTTGAACCTTAGTATTAATTTTATTGAAATTAGACAAAGATTTACAAATAAAAAACACACATAGATCTGCTATACTTGTTAAATTATATTTTTTTGAAAATATGACAAAATTTACAATGCAAATTGTAAATAATACTTTAATGATTGCAGAAATAATCAAAATGTAAATTAAGCATTTTTGTAGTATGAGGTACAACTTGTAGCCGAATACCTACTTATATCTTTGCTAAAATTGTGTGGGTTTGGTTCCATGTGAATATTTTTTCCATGTGATATTGCAGTATTTATCGGCAACTTTTATATGTTTGATATGAAGTGACTATTTACTTTCCAATGAAGAATTTTTAAACTATAAAAATAATTTAGTGCAGGATTAGTGATTCGTTAAAAAATTAAAGAAAAATTAGGTAGTCCAATTTGAATATTATTTTAGGTATCAGGTGGTTTATGTTTTTGTAACGCTATGTCGATAATGGTAAATTATTATTAATATTTAGAAAATAACTAAATAAATTATATAGCATATCACGAAAAGATGTGTACCTATATACAATCTACAATTTTGTGAATTAGGTACAATCGTTTGCAATAATAATGGCAATTAATTTTACAATTTCTTTTGATCCGCTGACGTATTTATAATAAAATATAGGTACTTTAAATGTTTAACATTTAGTTACTAGAAATTGAATTAAATTCCTGCTCAGAACTTTAAAAACTGTTTTGAGAGAGTGTCATTATTGCAACAACCTGTACCTACCTATATTCTGTTAAAAGATACTCATGCTTAATATTGTGTTAAATACTAAATAAAATCTCAAATTTTAAATGATTTTTTCCGAAATTTTCTATAAATTGTTGTTAAATTAACCCTTGTGCCGAATTAATTATAAAGTTTAAAAAAAAGTGCAACCAAAAATAAAAAATATATCACTTTAAATTAGTGATAGTCTGTTTACCTGTAATACAGTGTATACTTATTAACAATGGAAAGTTAATTACAGCTTGAAATAATAAAATCAAGAAGCAGATGTTTATCTTAAAGCTGAAGTTAATTACTTACATTCTTGTAAGTATATATCTACTTCTGTTGGAAATTAATAAAATTAATTTACAAGTCAATCTGTTGTTAACAGTGATGACATCTATTAGAAATATTTATTTGAACTCATTTTATAATTATTTAAAGAATATATAAACATTAACTAATTATTAACTCTGTCGAATCTTCTGGACAGGTATACAAATTCATTTAAGTCGTGAGTGTGATTAAGTCCAACGACGTTAGTTTAATAATTGCAGAGCTGTTGGCGCCATCTGGCGTATGAACAAATGTATGCAAATCAAAGAGTATTCGTGCAGCGTATCTGTGACTGTGACTGGAGGTAGGATTATGATATTCAACGCACGTAGATTCTCCTTTTCTTTCACAGTCCTTCCTCGCTCACTTGCAGCCGGCGCACAAATCGTGACTACGATGATATTACTTCTAACTCTCAATATCGTTTTCTTGAAACGTTTCGAACATTTATCATACCGTAAAGTCTAGAAACTAAATTAGTTTGTAAAGTTCGCGCAAATAAAATCGTAGATTACTGTCACATTACTGTCACACACCAACCAACCAAATTTAGCACCGACAATCGTATCAAATTTCAATAGCTAGTTGTCGAATGAAATATGTTTTTACAGCAGATTTTTATAACAAATAATTTTTTTTGAGTTATCTAATCATAATTCAATTCGTAGCAACAAAAATAAAAATAGTTACCAATTCCATTTGTTATATTTAGTAGACTTTATTTTAAAATAAATCACTTTCCATAAAAATATTTCTTTCAACGTGGCTTTGCTTAGAACAAATATATATCTAAGTGCTCTTGTATGACATTACAATGGCGATAAAAATTTATTTTAATTTCTCTAAATTGAAGATTTAGATTAGATATTATCTAAGTGCCCTAAAACGTAAAATCCTGATGAAGTGTGTGTATACGACAATAATGAATAAAATGTAATATGACACCCGTACACTTATATTATGTAAAATATGACAGTGGCGATCAAAATGTGGTGCTATATCAAATTATGTTTTGTTGTGGCCCAAATTTGTTTTCAATAAAATAATTATTAGGTTAGGATAAATTTAAGTGTACACACCATTCTATAATACCACTGAGAAGAAGTTTTATCAGATTACGCCTCATAATTTAAAAAAAAATTCGTTATGATGAAAACAAATTATTCCTAGGTATTCACACATCATTTAAAATCAATTTTTATTTCTAATTTAATATAAAACGTATTCGAAATCTTAAATAATATAAGTGAATATAAAACTTATTGTTGAGAGTACCCAAATTTAACATGTTTTAACAAAGAGAGATCTTTGTATAATAGTGACTAAGATAGTTTAACGACGGTTTTAAAATTGATTCTGCCTTTTATAGATCTTAAAATAAATATGACATTTTGTATTTTCTTATATTAGTTATTTATTTTAGACATTTTATGGTATTTGTATGTATTTATGTACAGTGGTGATCAGCTTAAAGTCACCACTTGTATGTTTTGTCCTTTTCTAGCACCGTGTATAACAAATGGCACTAGAAAATAATGGAGCATGTAACTGGCGAGTTTAAGCTGACTCCCACTGTATCTTTATACATAGCTACTGTGAACTCAACATATTTCAATCAAAAGTCAACTATATTAAACATCATATTTTTAATAACTAAAATAAGTGCATTGAGAAATCGATACTAAAATAAAATACGGATTTGAAACACTTATAGTATTTGAATATAATAAGGTATAGTAATTACATAGGTATAATAATATAATATAGTTTATAACACAGTAAGCAAGAATTTTTATGAAGATGCACTAGAAAATAAAGCAGAAATATATAAAAACTTAAAATATTTAAAAACAGTTAATTCTTTTTTGTTATCTATTTAATGCAGACACTGTAACTAAAAAATATAATATATTTCCAATACTGATTCTGAAATTATGAAAGACAGTGTAATTCAAAATTAAATGTTGAACAATTATAAAAAATGTTTTGTTTTTTTTTATTACATAGTAAGTATATTTTTTAATAAACACAACGTGTTATAAATTTAATTAATCTAATTTGTTAGTAGATATGATTCCGACTAAAATAGAATCTATATTTACTGAAATTTAAGTGTTGATGAATAAAAAAATTTGTTGAATACGTCAGCGGATTACATGGCTATGGTTACTGAATTTTTGCTGGATATCGATTAGAGCCAAATATGTACATAGAAATAAACACTTTAACAATATTAAATAAAATAATTTCCTGGTCCTAAACACGGAACATTATTACTGGTTGCGTGGTTCCAAGCTATAACCACAAATTAATATAATGGGCTATAATAATTATAACAATGGAAATGTTTTAAGCTGATTATTGTTAGCATTTTGGGATTTGTTCTACATGCCCGTCATAAATTAGTCACACTTGACAGAGCACTAATGAGTTTTACCGTTTAAGAATTTTTCTCAGGATTATAGTATAATCCTATTAGAAAAAGAAACAATTATTTGGAGTAAAAATTTGCAATTTTGCAGTTATTGTGAGAATATTTAGATATCACAATGAGGAAACATGGAAGCTAAACTCATAATTATAACTACTTTAAATTCAGTTCGTGTAATTTGATTCCTATTCAACAAAGGTCGGGTAAACTAAACATTACATAGCTGGAATAATAATTTATATAAAATTCATTACCAGTATTGATAACAAGATAATTCAAACTCAGTATATTTCGAATTCTTAAAGATTAAAAGGATCCAAATTAATTCGTAGCGGTGCTCATGTGGAGAACATTTATGAAGATGTATGTTATACAAGGGCTACGATTGGATTAAACTCGTGTGAGGAATTGGAATCGGTAAGGGCGAGGGCGAGGAAAAGTGAGGTATCGTGGTGGAGATGGGACGAAGGAAGTGATAACTATAAAAGTAACGGGAGAACGGAAATGAAAAGTGCGAAGAAAGGTAGAAGCAAGGTCGTGTACGCCATCTAGACGGTACGTTTGCACATTTTATGAGCATCTTGATTGGCGAGGTGGATGGATTTTTAGATCGTACCCCTGCATGTGCCGTGCTTTTATTCATTACATTTCGCAACATACCAAAAACATAATTACACATGTTAAAATATTCAGCGAAAGGGAATCCTTTAAAACTGCTTTTCCCTCATAAAATAAACAAAATTAAAAAATAAATGTAAGGAACTACCTTTAACAGCATCCCGCTTGACTTCTTCATTTTGGAAAGAAGTGAAAGTAAAAGTTTGTAATAAAATATATAAAATAACACAAAATAAGCGCGGACAAACACCAGTTGACTACTTTTATTGCTCTATAAACTTTTTACGGCTTTACTTGGTCACGATTTTATCAATTGATTTACCGTTTTTGGTCACGATTATTTAGGTAGGTATATACCTACTTTTCCGCAGATTCTTAATATATATTTTAGAGAATACTTTTTTTTACCCTGCATTAATTTAGAAGTTACAAATCAATGAAATATAAATATAGATATGCACTTTAAATGATAGGCATTACCTGCACGTGAAAAGTAGCGATAAGTATTCTACTAAAAGGAACTCATGAATAATAGATATAAAAATATTCATTATTAATCAAAGTTATTTTTCTGATAATCGTTTTTTCTATCTTTTAAACTATGAATTCGAACAGAAAACCTTTTATTTTCAGCTTGAAGGAGAAAGAAAATTTCCAGAAAATAGGCCTTTTTTATTTTCCTTAAAGAATATCCAAGTGGACTAGACAGATTAGTAACTTAAGCCGACGTTATATTACTTTCATAAGTACGAGTAATTGCAAGAAAAACTGCACAAGACTTAATTCTAGAAAATATAATTTTGTATAGCGTCTGAACTTAAAATGACCTGTACCTCTATTAAATAAATAACAATAAACAACAGAAGTGCTGATTACGGAAAGAACTGAGTAGCAGCGTTCATAGTCGGAATTGGCAAATTCTGCAGCACATTCCAATTACGTCGAGCGAGACGAGCATTTTGGACTGGAAAATGGGCTCTTGCATACAGAGTGCAGTATAAACAATCCGTATCATCTCCATACCAATACAGTAGCTCCGTCCCTGTTTTTGTAGAGTAAATTAGTATGACCTCTCTGTTGTTACCTCGTTGTTTCCTCTCTGGTCCGCATTTCGACGTCGGAACTGCAACACTAGCGCATTGGCAGGGTAATGTGGCGTTATCTTCATTTGCGCGGCTCATGTGGGCCTACAGGGATAGGATATGCTATGCTGTGTTCCATAAAAGCCAAATATGTGCGCACTAATATTGTGTGGTTTGCATTGTAATGAGAGGTGCAATTTTATACTAAATGCATATAGAACTGTAAAGGATGCAATGAGAAATCCAATATTAAATTAAGTTGAATATCTATTATGGTTTTAACGTAATATATATATTGTAATTATATGTACATATAAAACTACGAACTTTGTTATTTCAGTGTTTAATGGTAGCACGGATAACAAAGCGTGCATGTCAACTGATTTTTTATAATATTTTTAAAAGCGCAGCACGTGCAGTTTGCATTTCGGACGAACGAATTCAAATTGCGTTTGTGTTCAGTGTTTATGTTTATCCTTAACTAGTTTGGAATCGCGAACAAAGATATTGAAAAACTGTTGAGTTAACTTATTAACCTTTATGGGTCGGTCAGTGGTCGCGCGGTTTAAGGCGTCAGTACTTGAATCGAGGTGACTAGATCGGTGTTGGTTCGAGCCCAGCTGCCGGTAGACCGTACATAAGCTATATTCGTGGAGGGGTTTGGCGCCCTCTCTGCTGGTATGGTAGGGTGGAAGAATGTTGGCTTGGGTCAATGTGAGAGATTGATACCGGTTGATATTTGACTACCCCCCTAATTAATGAGGTTTTCCAGGTTTCCCTCATTCCTGCACTGAATAGTGATTAGGGCCTACCAACGTAAGTCGTTCCTGGGCGCAAATGCGGCCTGCTTAATAATAATATGCCGCCCCGTCTCCCGCACAAGTCTCCGACTTCTGGGCTAATCCCTGTGATTAGAATGAAGGCTAGAGATATTATTATTATTATTATATGTGTTACAGAAACATAACATTGAGCTACAGTATCAATATATTTCATTGTGTTTTCACAAACTAATTCCTAATAAAACATTGTCTTGATAACTCATTTGTTTGTTAAAATGTTATTAAATCAAAAAAATTTAAACATAAAAATAATTTTTCCCATAAATGTCAATATACACATGCACATTAGTTATTTCTTACTGTATAATTTTAATACTAGTGTGTATCAACAGACGAAAAATTTTACTTTCCATCTTGATGGCAGTACCCACAAAGTAGCCAATAGTAGAGGCTAGTCAATAAAGGCAAATTGCAGAGTACTTTATATAATCGATAGAAAACAACAAGCGCAAGTATCTCACTCTATTAATGAACTATAAGCTGAATTATTTATGTGAATCGACACCATTATAATTGCAATGGAAGCAGGTGTAGACAACAAGAGTAGCAGTAGTAGTAATGGGGAAGGACAGGGAAATAAAAGGAAGTAACAGAGAAGTACGGGGAAATAAAGGAAGTACGGAGGAAATATGTAGTAATACGGAGAAGTATAGGGAAGCAAAGATGAAGTATGAGGAAGCAACGATTCAATGCGACTCCGCACGATGAGATTTAGGGCAACAAAGCAGCAATAGGAAAACGACTAAGAACCCATATCAGACGCACATATTCTACGTTATTTTATATACAGCGCAGATTATTCTATTTTCACATAAAATGCGAAGTGCTACGTCAAAATTTGTTACATTCATAAAAATAAGTTTGTAGAACTAAGGATGATAACATACACAGCGGATTATGCCGTCTCGGCAACTGAGACGGCCGTTGAGTCGGCTATTGTTTACTATTTTAAAATGACTCGGCACATGATGCCGCTAGCAGCGCATCACAGCACGTAGCAGTTGTTTTGGAGTATTCCCCATTTGAGCAGTAATGAACTAAGAAAGACGTCTATCATTTCATCAAATGATATGTTAATACAAAGAGAAGTCGTTAGCTAATCAGAAATATCTATAACATTCAAAATACTGTCATCGTACTCGTATAAAAAAATATACCTATTATTGTTTTCAAAGAAAATTTGCCTACTGATGCTGACAAGTATTACTTCTTTTAGAGCGATCTCACACATTGTAAATAATCACGATCCATGCATTTGTGCTGAGTGTAGGATAATAGTAAATATTCGGTTATTGTACTCGCACTTTTTTATAATAAATAAGCCTTTTCCTAGTCACTGTCCGTAAATTATTTCATGTAAAAGAAAATAGTGTCAGAAAAATACACTATATACGCTAATGTAGGTTCCTGCACTACTTGAATTTTTAACCTCTGGCTCAAGAGACATCCTGCTCAGTATTGATATTTTCGTTATCACTGTTTGAAAATAAAATGGAAGTTGGGTAGATTGTTTGGGATTCCGTATCGTCACTATGTGCAATTGTGGCGTGATTTGTTTCGCTACAAATTAAATTTAATATGTTAATGTTTTTCTAATTTGTCTACATTGTGATCCATCATAATAAAATGCTCTTGTGATCTAAAGTGTAAAAAAAATAATGTCTATCAAAAAAGTCAGTTTAATAACTGTAAATTTTAACGCCTGGAAAATAAGATATAATATTACAGTATTTCAGTGTGTTATTTCAGTGATACTGAAAATCTATTGTAATACCTGTATTAGTTACCTCTGTTAAATTATGCATATTTAAATAATTAAATAACATTCCAAAATTCACTTTAGCTGCAATAAATGAGATAATATGACTTCATTTAGCTTAATACCATTAAAGTAAAGTAAATGTAATTAGTATCAGTCACAATAATAGGACAGTATAATGGCATTATTAATATTTTTTGTACAAACTTTATTACCTACTACATATCCATTGATGATAGTAGATAGTTTGATTTGTGTCCTATTAAAGCTATTTCTAGAAGAAGAAAAACTATAGAGATTATGTCTTCCTTTGTAAACTATTTCCAGAATAATTCTTTTCAAAAACTCCAGTGTAAATATAACATCCTTCATTATAAAAACAAATATTCCTGAGTTCTAATTGAATTCCGTGTATTTTGCATAATATGCAGAAATAAATGGAACTGAAATCGGCTTAGGAGAACTTTGCAATTTGCAAGTATTTATTAGACAGCCAGTTGGATAATTTTTCAAAATAACTGTACCGCCAGCCATTAGCGTTCTCATTTGCAAATACAACGATTTACTCTTAATGGAAATACTTATATTACGCAAAATAGCGATGGAACTGATAATGGTTTTTATTATAGTGCTGATTAGTTAACAGAAAATTTCTGCTGCATTTAATATTCACAGTAAATAAGTTTAAAGTGGGTATTTGTTAGTATAATTTAATTACAGTTACAGTATTTTACAATTTCTATATAGCGTTAAAACATTATATAATATATTTTTACCTTCCCTATTTTTAAGCCCACTTTCAATATTGTGCATCTATTAGTATTATTGTGTATGTTTATTAAACAAATCCATTAAAATAATAATCAATACTGTCATAGTCGTAAAATTTACCATTGCGTGTTATGAAATTAAATGTTAGATCAAGAATCGATTGTTAATTACTTTATATTAGAAATGAATAGACAGGTTCATATTAACCTTGCTCTAATGACAACCAGGTGGATGCGGTGCATTATAAACACGGATTTACACAGTCAAGTGTTGTTTGTAGGGAACTGTTAATGAAAAAAATTACATCAACAAATGTCAATAGAGTGTGAACTTTGAATGGAGGTTAGATTTATACGGAGGCTACCTGTGACCTCATAAGTTTGTTTTCTCAAAGTCTGTCGCAATAACATAATTTCTTTGTACCTACTTTCAGTGGCAAACGTAACGCCTGTTTTTTTAGGGATAATAGTAGTATTATCCATAAAAAAAAGACCACTAAAAATTACAGAAATTGCACAAATACTAGTTTGTATTATGTTCAATCTATTGCAATAATAATGACACTTTCTAAAATAAAATTGACATTGAACGGCACCCGCAAAGAAACTACTGTTTAGGGAAAACTATTGATATTTTGGTCGTTTTTTACAATATAGGTCGAAGCCTCAAAAAAATAATATCTTTATCGTAATAAAATTTTGTTCCAAGAAAAATATTTTTAAGAAAAATTTGAGTGTCTTCGTTAAATGACGAAATGTGTCAGTCTCATCAACCCATAATTTATCCTGTCTCAACAGTTACTCCTTGTATGCTCCAGTTTCTTGTGTATGCAACCATGAACTCCCCACCAAGTATTACGGGATTCATCCTCCCGGATAAAAACTTTGCCATCAAACTTGCACTAGTTCATTCTGAACTGTGTGGTGGTCGTTAATATAGACCCATAATTCAACTCGAACCATCAATCAATTTTGCCCACTTCAAATAATCTGAAATTGAAATTTATCTCACACTTGTTGAATAAAGCCACTTTGTCATTTTGATTAATAATCAACAAAAATATCGGTGCTCTATATTGCTAATTAACTACGAATATTAAAAAACTTTATACTTATTATGAATTTATAATTGACATTGAATACTTCATAACCTTGTCAAAAATTCTGAATTCTAATTCAACATTCCCAAAATATGTCTGATTTCTAAAAATGTACAGGATGATTCAGAACTTATCCAAAATTTTTTTAAAATATATTTTTACAAATACAATTTTGTGAAAAAATCAAAAATAGCTGTTCGAAAACAATTTAAAAAGTCACTTCAGCATGACACTGAAAACTGGTCCACTGTAAAACCTGACCTTGTGCAAGACAAAATATACGGTCAACGACTGGCCGGCACGGCGGCAAAGTAAACGGTCAAAAAATTGAAAGTATTTCCCAAGGAAAGGAATAAATAAAATTATATAGCACCTATTTTATATCAGCAAATTCAATTGCTATAGCGGCTATTGTTATTAATTAATAAAATTAATTTGTGGTTTTAATTAATAAAATAATTTGACATAGGTACATGATGTTACAACTGTTCAAAATTTTTGTTCATAAAAATATTATACAACCCATTCCGTGTAAAAATAGCTGCATCTGTAACTAACACGTCAGCTGTAAATTTGAGCATTTTGTTGCAGCAACCATTTACAAAATCTAATTCATCAGGGAATGGTATTAATGCTTGGACATGGTACGGACATAATTGAGCTACGTATATGATACGGCACACTGTTGATTGGGACATTCCTTGTACTTGTTGAGCTATTTGCTTGGCACTTACTTGGGGATTCTCTTTGACAATATCTAAAATGCATTCTGCTGTAATACTCTGTGGACGCCCTGGGTCTCCATCTCTTCCCGGATCACGCCTGCACTGCACTACGGCAGTAAAAGTAGTTACATTTGGCATATGTCTATCGGAAAATCATTCTGCATACAGACGAGAAGCTACTAAAGCATTTTGTTTTACTCACAATAAATTGAAAGAATATTCATCAACTGCAATACATGTCAAATCATTTTTGAAAAACTAATTTAAATACTATCGCAGAAACGATGACCCTAGAGGCTACAGTAGCCCAGCTATGTAAAGGTTGAAAACACTACAACTTCAATAATTTACTTCTATGAAAAAACGAACGTTACCAACTTTCAATATTAGTTTTTAGTTGTCCACTCACCAATAGAAATCTAATGAAATTTCTACTCAGAACTTCTAGTAGTTCAAAAACTGATTTGAGAGAAAGCCATTATTATTACAATAGAGCATTTTAGTATAAATATATAGAACTGGGCACAGTACAATGCAACGATGCAATCATCCTTTTCCATTTCCTCTATCTGTATGTATGTAGATGTTCCAGTTTAAGAAATCCATAATCATAACATAACGGCTTTTATGCATTTTGATTGAATTTGTAGTGTTTAAAAGTTGTCTGAAAACTTGCAACTGAGATAAAAATTAAGGGGAAATTTTAAATATTGATAGCTACGAATTTCTGTGACACTTTTTCGAAAACATTCAACATCAATTGAGTTACATAACCTCATGGTTATCATAGGAAACAAATTCACTTAGGTAAAACGACGTCAAAATTTTCAAATATGAAGATTGATAACACACTACCACTTCCACCGCGTGTTCTTTTTCTAACCGCAATACGTCATAGTGCGGTTAAACAGCGCCTTAACTGCTTGGAAGCGGAACCGCCTAGTGTATTACCGGAATCGCGGTTAACCACGTCGCGCATTCTAAACACAACTTATCGTGGTTGAACCTGTAGACGCGGCTGTAAAAAAATAATGTTAGAGAAACAAATATAAAGTTTCTTAACCCCAGCTCCAAACTTTCATAGATGAATAGCAGTGAATTATAATATTCCCTAGTTAACGTTGTAATGAAGTTTTAGTTCATTCCGTTACATTACAATTTTATCATCATTTTCCTCCCCAATTTTACCAAACTTTTAAATTATTCTAGTTATACCATCATCAATCGTTCCCAAGGACTTAGTATAACTAACTGAGAATATTCGTATGTCCCAAACAAACGTTTTCTATTGTTCGTGACACCATCTATTAGGTGAGTGAATAGTGAGTAGAATCTTTACCTCTCTTTTCACTATTAATACCCTGAAGTATCTGCGTCTTACTTTTGCCAAATATCTAGTTGCGTTCGCTTATTTAACATCAGTCCAAGATTTTTTTAGATTTTCATTAGCTGTCAGTTTTCATCACCCTGTGGTGACAGGTTATGTAACTAATTTTCACACAATAGAAAATTAAATTTTTGGTATATTGTCAACCTTTTTTTGTCTGCCTAATTATTGTTTCAGGTAATGGTATGAAACATAACTGAAGTCTACCTCAGCTTAGTAAAATATACGACTTCCTGAATTTACTGTAGAGCGCAAATTCTGTAATTTGGTCCACAGACAAATCATACTGAAGCGGTTCAAAGGTATGCGAATGGTTGCCTAAACCTTGGACAAGATGGAAGGGGTAAGTTTCTTTTACTTTTGCATGTAAATTTGTAGGAACTATTGCCCCCTGTGGTAATAAAATATGCATATTTTATTGGGTGAAGGTAACTGGGATGAGGAGTGGATGAATGTTAAATTTTGAGTCTCTTATCAAATCTACCTGTTTATAAGACACATGATTTACTCTAGTTTATAATTTTGTAAATAACCAGAACATTTCACTCCCCATTGATCTGCAATTGATGATTATTAATGATATAGTTTTGTAAAATTTTGATCAATATAACATTCTAACCTTTTTCCAATATCGTCAATTTAATTTAGTTTTACCATTAAATATTGTAAATATAATAATATATCACTTTAATAAGTTCACTTTGCTTCACTATCAGCTTTTTAGTTGTAACGAGCATTCAAATAACAAGTTGGCTCTGAAACTATGGACGTAGAGCTTAGCGTAGTAACTAACCTTACCAGTCAACACACTATATCGCCGCTGTTAGTAACTTTATTTACTTCCATATTCCATCAATCTTACGTCCATTTCTAAAGTATGATAAACAGTTTTTGTCCTTGAGAAAACACTGATTTAGACGTTTTTAAAATGAAATCATTGAAACTGTCAGCGCGTTGACAGATGAGGTTAGGTTGGTATACTCGCGTCAAGAATTCAGACGTCTTACGTCACGGCTGACGTTACACATTTGTTTTTAATGTCAACGTAATTTTCGATATTTGGTCGCGTTAAAAACAATCAGTTTTTGCAATTTAGTGAAATATATAATGCAAACTTATAGTGTAGTATATAGTTTTATTACTATCAGTTGCAGTTTCTTAAATATTTTGATAAAAATACAATGAATTATTCATTTGTTCGTATGACGTAGTTACATTAAACCCTACGCTCAAATCTTCAGAGTCAACTTGACTTCGTTTTTATTTGAACGCTCGTTACTTGTGTATTCTATCACCATATATTATTTATGCTCACACACTCATGCTATACTTTTCTCTGTACACAGCAATGACCAACAGGTGGAGTTTGGTGGTTCAAGAACAACATCCATGTAGTTATAAACATCCTCAAACATCAGCTGAGAGAGGCTTCTTCAGCCCATCAACTGGCCTACACAGTTTATTAAGGCAACCCCAGCTGAACTTCTGTTGAAAAATGAAGTTACGTAACTTTTTATTTTTCCTATCTTGACCAGATTTGTAAAGATCAGGTGAAGACTGTTACAGCGATAGTTTTTATTTATTTACCTTCAGAGAATACATACTACTACCGTAAAATTGTCGAAAAGTACAATTAATAGCCTAATATATTTGTAGTAAAGTTTTTAGTCTAAATTTTTGTTCTATTTGACTGCCCTTTCTCTTTCAGCTTCTAAAGAAATGCCTAATACAAATTTTTATATCTGATTATCACTTACAGTGGCGTTTAGAAACATTTGCTTAAGTAGTATCTGTCGTTGTTGTGTGTTTAATAAATTTAAAGTCTTCGGTAACAGAAATATGGAAGTTTACCAGGCAATAGAGTCGGTGAAAACAAACCATACTTATTCTATAAGTATATCTTCTCTTGATGCGCACGCGCCTTCTAAGATACAAGGAGTTAAAAAAGAAATAGTTTATTGGTTGATTTGTAATTACAAAATAGGTAACAATATTTATAAGTACTTCTCCTTCTAATATCTTTGGCAACATTTGTTTTAAAGTCTTGAGGATTTCACTTAACCTTTCCCTGACAAAGCTGGCTAGCTACAATCCTGATTCAAGCCAATGATCTTGCAAGTAATTTTTAAGCTTAAGATGTGTCACTGGAAGGGAAGCCAATTTTTCTTTAAGTTATTTGACTTTCAAATGATTCTGAAACATATAAAATTTACTAAACATTATTCCAGCCATTTGCCACAGATGAAATGCTATGTCTTCATATACTACTAAAAAACCTTTGCAGAGTTAGAGTAGCTTTTCTTTACTATATTAAAAATAGAATGAGATTGCAACAGAAAACGAAAGAAACAATTCTGCCTGCATTAAGAAATACGAGAGCGTAATAAATATCATGTCACATTATTTTTAATATCGCGATGAAACCTCACAGCGTTGCACGGCTCAATATCTACAGACCCTGTTTTCTTCTTTGCTCTGTGTGGAATATATTACGATAAGAGAGAAGTGTCTTTATCGGTGCCATTAACGTGTCAAATGTGAATGCCTGTAATAAATTGACATTTGGTGCATCTTCTCGACATACCCCAATCGATAGCTAGAGAGGTCTGAAACGTTCACTAGCCAAATTGCTGCCAAGAGGATCGTAAACGTTGGAATTCTTTGTTTCGAAGCTAAGCCATATACACAAATCCCTTATTCGCTACCTCTGCAATGGGGAAGTTGCATGAATTTTATATTGGTTTGAAATGTATTACAGGCTACCTAATTTTTCAAAAATTGGTCAGATCGTGTGACTGGCAGCAATAATCACATAATTAACATTAATAAGTTGCCGTAGAATGTGTAGAATATAAATTAAACCACGTGGTCTAAAACGTAATATCATTGGTATGACATCACACGACGTTCGGCACGGTTTATGTTTCGGCAGTGTTACGGTGCTGATGATGTAACCAGGCGTTTGTTTCTTTTTTTTTGCGTTTTTGTGGCATCTTTGGATAGTAGATAGTGTAAAAGCGGCAACAATGGGTTACGTCCAGATAGAGGGCTTTACATGAGGTATTTATAAAATTATGCCATCTAATTTCACATTAAAATACTTATTTTAATTTTAAATATAAGAAATAAAAGTAATGAATTAATTTAGATATTATTGCTATTTACTACTGATTTCATTTTTCCTTAAAGATTTAATAAAAATCTTATTTATTACTTTTCTGTATTTGTGTATAATTTAATGTAATGAAGTCAGACAACAAAATTGTATAAATGCTTCTAATAATACTCTACATCTCGCAATACAATAGTGAATGAATACAATAAATGAAAAAAAAAAATGTAAGTTTGTTTTGCCATTGATATTTTAAAGTCCCTGCATACATGCTGATAGGCTTGATAGAAAAGTTTAATTGATTCTTCAATATAATTAATATATGCTATAACAGAGGTGTTGTCAATTCGTAATAAAATTGAACCATCAATTTTATCTTTTGCAAAACATTTGAGTCCGAAAAAGGCAGCTAGTAATTCAAGTTGGCTTATATGTAATTTTTGTTCTGTCGATTTCCAAAATCCATGAGCTTTTTGTTGACCACAAACTGCCCCCCTCCCTGTGTTTGATGCATCAGAAAAAATTTCTAAACAATATTTATTGAGATTAATATTTTGTTTAGCAGCAACAATATGGTTTCGCCACCAGTCTAAATCATTTAGTACATTAAATGGTAAAGTCATATATTCATCGTAATTATCCTTATTGTGGCGTAATGCTAAATATTTTGCTCTCTCTAATTGCTTAGTATATAACCATCCATAAGGGACTGCGGTGCAAGCTGACGTTAGAAGACGAGCAAAATCTCTAATTTTACAAACATTATTAATTAAAAAATAATCAAGCTTATTGTTGATCTTTTTAGTTTTTTTCGGTGGTAGCTCTAAACACAGATATTGAATCCAGATAAAAACCTAAAAATTTACATCTCTGCATAGGTTCGAACTGGCATTTTTCAAAATTAATTACAATTCCCAAATTTTGTAAAACGGCGATTGTTCTTGAGATATTCTGAATGCACTGAACTCGATTATTTCCTATCAAAAGAAAGTCATCTAAGTAAGCCCTCTAATCTTAAGAATGCAAGGACAGGTTTCAAAATCTTTGTAAAGACAAAAGGTGCTGTACAAAGACCAAATTGGTAGACACACGAAAAATCTCAGAAACTTTCTATGTGATGAAAGGATAGGAATTGAAAAATAAGCATCCTTTTAGTCAATGGTTCCCATAAAATAACCTGTGTTGAGCAACTTTATCGCCGTCCTTCTGTCTTCCATTTTAAAATGTTCCATGACTATAAATGAATTTAATTTTTTAAGATTTAAAATTAATCGATCAGATTTTGGTACAAGAAAAATTGGTTAAATAAATTGCCATTTACAAGTTGTACACCTTCGAATCGCCCCTACCTCCAATAAATGACAGATAGATTCTGAAATACTTTTAGTGTCTGCCACAGACCAATTTTTATCTTTTGGTATTAAGGATTGTGAATCTGAGGTAATATGTTTCCATTGGTCAAAAAAGTTAGCAAGTCTGCCACCTAATTTACTTACAGTTTTTGACACTATTTGTGGAGACTTTTTGAGGCATATTGCCTCGATGTTCGATTCTGCCTGACTGCCTGTATTGGGGTTGTTGACGAACACGATGAGGTTGAATCTCCTTTTGATATCAATAATGTCGTCCGTCTACTCTCGATGTATTTTTCGGGGGACGTTTGGAGGTAGACGGACCCTTGGAGTTTAAAGACCCTTGTTTACTCATGGAAGTCGCTTTCTCTATGTCTGAGGAAGATCATTCTAAAGATTTCGCCTGTTTTAACCGTTCCGATAAATCAGCACGAAAGAGCCATTCGTCCGTAGGAGCATCGTCCATGATGTCCTTAAATTTGTTGTTCAATCCAGAACATTTTTCTACATGTAGATTCTATGGAAAAAAGGTCTGTTAATAGTCGTGCTGTGTTTCGAACTGCTTTCAATAAAGGTTTATTTTCTCCATTTTCTTCCGCTTTCTCCAAGTAAAACATTAAAATTTTACCCAATGCTAACAGGCAAGCTAATATTTGTTTTTGTCTATCAATAAGACTTTCATCTCTGCGTAATGCCGTCTCAGGAATGGCTCCTTTAACCTCCGGATTCAACTTTGGTGGACAAGTTAACCCACAGTTTGCAATAGCTTGATATTTCGTAATAAGTTGATTCTTCACCTCCGCTTCAAGGCCCCGCTTCAAAATCTTCTCCCATCTAACAACCACCTCTGAATGAACTGACGTCCCCAAATTTGTTTTTGTACTTTCTTCCCCAAGTAAAGACAAGATCTCTGGAGGCAAGGATGGGTTATCTGAATACATCACCTCAGGTTCAGGTTGACGTTGAGATTCCGGATCAGGTTCCGGAACAGAATCAGGATTAGGTTCAGACTCAGGAACAGATGTCCCTGTTATAAGAAAAAATATAACTGTAAATATTTCCATAGCAACAAAATAAAATTTAGAAGTCAGCCTATGACATAGGTTTTTATGCCTACATATAGGCTACCTAACCAATATTTCCAAAATATAAGGTAAAGGGAACCTTGTTGTCAACATTGCTCAATCTGCCATCCCCTGACAAATTATAGTTTCATCTAGTTAAAACTAAAGGCATAGATTGCATGCATTATTAAATGTTATTGCCAAACTCTGTCAGGTACTGACAAATTGTCGTTTCATGTAAAGAAAAGCGAGGTATAATCTCTTCTCTCGCAGGCAATTCCCCATTCGCCAATATTATCTATAGTAATATGTGGCGAAATTGTCACATATCTATAGTATGAGACAATTAACTAACCTCTAATAACAAGGCTCGTATTAGATCCGGAACGAGATCGGGGAGTAGGTCTTAAATTCGATCTGCTGCAGCTTCTACTATGAGTCTTGTCAGTCCTATCTCTGGCCACGCTCCACTCTCCTTTCTAAACGTATCAATCGCTTCATCACCTTACGTGAATCTAATTCAGATTCACTACCATCAGTAACATCAGAATGAATGATTTTCATGTTTTTCTTCAAAACTCAAGACGCACGTCGAAATGTGATGTCGTTACCACGCACACAAAACAGAGAATGATATCCACATAACAGTGATGATATCTAGATCAATACACGGAGTTAGGTATTGTATAGAAGGTTTGGCTTTAAAAAGTGTGATGTTACCGACACAGAGAACATACTACATATGATCATAGAGGGCGGAGTGTAAATATAATTGGCAAATTTAAGCATTTATGTCTCTCAGAATCATAGAGTCTGTTGCGAATTGGTCGTTACAGCAATTAAAAAAGTTGTTTCAATGTTCAAATAAGACATATTGTGTTACTTGATGAGGTAATTCGGAAAGAACTATTATGTATTATATCAATTGCTTAAGACAGTTCAGTATGAATATACATTTTTACATAAATTTCAGTGACTTTGGCAATGATAAGTACACTTAAAATCCATATGTATGAGTATATGGATCTGGTATAAGTATAAATATAACATGGCACATATTTGTTTAATTATTTAAATTTTTATTTTATTCATCAATTTAATGTTCGCTACTGGTTATTTTACAGTGATAAATATTAATGTCGGTATAACCATATTTCACCATTGCATTTTAAAGAATAAAAATCATTGTGAAAATTACCTGGAAGTTTTGGTTATTGTAATCACAATTTAGTGCTATGTAAAATGGTAAGTTTTAATTGTTATCCGTTAATAAAACTACAATACACAGTTAGTGTATGTGGTGAAAAAACAATAAATCAATTTAAATAACCTATTATTAAAGCGTCAAATGATTTTTCTAATTTATTACTTATGTGCTGGAAAATTGTAATGTAAGGCCATAAACAACAATAAGCGTAGAAGTTACATAATTGCAAGTTTCTAGAAATAGCATACAAAACAAAGGGACATTATTTATGTGTGGGACAGCCAGATAATTTGTTTTCATCATTGCAGTACATCCAATTTTGTTTTAAACATCCAATAAATCAGTAATAGCAAGCAGAAGCAATTGTTAGATTTATAAGTCATATAATGGGACCTTTACGACTGCCATCAAGAAGCAAGGTGTTTTAGGAGTTGTACGGTTTAAATAACGACCTTTAAGCAGTTGGATGACTTCAAATTCCACCCCTTCGACAATGAGAACTGCAACGATGCACCGCTATCTTACTAACAAAAATATGTAGCAATACATGCCAAGTCTGCGAAATTTATGACATAGTTTGGCATTTTCCCTACTATTACGGAACCCGAGATTAAATCTCATAACTTATATTTTATTTTGGCCTTTTCTGTCTTCTGCGGTCGGTTGCCCCACGAAAGTTTTTCGCCACTCTGAACAACTTCATTGGCTTTTCTTTCACAGTTAATGAGTTCTGAACTTTTGAAGTAGTTTCAGGGAAGCTTAGCTCACACATTTACCAGATACATTAGTCTACGGGATGGTGAAACTCCTAAACGGAATTAATTCTTTCCGTTCTACCCCTTCCCTTTACTTCTTGTAATTGTAACTTCTAACGACGTCCATAATTTATTCCTAGACTTTAACGAGTTTCGCCTAATTTTATATTCCATATAAGTACCAAGCAAATTACAATTCTGCCCACAAATTAATTATGAAACTAATTTCGAAACAAATAACATTAATTTAAATTACAGGATAAATTAGTAATCATAATAAAATATTCTTTTTATCACATGCAAGGGTGTTCCAATATTACGTGTATAGAAAACTGTCACAAATCCTTGAGGTCAAAGTTAGATATGACTTAACCTATCCTTGCACTCTGCAATGTTAGGTTCTCAACAATTCTAAAACTTTAAAACAATGTCCGATTTAAATCAAATTTGGTAAGTATCCTAACAGTTGTTTATGTATGTAAATATAATTTATATTACGAGAACATAACGTTTTCCTTTCGTCGCGCTTCATCACCCTAACCACATTTCTCTTTTTTAGCAAAATTTTTTTTATGAGGCACTGTATGCTGTATTTGTACATTATGGTATAATGTAATGCTTCTTCCATTTACTTGGTGAAATGCTCTTTCTGTGCTCATTTTACGACTCTATTTAATACAATAATACTTAATAATATCACAAATGCCAAATTAACTCTATAAACGTATATACTGAGTTGTCCGAAAATGGAAATCGAATGTGCGAACGTCGTTTGACGTCACAGGCCTTCGCTGTGGCGGCTAACGTTTTTGGGGCGTGGCTGAACTAAAATTTTAAATACCATTTTTAGATTTATTTTTCCATGAAATTGTCTAGGATAAACTCCATTTTGATTAAAATAATACATTCTTTTTTCTGCACATATCATGCTTTACCAAAGTTACTAAAAATATGATTTAAGGAATGCTGACATTACGATTGAAATATTTATACTTTTATTTCATTTATATTCATGCATTAAGAAGTAATATTTCCTTTTAGGTAAAGTACTGAAAAGTAACAAAGTTAAAGTAAGATAAAATTTACCTAAAACTGAAATCAGTTCTGACCTCTAGGTTTTATTTATAACTAAAATCGGACTAAAAGGGCAAAACAAAATTCAGATTATAGTTACGTCTAGGTTTAGTGAAATTTACCTGGTTCAGTTAAGACAAAATATTGCGACTCAAATGTTAATAAATTGGTGTAGTGTTACGTAATGTATTGTTGTAGATCGACTTCAACTAACTCTTTAACTTCAAAGTTAGAAATTGTGTTATTGGTAACTTATTACAAATATATTACCTTAATAATGCTTGATAAATTACCAGTAAGCCGAAATGTCTTCAAAGTTGAACATCTTGGTTGTAATTACGGTATATTGACTAATTCAGGTTTTCATGGCTTCAAATTAGTAAACTAATTATGCTACTTGGGTGTAGACTTCTATTCGAATATTGTATCTAAGAAAATAATTGGATTATATTTAAGTTAATGAAGAATTAAGTGAATATTTTATTTTTATTATAAGAAAATAAAATTATTAATGACAATTAAGCCAAATTTGTATTGAAAAAATTAGGTGGGAGCAATTTCTCCATAAAATTAGCCACATTATTGACATGATAGTATTATACTTATTAACTAGTTATTGTTACTACCTACTTAATATTTTTATCATTTTATTATTACTACGAGCATTATTAGAATTAGTATTACCTATGAAGTTTGCTTTCAATAACTTTCTTATAATTTAAATCCTATTTATGTAGCAGTTCTTTAAATAAATCAAGACCACGGTGCACTGAAATAGAAACATAGGCTCTTAAGAATGATGTGCAGACACATTTAGTTGTAGTATGTGGGGTGGGCCGATAAAAAATAAAACTAAATAATTACAGCATTTAAACAAGAAAGGTAAAATATAAAGTTACTGTTTGTTAATTTATTTGTAACTAATTAGTGTGTGACAAAGACCCAGAGGATAAAGTAAATTTATTTACCTTGGAATTTCCAACTTAATATCTTTTAAATAGACTAAAAGTGCTTTATTTAGATTTTGACCCAAAACATAACGTTAATATAAAAGTAAGTATCTACATACCGACACATTTTGGTTCAAAGACCTTATATTCGAATAAAAATCTTGTGATAGTGTTTTAGCGCTATATATAATACCCTCTTCTTTAAATAGAGAAGTATAAGAAAAATATAAAAGGAAAAGATATTTTGTATATCACAGGTTCAACAGTTCTTGGATGAACCTGAATATTTAAGGTACCCTAGGAAAAGGATCTCCATATTTTTTGGAACGAATGTAAATAAACTGAATGATATTTAATTTTTCCAAGATTACGACACATAACAATTGGTCAAACATTACTATCAACTACTTGCGTTGGCGCTTCATTGTTTCAAGTTTACTGTAGTTTTATACTTAACAGCGATCATCAATAATTGTATCATTGTCTTCAAAATCCAACAATAAACTTTGGTTAAGGGAAAAAAGATATGGAAAAATTGCGAATATGTAAAACGAAATAGGTTTTTGGTCTAAAATCACCAAAGGAACAACATGCTGAAGTTATGACATAGCTTAAAAGACACAAAACATTTGTGTAGAATCAATTATTTCTCGTATCAATTTTTCATATCTGCTAGAGAAAGGATACATAAATGAAAAATTGAGAACAATTGAAATAGGTTTAAATAGCCTTACATCGTTACTTCATTACGAAAAATTTGTTTTTGTCTATATTAACTAACATAACTGATAGGTTACTTTAACAATTTGGACACATTAAACTTGTATACTAACCTAATAAAACTTAGTAAATTAGGTCATTTATTAGATATTAATATATGCTGTTTCCCGAAGATGCTATGCTTGTCCCTTTTAAGGGTTGTGAGACAATAAACATAAGTAAAAGTGTATATATAGCAAACATTTATGTTTAATTAAAGTTTGGAATGATACGTTACTCAGCGGTATACTCGTTGCATCTAAGTAGATGCTACTACGTTTTATACTTTACTGCTACAAATCTAAAAGTTTATGGTAGTCATGTAATCTAAAATTACCACAATAATAGAACTTTAATGTCCATTAAAACTAAGTATTTCGTTCTGTGAAGTTATAATTCTTGTTAAATATTAATATACCGTCGAGGTTACTGTTCTGCTGCAGTTTTAAACTAGAAAATTTCATCTCCATAACTAGTTTAACATATTGTGCGACCGTAAAGTTTTCATTTCAGCCATTCTCTATATGTTCCTGATAGCGCTTGATGAAAACAAATATAAGGAACGAACAGATCAACTTAATAACTACTGTTATTATTAACGTTACGCATGAATTAATTATAATAAATAATATAATCAATAAATTTGAGATAGACGACTTATTTAGTATATGCTGTGATCTGATTTGGGTACTTTTAATATTTTATATACATTTTTTATTCGATTTGTAAGTAGTCGGATATCGACGTTCGATTCGTAATCGTTAAATGATATTTGACATTGTTTTTAACAATAGGCCTGTTGTAAACTATGATATCTAATCAATTTATGAGCATTTATATCAAAGCTGCTTTTTCAATTTTCTTGCTTTTCCATTGAGATTCTTGTCATGTGAAGAAATGTTTAAATTGTCGTCAAGTCAAGTTCTGTGAAAAAGATCAATGTATTATGATATCGACGTTATGAACTGTATTGTGCGGTGTTTGTTTTGCTCTTTTGATTTGAGTAGTAACAGAAGAGTGGATAAAAGTGTTATTGTAAATTACACGAAATAAAAAATAAGAAATATCAGGTGCTATTTGTTCGCCTCAATTGGATGCGTTTATCTCTTTCTTTTACAAATTTCCGTAAAATTATACCATCTAGGCCAGGGCCGTACTAGAATTTATTTTTACAAAATTGAAGTTCAAAATTCTTGACAAATTTTAAATATAGGACTTTTTGAGGAAAAATATCTTATATACTCGCGACAAGAATTCAGACGACTTACGGCATACGAACAAATGAAAAATTTACTAAATTTTCATCAAAATATTTAAGAAACTGCACCTGATAGTAATAAAACTATATACTACACTAAAAGTTTGCATTATATATTGCACTAAATTCCAAAAAAATATTGTTTTTAACGCGACCAAATATCGAAAATTACGTTGACAATAAAAACAAATGTGTAACGTCAGCTGTGACGTAAGACGTCTGCATTCTTGACGCGAGTATACCACACTCTATGTACAGTTTGCAATGAAAAAAAAAACAGTTGAACATCAGATAAAAGAAAATTTTTTGCATAACATGAGATTAGAAATATATTACAATGTTAATTCCTAAACATAACACAATTATAATATTTAGTGGGAAATCTACATCATGTAATTGGTCTTAAGTTTATTCATATTCATCTAAGATCATCATATATTTCGCCTTGAAGTGATTAAATTTTTGTATTTAGGTACCGAAAAATAAAACATGTAGAACAAAAGTACACAACTAGAAATCCTTATATATGGTTTATGCACTGTTACTATTTAAATTTTCCTCAAAGTAAGTAATAATTTTTAAATACCATTTGTAAGGCACACATTTTTTGTTATACTAACTCCACATTTTAACTTTATATTTAGTACCTACTAAATAGTTTATACCTACTATAATATATACATCTACGTTTATATGTAAAAAAGTAGGTATTTTTGTAGATTTCGGTATCTAAACCTTGTTGGTTGTAGCACTTTTTATGTTTTACTTCGGTTGCTTTGAAAATTCCCATGTGGCATGAGATACTTCTGATGTTATTTGCTAACCTTAGATTATTCAGTTATATTTAAAATTATTTGTTTTCGTAACACAACACTATTTGAAGAATACGGTGCACCGATTTTATAGCAAAGCCAAAATAGAATTAAATAGAAATTTTAAACAAACAATTGCATTTTTTATCATTGCTAGAGTCCAACACTTACTTTTTCCCGATGATGTACAAAAAATTCAGAACGATGACGATGTTTTCTATGTTTAATTTCACACTTGTAATTTAATAAAACATATCCTTTAATTAACTTTAATTTTTTTTTAAATAACTAAAACCTTTGTATTTATCTTATTTGAGGCAGCGTCTATTTTATTACGGTACTACATATAAATTAAAATATATAGACATAATCCTGCAAATGGAAACATGGGCGAAGTCTTGTACAACGTAATTGAAATTTACGTTTTCAATAACAGAGCCCCCTTTAAATTTAAAAGAAATTTTAGAAGGCTAATATATAACTCTTCCGCCCCGGGAGCGCTGAATTTTATCCCATACAAAATTAAAATTGCGAATAGGGTGAATCAGCAAAACGGAGGGGTGTAGTAATTTGCAGGCGCCATGTTGTAATTGGTGTACTAGCTGAAGTTTAGCCCCTATTGTTCAATAATGCATGTGATTTATACGAAGTGGGCGAGGTGAATCCCAGACAGGCACCTGAGTCAACGTCTTGTTGTTCTTTATGGGTGGGTCGGACCTGGCACATTAGTCTTCCAAACAATGCGATCCAAGGATTGGCCATGAGGTCCGCTCTGTGATTAATGGCTATCTGCTTACGAAGAGAAAAAGTATTTTATTTAGTAGCCTCTACCAAAAGGCTTTATCCGCTACAATTTGGAATCCATTAGACCACACGGTGCACCATTTTAAATTACTCAAACTAACAGTTAAGCATAATAGAGTACTACACAAGAAAAATAAACCTAAATTGATCGAGATTTACTACTTTCCGCCATAAAAATATTCTCCAATGTTACAAAATCTTATAATAAGTACCAAAATTTTAGTCAAAAATTTCTTAACCAAGAGTAATATAATGACTTCCAACTAAAATGAATTATATGTCACTTTATATAAGTACCTCGAAATTACGAATTGTTTACCTTTTCTGTGTTTTCAAATGCCAACATTCCAATAGTTGTAAGACGAAATTATAATTTACTTAATTGCGCTTTGAAATCTGTCTTCAATATCCAGGGCTTTTTTAAATTATTACAATAGGTATTTACATATTTATTACAAAATTGTAAAACTTTGTCTTCAACTAGTAGTTAAAAATAAGGTAATAATTAGTTATTTTGCCCCATTAAATCCTTCAATTTGCTAAGTTATATTTTTATTACAATATAAACCTATTTTCAACTTTGTTGATAATTTCTAAGAAATATTTGACAATTTCAATTAACAAAATAGTAATAATGTCCTATATTATGGTACAAAGTTACTTGTTAATACTTACACGTAAATGTGTCTTTTAGGGAGCAAGCTTCTTGTTATATTCAGACCAGAGACATTCAGACAGATCTTCATGCAATAGGGTGTTGAACTTTTGTGTTTTGGTGATCTGCAGTGAAAATTAACTTATGTCGTACGGGTAAATCAAAAGATAAAGCCCTACAGGCGGCATACCACACAATATTACAGAGTTGTAAAAAACTTTAAATGTTTGTTGCGTTAAGTTAAGAAAATTATATCGCACCGCATATCTTTTTAAATCAATTTCCTTAATAAAAATAAATATTAATATTACCTGTTAGACCAATAAACTGTTTTTGCAAACACAAAAACATAGGTTTAATCGTTTGTAATAATAATGGCACTTTTTAAAATGAATTTTGTGATTGCTTTTGACCAGCTGACGTATTCGTAATGAAATCTGCTTTTAACTTTTAACGTTACTTCTTAGTTGAATCACTCACCAATACAGATTTAATGAAATTTCGGCTCAAAACAGTTCAAAAACTGTTTTGAGAGAGTGTCATCATTATTGCAAAATCATGTACCTAGTCTTATTAATAAACAATTGGTTGATAGGATAAAATTCATGAATAAAAGAATACTGTGACGCAATATCACATTGATTTGTTATAATATTATCTAAATTTATTAGACTTTAATTTGTACCCGTAATTTTTTGAGAATATCAATACCAGCTCTTGGTAAAAAACTTCCATTTTGTCAAAACTGAAAACTAGAAACTCGGACGTTCTAGTGTACCTATATAATAGTGGCATACAACTAATATCATTGAACAAATTATATAAAAATAATGTATTGTTTCTAAATTATCTCGACTTTGATGGAGCATCGACGTAGCAATAATTCATTATTCCATTATTTTGGTGTCAAATTAGTGATTTTAACTTAAAAGGCACAAGTGAAATGTAATGTTTTCTTATAATAACGTCCAACATCTTACATTTTTCATTTCGAATATGTTTGGAAAAATAAATTATATATAGTAAAATGTAATGCCTCTTTATCGACACTTTTTATGGAAGGCAATAAAACTGATTAATTAGTATGTACTAATAATAAATATCAGCAATTTTAAAAAACACTTTTTAAGTTGCCAGCAAAAAAGAGTCCAGGATTAGATCCTTGAGGAACACCTACAGCAGTTGCGAATGGCTCAAATTACTTAAACCCGCTATAAAGAACATAATATCGTTTCTTATAGTAGTATCGAATAATTCAGTTGTAGTAAATATAGATATAAATTGTAACATGATTAACAGTGTCAAAATCCTTAGAAAAATTAGGGTACATCACATCTCTTAAAACCCATGACTAGAGATATGTTTTTTGTAAGGAATCAATCGTTCTTCTAGTATATATAACATTATACAAAACAACCTCAATAACTTTGTTAAAATTATATAAGAAGGCAATTGGCCCTAGCTGTGGTGAAATATTGGAAGCATTGGATGCGGTCAGATGCAGACTGGACGTCTCAGATGGCCACCGTTGCTGAGGAGTGGCCTGAGAGCTGTAGCCGCAGTACCAATAATAAATACAATTGACAATCAATATATTATGGGCGCGCCCAAAAGTTTTGACAGCGACAGAGCCTTAACATAACAAGTCAAATATTTCCAACTAAGACTAGAGAAATATTTACATATTAATTATTATGTGACTGCCGACTACCAGTTATCTAGACCAAGGTTTAGCAACCCAAAAAACTATAGTAGATTAAATAACAGCATAGACCATGAAATCTTTAAACCCACCAATGGGCCTACAGTTAATTACATGTTTCAATAATCAGTAAATTACAGCCTACGTAACAATAAATTGAACATAATTGATAAAGAGCTATGAAAACTGCACAACAATCTTTAACTAGGATACTAAGGACTAAATCGTCCAAACATCTTATTTTTCAATTTAATAACTGATTAATTTATATCGTCGTTTATAAGATAACTGATTTTAAGAAATGGCAAACTATTATGTACACTACAGAACATGGTAAAGTCAAACTCTAGCTGGCACAAAAATGCTACTTAAGTATTGAGACCAGTATATTAACCGTTTAGGTTAATTTTGAGGTTTGTTGTAATGAACTTTAACATATGTTATTTGCAGCATTCCCCTTTTATTGTTAATAAATTACCAGAACTGTTTATAATCTGCTGAAATACCTTTCCTTAGATAACAAGATTAAATAATACGTGGCGTGTCTTATTAATTACTAATTTCACTTTTAGTAATTAGTAAAATTACAGATTAACATACTCGTAAATGGCAATATAGTAATTTATTCATACAAAAAATTAATTGCCAAACGGAATTCCAGGAAATAACTACTCTGCGGGCTAATACCCGACCAGCATTGAATTACATCTGAAAAACTTATAGTAAACATTGCTAAGGACCACTACAAGTAGCTTTGATATATTTCCCATAAAAATTAATTTAATTCATTTTTAATTTGTACTTCGAGTAAATTGGTACTTGGTACACAAAATCCTAATATATATTTACATAACAAATCATTTCATCAAGGACTAAAGAGCAAAAGATTACCGTGATGTCCGTAAAAGATCTTATTAAAAACTGATATTATATTACAATAGCTACATCTGCTTTGTTTAACATTTTAATCCATTATTTTCATAAGCATTTAATTCTACAAATTATTCTATAGTCACTAAATTCACAAAGTTCAATATAACATATCATTTGGTACATTTTCTATGTGTACTAATGAAATTATTTGACTGAAAGTATTTTTTGCTCTGTCTGTCTATATTCCTACAAATATTCTTTTAAAACCGTCTACTGGATGCTAACCTTTAACTGTTTTTCTCTAAACCATGGTAAAGCTCTTTTTTGCCTGTGGCCTGTGACCTTTCTCATTTTTTCTCTACACCTACATCAATTCTTGTAGTCAGACAGATTCCTGTAGACATATGTAAAAAAAAATCTACTGTCACTGGTCAACTCTATCCTACCCTAAAATCCTTGTCATTTTTCACAGTACATAGTTTAAATTGCAATGCATTCAGTTTTTGATTATTCATCATTCAATATTTTAGTAGTTATGACTGTACGTAGAGTTTTAGACTAGGAAGAAAGTAAGATATAGACATCACTGGCCACACAGGATGCATAATATATTTTAATATCTTATAAAATCTGATTTGACACATAATATTACTTAGTATTATCTATAAATATAATTCTATAGGTCTTGCTTAAAAAAACGCATTATATAGGTAACCTCAATGACTAAATTCCTAATTATATCTACGACCACTACTTCAAGAAGATTGAAAAGACTACATTATTACTCTTCCTTAGAGTTTATAGTGAATAAAATTCAGATAACTATTCTTAGTGATTATAAATTCATTATAAAACGTAATGGAGAATAATTCTGTAAACAGTAATATTAGGTACTAAATTACACGTGTGATGTCCAAATGGCGGTCTGCGGGTCACATCTGGCTCCTAAAATTAATTTTATGGTTCCTGATTCAGTGAATAAAAACAAAAAAATTCTTATACATGTGTCTGTCTTATTAAATTTTACGCAAGAGGGAATTAGACACTAAAATAAAGCGCAATTACAATTATAAAAATATGTTAGTACTTACGGACGAATTAAAATAATAATAATTAAAATAAATACATGCACGTAATACTTCTTTAATTGTAAGTATTTGATTACTAATTGGTCCATTATTATTAAAAGCATTCGCTTTCTAATACTATAGTTTAGATACACATTTCGTTACTGGCACATTTAAAATTTTTAGATATCGATATATCGGTACCGATACTATAAGAATTTCAGTAATATTGGATTACATATTAAAATTAGTACCTACTATATTGAAATTTCTGAAAAACATCTGAAGAGCTGAATTAAGCCGAATCAAATCAAATTAGTCAAAGTACCTAAAGATAAATTTTTATTATAATTTTTGTGCGAATACCTAGTTTAAAATCAAGTGGGGCACACTGGACGCAACAAACTTCTAACCAAAAACCCATTTAATATTAAAGGGCCGAGTCGATAGACTATTAATAGGAATTTTGAAAGGTCATGAATGATTAAGGCATGTCATAATTTAAACTAAATATTCACGATGGAAACCTGTATGTTGCGGCGAACGAACCTGCATGCTTTTGCAATAATAATGACACTATCTCAAAACAGATTTTGAACTTCTGGAAATTCTGAGGAGAAATTTCATTAAATCTCTATTGGTGAGTGCAACAACTAAGAACTAATTTAAAAAATTAAAGTAGATTTCACTACGAGTACGTCATCAGTTCAAAAGAAATCGTAAAATTAATTTTAATGAGTGTCTTTATTATTGCAAACGATTGTACATAACTTACTATCCCTTACTATGTACTGTTAAATAATTTTATTTATATTTTAAGTTATAATAGAATTGAATGTTTTTATAAATTATCTATTATTCATAATTATCCATAGTACTATATGTTGTCTCATAATTCGTTATTATATCTATACTAGCAAAGATACTTAGGGGTTACTAGCACTTGGGTTATATTTATGTGACGTTATACCACATAGTTTGGCTTGAGAATAGCAATCTCGAGAGGAAAGTGAAAGGTTGCAAGCGATTTATAGAAATAAACAAGCCATAAGTAATGGGGTGAGTTGTTATAGTTAAAGTAAATACGATAAGACGAAAACAATTTAATAAATAGCCAGACATGCGTAGCGTGTCGGACGCAATAACATGATATGAAATATAAAGACGATTACCCTCAATAACGGTCTAATATTATCAAATTATCACTCACACCCAGGCTCAGCGGGCCAGCACTCTATAACAAGACTCATTACAAGGCATTAGCTTTGTAACCACAGTAATCCAGGTACTTTATGATATCATTAACGCTTCAGAACTCGCGTGACTTACCGAATTTCATCCTGCTTTAAGCTTTCATTTACATATCGCATGAGTCGACTAAACGTGCTTAATTGTATATGTTTAGGGTACCGCGCAGCCTTAACTAAACGAAAATGAACTATAACTACCTTTATATATGCAAAACAAACATCTCTGAAATGGGACCTTTCTCAACTAATTAAATGTTGAATTATTTAGGCAGCATTATTAAATCTGCTCACATGTGAAATATAGAATTTTGTACATGAACTGAAATGGTGTGCTACCTGATTTATCATAAGCGCCACTGCTATAAAATTTTGGGGGGAGGGGGGCTGTACCAAAATTGTTTTCTGGAAATCTCCATGCTTTGTTATGCTCTATTTACATAATATATACCGGTAATATTTAATTTATATTATACAGGATGTTTCTTAAGTAGATGTCAAAAATCTAGGAACGTATTCTGTGGCCAAAAATAAGGGTTTTTCTGTTATATAAATATGGGGTCTTAGGACAGTCATTGTTTAGCTACAGCATGTCAAAATTAAAAAAAAATCAGTTCTTATTTTCGAAACCGCTTGAGATAATTTAACCAAATTTGGTGTGCATATTTAGTATGACAGTAGTTCTGAGACAAACAAATTCCAGCTTCAGTGCAGTGGCGGAGGTGTATCATCGTTCATTATTTGCCAAAATAATATATATCACCCTCTATAATACCACAAATAAAATAGGACATCATATGCGACATTGTATTATCTTATTTTTTATTTCTTTTCACTTTTTTGTATTCTAAACCGATTAACAACAGAACTGATTTATTTGATCAAGTGAATTTTTACGATCTTCATTGCATTACTTAAAATAATAACAAAAAAACTAATTAACAATGTAGGAAATGGCCACCTTCAACCAAAATATATGCTTTAGATCTTCTTGAAATTACAATTCGAACACGTGCAACAATTCTAGAAATAGCTCTGCAACCAGCTATAATTTGTTGACGTTAAGTGCTCCTCAGATTCAATGTGAACCTTGTAAACTGTCTAGAGATGTCCCCATTTATTAAAAGTCAATAGGGTGCATATCGGGTGATCTGGGTAGCAGTAAGGCTTGAACCCTCTGTATGTGATACGGATATAACTGTTGATGCTTCAGAATGGATCAAACTAATTTATGATTCACATCATCTTCCTAGTACCTAGTATTTGGGTCTTCTTTAATTTCGTGTAGAGTAGTTTCTTTCAACTCAGGCGTTCTATCACGCCACGTCTTCCAGGAATTGGATCTTTCTGAAATGAGCTTGACACTAAAAGACGTTGAAAATTATTTCTGAACATTCTTGGATTTGGAATTGGGTGATTTGGAAATCTTTCCATATTCGCCTAGCCTCAGTTCTATTTCCATCTCCATAGAAATAGGTCAGATCTCATCTATTGTGCTTGAATTTTCGAGTTTCCACTGTTTCAAAAGTGAAGTTAGATATTTATAGAGTGTTTTCATTAAACCAGGTTAGTCAATTTGGATAGATTAATTTCTTTAGATAATTATGAATAGAGCTTTGTTTGTGGAATTGTTCATTAGCATACCTAGATGTTTGGTATCAGAGAGCATACATATGACTTCATTGATAGGAATTGTAGGAGATTTGATTTATATTAACTTAAAATACCTTTCTAATACAGTAAAAAATTTCATTTTTTCCTCAAAATATCAGTGGCCTGTCAAAAAACCCGTTTGTGTATGGCTAGCTAATAGGTGGATATGTGCAAACTGATCGGGCGCTCTTGTCAAACCCTATACTCTTGTTATTTTATGAACAGAAAAAATATTGTTTTTTTTACTATAGTTCATTTAAAATAATTATCAAACATTGAATGATCTTGTAAACAGAATTGTCACTAGTTCTGAAATTCCTTAATGAAATATGTTTCAAAAAATTAAAGAACGCAAAGAACATCAAAGATCTATGTGAGAATGTATTGTTAGCTTATTTTTCAGAAAAATCAAAGAAAATGCAACCTTCAAATTTATGGTTCAATGCTTATACACCATACTGGTGAATGAAAATATCGATATTTTAAGGTAAAACTGAACTGAGGCGTCGCTTAAAAACATGTAATATAAATTGCTTTTGTTTGTAGATACAGCAAGCTCACAGTTTGCCTAAAACAATCAACTAGCGGTTACAAACCAAAAAAGTTCAAAATGTTTAACCCGGAAGGTGTGATAACACTTCTATAAAATGCTGCAGATGATGAATATTTCCTTATCAAAGTAAAACTTTATAACCTCTATATAAATGTGAGTATTCGTTTGACTTACAGCTTGTAGCTATAATGGATCTGCATGAAGCGTGCCGTTCGGATGAGTTAGATAGATTAGAAGTTGGAATCATTGGCGATCGACAATCTGTAACGCTTGTTTCTCTTCTCGACACCAAATCCAAGAAAGACCGGTCATGTATTACGAATAAGAAATCTGGAGAGTCTTGAAGCTTATACAAAAAAATGCATCACTCTACGCCCTCAGAACGTGCCTCATAACAAATTTTTCATTAACTATCGAGAGAAGACACCATTTATAAAATTTCACTGAAGATATCTGGGTTTTTAAACCTGCCAAATGCAGAAATATATACTGGACATTGATTTCGCCGTTCTGCAGCTACGAAAGTTGCAGATACTGGCGCAGATTTGGTAACAGTAAAGCGGGTGGGTGGTTGGCAGTCTTATTCCGCAGCGGATACATAAATTGAGGAATTAGTGACCAAAAAGATTGCTGTATGACAATGCATAGCATGAAAAATCAGATAATTGGCGCGAATATATAGGTATTCTTGTCGAAACAAAAAAAGGGTTCTCCCTTCTCATGCATATTTCTGGAAATGTTAAAATTAATGGTTCTAAGTACTTAAAAAATAAAGATCCTTATCTATTCTTGGTGTTAAAGTATTTTATCTACGTTTGCGGTCAAAGTAGGTTACTGTACGATTTTTAGTAGATGAAAATCATTTAACATTAGCTATAGAAAAATATAAAATAACAGTTCCATGTTTAATTTGTTTTTTCACTGAGATTTGTTGTTTTATTGAACAGTGTACAAAGTAATATTGAAGATATTTTGAAAGAAAAATGTCAACTACTGTAGGATAACTTCAAACATGCGTCGTTAACCTTATTTTGCAAATGAAATATATACATATAAATATATAATTCTTGTGTATTGCTCTGTTTGACATTTCACATTTTGATACACTGGCGGCTGATTTAGGTTATTTATGATGAGCATTTTCTTAATCACAGACGTTCGGTAGTGTACTAATTTATATAAAATAAATGTTTTATTGTCAAATGTCAATTAATGAAATAGTTACTGTAATGTAACTTTATTAAAACAAGCAATTTACATCCATTTATTACCGTCTACTGAATTAGTAATCCTCCCCAAAATATATTACACATGCTTCTGAGGATGAACCTCATACTTTCAAAAGTCATTTAACATTTTAAAATTTATAGATCCATCATTTTTTTTATAATACAGTGTGTCTTTTAAAAGGCTGTACTAGCACGAATTTTTGAGGTTACAACATCAGGATCAAGCCCAATTTACCTTAGTCCATAAGCTGATTATTTCCGAAATACATGGTGTCAAAGTTATTATTTTTTAAAGAATAAAAGAATAGAATAATGAAATTTGATAGTGAGGGTTTTTTATGATGACAAATCGGGATCTGATCACAATTTCGGTGTACATTGCAAAGGTGCCATCAGCAGTACTTTGCTTACATCTAAAGCTTCTGAACTTTTTTGTGCCTCAATATATTAAATTTCTATGTAAAAAATATTGCTCCCTGGCATTTATTGTACAAAAAGGTATACCTAGTAGGTGTCGCTTCTAGGACCAGTTTCTGAATTTAAATATGTTATTGCACACTGAAACTTCTCGTAGAAACGAGTTAACAATGATTGAATGATTTCCTACAAACGATTCAGTCTGACAAACCTCCAAACATGCGGTGACTAGTGCTCACACTTCTTCTTCAACTCGCCTTGCAATAGGTACGACGTGTCCACAAAAAAATTAATATATATTAAAATTGTTTAAAATTATTCATTGAACTCATTATAAATATGAAGTTTTTTTTTTGGAATAAAATCAATTGGACCAGAGATATTGGCTTGTTTGAATCAATGTGACGTCATATGCTCATTGGCTCGTCTTATTTCTAGAGTGTACGATTATAATCAGCCTGTACGTTTACTACAATTTTATAAACTAAAAGACGTTCATAATCAATCGCTGAGGAGCAAAACTACCGGTTTGGTATGCATTTATTTGGAAATCTTTCTCTGTACACTCTCAACGACTCTCGACCATTTTCTTGGTAATAACTGTAAACTAAATCATATCGATCATTTCTGCGTTACTGCGAGGAACGGTCATAGCAAAATTTAAGAATTAAGTGATAATTTTTTAAATTAAACGATAAAGCTTTGTCAGAGTGAATCATTTGACGGTACTCTTTTGCAACTAATGACGGTACTGGCACTATTGAAGGTATTCGATTATCTCAGAAACGGTTGCTCGAAGCGACATCTACGAAATATACCTCTTTTTGGACAACAAATATCAAGGAACAAGAATTTTTAAGTATTAAATTTCATTCCAATCATTCAATTATTATTATAAATATTTACAAAAAATGTTTAAATATCAGTAACTTTGACACTTTGCATTTCAGAAACTATCAACTATCAGCCTCTGGAATTTGTGCTATATCTTTTAGAAACACCCTGTATCATTTGTTTGAACGTTTTGCTACGAATCAGACTCGCTATTAAAAAAAAATAATAGAAAACCGCCTTTGTTGAAAATGATACTCATCGATTTAAGCATTACACTTCCACCTCGTGGAATATAAAATTAAATTGGTAAAATGTAGGTACAAGATAAAATTTCCGAAGACTGTTTATGAAAATCATAAAGTCAAGCCCCTTTCTTACTATTCAGGCAGCGTCTTGGGGTAGCTTTTGCAGCTATTTCATAATTTGAATCATATTTTCAAATCTAATTTGGCAATTGCCTTGTATCTCCCACGCCTTGGGGCTTACACAGCTTCCAGTGCGCAGTCATTAGACTATCAACCGTCATTATCTTATACCTCCAACGTACTCTGTGTCTGCTCTAAACTGCGGCAAAATGACGATAAAGTTACGCGAAATTGCTCCTTTACGCGTGTTTATGTATCCTTATAGCATTCAATGTTCATGTTCTCAAGTTGCGTACCAAAGTACCTAACCCACATTACACCGGCCTATAATCTACACCTATCAGCCTTCTTAATCAAAACATAATCGTCTCTTTTACTATTGTCTTTGTCGTTTATAGCCCGGAATTTATAGCCTTTTTTATAGAAATTGCTCCGAGACAAAATTGCGGCACGCATAATTTTGAAAGATGCAGCAGATATCCGTTTCGCCAGAGAAACACGATCGATATTCATAAAAAATTATAGTAAACTTTTTTAATACGAAAAATGTGGTTACACAAATGCCCATGTGTTTCTCTCGTTTGTGGGGTAGGGGGGGAAGGGCGAATGAATGATAAAAGGCAGATAGGTATATTTATACAGGGTGATTAAGTTTTTAATGAACAAACTTCGAGGGTAAGTAGAACGTTGAAAACGAATAACAGTTTATTATATAACAGTTATAATTTTGGGACTTTACAAGGAAGATACAGGGTGCTAAAGTTTGAAGAAATAATTTGATTTTTTGGCAAAATTACTAAAGTAATCGAGATATTTGAGTCATACACAGTGTAGTTAGTTAAGGTGGTAAAATTTAATTAATTTTTTAACGATATGTATTGTAATTTTCAAATTATTGATGAAACTAATGAGAATTTTACATAAAGACTTAAAAACAAACTATAAAAAATAGATAGTTGTTTGTGCATTGAATTTTTTTTAATAAAAATATCTGGAAAACGGTTAAAGGTATGAGTATCCACAAGATATCAAATTTTTTTTCACTGAAAGTCCAAATTATAATTTTAAAGAATTTTTTTTCTAGTGTTAGGTAAAAAAGAGTAATAGCATTTATTTTTTAATTAGAAATACACTATGTGGCGCTCCTTATATTTTAAAAGTAATATATTTAAATCAGGTACACTCAAAAACTCCATATTTGAAATCGAAAGTTATTACAAGTTTTCGTAAAAAAATGTTTAAAACCCTGTATTCCTATTAATATTAGCATTCCCCCACAGATATAAGTGTGTCTTAATATTTTGGCTTAAACTACAGGGTGATTTTGAAAGTGCACTTATTTGACGAAGTGATATGCAAAAAATAGCCCAATAAAATGTTAATAGAAAATGTCATAAATACCTATTTTCACATAATTTAAGCCGGTCCTGTATGCGCACAGTAAATGTTGAAAATCATATAGGCCTTTCACGTTTGCCTGTATCCCGTTTTTCGTTGTTAAATAAACAAATGGCCATGCATAGGTATGAAATTTATACCCAAATTTTCTGTGCATTTCGTGATACGATTTTGATTACACTCTCCATTACACTAATAACATATCCACAGGTCATTACTATCAATACACTTGGACCATTGTTATTTCACTGTGTCAGCAAATTTCATGTAACACAAAATGATACTACGCAGACACTTTAAAAAACCTTAATTAATAAAAACACCACGATTAGGTTACGTACGTGTTACGTTGTTATTTAAGGTTAAAGTTAAGACTGCGCGCACTAATTATCACATGTCTTTATAGAAATAGTTCTTGATTTATTAGGGTAGGTTAGGGTTACACAGAATCGGCTTAAAAATTTGCAATCTCGGTTATTAAAAAACATTTATGATTTATCTTAATGCCTACCGTCATTAGATATAATTAATACCCCACTTTCAAAATCACTCCGTATAACCAAGTGGTCTGCGACCCATTATTTATGACACATCCTGTATGTAGAAGTACCTAGATGCCGCAGTTAATAAAATTCAAGTATTACTATATTTTTAAATAATCCTTTCATACGATATTCGTTAATATCCAAATACAATTATCAAGATTGTTACTTGCTGTTATTTTATCAATATCTCAACAGTCATAATGAATAAATAAATAAATAAAATCTGCGATACTGTTTCTGTGTTTACGAACAACATTAATAATTATACTCATGTGGCCAGATGTCACGTGCAGTGAAATAATTAATAAGGATAAAACGACAAAATCACATTCTCTTAAACAATTGAACAGATAATGGCATGTTCTTGTGCTATTAACGAAATGTTTTATGTATGTAAATGTGTTAATCCGTTTGTTGTATTAAAAAAGAGAGCTTATTTATGTGCATTAAATCGTAAGAAAACATGTGTAATATTCTAAAATAGGCTGTGAACGAATACATATGCATTTTAGTACATATTTTCATGTATTATTAAATTAATCAATTTATTTACCTGCCCGTTATGTTTTAACAAATTCACGTTTTGTAATACGTATTGTACCTAAACCATAAGTATCTAATTTCCTTTTTTCCATATTTACAATATAAAAAATTAGACAACTTTTTATTCGTAATGTGTACACAAAATAACAAAAATATTTTAAGAAATACAATAAATAAATACTCTTGAGCAATATTAATACCTGCAGCAATAACACAATTAACCGATATTAGGAAGAAAAATAGAAATTTCGTAAGGAACAAAAAAAATTAACAACAAAATTCAATAGGAAAACAACGGTGAATATATTTGTTTCAATATTTTCAATAACAATGTCATTTAAGTGATAAAGTTTTATAAAATTAAAAATGAATTAAATTTTAAGGAGGATAATATCATTATCCTTACCTAAGTTCCAATCAATAGAAAGAAAAAATTAGTGTAATTTTAGGGGTTAATCACCCCAATGAACGCCTTGCTTGTAAAACCGTGTAGTCAAAGATGAACAGTAATAAACCTAAATCATGTACCAAATTTGGTTCTTCCTGGATGAAGTGTTGCATAGATATTTTTTTCGGAATCTAAGACTAATATCTCCACAGGGCTGCAACTTTGTATGGAGGTAACTTTAGTTTAGTTAATTTAGTTGGACATCCCTACAAACACCTGCTCTCTCGATTCTTATGCGGGATACCCTGTATGTCAGTATTGTAACAAAAATTATAGCTACAATGAAAAATAATTCCTACATACATCATGTTGAAATGTTTAATGAGCAATAATTAAAAATATATATTTACCGTCTTACGTCGGCTAACGTTATGCAATTGTTTTTATTGTCAACGTAATTTTCTATATTTGGTCGCGTTAAAAACAATCATTTTTGGCAATTTAGTGTAATATATCTATAGGTAATGCAAACTTTTAGTGTAGTATATAATTTTATTACTCTCAGTTGCAGTTTCTTAAATATTTTGATGATAATATAATGAATTATTCATTTGTTCGTATGACGTAAGTCGTTTGGATTATTGCCGCCAGTATACTAAGTAACTTACAAACAGATATCTACTTACTTGGTATGAAAGTATTTTTTTTTTGCTTCAAAAATTCTCGGTATTGCTATGTTGTATAATGTATCAATAAATAGAAAGAAAAAACAAAAAAAAAGTACCATTACGTTCTGTAAGCAGGTTCAACTATACAGTATAGTCCTAGGTAAGTTTTTATTATTAAAATTATATTTATAATTTAATCATATTATGCATATTATTTGATTTTTAATTGCAAATCACAGATCATAATATTGGGCACAAATTCTTAAAATGCTTCTTGCTTCTTGATTTTTATTTTTTTTTTAAATTCGCAAGGAATAAAATTTGGAATTTTATTTTGCAGCTTTAAATTAAGCTGTATCTAATATTTAGTTCTACTGCTACTAAGAAAAATGTGTTTTAATTTGTATGTATCATCATATGAACAAGCTAATTTGCACGAGACAAAGTTAATTTTGTTGTAATGCGTTACAATTAATTTTAATATTCAAACATTCTTCCAGGCACATTCTACGGATCTGTGGCGGGCAAATTCTTTATTAATTACATTCCGCCCTCCCTTGTGCTGTGAGGCTTTCTAATTACGCCGCCAAAGCGCTGCAATCGCTTGGCAATATGCCACCTAATGGATACGAGCCCATAACTCATCGCACAACGGGTCAAATTAATTTAGACTTTAGGGAATTGCTCCCGATCATTTATATATAACTGATGAGAAATCCAACGGGTTTCATTAGAGAATGTTTTAATTTATTTCCTTTCCTATTTCTTATTTTTTCCTTTGTGTTGACAGCAAAATATAGGAATTGTGGTTTTAATATAGCTCAAAACGTTCGGGAAGAAATAAACGTAATCTAAGAATCTATTAAACAAAAGCATTTGCTTAGTTTAGTGGCTAGTAGGATTGAGCGGCTTTTTTAAAAAAAAACTTATAAAATAGGTATATTTTTTGTTCGACTTTTGCACTATTTAAATTAATTCAAAAAATATTACCTACCATAAAAATTATTAATGGGTACAGTAGATTTTTAGTTATTAGTAATAACCACTTATACACGTTTCACATATTATCTCTTATTTATTCTTCGATATTTCTTAAAAAACCCAAGAAGACACCCTATTTCGTTTATATTTAATTTCACATATTCTTTTATATTCTGTATGGGAATAGATTACTAAAAGGATTTTCTATATCATTTTATACTCGTACGTATCTACAAATGTCAAAATCATATTTACAGATTTAAATAATAAAAAGAAGGTATAAATATTTAAGAATAATGCCAGTCACACTATAAATATGTATAGTAAAGTAGAATACAAATATTAAAGGCATATATTATGAAGTCTACAAAGGCATTAAAAGTTAATTATTATAAAAATAGAGTTGTACAAACTGAAACAAACTTTGTCAGAATATTGTACCTAACGAATTATTTTCCTGTAGATTAATAGATTCATTCTAATATTGAATCAATAACACCGTCAAATGTGCTATATTTTTATAAAAATATAATTATTTGATGAGATTTTGCCATTATATAAAAACATATTTTTTAAATTAAAATACACATAAATTAAATAAACATAAATTTAAACAAAAAAATAATGTAAAAATATAGACAAGCACAAGAAATATATGAAAGATAGTCATTGATAAAATTTGTAATAAAATTCACAATGATAAAAGAGCCAAAGTACGCAAGAAACACAAAAGAAGATATAAGATACGTACAAAAGATTTTTATTTAATAAGTTGTTTATTCTTTTTATTGTCTAGGTATATACAAATATTAAACAAAACTACTACTTAATATTTGTAAAAGTAAGTAGATAACACCAATTAAGCCTAAATCAGAGTAGATTCTGTCTTAATGATTCATTAGTCAACTAGTCAAAATCATTAGATACTATTAGCTATCTTGTTAAAATAAATAAAAACCTTAATTACTAGGAAAATATTTTTAAATGTCCTTATTGGTATGTACTACCCAAAATAATGTTCTTTTCCCGATATGCTTCAACTATAGTTGTTACCTTCAAACATTTAAAATAGGTATTGGTGAACAGCACATTTAATTTAGGTGACATACAAAGTCAATTCCATTGTCATTTTATTTCTTTGTCGTATTTGCCAGATTGAATAAGAGAAAGTTGCATGCATTTCCATTAAATTTTTGCTGCTGGTACTAAGCCACGCATTTCAATTTGGACAATATTTTTTAATTATGGGACTTCAATAAAATCCAAATAAGAAATTTCAAGTTTTGAGTCACATTGATATATCACTTGTTTAAGTAATAAAAGTATCATAAATTCAAGTTTATGATCTTGTACGTGACATCAAGCTGAGTCACACAGTATTAGTGAAAGTAAAATCTGAATAACTCAAATATATGGAGTTATTCCGAAAATAAATTGAGAAACTGAAAACGTAACATTGGTAGCAATTATTAGGTAGGTAATCCATTTTTATAGAGATATCTAATATTCTTACATTATTAAAATACAAATTTTGAGATGGTTAACCTAATTCCTGAAATAAAATAAATAATAGATTAGACTTAAGCTCATCCAGTTTTATAATTACCTACCTATATAATTCATACATTTGTGGTTTGAATCAAATATGACCCCAATAAAGAAATGGTCTGCAAGAAAAATTAATAGAAAGTATTGGAATTTTGTTGCTAATATGTGTGTCTATACCTACTTAAATATGCCGAAACAATTTATATAAGCGATAAATGAAAAGGTCCCAGTTACTTATTGTTATTGATATTTTTTCTTTTTGTACATGCATCATTTATTTTAAAGAAAACACGAGACACCGATATACTTTAAAATTATCTATATAACATTTTCAATACCTAATTGTGGTGTCATTTAAAACTGTAATTTCTATATATTTTATGTATACCTAAATTTTGACATGCTTTGAAACGAAAGATATTTTCTATTTAAGAAATTAAATATTAAAACTGACTGACTATATTTGAATATTATGTTTTCGCTAAAAGTTTGAAACTGATTTGATCTCAAGTATATATCTATAAGTCTGTTTAGAAATGAAAGAGAGTAATAAAAACTTATTATGTATGCAAATCGTAAATAAATGTAGTACTGGTGCTTATATTTAATATTTTTATACTATGTATTATCGGTATAGATGAGGTGTACTTTTAAAAAAAATTTTGTATGATCGGACCGGACTAAATTGTAGCAGGTAGCTAAAATTTAATTCCCGACAATCCGTCTTTGTCTATGCCGCTTCAATTTCTCGGTCTATTTCTCTTATAAGTAAACAATAAAAAAACAGCATTTCAAAACATCAGCATCATAATCGGGTTAAGAGGGTTTTTAGTAATTCAAATAAAGTCATTCAATATTATTATCAAAATATTTATTTAAATTTAATGAATAGACTTTTATTCCACACAAAAATATATGTATTTTGAAAATTCAAATTATGGTGAGTAAATGTAGTGTTGTATAAATGTACAATAAAGAAAATAAAAAAGTAGGTATATTAGAATTCATCCTCTGAATATTCTGACAAATTATCTTCATCTCCTAGATTGATAACGATAGGTTCTACAGTAACGTCAATGAAATTATCGAGTTCCCACATTTTCTCCTCTTCTTTTTGTACATGATGTATATATATTTGCCAGTTATCTGCAGTTACTCGTTCCAAGGAATTTTTTAACAAAATTTTCACGTCACTTAATTTAAACGCCGTATTGTTTCGCGCTACATCTCCTTTTACCTGCCCCCAGACTAATTCGATTGGGTTAAGTTCACAGTGATAAGGTGGTAACCGTAGTACCGTTATTTAGCGATTTGTTGCTATTTCATCGATAACATATTTTTTATGATCTTTATTAAGATTGACAAATGTCAAAAGTTCCTTTTTCACCATATTTGTTTCAAAAGAAATGTTTTTTCCGGATAACCATTGAATTATATCGGCTTTCCTCCAAGCAGTTGTAGGCGTCCGCTCGGTCTGCCGTGAATGGTAGTAAGTAAACCGCCATCTACAAAACCACTGGCACTACCTATATGTGTATTAATCTTCGCCCTTTACCTGAAGGTGCTTTGAACCCTGTTGAAAGTGCATCAAAAAATGACCCAAGTTTCATCTAAATAAATATTCCTCCTTTCGTCACGGAATTTTCTAATTGATTTTAAGTAGGATCTTCGCCAACAAATAATTTCATCTTTATCGATAAGAACTGACTTCCTGTTCTGCTTTTCCCAGCAAAAATTCAACTCTCGTAAGACGGCCCATAATTTGCTTCTACTGATTTTTGGCAAATCGTTGTCTGAAAGTTCATTTTGTTTAGCGTTGGTATTTCTTTTTTAAAATAAAATGAGTGTACTTTTCTGCGTATGATATTTTTGAAGAAATCATCTATAACGACTTTTGACCTCCCTGTAGATGATTTTGGAGGATTTACAGAATCTTGCTCACTTTTTGTTTCCTTTAAAAGTCTGTAAATAGTCGAATTTCCAATCCCTGTCATTTTGGAACACCTTTTCACGATGTCGTCAACACTGTTGGTAGGATTTTGGTGTTTCAATGCATTAAATACGTTTAATATGATAATCTTCTCATTCTGAGACAGTGCACATCTTTTCACGCGTTTAGCAGGTACGTAATCTGATAAGCTCGACATTTTACCCAAACAATATTATATCCACTGGCCCAATAGTCACTAAACACAAGTCGAATTTTACTCTACTGCACTAGCACGTCTTCGTATATTCAGCTCTAAGACTAAGACAATATTAGTGTTACCCGATAATTACCTGAAACGAAATATTACCACACCCATGGCTGGTTCTTATCTCGGGGTTTTATTACTCTCTTTCATTTCCAAACAGACTTATAAGTACCAATTTTACATAAGTTACTTTAAAAATTGAATTGAACATAACTATTTCGAAAATTATTACTTGCAACTACAATCATATTTTCTTGATTATTCTATACGGAATATTTTCAAATTATGTATTGCTTTTTCAAATTACATTACTTCTACCAAGCCATTAATAACTCTACAAGACACAGAAAAAGTTTGTAATGTTTTCCTAAAAATGCAGTTTTACTTAAAAAATTCTTACATACCAACATACCAATAAAAAATGATATTAATGACATTTTCCTAGAAATATGGTTGTAATATGAAACTGATGCAAAATCCGCAAATAGTTGTGTTGAAGAAATTTTCCACTTTTTCCACCTCTATTTTTTCATGTTAATAAACACCTGCTTACAAATTGTGTTTCTTGTCCAAGGATTATTTCAAGTATTATTTTAAATATATTGAAGTGCTTGACAATGTATCAAATGCCATTAATAATTATAAGTAATAAGTAGTGATACAATTTTTATAATGTCCATTATTATCAAATATCAGGGGTTTTTGGTGATTGCAACTTTCGATATCTTCGTATGCTGATGGCATACTTACATACGAATTCAGAACATTTTATTTTTAATTACAAATCATTAACTGAAATTTAACCTCATCACTCTATGTCAAGCGTCTGGAAAACACATTTCTAGATAATTACGATTTGTTCAAATTGTGAAATTTAAATTCGACCAATTAATCTTGGAATACTGACGATAAAACTATTTTTTTTAATGTTTAAAAAGCAGTTCTCCTAGTGACAATATAAGTAAGTAGGTATATTTCACATGGTTATCATCCCCATGTGACAAATATAAAGCGTTCGAAATTCAGTTACCTTTCTAAGCCTCAGATGACACCTAATTTGAAATCCAAACCCGTAAATAAAATTAGAATTAAAGTCCCCTGTCCGGTTAAACGGACTTTAGGTTACCCACATAAAAAAAGTAGCCCGAAATGACAGTAATATCTTACAACAAAGTAAAAGAATGAAGTAATTTTGGTCGTCCATTGTTGTATGATAATCACGTATTATTTGAATTGTCAGGGAAGCAGGGGGGTGTTTCAGGAGAGAAATAACAAAAGCAGAGATCCCTCGGGAACAGAGAGGATGTGCCCTGGACCAGAAGGGGTCCGCCATAAAAAGAAAACGATCCATACAATGGCGCATATACCGGCTATAGCCCGTTATGCAAACTATGGCTACTATCTCTTGTATAGGCCATTTGGCTCGCGATGGACAATCGTCGGTTAGAACCCGATTGCCGCTAGGGGACTCATCTAGAAAATTATATCGTGCTGCAGGGTGCGTGCGTTAAAGGGGAATGTTTATGGCGGCTGTTCCGACACTTGCGGCAACTAGATAGTGTTATTTCCATAAAATTAACAACAAACAAAAAGGCTTCATTTTCATCAGTGCCCAACCATACACCCGAATATAAAGGGTCACTTTACACGGCATACTAAAGCTTGTAATGCCCCTAGACCAGTTAAGCTTCATTTTTACTGCTACATTCATATTTATCTTATTTAAGTTTTTTTCACAAACTGTGTGAATTCAGGTTAACTGTGGCACCACATATGTCGTCAACTTTTATGTAAGTTGTAGATAGAGAGATATGAATTTTTGCCAATCTCATATCTACCTTCGTAGGTATACGTTTGCTGACATTTTAAAATACAGTAAGATTGAAATCATTTTCAACTGAAATCTGAAACAGAAATGTTTATTTATTTAAGAAATCTGTTCATCTGTCTGTGTTCTTCCTTTTGTGCACACCTGAACGAGAATTTTAAAAATTAAAATCTGCTTTAATATCTTTATAGAGTAAAGATATCAAACAATGGCAATGGAATTTATATGTTTTCTACATGCGTGCGTATATAAATTTGAGTATAATTTGAAAGAAACGTTTAGATACTTTCTTTATAAAGTTAGAAAATTTGTCGATATTATCCACAAATTTGCATTTTACATATCTTAATACCAAATATATATATTAAATAATAAAATTAGATATATTTTATTATGAAAAACCCTCGTATACGTTAATAATTATTGCTGTAACAATTAAAAATAATATTTGGTTCTGATTGTTTATGTGACAGACGTTGCTTGATATATCAATCTACAGTAAATTTCGATCTGTGTTTTCAATTTTATTAAATCGACAATGAATTCATCAGATGAATAACTTCCTGAAGAAATTTTAGCAACAGATAATAAAGCAAGTTTGAATTTGTTACCCGTGAAGTCAAAAGAAAGATATGAGAAGTAATACTCCCATTTTATTGATTGGTGTAATACTAAAAATGTAAAATCAACAAAAGATGAAGTATATTTTTTTGGAAATGTCCAAATCTTGGAAAGCAAACACGTTATGACCTAGAAATTCAATGATAAAAAGTATTTGCAAAGTTACACAAGATTTAGATATTAGCAAATTTCATAAAAGACAGAATGTTGGATTTCGTCTGAAAAAAAAATTTAGTCAAGAAGACGTTAAAAAAATATGAGTGAAGAAATCGATGAAACCTACCTGATGATTAAGTTAAGTAACGATTTTTAGATTGGCTGGTGTCTGCAGACGAGAAGAAATAACGAAAATCACCATCGACGATATAGAAGACCTGATAATTGTCAATATCAAGGACTCCAAAAATCATTCCGCCAGATCCTGCAAGATATATAAAGAAAAAATAATGGATGTTTTTCGAATGTATACAGAAAATATACAAGTTTACTTCCAAAAGAAACACCACATCGACGATTATTTATACAGTACAAACATACTGTACTGCCCAACTATAAGGCATCGATTCAATAGAAAAAATAAACTTCGAAATCGCAGCCTATTTTTACGCTTTCAAAATCTAGAACCATACACAGTCGCAGTTTTAGGCGGTCCTCGGCCACTTTTCTTGACGATTGTGGAGAAGGTATCACAAATATTAAACGTTTAGGAGGGTGGAAATCAACTGTTGCTGAGGGGTACTTAGAAGACTCTACAAATCGGAAAAAAATAAATATTCAACACAATTCTTCATTTGAACACTCTATCACCTTCAAACTGCAATTTACAGCCATTAACGTCTTGCCCAGATGTACCATTAGCACTCAATAGCCACGATTTGACGCCTGTTTCTGAAGAAACTTCTTCCTAATATTTTTTGTCCGTATTAGAGCAATATTCTTACAAGAAGTAGCTAACTTCAACCCACATGCTGACTTCCACAATTATCTTAAATAACGCATGTAACTGTACGTTTACAATTAATATCACTGATAATAAGTAAGAAGATAATAATTTTTTCATTCCAATGTATTTGTATTCACTCTTGATTTCGTTCGTATTAATACAGATTTAAGAACATTAAACTTTTCATTTATTTTCATGAGCTTGTAGAAAAAGTATTGTTCTTAACTTATGCGGAAAGTGCCTTTCCCGCACGCGACTACCATTGTCCGACCAACGCGAAGTTTGGGCAAGCAGTCAAGTGTCACTTTCCACATTTGTTAGGAAAATAACTATTATATCGACTGAATTCAGCCGCCGCTCAAGATACGAGAGGCACTGAAGATGTCATCTGTTAAGTATGGCGAAACGTCTGCAGTTAAGCATCGACCACGGCAAAAGAGTCCATAAAGTGTACATCACACATGCACCTACGAACTACAGTAAAAATGTATCTGTTTGTATGTTTCTCGCATTGTATTTATTATTAAATGTTAACAATTTGTTAGAGATATTCAGCATATTATATTGACTCACTTCAATGTGTATTTTTGTACATTTTAACAAGCAAAATTTTTTAACCCAAAGAACTCTTTTCCATAACTTTAAAAGTAAAAAGTGTCCTCGTTTCAGCTTCATCTGTTGACACACTTATGTGACTACACAAATAGTATTAATAAATTTTTAAATTGGCTTGCTGTTATACTATTCATTATCATCATTATTATTATTACGTTTACAAAATTATTATGTGATTTTACATACCTAACTTTATCCGGTCATAAATTATTAACATAAAGTTATGTGAAATTAGGGACAAATTTTTATCAATATCATTCATTCATCTTAATAAAAACAACCTACCTACCATATGGTCCAAGCCATAAGGCCATTCCTATAGCTCGTTAACATAAGTAAAATAAGCAAATTTAATATGAGAGTAAATTTTGTATTACTTACAGTTTAACCGGAAACGGCCACTATCTTGAAAATTTAAATGGCGCATTCACTACTTTTTATTCATTTCAGTTCAAAACTAGATTTTAAATGCCGCTATGCTATTTTAATCACATATTTGTTAACGATTTCGCAAATTGTAGTTATTTTCGGTTCGACACTAAATGAAATAAACGTTATTTTCTTATGAAATGGTATATGTTATACGCTACGAAAAACATATTAAATTTATTTGTTTTGTAATATGATTATTTAAAATTGAAAAAATTGTATCTACCTACTTACATCTAGGTAAGGTAGTGAGTCAAGCTCACAGCAGAATTATATCTATAGGTATACTTACGTATTTGTTACTATTTATTAAAATGCATACTTTACATTTTGAAACATTCAAATTTGTTTGAGTCACTAATAAATAATTTCGATGTACTTAACAGAAAATTTAATAATACATTTTATTACTTTGTACCAGATGTCCAAAACTTGTTGGTTGTGTACGAACTAGGACGCTTGAAGTTAACCACATGTTCAACCAAATTATCATGCTTTATAATTCGATAACCTGTGTAAAATTTAAATGTGAAACTTTTCATAATAAAAGAAGAAACTTAAGATACCTGTCTAAATGAATATCTGTACCTATTTGTTTCACCACCAGTATAAACAAATTAAAAATTTAATTAAGGCGATACCTTTGGTTCAAATTGATTTTAAAATAATTATTTTATTCTATTTGGGCCTTTATTAAGAAGGAAAACAAAACAGAACCATTCACATAGAAAATGCATTCCTGATACCTTTTAATTTCATAAACTTTACTTGAAACTTACTCTTACTAAAAAATTGATGGTTAATAACATGTCTTGATATCACAGTGAGAAAAGATAATGCATAATTTTCACTTATGTAACACTTAACACATAAGAAAATAAAAAAATAGTATTATCTAGTCGCAATAATGTAGGTATTTTTCATTCATGAAAATACTAGTCATTTATGAAAAAAAATAATTTATCTTTATTTTCACTTACTCTCATTGGGAATTATATCTGGCAATATTTCCTCATTCTGAAATAGAAACGGTAAAAATGATTTACGGAGCTAATATATTTAATTTTTATTTGTGAATAATTGTTACGCTATAAAGCAGTTAATTTTTACTGCAGGACGACCATTGAAATGCTATAAAATACCAGTTTTATTATGGTCACTTTTAGCTACCAGTTTATCTGCCTCCTAATACCGTCATTATTTGGACGGAAATAAAGACTTCAAAACTCAGACTCATGTTCATACAATGACCAAAACGTTGTTTAACATAATACTGATTGCTTTTCGGTAACAGTCACTCACTCAGCCTAGTGAGTGATATTTATGTTTCTGATGATTTAAAGTTTGTTTGAGGCTAATGTAGGATCCTAATGCTCCAATAAACTTGTTATTCAACACGTTCAACTCATAATATTGATTACGACTTTACCACAGTCATTAAAATTGAGTTTATGACTTGCTTTTACTGTTTATTTGTTGACATTTAGTTTTTAAATATGTTCTATATTGGAGACGTATGTTAATTTTTCGTCCTTTCCATGTGGATCGTATTCCTAGATAGGATTTAACATGTTATTTTTCATAGAAGTTTTAATGTTATTATGACTTAATTTAACACCTGTACAGGGTGTTTCAGAAAGAGATGTACATACTGCAGTATATTATTCTACGTTTAATTTTAAGCAAAAAATTTCCTATGAACTTAGGTCTAGAAACGCTTCGTTTAGGATATACAGGATGTTAAATTTAAAAAAATAATAATTACATTTTGTTTAATAACTCTCGACTACTTTGAGTTAAATTCATAAAATTTTGTATGGAGAGGTGTGTTGGGGTGGGAAATTCAAATTTTATGCACAATTGGCTGTATCTCCAAAAGACGCCACAAGCGACCGTTAGGATCCTTTTAAATAGCTTCAACTTTTTTGTGCCACGGTGTACCTATGTCATTCTGGAATAGAAAAACATTTTCTCCTACCTTTTCTACTTAAGAAATATACAACTTATTGAAGTCCCTAGGAATATACAAAATTTCATGAATTTAACTCAAAGTAGTCGAGAGTTATTAAAGAAAATGTAATTATTTTTTTTAAATTTGACATCCTCTATATCCTAAACGAAGTGTTTACAGACTTAAGTTTATAGGAATTTTTTTGCTTAAAATTGAACGTAGAATAACATACTGAAGTATGTGCATCATCTCCTGAAACACCCTGTACTTCCATATCAGATTAATTAATACATTATAATTATACATCTAATAAATTTCATGATTTATCAGTGCATATATTTCTAGGAATTTGTTCCTGCTTGATTATAAATAAATATGTTAATCGACAATCCAATTTTTAGAAAATAAAATTTTAATTGCAATCCTTACCTTGTTTTTTCAAGGAAAAATAAAGATTTAAAATATTTTATATATCCACAAGTTCCGTCTTGGACACTAAGACATAAATGAAGTTAAATGAATATCCAGTTGATTGAACGACATCGTGAATGTGGTATAGGCATAAAAAGCTTATGTATAAATGTATGTACATACTGGGAACATTGATTTGTAATCTATAAATATCCATAAAAGCACATCGTAATATTGATCAAACTATAAATATGTTCAGTGGTGGTACTGTTAATATGCACATTATGGAGGAAGACGACTGTTGTGAAAATTTAATCAAAATAAACAACTTCTGACTCCGGTTTTAGTCGCGTCAAGTTGTGATGTTTGATAACATTTTTTTTCTAATTTTATTATTAATAGTTAACGTATATTTTTCTTCAAAAGATGCAGTTGTCTCATTGCTACTTACACGATTCTCGAAATGTAACACAATTACTCACCTCTAATTTTTACAGCTACACGGACAGTAGGGCAATCTATATCCTACTTTCAAATCATGTCTACTACAAAAAATATAAGTGATCAGTCACATATATATATATATATATATATATATATATATATATATATATATATATATAAAACAAAGTCGTGTTAGTTACACCGTTTATAACTCAAGAACGGCTGGACCAATTTTTATGATTTTTGTGTTTTTGGATTTGTTTTCGTCGGGAATAAGATAATAAGTATTAAAATATGATATTAATCAATTTAAAAAAATAAAAAAGAAAGAGGGAAACCATCAGTGATCATAGTGATATGTTATAACAAAACGCAACTGACAGTTCACGTAATGTTGTCTATGAAAATATCGGAAAGTTGACCGGTAATGTGTTTGTTTTGTGCATGAATTAAAAATAATGGTTTTGTGATATTACTATTAACAAAGCCGTAATGCAATTAGGATTCGAAACATCGAATTCCAAGATCAACTGCTGCCGATTAAATAAACGCTTGCCTCAAATCATCAAATCTATGGCGCTATCTGAAGAAACTTCAGTTGACACCAAACATGAGAATTGCATTGCTGAATGATACATCTGCTGAAGACTTCTCTGAGCAATTGCTGACTATCGGTAATGGCCGAGTTCCTGTCGACGAATCGAGCGGATTGATTTCATTTCCTCCAAATTTCTGTAATTTTGTTTCGAAAGACGAACTTATAAATAAAGTATTCCCAAACATCATTGCTAACCACAAACGAATGGTTGAGTGAACGAGCAATTTTGGCAGCTAAGAATAAAGATGTTGATGACTTAAACTTCGTAATTCTGAATGGAATCAAAGGCACACTTCATTCATTCAAATCTATTGACTGTGTAACAAATGAAGATGAAACCACCAACTACCCTATTGAATTTATAAACTCCTTGGATGTGCCTGGCTTACTACCACACAATTTACGACCAACCAAAAATATGCAACGGAACGCGTTTGGTGATAACTAAACTGATGATGAATGTGATTTACGCGACGATACTCAAAGGAAAATTCAAAGGTGAGGAAGTTTTCATTCCGAGGCTTACAATGATCCCAACCGATATGCCGTTTGAGTGTAAACGATTCCGATTCGTCTTGCATTCGCCATGACGATTAACAAATCACAAGGCCAACCATTGAATGTTTGTGGTATAAATCTAGAAAATGCATGTTTTTCTCATGGTCAATTGTACGTGGCGTGTTCACGAGTCGGAAAACCATCTTCTTTATTTGTTCTTGCTCCTGATAACAAAACGATAAATGTCACAGGGTGCTTCACTGAAGAGTGCAACCCACCAATTCTCATATATTTTATTATACTAATATAATAAAAAATTGAACTTAATAATTTTGTATTAATTTTAAAATCCTAAATATGCTCATTCATTGACTGTTAGGTGTAACGAAGTTCGCCGGGTTCCCTAGTTCATAATAATAGTTACATTACAAAATTGATATAAAAGGATAACCGTTGACTAAGTTTGGTTAGTGTCTTTTTCACTAAAATACTGGAAAACATTACTAGTTAAACATCTTAAAAAATTGTGGTCTACACATTTACCTATAGTGTTGGCATCTTGCTTTTTCTTGATTTTGTTTTGGTCTTGCTAGACAAGACAAGATTTAAAAAATAAAGTCTTGCAAATATAAGAAGGGGTAATATTTAAGTGAACATTAGCTGAAAAAATAAATAATGCACATCTATTGTAGGTATATACCTACTTATTTAAATAAAAACATCCAACATATAAAATGTAATTTAAAATGAAAGTTTATTGAGTCAGTCTAGATCTAGTTCTGCTGGACTAGAATTAATTATAAATACACTGCTACTTGACTGAAAAGTCTCCGATTCTGTTTCACCTATTTTGCCCATTACTTTATAACCAATCGACCACTGTCCGCGATCTTACATATCGATAGTTACGTGTGATCTCCAACTGGTAACCGTAGCCGACCGAGAATAACCACCACTGTTACCAAATTCGTAATTAATAATATCGACATCGGAGAAGCATAGAAGGTAAATATTTTCAATATATTTTGAGAATAACTTATAAAAATGGAAGGTTTGCATATGCACCAGTAAATTCCACATTTGTCAATCAATTATGTAGAGTAACTCCTCAGCCATCTAGTTTCAGGTTAAATCTAATTCTAAGGGTCAAACTGTCCAACTGTCTGGTAAGTTTACGGGTCAGATAAATCTATATCTCTAATTTTTATACAGCAGCTTAATAATTCCAGCCTAAATGCACAGAACTGGATTCTAGCTTAAAAATACTAAACGATTTTAACTAAACTAAAAATACATCAGTAACCTTAACCCAATTTTTTTGTAATGTATGAAAACATGTATAAAGCGGGAAACATAACTTAGATGGTGTAAAGGAGTTAAACTGGTAAGTTTAACACCTGTAAGTTAAATACTTGTAACAACGTGCTTGCTGTTTATTATTTGTTTATTCTGTAATGGCGGTCAATCATCATTCAAAGTAACCCTGTATATAACTTAATAATTTTGAGACTTGAATCACCTTTAGTTTCATGTGATACTGTGCGTCACAGGTTTTTTATGAAAACTGCAACTGACTCTAAATGTCCTTTGATTATTGACCTTGCAACAGGTAGAAATATTCTCAGAAGCTGTTTTTTTTCAGAAAAACAGAGACACGTGTTGAATGAATGATACAGCTACTGCAATTTTGTGCTGCAATTATTACGGTTTTTTATAGTAGCATGTATCATATTTCTAAATGTCTATTGATGCTCATTCAGGAGAAACTTAACATCATTTTTATGCGGTTGAAGATGTTTACATATTAGAAAATTTAGGTACTTAAAATAAAAATAACACAGAACTATTACTTTTGCAAATCCTTATGGTACAGATCATCTGGGTATTTGTATGTATACCTAATAATTCTATTCTACTCACATATGATACATGTGTTTCAGGCGATCGTCAAATTTTTGTAGAAAAATACAATTCATGTCTTAAAAATTGAACTATGAGTGCAGGTTTTTACTTTAAAAAATTGAATATCTTGAATATTTTTAGAATTTAAAATAAATCTTTGTCTAATAAAAAATGTAAGTATGCAAGAGGAACGGACATGTCTTAAAAATTGAACTATGAGTGCAGGTTTTTACTTTAAAAAATTGAATATCTTGAATATTTTTAGAATTTAAAATAAATCTTTGTCTAATAAAAAATGTAAGCATGCAAGACGAACGGACAAAGATAACATGGTTAGGTATTTGTGATAGATATTCGTATTTATTATCAATAGACATAGATAACAATTAATCTTAATTAGTCATAATTTTAGAGTTTTCAAATTCGAAAAAAATTAAAATAAGCTTGCAAAATGTTATTAGAGGTTGTTTATATTCACAGAAAACATTCACATTCATGGCCTATACTGATATAGGTACGCGGTAAAATCAACTAAATTTTAGAAGAATGGATAATTAATTTCGGACAGAAATTTAATCAAGCTATTTCAAAGTAAAATGCTTACAAAATGTTAATTTTATTATTATTTCAAAATATATTATCAAATTTAACATACATACCTAAATTTTCTACATGTCTACTCTCCTTTTCAATAATTATTTTTTATACTGTTATGTGATAATACAAATTATAAAAATAAAACATTTTACATTTTGTGTTTTGATAAGGTTATTAAAGTATACACAGCAGTGACATTGATTTGGTTCACTACTTTATCTGTTCAATTACCTAATTATAGCTGAGAAATTCACATAAAAAATGATCATACCAACCATATTTGGTTTATTAAATTTCTTTTGTTACAATCATTTGGTGACACGTAACTATATATGTTCGTTTTCAATTCAGGAATGAGGAGTGTTAGCATGTAGTCACAAATAGAATAAATCTCTAATAGTACATATTTTATAATAATTAAATTTGAAGTATCACGGGATGGCCCCTTAATAAATACATGAGTTATTTCACCTATTAAACATTAAACGTTTTTATTTTATATAAATAAATGTGCATTAGGCAGTATAACTAATTTATTCTACTGTAATTTTCTTTTGTCTCATTAAAATCAAATTGCAGTTATTTATGTGAACATTTAACAATGCACAATATGGCGAAATAAATTTCTTTATATTTGTATGAAAACATCGTACGAGTTTATTAGTTTTATTACTGTTTTATGGCTAATTGTAGTCAATAACAAACCCATAAAACGAAAGACATGATTGCCAAAATAATACATTTACATAACGCCTCACGGCGTACGACACAATTCAAATATAGTACCAACATAATACAGTACCTATACAGGTGTTTCAAAATATGTATATCATATTTGACGCAGATCAAACACATTTTTGATTAATGTGAGAAATTTAAACAAAAGTCGACTAATATATTCTTCTTGTAACCTAAAATATTAAGTTTAATAATAAATACAGGGCGAACTAATAAGTTCTAAAATGAAATTTAAATAAACTGATCAATTTTGTACTGTATTAGAAAGGTATTTTAAGCTAATATATATCAAATCTCCTACAATTCCTATCTATGAAGTCATATGTATGCTCTCTGATACCAAACATTTAGGTATGCTAATGAACAATTCCACTGACAAAGTTCTATTCAATACTTATCTAAAAAAAATCAATCTAGCTAAATTTACTAACCAGGTTTAATGAGAACACTCTATAAATATCTAAGCTCACTTTTGAAAATGTGGGAACTAGAACATTCAACCACAATAAATGAGATCTGACCTATTTCTGCATTTTTAGGATTGCTTCTTCAGGTATCTAACTATAGAAATTATTATACCAATAAATTAAAATTATTTGAAATTAAATATGGACAATGTCAAAAGTGAACCTGTCAATGAATTTAAACGTCATAACGACCTACTTAATTAATAACAAAATTTTACCCTTTATGTAAACGTTTTTTTATATATTTTTAGGTATTAACAACTTAAAGGAGGCCACCTGAAGAAGCAATCCTAAAAATGCAGAAATAGGTCAGAACTCATCTATTATGGTTGAATTTTCGAGTTCCCACATTTTCAAGAGTAAACTTAGATATTTATAGGGTGTTTTCATTAAACCAGGTTAGTAAATTTAGCTAGATTGTTTTTTTTACATAATTATTGAATAGAACTTTCTCTGTGGAATTGTTCATTAGCATACCTAGACGTTTGGTATCAGAGAGCATACATATGAGTTCATTGATAGGAATTCGATATATATTAGCTTAAAATACCTTTATAATACAGTAAAACATGTTACAAAAGCTAATAATAAAGAATATATGGGTAGATATTGTGTAATTCAACGCTGGTTGGGGCTTTAGTCCACAGAGTAGTTAGTTTCACACAATATTGTTAATACCTAAAAATATATAAAAAAAATTGATTAATATGGAGTTATGTTTAGATAAATAGCTAAACACAATATAGTAATTTATTTGTTAGACATTACGTTGTGAAAATGCCCCTAAAGTCGCTTCCATTATAATTTTTAGATAATGAAATACTTCTTTTAGCATAGTGAGTGCAATTAATTATAGCAATACAACACCTTCCTGGATATTGTGTTCGACTTATTTCTATAAATGCGGCTATTCAGATATCAACTGACAAATGACTACTATTTTTTGTATGCATTTAAAAGCTATTAATTCTAGGTATCGGTATAAAATGTAGGGATACAAACCGAATTTTTATAGCAAATTCAAAAAAATATATATTAGAAAGTTTGGAATTAAACTCGGAATTAAAATTCATATGTATCGGAACCTCTTTCTTATTTTATATAAAAATGAAATTTCAGTCGACTTGTTACTAAACCAAACAAACACTGTTTCATAAAAATTTAACACAATTATTTTATGAAAAACATTTTTGAGGATTCAGAAGAGACAAAATATATGAAATTCATACTTATGTGAAGTTTGTGTAGGTATATTTAAAAGGCAAATACAGTTTCTTTAAAAAAAGAAAAAACAAGTCCACTGTATTGTGTCGTGTTGTGTTTGTATATAACCATTACTCGTGAAGTGTAAACGTGATAAAATTTAGAACTGCGCGAACTATTGTTAAACAATAATTTTAAAAGAAACTCAGACCAATCTTTGCAATTGTAAACGCCTTTTAATATGTCAGAATTATGTCGTATCTCGTCATATTATCCTTCGCATCTTTGCCGTCCCTCATTACACAATACGATAATACATCAATGTAGAAAAGTTTTTTTAAAACGATAATAAATATGTCTCAACATTACTTAAACATATATCTACATACATACGTTATGGCATTACAATTTTGTACTCAGAGTTAACAAAACAGTTTCTCTGTACTCCGTATTTTTAAAAAGACGGATATAAAATGCATATTAAAAATGGGGAGTACGTGACAGTGAAAGTGATATACATTATTCTGATTATATAAAAGGAAAAAAAGGTGTTTTGTGTGTGTTCCAAACTTCTAAAAAAGTGGTTGGAGATTGCAGACCATCTAGAGAAATTCATGAAGACTCTAAAGAATAATTAAACAATTATTACATTGGTACAGGCATAGCAAAAATGCCGCCCAAAATGCTCCGAAGATCACGACTAAGGTAATCTTACATTTTCAGATGCAACCCAGTTAGCTCAATTGAACGCAATAACTAAAAAATTGGTGCACTGCCAGATAATCCTATATTAAAAAGGAACAACAACTAACTAAATGCAGTTAGATAGTAGTTGTTGCAGTTGCATATGCAACCGATAAATAAGGCACTGGATATTTTCAGATATAACCCAAGTGGTTTATTTGAATGCAGTGCAATTATAAAATTGTTGTACTACCAGACAAAAGTTAACAAGAAAAATCTGAAACAGATGATGAGAAGGAAGGAATAGTTACATTCGCACTTTTTCAATTCAATCCAATAAAAACAGAGGCTTAGAAAAAAGTGCTCTATGGAAAAATTGAGTTGTCAAAAAGGTTAACAAATGATAGTAATACAAAAATTCAATAAACTAAAAATTGAATTGAGTCAACACATCCATTCTGTTAATATTAAAACATATAATATATCTATCTCTTTCCCTAGGTCCATACTCTAATGCCTTTAAAGTAAATTGTATAACAATAAAATTTTACGTTTTCCTCCCCTTTTGCTTAGGTATCACAACATTAGGGGTTCCGCAGGGATCAGTACTCGGACCTTTCCTCCTTTGTTATATTCATTAATGAATGAAGTTTTTAATTTTAAAACACATGCTCTTTTATATAACCAATTAGAAGTTTGTATTTTGTTCCGTTATCATGGCAAAATTTTAAAAAATCCGAAAATTTTCACCCTCCTCCAAGTAAGCTGCATGTGACACTGAAATTTTTTGATGTTTATATATAGATTAACATTTTGTTTGACTGTAATTGATTTTTTTTATTAATGACTTTTTAACGGTCTATTTTTAAACTAAAGCAAACGAAAACAGTGAGTTGTTATATTCTACATATAATTATTTTCAATATGCAATTTAATTTTCATACGTGAATACCATTTCTATTTCCAATCATCAGGTAGTTTAGTGTGAAATTTTTTTACCAGTATTCTTTGAACTTAAATTAATAACCGGAAATATTTAAGCACTAGGGCTAGAAGTGAAAATTGCTCATGTTCAGTACAACTATTATCTAAATGACGCTATTTTATTTAATAGATATACATATACAAAATTTAAATGCCTTGGAGCAAATCTGTGACTTAAAATTGACTTTTGTCTCGTACATTGAGCAAGCAGTATCCGTCTGTAAAAAGATGAATTATGAGAAGTTGTGCATAAATCGTTCCTTATATGAAAAAATTATATTAATTATAAATCATATTTGGACGTTTTTAACTGTTCCAGTAATATTTTAAGTATATAAATATGTAAACTATAATAAGTTTAGGTACATTTATAATAGCATATATTTTTTATCACATTCTTATTCCTTTTACTCTTTTTGTTATAGATAGATAGATCTTTTATGTTTTTTACTGTCTTATACTTGGACTTTGTTTGTCTGGGCTGTATTCAAATTAGATAATTATATTATGTGTCACTGTAAAGACATAACACATGTATGTGTTAAGTAAACTACTACTACTACTTACTATTTAAATTATTTTTAAAAACTTTACCGCATTGGTCTATTATTGGATAAGACATCGATCTATTTTTCGTACAGGTAAGTCGATTTATTTTACAGTTAAGTACATCTAGATGTTATTTTTGTCCCTCAACAAATTCTGGAAATATACATCAAAATGTCATAATATGTATTTTCAGTCAGTCGTAAAATGAACCGATGTTATTTACAACTACTTGCTACTTGACGACAGCTTTATATCGAGATTTGACATAAGATGTGAATGGAATTCATGAAAGTCCTATTTTAAAGACGTACCTTATATTTTTCGCTACGCATTTTAGCTGTTACATCACACAAATATTCATAGAACAATTATTTTAATGTTTACATACACCTATTTTGCATTGATCCATATGTGCTTATTCTCGAAAGACGTCACAAATACATGTATTGAAAGTGAAAAATATTTCTTCACTTATTAATAATTACTTGCTAAATAAGTAACGATTATAGCTATCAAAATGTACAACTTATATAATAATAAACAAATGTAGCAGATCATTTTGATTTAGTATTAAAACAGAAAAAACTGGAGTACTGAAACTCTACACGGTTATTTATAAAGTGTAACTTTACGAGATGGTCTGTTTCAGAGGTAAGAGTTCTTAGAATATCAATCTGAATTGTTTTTAGTGAAATAAATGTTCGAATTATAATTAGGTTATTACTTGAGCTTATTACTCTTATCAATTTAAACCAACTGATGAAACTAGTGGTGTGGTATGGATGCTTACGAAGAGAAGTAGAGTAGGTTGGAATAGTTAATGAAGGAATTAGTTCTCGATGCAGATGATCAAAATTCCTCTTTAACGAAGAAACTTCAGATTAAGAAAACAGACATAACAGGTCTGTTCACGTAAGGAATCCAGACTGATTCCAAACTGCTAAAAACGTCCGTCCAACTACTTCTTGCACGATATTTACTAAAAACAAATTCATAACTTTACTGGTCGAATATATCTGACAGTTTGAAACCATTCCGGATTCCTTGCTTAAACAGACCTAATACTTCAGAATCAGGAGGAAGCGTACTGAAAGCATGTACCTAACGAAGCTATTAGAATTAGATCTGAAAATAAAGTTGTCAAGCTTCCAAACTTGAAAATAATATCAAAGAATTTAAAACAGTCACTAGAAATTGTTAAGTAAATCTTTAGTAAATAAAAAATACAATAGTATAGAACACAAATATTTTTATTGGATGATTGATGGCAAATTTCAGTCATGACAGTAATTGCAGATGCACTGACACTTGGAAATTCCAACTAGAAGAATACAATCAAAAACAAGAAGCAGAATCATCACTCTTCAATTCTCTATTTGTATTCCTTGCCTTGTAAATTGGCAAGTTTCGGCAGACTATTCCACGTTCTTTGATCCGTACACATGAACTTGAACAGAGAATGCTGTAACTTGTAACAATTTGTAAACTTTGTCCTGAGTGATCAAAACCAACCACAGAAATTTATTGAGACAGAAAAGAAATGTGCTCAAATAATAAGACAAGAGTTCAGTTCATAAAATTAAAGATATAACATCAGAATAAATATAGCTATGGATAACTGATTTCCAATATCAACCTAATAGAGACCGTAAAGTGACGAAAAAATTACCAGATATTCAGCTCAGATTCTTTGACCTGACCTTGTTGTTCAGGGATTAGGCTCTGTTTGGCCGGATCTACTATAAGTACTCCTTGATCCGTCCATATATATTGCGGTTCTGCTGTTGTTATTACGGCTGTTCGGTCGGAATCGTTTCTCAAATAACGGTGGTCTTCCTAGACATGTTTTATTATTTATTTTGTGATACTTATGAAACTTTAACTGTAAATAAATAATATGTGTGAAATTATTCGGTGCCATATTACATTGCAAAATTAAAGAAACTGTTAATTTTCTAATACCTACACAGTACACATTTTTGTCTTATTTATTTAAAAAGAGCAAAATAAGGTGCTAGAACGTCGCATACTTTTAACGCTTCTTTTTTCTAAACCCATTTTAATAGACCAAAATGAACCCTAACGTTCCACATTTCCAAGTTGGTATTCTATAAATGGAGAATGAAGAAGCCTTATGTGAAATAGACATGTTTGAATGATTTGATCAGATTAGAATGCCCAATGTGACGGTACGAGGTTCTGAGGGATATAGGGTCGATGACTTTTATTCTACGTAGTTGCTCCAAATCATTTGTTTGTTTGTTTCAGTATACGTTTACTTATTCGAAAAACAAATAATATGCAAAAAATAGTCGAATAAAATGTTAATATCAAAAAATTTTAAAAAGCTAACCTATTTTCGAATTTTTAAATAAGCCGGTTCTGTACGCTCACGGCAAATATTGAAAATTATATACGCCTTTCACGGTTGCTTGTATCCGGGATTCGTTGCGTTAAGTAAACAAATCGCCGTTATAAGCAAATTTTCTATGCATTTCGTGGAACAGAGACAGCCGATTTTGATTACACTCTCTGTTATACTAATAACATATCCACAGGTCATTATTATCAGTACACTTGAGCCGTCGTTATAGCACTATGTCAGCATATTATGTATAACACAAAATTATACTATGCACACACTAGAAAATACCTAAAATAATAAAAATACCATGATTCGTTTACGTACGTGTTACGTTATTATTTAAGGTTATAAACGAAGCGTGACTTTACCAAAGACTGCGCGCGCAATTTATTATTTGTCACTTATCGATAACGTATTGTGAAATAGTTCGTTGACATATTAGGATAGGTTAGGGTTGCACAGAACCGGTTTTAAAATTAGCATAACACACAGTTATATCGGTTATTTAAAAATATTTATTAGGACAATATTTTGTAATATGCCTGTGCAACCTTTGACATTACTGATTTTTATAAATTAAAATAGGTATACAAGGTCTCCGCAATATAAGTGACGATATTAAAAGGGCTTGTATATCTGACTAAAAGTAACAAGCAAATTTTTATGAAAAAATTTCTAAAACAAATACTTAGTTTTTCTACAAATACATTTCAATAATAAAAATTCAACTGCAATAAAATTCAAATTTGTCTACGAAATTACAAACTAAAGTACAACGAAAGCATTAAGTGAAAGTGACCTTCCTTCCTTTGACGTAATTTTCAATTTGTTCTTTTTATCATTATTAACGTAGTAAACAATATAAGTTTCCCAAAAAATTCCTAAAACTGTAACGTACGAAAACATTGCAATGCATTACCTGCTGCTGTTGATTTCAAATTATTATTAGTAATAGCACACCCATAACGAAAAAGAGAGATTGGTTAACATATTACTCAAAACATGGCGATTTGACGCACGCACATATATATTTATTATTATTATATATTTTAAGGTTTGGAGGGAACGCTAGCCTTCGCCTCTATATATTAGGATTATTCTGTGGTAATAGTGTTATGGCTAGTGCGTGCCGATTTTCAATAACTAGTGCTTGCTTGGTATTTGTAAGTGTACATGAAAAAAATTATATGTAGTATTCATGACCAGCTAAATAGCATATTAATTTATGATGAACGAATCTGGGCAAACTATTTAGCTATGAGACATTTATAAAGTAAATGCTTTTCACAAGTAACGGAAGTAATTTTAAACATTTATACATAACTAGGTTTTCATATTTTATTCTGTTGTGAAAAGAGCTATAAGAGAACCATTCGCAGTATGTTTTGTTTAGTACAATTATTTATCATTCTGCACACAGTGTACATGCAGCATAAAAGTTTCCAACTTAACATATGTACTATTTTTTAAGGTGCTGGAGAAGCATTTATAGGAATTTTGAAAGGAATCAATGATTAAGATAACACATGTCAATAATAATTGTGTGATAAACAAGCGGTTAAATCGCCATAATTTAAACAGCATATTATGATACTAATTCGGACTGAAAAACTTTATATTGCGACGATTATACACATCTATCTAAGTTGTTTAAAACTTTTAAATAAATAAGATACATATGTATGTACATATTTACTCTGATTATTAATTTTTAATAAATGAAAATATCATGTCACAAATATATGTCGGTATGTAATCTACAATCTACAAGATATTATTAAACACTTAAAATAGCTATAATAATGCCAAAATAAAAGATTAATATAATTTATTTAACCTTTATTATTTATATAACATGTAACTTGATAAGTTATAAAAACAACTATGAAATTGAGTTTAATTATGATACAGTATAAACAAATTAAATTAATTTTACATAATGATTAAAATATATTCTATTTAGTAAAGGTTACTTTACTTAAATTGTTTTACTTTTTGTTTAGAACAAACAGAACAGTCTGTCAGAATTGTGTAAATAACTAAAACTAGAGACAAATGCTTGAGGGTGAAAAATATTACATGTTTAAAAAAAATATATGGAAACATGTGCTTGTATTTTAGGAATTAATTTCTCACATATAGAATTTGAAACTCATGCAATTATATCATTTTCTGTACGATGTCTTTGGCTTTTGTTTAATTTCACACAAGTATGTTGTTGCAAATGTGTTTAAAAATTTAAAAGCTTTTTTTTAGCTAAATTCTAAATTATTCAATACATTATCTTACAGTTTAGTTAGAACTTCTTTAAATTAATTCAACTGCAACTTTCTAAAAAAATATTCCAGCATGCCAAACTGCATTATCTTGAATGCATGTATGCTTTAAGCTTAGTTTTTAAATTGAGGGGGTATAACCGCCTAAATTTTAAATTATACATTCGCAGGATATTGTGTTTTGACACGTTAAGGGTCAATAGCAGTTGCAAATAACATGTCACAGAGACCATTGTTTTCGGCCAGCTTATTTTCTTTGTAGATAGTTGAGAACATGTTTATAAGCTAAGTCTATAATTTTATTTTTATTACTTGTTAGTGCAGTTTTGTTGAAATTACTTTTAAAATGTTATAAGTACACAAGTTCCTATTTTTATCTTTTCTTATCGGATATAAAATGAGAGACGAGCGAGGTTGCATCGAAATACGGACATCTGTAGCTTAACACGTACTATGTGTTTTAGGCTTACAAGAGGGAAATAAATATTAAATAACGTGTTTTAAGGAATCCAAGAAGTAAACACGCAAATGTCCGTAAATGATGATGTGGAAAGGTGCTCTGTTTGAAGAAATCTATTAGTTACAAGTATCTGTTGTGTGCAAATATTTGCTTGTCTAACGTGGTCTACAATTGCATTGCCGGAGAACCGAGATACTTTTAATTTAATAATAAGAGTCGCAAGAAAATAATCTCAAGAGAGAGAATAGGGAGTTATAAACCACTATTTTGAGGTATCTACATTTTTTTTCAGAATTTTGTTTCTGAATTGAACCAAAACATTCCATACAATTTGTAGAATAACAACTAAGTATATTAAGTATGCAGGATGTTATACAACAACGTAACAAAAAGAACATTTTCCTCGATCAAATTTGGGAGTGTATTTTATACAGGATGACTTATAATAGGTGTAAAAACTTTGGCAACTTATTTGGAGACTGGAAACTGTTACATTAACATAAGCTTTAGTTTATTTGCAGATTTACAATAGATTTAAATTTTATTGGATTAGTAGTGAGTATTATTTAATAATTATATAGCAATATAAATTGTTTTTCTCAAGTTTACAAAGATATCATAGTATTTTACACTTATTATAATATCCCTGTATACTCGTATTCCAATATTTGTCCGAAAATATCTGATTGAAGTAGAAAATATAATAATTAAAAAAAGATCTAATCAGGCTAATCGAAATACAGAAATCTTTACGAGACCGAAAACTGTACATTGAGGCATAAAGAAACCATTTTGAGCACATTTACTGAAAATATTTAAATAGATTCTGTAATTATCTAAACGTATCATTTTTACAAACTGCTAGTTTATACCTAAAAAAAAAAAGTTCAGCAAGAGATTATTTTTCAAAATAAAACATTTGTTCCAGAGTATTATATACATCTAGCGATTTAACTCTTTTAAACATGAATACTTCATACATATCTGTAATAACTAAAAAATACTCTTAAATTGAATACTTCTCGATTTTTAACATGTTGACATGTTTTTATATTATCATCAGTTCTATGTATAAGGTTTGGCAATGCATAAAGTTTAACTAAGTAAATTGGTTCTACTACCACGTTTTACGTAAGCAGATTCTTTAGTACGTTTTCCGATTTAAACCCTTCTATTAGTACATTTATGAGACATTATTCAAATTATTAAAACATCATTAACGCCATTACTGAAAGAATCAAATAATGCGTTTTACGTTTATGGGCGAAAATCACGCGACCGACATAAATTACGAGCATAATGTGTTGTTGGGATAAATTATATTTCGTTTTAACAAAAGATCCATTAAAATTAGCCTATAAATCTAAGATAAAATTTATGCCGCATGTTTCTCGAGCTAGCGTAAGTCAGACAGGCAATCTAAAGGTGAAAAGTACAATTCCCAATTTAGGTTGGATAGGAATGAAACATGGCTAGCTTCAAGTTGCCGTGGAATGAATCAAGAGGACGAAACCGGTAGCGGAAGCGAGGCAGAGAGGGGTAATTTATACCCTGGTTCCTCGATCAAGCTTGTTCGCCTGAGCAGAGCGGGAGGGGAGGGAGAAAGCTATAAAATAGTTTGAAGAGGGCCCGGGAGACGTCCCTGGATAACGTGACCGTGGAGAAACTTCGCACTGCATGCATCTCATGCAACTACATCATGGATTGAAAAATATCTCCAATAATCCCGATTTATTTCTTTATGTGCCATCGTGTTTGGAAAGGCTTAAGTTTCACAGTGCAAATATATTTCGTGTACGATGGATTATACAGAATTGATGGTATTAAAATAAGTAACCTTTATTTCGTCAGGCCTGTTTAGATTTATAGTTCCATCTACCTAATTCAACGCTGAAATCTAAGATAAAACAAAACTGGTGCTACGTCTATTCAATGTTATTTTTACTATTACCTATTGCCTTATATTTTTAATTATACACTGTCAAATGCAATCGTTATTCAATGTATACTGTACTTTATTGTAATATTTCTGGAAGAATAAAAAAGAGTCATACTGATACACCATTGAAATAATCGTTTACATATACTGTTAAATTTATATGTTTATAAGAAAGTGTAAACTTCTACCCACTTTATAAAAACTAGAGAGCTACAACTGGTAACATATGTAAGTGAACACACTGAAACGGGTTTAACAATTTTTATATTATTGTTTTTTATTGCGTATTGAATAAGGTAGGTCTATTGACCAATGAAAATCAGTTAGATTAAGTAGGTACAGTGGTAAATACACCTACCTAATCAATTAATGGAAATCATAATGCAAAATATTTGAATAGTATAGCAAATATAATTACTGACGTTTGGATTTGTTTTTCTTAGTTGTAATGTAATTCATCAGTCATTAAGTGATTTTAAACTAATAGAGGGTTATTAGACCTGTCATAAGGCTAAGCAGTATTTAGGTTTCTCTTACGTTTACATCTAAGCATGCGCATATGTGCTGTGTTATTAAGGCATCAGTAATAAGGATAATGCTCGACCACATTTATGCATGATTAAGGTAACGTCTAGCAATCCCTTATTTAATAGATGGGGTCGTCCGGCCGTAAGAGGTCATATTCGTCCTAACCTAAAATAAAATATTTTTCGCTTTTTCAATCAGTTGTGTCGCATGTTTCAAGAAAAATTAAATAAGGGTAAGTAAACTTATTGCCATTTTCTCAAAATATTGACTTATGTTCCTTTCCTCCACCATTAACATGACAATATTTGAGAGATATAAACAAAAGAATAAGGGAATCCCATCCGACAAATTATTAACCAATAACTATATTTTTAATTATTTTCACTCACTTATAAACAAAAGTGAACAATCTTATATGCAGAACTATGTAAGTTTATATTTAGATCTAAAGTTGGATTTAAGAAAATACGTATTTTGATAGATTTCCGTACATACAAATCTGTTGGTTAGACCGCTTTCTGTCATTATATATTGATTTTACTAGGGTACCTTTGAATATTCGCAGGTGACATGAGATAAAATTCTTGTTATTTGTTAAACTATATTATTCAGTTCTTAAATGTCTAAAATTACTTGTATTTGTAGAAAACACTATTTCAAGAATACGGTGCCCTTAACTAGAACAATAATTTCTTTCTCTTAAATATATATCCATAGGGTGCTTCACCTAAATTAAATTTTGCTAAAAATTGACATTTCCAGTAAACTGGAACTCGTTACCACGTGTAAAAAATAATTTTTTAATTATATTGAAGTTTTCCAATTTTTTTGCAGGACCTTAGTCCACTAATAACTTGCTACGAAACCAAACCTCTACTGAGTGTTATTACCGCGTTGATAGACCTATTAAATAGGTATACACAATTTTTTCCCAAATATTAATGATCAATTAATTAAAGCCAGAACTATTTTTAACGGACTTGTTCAATACAACTGGATTCGTAGACAACGGGTTGCATATATATATATATCGTTTTAGGGGCACAGTTCGAATAGAACAAGCGTGATTGGACTGTCAAATCTGGGATTAAGGCATTTGTCACCATCTTAAGTGTTTTACACTGACGCTCCCAATAACGCAAACTTCTGCTTCTAAATGATAAGGTAAAGTTGGAATTTATATATTTGGGACTTATTAGGTCACTATAATCTGCTTATTTCTTAAATTAAACTGATAATTAATCAAAATGCTTTCATACTTGCAAATACCTAAATATATATTTTTTTTGTTATTAACTATTGTTAATAGCTACATTATTTCATTCTCTTTTTTCCATAAGCTGTTTCTTCAAATAAGAAGCATAGTTATTTTATAAAAGTAATAAAGTTAAGACATTTAATATCTTCAAGATATTACATTAGGTTCAATGGTAACACGTGACTAGAGGATTTCGGAAAGTTTATAGACACTAAACCTGTTGCTCAACCAGTTTGTTTTTTATCGTTTCATTTTATTTCCACATCTAAATGTAATAAAAATATTCTCTTACGCCTATTGTTCTAATCATCGCTAAATATCAAGGGCAACTACAGTCTAGTAGCGAATTTTTTTGTGTGAAATATAGAAACTTTGTATTAATGTTTTTACAAAATAATCCTCAAATTGATAAAAATATATTAAGTTTCATGACATATTATGTAGGTACCATATATGTACATCAAGTTCTTTGAAATTTATTGTTTGTCAATTCTAGATGCTGATTACATTTTTTTACCATTCAAATATTTCTTTAGATTCATTCAAGTTGAAATTGGTTACTCTAGGACCAGCAACAAGAATGAAGAGGGGTGAAAAATTTCTATAAAGGAATATGGAAAAAAGAAAGGAAATAAATTTATAATATATGTACAAATGGCACTCTTTAACAAGAATTTGGCGATTTATTTCGTACTGCTGACGTACTCGTAATGAAATCTACTTTTAACTTTCGACATTACTTCTTAGTTGTCCCACTCACTAATAGAAGAAATCTATTGAAATTTCTACTCGAAAATTCTAGTAGTTCAAAAATTTGTTTCAGGGGGTGTCAATATTATTGCAACATATATAGTAATTCTTAAATAAAACGACAACAAATATGACCTTCTAACCATGTAGTATTTTTTCCCATATAAACTTGAATGATATACTAAGGTAGGTATATTTAAATAAAGAAACAAATGAGGCAATTTAAAGTAGTAGCCTCGTCCCCAGAACCTAGTACAAGAACAACAGGGGCAGGTCAATAATTCCCATCTAAAGCCGGGTACTCATGTGCGCTCTGTATCTTTATTGTAACATAAATTTATAGTGTGTACGTCTTGCGCTCCGTGTTTGCGAACACGCTGCGATCTATTTTGGCGACCCGAGCGTCTGGTGGTAAACGTTGCAAACATAAAGGGGAGCAACCTAAATAGTGTGAACTGTTCGTATAGAAGCACAAATTACTACCTGTAAGTCAATGTTGCGGTATTTATTCTGTAAACTTTGGAATGGAGTGAATTACTTAAATTAGTACAAGGACACCGCAATTTTGTGGGATCCATAAATAAAACTTTCTATTCATCAACGAGGGCTGATCTAACTGTTGGTTTCCAATAGCTTGATCGGAAATACGAAACAAGTATTGTAAACTTATAAATGTATCTCCACAGCTAGTCACAGCTAATCTGTCTTGCACTGAAATAGCTTACCTAAATGTAGTATCTCTTTTTTGAATTCTTGGTTCTACTAGATTCATTAAATATTCAAAATCTGAAGGAATCATGTGTGTGAAATGTCTGCTGATTGACTGAAATTTCAAATCTGAAAGTAAAGCAGTGCCGTTTGTTTTTTTTTGTACAAAACGTTTTTCCAAAATTTTCGTGAACGTTTATAATCTTTCACTATATTACGTATAAGTATATAAGCAGCAATTGTTATAATACGATGTTACGATGAACGTTCTTTGAACACTGCAGATAAATATTTTCGCAGTATGATACACGTCTCAGGTATACATTGTAAACCGATACTGTATTACAGTGTAGTAGTACATGACTATTCGGCTTAAGATCAGGGAAGTTGACAATCAATTAGTTACCTATTCCCAACTTCCGAAAATCTGGAGAGTGTAATTCATCGCAACTTTTGGACTCATGTGGAGAGCAACATTGCACAAACGTTGATTAGTAGCCTCCCAGTTATACAAAAAGGCAATGAAAATAATATTTGAGTTACATAACACCCATTATGTTTAGTAGATACAATAATATAGCAGTTTTTGTTAATTTCCCGACATTAGATAATAAAAATGATAACAGTTCTTTCCAAAATAAGTTAATTTAATACTTTTACCAAGCATGTTCAGAAAGATTCTTAGCTACATTTAAACTATAAACGTGTTTCTCAGAAAATGCCTTCTTGGACATCGATGATGCAATCGATTTTTCTGCACATACCCAATACAAGTAGGTTTAGCAGTGACATGCTATTAATTTCACTTCGCTTAATTTAAAGGTGGTAGTATTTCGTGCTACTTCATTTTTTATCGCAAATTAACTCTACTGGACTTCTGTTATGATAAGGTGCGTTATCCATCACAGCAACTGCTCCTAGTTCTACATGATATAATAGATTCAGATACGTCACTGATAACCTCCAATGTGTTATTGTTAATATCGTCCTTTTCCAGAAGTCGTGGTTAATTCTGTAGGAAGTCCATCTAAAAATGCTTCTGTTACTCCGAAGTTATCATTCTGCCAAACTTTTAATACAGTATGGCCTTCGTTTACCCATATTTCATTCATCCATGCCAGATGCACAAAATTCTCTTAGTTTTTCTAGTACCTATTGTCTTCGCCATACTGCATTTCGACTTTTTCAGCAAGCATGCTTTTACGATTTTATTTCAAATACCGAAAATTCATGTCATTCTTCTAAGAACTGTATCAGATAATTCAGACATGTCCCCATCTTCAGTTGTTGCAACTTGATTTTTCTTTACCGTCGGTACTTCATATCTGAACAATAATTTTTCTCCAAATGACGTATTTTTATGTATCACTGACTAATATTTCTCCCTTCCTTGTGTTTGCAATTTTGTCTTACAACTTCAATACATTTATATAGCACGATAGACACACTACCAACTGTCGCTTGTGTCAACGAACTACTTAAAAATATGCATTGTGAATTTACGACGAATACGTGAGACCGAAATAAACAAACTACTGCTTACCGTTTGTATTCTCTCCATCTCCCCTCCAAATGTATGGCGTGATCTTTAAATTTGGGGGAAAATAAATGCGGGAAGTGCAGAAAGTGCTAAATGGGGGTAAATTTGAATATCTCGCTGAAGTGTTAGACGATATTATGTATGTAAACAAGATGTGGCAACGATGTTTAATCCGGCATTTGATTGTCATATGGGTGCGTCATCAGAAAGTTCCTAGCGCACCAGGAACGTCGTGTTACCGATTTTGATAGGGTGATTTGTTTATTATTTTAAAGGTCGAGTAAAAAATGTTTTTTTCGATTTTCTGCCTTCCGAATACGTGGTTAAAATTAATGACATTATGACTGACTCACCCTGTATATGTATCTATATTTCCACAGTCTGGCAACGTTGGATACGTTATTTTCTATGTATCACTGTGAAAACACGGAGTTTATTCCTTTATGTCTATACTATTGACTAATTCGGGGACCTTATTCGACAATTATGAAAAAATAATTATTATATACCTACCTAGTAGGTCAATTTGTAAATTTTTGCTGTTCTTTGTATTTGTTAATTTAAAGATAATTAATTTATTTTTATAATAGTTTAATACAGATAAGTCTATGATTTAAAAAATGGAATTATACATATAAATATAAGTAAACGTATTTGGGCAAAAGTGGCATCTAGGTAAGTATATCTAGTCAGGTCTTCTGCATATATTAACTTTTTTTACATTTTTTCCAAAATATTTATTTTGCTTAGGTAGGTACATCAAATCAATCTGCAGAGACACTCAATTCAATTATTGAATATATTGAAAATATATGTACCTGTTATTTGTTGGTTCAGAGATGTATGACCCTATGGCATATTTTATTAATTAATATTATTATTATTAATTAACAAGTATCTATGTTTTCAATATATTCAATAATATTCAATAATTCAATTTAGTGTGCCTGCAGATTGTTTTGATGTACCTAAGCAAAATAAATATTTTGGAAAGAAATGAAAAATAATTTAATATACCTATGCAGAAGACCTGATTTAATAAGTTTGGATTTCCATATTTCAAAATTTATTATAAATAGACGTCTACAGGTAACTGACCAACTGCTCCTTTTATTTTCATTTTGATAAATAATTTTCAAGGGTATAATTTCATTAAAAAATTTTACTTTAAAGTACGTGTTTCAAATAATAAAATAATTTACGTCCAACATATCCATTACACTGGACTGGGTAGATCAAATGTTATCAAAATCAGAGACCCGTGTAGTAAGTAAATCTTTATATTGTTATAAATATTACACTAATTGAAATATATCAATAATCTATAGGCGCCTCTTAAGACAGTTTTAAATTGAATGAATACTAGTCTATTTCTCTTCATAAAGTAATTAAATAAATGTATAATTTATCAAACAATCCATTATGTGTTCATTTATTACAACTAAGTCTTAAGATAAATGTTTTTTTTATAAATTTATCTATTGGATATAGTGTAGTAGTTCTAGTAGGTTTGGAAACAACCGAGATATTTTCTTTTCGTTTCTTTATAAGTGTAGGTAAATAATATAACTTCACATACAAAATTTAAAAAGTGTATACATGGTGATTCTTAATCTATATGCATACATTTAACTACGTTTTCTGGACCTCAAAATAAGACCAAAAATTTATATAGTAAAAGATTTTCGTTCGCGGATTTAAATTTACAAGGTAGCCATTCATATTACCTTCTATTTGCCGTTCGCAGATATTTTCTTTGTCGGTTGTGGTCACACATTTTTCGCGGTCAAAAATTTGCTGTTCTACATAATAATAACTAAAAAATCGTCTATAATATGTTACATATTTATATATGTATTCGCATACAAAACAAACCCTTCCCTGCCTCAATTCATAAATTTACGAAGATAGTAGAGTACTGACACTATATATTATTTACTACTTTCTCGATGATAATACGGTTCAAAGCAGTGTCCTAGACAGATGATACTGAACAGTACACAAGCAGTTTTTAAAGTGCAATGGTTGACAATTATGGTTGGGACTGCAATTTCAACTAAAACACTGAAAATATATTGCTATGAACTTAGTCTAAAATTTACCATCGCTAGTTGGAAAGTTTATTACATGTTTCCTTAAATTTTTAACACATTCACTAAAAATCGGGAAATTATAACCTCAAAACGCACAGATTCTGCCGCGGATTTTTCTGTCTATCAATTGATACAATCTCAGAAAAGCTTATAGATTAAAATATTGGATGTTACCAGAAACTGTTTTGGATTAATTTTTATCCTGCCCTCCCCATACACATCAAATAAATCTTGAAGCAAGCCGATTGAGCTAATATTATCGAATCATTTTGATGACAGTATGTAGTTTTTTTATTATTAAATGTAATAGTAGATTGTCAAATAAAGTAAAACCCAAAATCATGACAAAAAATAATTTAATACGAAGCATGTAAAGATACAAAAGTATATAAAAAAGATATGAGAAAATTAGTCATTTACATTTTTACTATCAATGCACAACGAAATACAAATTAATTCTGATTTTTTTTTCAACTATAAGCCATCGTTCGACAATCCAATGTGAATTTACAGGGTCGATTCAAAGACTCTGGCAAAGGTCGCTTCATACATCGAGTGTCCGCAGAGCATTACGTATGCGAATTAGATATTTGTTTCCTTCCTCCCACAAAAGTAATTAAGAGAGACAGAACCATGCAATTCGCATACGGATTACTCTTCGAAAGTCAAAAATAAACCCCCAGGTTACCATTTCCAGTAGCATATTTCCCCAGCAGGGTAAAATTGTTGAAATTTTGTAAGTTTGGTTTATTTGCCATCTTTTTTTGGGTTATAAAACTGGAGAAGAGGCGGCATTTGCCCTCCTCCCCCAAGAAGAGATTCTAAATACGCCACTGACCATTTCTCTCGTCAAATCTAAATAAATAATTGTAATCAATACGCTGAAGTTCTGTAGAATCTTTGATTTTGTATTTGAATCAATATACGTAAATATTAGTGAATGACTTGCGCTTCGCGGAAGTTTCTGGAACTTATCCCCCGTAAACGGCAAGGTTTTACTGTATAAATATGTATCCTAAAACCTTTCGTTTTCGACATACAGGGTGTGACACGGTTTTAATTAGTATTTACCAAACGCGTTAAGACAAACTAATGAAATTGATTCCATACCATTTTATAAAATATCTAATTGTTTTTGTATAGGTAGGTATACTTTTTTTTGATAATTTCATAGCAGAAATGAAAATTCTAAGGATTTTTACATAAAAAAATACTCTTATTGAAATTCGATGTCGGCATCAGTTTTCGAGAAAAATGAATTTTAATATAATGGACGCATGCTAAATCTCATTAAAAATCTATATACCTGGAACTGGAAACATAGTTGGCTTTTAAATAAAGGAAAAGAAACAATTTTGATATCAATAAATACTTGTATGTATGAAAATGTTAACGTCTTAGTTAAAAAAATTCACCCGATAAATTTTTGTAAACTTCCAAAACTAAAAACATTTTACTACATTTTTTTTTTCAATATTTGCCGTCAGCTCTAATTTTCCTAAGTTTATGCGTACCTACAGATTAAGAATCATCCTGTATAAAGTGCATGCATGTTTGAAATGCAAACAACTTTGAAGTTGTATGTCCTAAATGAAAAATAATATGGTGCCATGATATTTTGTAAACAATTTAGGCATATCTAATGTGCCGAGAGCATTTATTTTTAAACAACAAAGGATTTACTTTGCAGTAACTGTTTATAAAAATGTTGAATATATAGAAAATCACAAACAATTAGTTTCAATGTATACCTGAAACATAATATTGCATTAACTCAGCCAAGTTTACAGCAACAAGTTATGTAAAAAATATCTTTATGTGGGTGATTAACGATATAGGCACGTTTAGTCTCGGCCTCAGATTTATGCGTTATTCGGACAAAAGCTTGTTTGGTTCTTGCTCAGAATTAATTAGACCATTAGTGTCGGACTGGTTTCATGTTGTATGCAGCCACAGAAGAAAATTATTATTTTTGTTTGCAGTATGGAGTTATTTAAAACTAAGAGCAATGTTATCAAAAAGCACGACATGCGACATTCTTAAGTGCAGTTCACTAAACGAGCTAAACGGCCCTGAACTTCTTTAAAATTTATTTTGAACAATTTAGTCATAAATATGTGTGTGCTATCAGATTACAGCAGATGCTTTATTTCGTTGGCTCTAAGTGGCTGTGACAAGGAATATCTTAATAATTCGCGAGGAATAAAATAATTAATATTTTTTAGTAAGTTACAACAGAAGTTCATTTTCGGATTTCAAAGATTTTTAGAAATATTTTAAAAGAACTAAGATGTTTTTTACCTGCTGCAGATCTAGTAACTTTCTAAAAAACACCCTTTCGGCATAAATTGAAGGGTTATAAACACAAAGGGGTGAAAGTTTTGCACAGAAACATAGAAAGCTATGTAGGTACCTACCTAATCTTACAAAACTCGGTACATGTAGAGAGCGTAAAATATATTATCTACCGATAATTTTGCAAAATATTTTTTAATAGTTAAGGTACTAATAAAAACTGAGAGGTCAGGGGAAAAACATGGAAGATAAACAGGCAATCAGATGGCATCTTGTAGTGAAATAAAGAGCCTTCTGAGAATAAAATAATATGTTTTATATTTTTCATTTAACGATTAAGGTAGGTACTTCGGAATTATTTCGACCAATCTGTACAGAAAAACTAGACTAGATTGTTAATATGTTGGGAAATAAACTGGTAATAGAGGTACTGAATATACAGGATGTTAGGAAATGTTGCGTCAATATTCCGGGTGATAATTCTACATGAAAAATTAACTCCACAAAGCCCTATAATATTTTTTCGAAAACTCGAAATTGGCGAGGTTACAGGGCGTCAACATTTTTTTGTATGAATTAATTTTAATAACTTTTTTGTTAGTCTACCGAATTTGTTTTAATTTTAGAGAACGAAATATTGACACAGCATTTCCGGACACCCTGTATTATGAAGTAGATTGTTGATGTCTACGCATTAGAAATATTTTTCTGAAACTATAAAGGGAAAAACGTATTCATTAAATTATTTTGATACTCATAAACTGACCCTGCCATCTAGAATTGCCAATCTACTTAAAGAAAATTAATAATTTTGCGCCTCTCAATGCAATGGGTTCATCGTTACTCACATAATATTATATTTTGCTTGTTAAAATAATAATAAAATTCGTTCGTAATATAATGAATAGGGGATCATCAGCATTGTTCAAACAGTCTGAGTGTACTCAACTCTGCATTTATGGTTCTAGTGAAGAAGTTTAAAGTTTTATAAGTTAATAGTGATTCAAATATTAACTTTTCTTGATGTGTTAAAGTCGCCGTATTTCTCGCTGTAAAGTAATCAAATTTGTAGTGTTTACAGAAATTCTTGATGTTTTGTTTATTCACTTTTGCTATTTAAATTCTAATCAAATAAAATAATAACTTTTAAAAGGCGTTTGTAAGACACTTTATTTTGCTATTCTAACCCCACATTTTAAAAAGTATTTTCACATATTTATAGACAAAAGTGAACAATCTTATATGAATGTTATAACAATATTTACATCTACAGTTACATTAAGATAATGCACATTTTCAAAGATTTCTGTACCTAAAAATTTGTGGGTTAGAGACCACTTTCTGTCGTTATATATTTGTTTTACTTCGGTACCTTTGAATATTTGCAGGTGCCATGAGATACCATCCCTGCTATTTGCTAAGCTCTATATCATTAAATTCTTAAATATCTAAAATCATTTGTGTTTGTCAAAAACACTATTTCATTAATGAACTGACATTCAGTCCAATTCGTCAAGAAACTACAGCGCTAAGAAATATCTTCACTTCATTCTAGAGTCTTTTTAGTACTTTGCAATAATTTGTACCTACAATTAGACTTTAGATAGATAAGTATCTTACAATATAAATAGTAGGTATATTTCCAAAATTTAATAAAGAAATACATACATTTTCTTTAATTAACAGTCTGCTAGAAAGTAATCAATTGAATTTAAAAACTCTGTGAGCTTGAGAATTATTCTTTTGCCAACAAACTTCTTCGGTGGGTCCATTTTCTTGCAAAATGGTACTGCATAATCCCGTTGTACGTAGGTACAATCGTTTGCAATAATAATGATACTCGTTAAAATGAATTATGCGATTTCTTTTGAACTGCTGAAGTAGTTGTAATGAAATCTACTTTCAACTTTTAACATTAGTTCATAGTTATTTCACTCACCAATAGAGATTTATTGACATTTCTTCTCGGACCTTCCAGAAGTTCAAAAACTGTTACATTTTTTTCATTGTACTAGTTGATTTGAACTTTGAATTAAGTCCAACACTACCTGAGTGTCCGATACCCAATTGATTTATTTTTGTAATACGTATATTACATTATTATTGGTGTTTAAACTTTAAAACCAAATAAGTTATTAACTACGCCAAACAATTCGAGATGATGTTTTTTTTTTATATTATTTATTAAAACACTAAACAACGCATTAAAAAAATATGTGTAGCGTTATGAAATAATTTATACTAAATCAAAATAATCCTATTATTTAATCAAGGAAGTTACTTTTTATCTTTTGAAACAAATGTTTGTAAATGTTCTGAATTTAAATTACAATTTGCCGCTAGGGATTTAAATGTGTCGTTTTTATCAAACGGAAAAAATAAACATCGTATATCTTTTCAAAATGAAAATAATTATATTTTAAATGATTTAACATAAGTTAACTACCTACCGCACCAACGCGATAGGTTACGCTACACCGCATGCTTAGCTTAAAATACATAACCCAGTTATAGCTCAGCTGAGCGTGTTACGTAACCATTGTTTATTTGTTTTATTTATTCCTGTTTACCATGCCATCTTGAATATTTAAATTAAAACGAACCAGAAGCAGTATTATGTGCCAAACTATGTAAAAAAAACTTTCATAGCTTAAGGGACAAGGGTGATATTTACATCTTAAAATAAAAAATATGTGTACTCTCACAAATATGAAATCAATTTTCAATTATTGTACCTAAGTATATTTAAGACAACTTATGCGTATATTTGGAGACATTTCTATGGAGAATAGGACAGAAGTACAAAATAATAACCAGATAATTCCTCTTGAAAAATCCACAGGCATGTCTATGTATAAAATGGGGCTTTCATACTACTTTTATATTTACTATTAACTACTCTATGGTCTTAACCACACGAAATTTGAAATGCGCAATGCAAGGAACTCCAAACCTACTTAATGGAAATTAGTAGCTAATTTAACGACTTTTCTGGATAACATTTTTGTGATATTCGTTATAAAATTTTCGGGTTAGTAATTTATCACATTTTTATGGATACTTATTTATTTATATTCAAACAAAATAACAGTATGTACATAATATAATATTCCTATGTTCTTGCTGTTTTACTATTACATACAATTGAATAATGAAAGTTAATGTGAAATGTAACGGTTATTTCCTCAAAGTAGGTATAAATCATTATTTCATTTTGAAATTTTATATTCGATTAGTAGGTACTTTATTATTGTCTTTGAACTTATGACGTAATATAGGTACTCTACTAAATAAAGAGATAAATAGTGGTATGGGATTTTAGTTGTGCATACTTTCAATAGGTGGTACAAGTAGATGGAGATCGACAGGATGAAATTAGGTAGGTACTCGAAAAATACTAATAAGGTGGGTACTATAAAAATTTCAAGAAGGAAGCTTTATTTTAACAATTATTGTTGCCAACCACATTTATTTCACATTTCTATGTCATCATACAATTGATATTCAGTAATATGTTGAGATAAGTATCTTTTCAAAAGTACTATTGCAGTAAGAGATTCTACTTAATATTTCTCGAAAAAGGTAGGTATACCTTACGGTAATAAAACGAGGGCATACATTTTTGTTTAAAATTGATTTATGAATAAGAAATGCTATTTTTAATTCCGAACAGTCTGCATATTAGTAGACGTGCACGTGATAAAAAGAAATATATCTGGATTTTAGTTCTATTTTTTCCCGATCTATAATTCAGCAAATTTGTGTACGCTTACAAAGGGACACCCTGTACAAAACTTTTGATTTTTATTTGTCACACTTAAATTATTGCAAATTGCATACTTGAACTACTTATGTATAAAAATTACCTAGGTATCTGTAAAATTATCAGAGTTTCATGTTGTCAATAAAGAAAAAAATTATATGCAGTGTTCTCGATGGCTTAATGAAACGTCCATGGGCGCATCAAAGGGGAACTAGTTTATCAACCCCCCTTTACAGATCCATTCCGTCAAATGACTACAATATATAATGAAATTTGTAATTACCATTATTTATTGACAAAATGAGATAACTGGATTTTGTTATTAAATAATTGTTTCTGTTTATGAGATTTTTTTATTTATTTTTCTATGAATATACCTATTACTTACAACTGTTATTTTTTTCTTTACGTAAGAGCTTGTTACTTACTTTTTATAATAAAAAGAGAAACTAATTCTATTCTTTTAACTAATTAGGAACATATTTTACCAGACTCCATTTTGATACAGGAAAAATTATTAATTTAAGCCAGGTAAGTATAAAACTGTTTTTTGTGCAAAACAGAATCTAATACAGTATCTAAATATAGGTATCTAGGTATCGCTTATTTCATGAAAATGGATAAAATAATATTTTTACTCTACTATATTTCCATTCAATCACTGCGTGAAACGTAATTTCCAAAACACCCTGTATACACCTAGCCTTTATTGAACTAACAATGTTTTTCTGTTATCTTTTCCGTGTGAAACAAAATAAAGCAATATACCTACATGCATTTATGAATTATGCGATCTAAATGACTTGACAAGGTCAGTCACGTCCAATATGCATACACATACTTACAAAAACAGCTTTAAAGAGGATAGTCGCCTTAGCCTCGTTGTCAAATTCAGTCACATGGAGAATAGACAGCGAAAGAGACTTTATATTCCATTTTCTTTTCATATGCTAATTTAAAAATAAGTAAGCTCGTCTTCGTTTTCAGTTTGGCTGGGCAGCATCCATGAAATAATGTTAATTTTTAATGTTTAAATTATTGATAATTTATGGCGAAATCTGGGCTGTGGAATGTTTTATATACATAAAAAATATCAATAAATTTTGTTGCAGAGAATTATTTAAGTCGTGAATAATTTATCAGACATTTTTATAAAAAGCAGATAAAAACTATGTCGAAAATATACTACGTATCTACGATATATATCAAGTAGACGAAATAAATTATTAAAATAAAAAATAACAAACAATTCATTATTTTAATAATCAAATATTATTAATTAATACTAAAACTATGAACTAAGTAAAAAAGAATAAAAAAATATGTACCATTGTACTCACCACAGACGACCCGGTCAAAAGGACTCATCCAGTCTAAAAATAAAACAAATTGTCAGTAATGGCGTTGGAAATTCATTTACGATTTGAAATCACATTACTGATTAAATTGAATTGATACATGCAAATAGGAAATCAAAAATATTGATGTCCCTCTATCCAGTAAATACCATTTAAGTTTCACCAACGTCCTCTTAGAATTTGATTGAAGAATGAACTTTTATGACTAGGTTTACTGTTATAGCCTACTAAATGGCCATTAAACCCGTGTTTATTATGGTATTTTTGAATGATAGAATTGTTAAAATTCATTGTGTAGAACTAGACGCAACAAAAACAGCCGACGGTCGCGCGACACGTGGTGCCTTAATTTTGAAAACCATAAAACCGTTTTATTACCGTTGCTAAATAACAATTAATAGTTTATTGTTCCTACAGGATTATGGGAGCTACCTTTAGATGTCCCAAATACCTACCTACATTTAATTTTACAAAATACCTAGAGCCGTGGGAACAACAACTGTAAATTTGATTATTAGAAAGACTTGATTTAATCATATTATAATTAGATAATCCATTATGATATAGATAATACTAAATTAATAATGAAAATAATGATATTTATTTGACATTAAACATAAACATTAAATAAAAACATTTCTTATTTAGGCACCCCCATTCATAGCTAACGTCTTGAAGACAATTAACCGATTCGTATAAACGCTAAGTAAAATATTTAAGTAAGTACCTACCTAAATACTTAGGTATAGGACGCATGACTTACTTAAACCAAAAATATTTGCGCATGCGTAGGTGTTCAGAGAGCATTACACAAAAATTCATTTAAATGCAAAATAAAATATACTCATTATGCCTAAATATAAAAGTAATGAATTAAGCCGTCGATTGCAATATTAATGTTATTGGTCAATAACAATATCATTAACTATGATAATTAAAATTTGATTATTTTTATAATGGGCAATAACAATAATAATTCAATAGTGTTTGGCAGCACCTATTAATAATTATGTATCCCTACAGAGCCTTCTAAGCTTTTTAATTCAAATCATTATTACTTAATAATGTTATAAATTTTAAATAAAAAAAAACTAATAGGATGTAGCAATAAAATATTATTAATGTAAATAAGAAACTCTAAATCACAAAGTATAAGTAACTTTGAATGCGGAAATTAAAATAAGTAGTGGTGTAATTTTTGTTACCTGTGATTGACATCCAGGGATATCTGGGTATGTCGGGAATTGGTTGTCCGCCGGGCGCTGTGGGTTGCGAACAGGAATTCAAAGGATCGACAACAGCACTGGCGGCTTGATGATAAAATTGTGCCGCCACCGCCATGGAAGCTGAGGCGGCACTTACAGAACTTGCCGCCGAGACGGCTGCACCATTTTGGTGGTGGTGTCCTAACGTGTAATTTACCATAGAATCTGTGGGGGCTACATTACCAGCAAGGCCAGCGGTGTATCTGCATGATTTGTCGGTGGCGGCATCGACGGCCGCCGCGGCGGCAAGTGCTGCCGTGCTTGCGCTCGTCGGAAATCCTCCTGGAACCATACTTCCCGAAGCAGCTGCCGCACCGAAGGCTGCTGCAGCCACAGCTTGCTGCTGGTGATGATGATGGGCGGCCGCGGTAGCCGCCGATACATAAGGATACATTCTTGAGGCGGGAGAGGTGGATGATGCGCTGCTGTTAGAATGCTGAGGAGAAGAACCACTTGGGGATCCGGAGGAACTGTAGTTTACGACGGAAGCTAAACTGGCTTCAATTGATGATGTACTGGCAGGACTTTGAAACAGCTGTTGATGATGGAATTGTTGATGATACTTAGGCAGCATGCTATCGATGATAAATTTGGAACTCATTGCTGTTGTGCAAGGTCCCAATCACTGCACCGTCGCGCACTTTTTATCATAGTCCATGTGATTATTACCGCACACGCTTTACGTTTTACGACCGGCCACTTTTAGCAATATCAACAACGTCGTTTAACCCTATTGCAGAGTATTTCTTACGCGTCCTTCTCCTCTACTTCTTCGAATCCTTTATGACCCATGTATGTTCAGTCTATAGCCCTCTATGCCTTATCCACGGTACTAGAGTGTAATGGCGCCCCTCCACAATCGTGCCAATCCGGGCAGGTGCTGTTCCGGCCAATGGGGACCAGACTTGGGCACGCGGCGTTCGATACACGCCTGCCCTCAGCTTCAACACTGTTAGAAAGACACGCAACCGTATGCTGTTTATGTCGACCCACTCGGCTAACTGTGCGTTACTAATAAAAGCAACACCTCACAAAACAATGGAATATATCTACAATTGAAATTTTCATAAACATTCTAATTTTTAACATATATATTCTCATAGCAAAGTATCAGTTTACAAAAAATATTCTTAGCTCTTTGTAAATATAAACCTAAAACTGACAGCAATGCCATCTGTGGCGAAACAACTCAACTTCTAAGTTTAGAGGAACTACTAAACGGGTATGGCATAGTTGGGCAGAGACGTACTTAACTTTATCAGTTTTGCAATAACAAACATTCACACAAACATATTTTTGTTTACATATTTTCTAAATAATAATTAGAAAATATAGGTGTATACCTAACATCAAATGTTAAGCATCATTAATATATTTTTATTAGATTTAAAATTAAAAAAAAAATGGTTTAAAGAAGATTATTTGCTGGAAGATATTATTATCAATTACTAATTTGAACTATGCAAATTTTAATGTAGCTTTCGCCTTTTATATCTTCCGGTGCTATCTTTACTTAGGTTCATGTTTCAGAAAGCAATTTAAAGTAAAGTTACTTATACCGGGCGTCTCCAAGATGCTACATTTTTCCAACGTGTGCTCCTCATCTACTGAAGTCAGATTTGATGACCTTGATTTAATTCCTAGTGCATGTGCAACCACCAGCTCCCATATATAGATTAAAGAGAAGTTACGGTACTCGTAAAGCAATAAAATAATAAATTTTAGGTTTAGGTATGTAGGTATATAGTAGGTCTCTTATCAGCACATGTTATACATACTCGTACATAGGTATTGTTGTTATCAGTTTATACATATTTTAAATATAAAACTAACTGCTAACAATGTGCAGTATAGAGCACTTCTTTGGATTACAAATGTAATGAACTGATCTGTAAACGTATTCTACTCCTTTCTTTATGATGCCAGCATAAGCAACGAAAAAAGCCAGAGCTCATCTTCAAATAGTTTTTTTTTTCTTAAATAATAAACATACTTAGCAATATAGGTACCTTATTATTTTATTAATTAAAGATTTTCGTTTACTTACCTGGAAATAATTTTTAGTCCATATAGCCATACACTTACTTAGCAACATTGCTTGTTTTTAAATAAAAATATTACCACACGTAGGTACTACAAAAGTAAATAAATAGCTGAACCATTTTGAATCTATAATAATATATAAGCCTATAAAACTAAACTATGATCTAGGTACTCTAGGTATTTGTCTATATATTTTTTTAATATATATTTTTATTTATACCTTTGGATTTTTATATTTAAATATTAATTTTTGATTCAGTAAAGGAATTATCGAATTGGCCAAGTTATAGAAGAAATTATAGCACAGGAATAACCAGACTAGATTACAATATGACTTTATTTAAGATATAATCAATTTTGCATATATTTATATTTTAAAATTTGATAAAAATAGACATATACAACTGTAGAATTTAAGTAAATAAATAAAATTGGTATACTTGCGTCAAGAATTCGGACGCCTTACGTCATGGTTGACATTAGGCAATTGGGTTTATTGTCAACGTAATTTTCGATATTTGGTCGCGTTAATAACAACAATTTTTTGCAATTTCGTGCAATATATAATGCAAACATTAGAGCGTAGTAGTATATAGTTTTATTACTCTGTTGCAGTTTTTTAAATATTTTGACAAAAATATAATTAATTATTCATTTGTTCGTATGACGTAAATCGTCTGAATTTATGACGCGAGTATATCACAGAAAGTATAATGTTCCTAAATATCATATTCCATAGTAACTTGATTAATTTATTGAATCTAAAACTGATAATGTAAATCGGAAAGAAAATAAACTTTTTGTTTTTTTTCAATTATTAGAAGTAGGTACCTATCTATATTAGCAAATTACGTTAATTTCCACATAGATATACCTACAGGGGTATAAATGGTTAATGTCAGTTGCTAATTATAAACGCTACCCATTTACTGGCAATCGATATTTTCGGCACGAAAGTAGTATGAATTTATTGTATTATCTCCCTTGCTCATCCGTAAGTAATTTATTCCATTTCTCCCACTACATGAGCCGAGCCTTCCGGACCCTTTTTTAATTCATTAAGCAAGTAAAATATGACGCCGGTGTTTCAGATTTATTAATGCAGTAAAATCTTATTAGTTAAGCAAATACATGCTACTTTAGCATAGGTAAGTATGTAAAACGTATAGATATATCTACATTCTGAGTTACTTCCTGTTTGGTGCATTTTTAGTAGGTATTTGATGTTTCCAATTTAATAAAAATAGGAATAATACATATAAAATGCAGTTAAGATATAATATTCTATGTTGTATTTTGAAGAAAATAAAAAATAATATATTTAAGCATAAATAAACTTTTTCGATTCGACTATGATTTGGGAATTATGATGATGGCAACAAAAATGTTGAGTTTCTGACACGTCAATTAGCCGGGTTGTTTCCTGTAGCAGAAATTATTTTGAAGTGTCTTCGTAATTCAGCTTCTGACCGATTTTAAGTTATGTACCTAATTGTCTATAGACAACTATTACTTTATAAAATTCCATCTTTTGAGTTGGGTCATTGAAATGCACATACGATAGACGGTAACTATACTGCGAATCCTATTGTTAAGGTCCTAAACGTAAATAAAACGGAAAACTGTTTAAACAATCACAAGCCCAAAACACAACACACAACATGATATCTTCTTCAGTAGTGATATCAGTAAAATTTTACCTATAATAAACGTATATGTTCCCTCTAAAAAAATACCTATGTAAGTACTACAATGATTTTATGTCCGCTTTCTATGAAATCGTTACTAAGAAAAGTTTTTCATATTTTTAGAATTATAACCAGATGCCAAACATTGATATAAGCATTTGCATTCACTTTTAAAACACTGCTATGTACGTTTGGGTAACACAAACAAGGATAAGCCGGTCCTGATCACCGAAAATTCTAAACCGCCTATCTATGCTGGTTGTCAAGCGCATTAGTGTTGACCTTTTCCTAAACTTATCTCAGTTGTCTAGTGTTATCGTCACGTAAAAGATGAATATTTGTTTAAATATACACTTAAGACCTCTAAAAAAGTGAGTATCCAACACCTTGTATGGTTTCTGATTTATTTTCATGGATCTCGACCTTTTGCTCTTAGTATAAATAATGCTTACCTGATTACTGTGACTTAGATGTTACATATTACCTGAAATCAAAAAATAGGTTTGATAAATTAAATGAATATGGGTGAATTTTAAATCAATTAATTAAGTATGAGTTAATGAGACTTTTTACTTAGATGTAATAAGCATATTTCGATTTTTATTATATCAGAAACAGTGTCAAAAATCAAAATTATAGTGATACTATACAGGGTGTTAATGAGATTTTTGACTTAGATATAATAGGTATATTTCGATTTTTATTATATCGGAAACAGTCAAAAATCAAAATTAAACTGATATTATACAGGGTGTTAAGTTTGGTCCAACTGAACTAACATCTTGTACCGATAAAAATATTTTATTTTATTCAAATTTTAATAAGAAAATTACAGGGTGCAATTCCGCTATTAAGATTTGAATCAGAAATTTTTAAATAGAAAACCTAAATTATTTTCATTAATAGAATATATCAGTGAATTTAGCTAAACTTATCGTTAACACCCTGTATATACTGATATTTTCTATAAGCATTTACCTAATTATAATCTCAAATTTAATTATGGACAAACTCTTTTAATTTAGTGCATTATAAATCACTATAAATACTGTAACATAACATTAAATACCTAACAAAAAGAATGTATCTGAAATAAGAAAACATCAATATTTTGTGTAAAATAAAACCATATATTGCAAGTCGGCGTTGTTTACAAAATCTTTGTACAAACAGGAAGATGCCTTATAAGGGGAGTGAACATACAATAGACGAAAAAGGATGTGTGACGTCCTAAATATGAAAATGCGACAGTGCCGCAATTTTCCTCATATACTTCTCTATTATTTTGAAGAATATTCTCGTAGCAAAGTAAAATAGAAAACTAATATCTGTACCTATTTTATTATATGTATCTTACAAAATATTTTTAGAAAAATGTGGACTTTATTTCCTATATTATAACACTTAGCTAAGTAAGTCTAGGTTGGGCTCAAAAACAAAATTTGCCTACTTATACCGACCGATATGTACTTTTTATATTTCAAATATGTTTAAATTTTTCTCAAGGGGATACTGTTGCCGCCTCTAGGGGCAGCTTAGCCCCCCCCCCCTCCTATACCCTCCTGGCGACGCCCTGGCTACGGCTCTGGTACTTATATAGGTAAATATAGATACAAAGCGAAAAAGTTTTAATTTTATTTTATAAAAAATCTAAATCATATAATTGTAGGTATAAGTATAATAAATTGCTATTAAATCATGTGACACTTTACACATTAAAGAATATATGTATACATATATTTTAATTACACTTTGTGACATACAGCGGAAGTCATTTTTCAAAATTACACACCGAGAGAAATTGGCCAATAAACATTTTTGCCAAGATAATGTGAATAATATACTAATAATATAATAATACTCCAAAGTCATATACTTTATACTAAGCATAATAGATTATTATTTTAACACAACTTTACTAGCTTTAAGCGGCGTTTTTCTAAAATAATAGAGCACTCTTTTATGTTTAATATGTACCTACATTTTTTTAGGATTTTTTTCTACTAAGGATAGAAAATTTATTACAGCTGAAGCCTACTTATTAACAGTTAAAAATAATTTACCTATGGCTAAGAGGTTTAACATTGAGCTAAGTAAAAATTGTAGAACCGTAGGTAGATATTTTGTTGGTTCATTTACCTTAAGTTGGCGTTCTGCTAAAACTATAAAGCACTTTCTTACATTAAAGGGGTACATATTTTCTATCACGTCATCTACTAAAGGTTACTAGATAACCTATTGCAATAGGTAACTAGTTTTGGTTTGCGGTCTACTTGTTAACAGTAGAAAAATAATTCACCTAAAGTAAAATTTTTTTGACAGTGGCTAGATATAAAAGACGCACGAGTTACATAGAATTTTGTGTCTATCATTGCAACAGGAAGGATGTGCTGCCCATCTCTCTTAGGCATTAACATATTAAACCTAAAAACCTAATATCTATTTACAAGGTCTTGTGATATGTGTACATTACGTGAAGTAAGAAAAAAATATTATCTATATAAAAGATTAGAAGAATACATGGGCGTCCGCACGGGGGGCAGTAGAGGTTGTGCTCCTCCCTAATATTTTACATCTTTATCATTTTTTTCAGATATTTCCATCTATTATATCTTTTATTATATACATAGAAATTAAAACATTCACATTATAAATCACGAGTTCACATTGCTGCTAAATGGCTCATTTATCAAAATATTGTTCACAACACATATGACTGTTTTCCATTTAGGCCCCCCTCTGAGAAATTTTTTGGCGGGCGCCCATAGAATAATAATAAATACATGATGCATGAGAATGTGCCTATAGTCTTCGTTAGTTAGCAAAGTTAACTTAAAATTTTTGTGTGAACGTATGATGATCCAATATCATTTAAATAAGTAGCATTGTTTAATTTTTCTGTTATTTTATGCTGTTTATAATGGCTGCTGCAGTTAAAAACAAAAATTGAAAATAAACTCACTTAAATTCTCAATTAAAAATAGGTAGGTAAGTAGGCATCTATATATGTATTTTAAGGTTATTTTCAGATTTGATGGATTTTATAATACAAATTTTTATTTTCGTTACAAAATTTTTTAATATGTTTATTCGACACTAGTAGATATCCAAAAAATATGGTAACATATACTTATCAATTTGAAATGTAAATAACATTCAACAGCTGGCATCTACCTATTCATTTGTATTTATTGTAACAGGTAGTTTAGGTATATCCAATTTTAATAATATTAGAGAAAAATGTATTCATCCAGAAATAATTGAACCACAATAAGGACTTTTTAGCAACTAATTTAAAAAAAATACTAATAATATTGGTCTAATATAAACTGACACCATATTATTGACAGTCATAAAATTTTACTACCAGTTTATGGTGCAATAAAATACATTGCTACTAAATTTCACACAAATCTAGCCTGAATATAAATCTCACACTTTAAATCAATATAGAAATGCCGTAGTATGCACCTGAAATATGATGAAATTCATGCAATTTATTAAACCCTCGCCTTAATTTGGGTTTGTATAAGTATGCACCTATTTAAATTATTTATACCACATAAAGTCGTCATAAAGAAATTGAAGTGACAGTGGTAGCAAATTTATCGTCCTCTTGTTACTGCATAACAGGTACAATTTATTGCAATAAAAATGGCACTCCTTCAAACAATTTTTGATCTTCTGGAAGTTCTAAGCAGAAATTTCATTAGATCTCTATGGATAAGTGGAACAAGTAAGAACTAGGTAATGCTAAAAGTTGAAAGTAGATTTCATTACAAATGCCTCAGCAGTTCAAAGCAAGCCACACTGTACACCCAAGTTATTGGAAATTTGTTTAATGTCGAACCTGTCGAACAGCATTTAGTATGACTATCTTATATTTTGTCCACCTACATAAATGAAGTCTTGACTCTTGTTTTCTTACTACAGTACATTAGACATGTGCATGCTTAGATGTCAAAATAAGGAAAACCTAAAAAAATCTGAACTCACAAGGCGTTCAATAACTCTGAAATATCAAGGCATGTCATTCATAAGTCTCCAGAATGTAAACATATAAAAACTGTAAATTATTTTGACACCCTGTAACTGTTAAAGGATATGGTAAAATAAAATTTTAAATGATAATGATAATTTGGGTACTAATAAAATAACATGTTTTACACTAATGGGCATTCTTGTTTAACAAGCACAGATATAAACTTTTCAAAAGATTTCTGCAAAAACATTTTGTACGCTAACAGTGTGAAATTCGCTTAAAGCCGCTTTACAGTCCACAATTCTTTTTGCATTACCCAGCAAGCTCTTGCACTTGCAGTACCTTCCCCAAACTTCTGACTTGAAGGTTCCAGTTAATATATTTTCCAAGATCAACAACCAAGCAATAATAGAAGCGAAAGAAGGCAGTTTGAATTTGACAGTTCAGCCTAGCAACTTTTACGTATTGTGATAACCATACAAATCACTAAATTATTCCGCAGAATTGCAGAAAAACTGCAATAAAAATAGCTCCAGACCTATATTTTGAAAGTGCAAGTGTGTTGCAGATAAGACAGCTTTTGCAATAAGCTTCTCTTCAGTGAGCATGTCTACGTGCAAGAGAATTGCAACTTGCAGAAAGGCTCGCAGACTGTAAAGCGGCTTTTAAAAAGATAAGCATTCGTTGACGTATACTCGATGAGTTACTCGATGCATTTTTAACGTAGTATGTTTCTAGATAAAAGATAGAAAGTTATACTGGCAGACTGTATGATTCAGAAACACAGGAACTTAACAGATCAACATGAAATTAGATGAAGTGGCAATACAAAACAAAACAAACGAGAAAAAACAAAAAATACCGGGCAAAAATAAGAAAGCTGCAAAACTAGACTTAAAATAATTTGAACTTTTTCATCAAACTAGGCAGATTGATCTAAATTTCATACATTATCATGAGATGAGTTTTTTTGCTATATAACCTCCAAAGTACTTAATTGCGCCACTTCGTCAAGTATTCTTGAAAGTAGCAATAAGATATTAAAGTAGTTTCAGAACTACTTAAAAATCGTATACCTATGAGATGTATTGAGAGACACAGCTTTGCAAAAAAAATACGTCAAAAGTTGTGGTTAGTAGAGTGTGTCACTTTGGTGCGTAAATAAAGCAGAGGTAACGGAAGTTGTGAGCGTTCATTAGCGTTGGTGTGGCTTGTTTCGCTAGTATATTTCGCACGTGGATAGGGGATGAAATATATTGCGTTGTCGGAACTATCTCAAATTTATTTTTGTGATTTATGCTGTGACCAAACAGTAATAAAATGGGTTTGGGAGAAGAAGCTGGACTGGAATATAAAAAACATACCTACTTATTGTAATTGAAATGTATATAAGAAATCCATTGTTACGGAAGCGGTTGCTTTTATAGGATTTAATTGGTATGTAGGAGTGTGTGAAATATGCCTATGTATATAGGGGATAAGAAATAATTTGACTATTCTGGCAGATCCAAGTAAGGTGGTCTTCTACTCCAGAGCTACCGATTGTATCGTTACATGCATCGCTTAAGAGAAGAAGAACAAAGCATATATTTAAACATAAATTCTAACGCCTGATAAAACAAAATGTTGCGCTTTGTCTCATAAATATATGCTTTTGAATATACCACTGAAGAAGCTATTTTAATTGTAAAGAACAATATTTTAATATACCTACAGGTTTAACTACTAAGCACAAACATTTTAACCGCGTGCGTAGGGAGGCCTAAAAACAAAAAACAAAAAATATATTTCGGAATTCTAGCACGATGTTCACCTAAAAAATGGAGCAAAACCCTCTTTTCTGCCGGAAAATCGACGCCTATGAATCCTAAGATAACCATCGCCCGAGATGGCTTAAGTCTGTCAACTACCATGCGGTCATTTTTTACAGCATTTCAATTATAAAAACAACGAAAATTAATATTAATAATGATACCTGACAGGTAACAATAGTATTTTACATTCGTTTTTTGTTGCAAACTGTCAAAACTGCATTTTCACTCATTACAGGTTTATCAGGATTACCCACAAAAAGACACACTTTGCATAGATAGATAGGTATAGTTAAATATTCTTAGAAAGTGGAAGGAAACCTGGGAAATTTTATTAATTAGGGGGGTAGTCAAACGTCGACCGGTATCAATCTCTCACATTGACCCAAGCTAACATTCTTCCACCCTACCATACCGCAGAGAGGATGCTAATCCTCTCCACGAATATAACTGATATACGATCTTCAGGCTGCGGGGATCGAACCCACAGCGGTCTAACAACATAGATTCAAGTACTGACGCCTTAAACTTCGCGACGACTGGCCATAGATAGATAATAGAAAACTTTGTATGACAACCTAGGTAAACAAACCGGCAAATTTTATTATAGGAAAATATATGTAGGTACACAACACAAGTTTTTTTATTTAGTTACTATAAAACACTTTGAATTGAAAAAATAGGTACTAAACGGTGAAGAAAAACCAAAATGACAAACGTAAATAAATTATTGCTGGCTGCCTAACTATCTAAACGTCAAACGTGCATTCGCGGCTTGCGGGCCACCCGAGTCGGCGATAAATTGGGGTTTAGTTAATTTTTTTTAAGGCCGATCCATTAATTCATATTTTTATTTATCCCCTTAAAATATTAGTACTTCATAGTTAACCCTATATACATATATATAACAGTATATATAACAGCAGTTAAATTATTTCTAACTTGTTTATTGATATTGATTCATATACAAATCAAACTCACCTCTCTCCGCTAGACTACTTTCAGTGGTATCTTAGTTGTAGTTAGGCATAAGTGTACAGTTATTAGTTCTAACTGCATGCAAAAATAATAAGTAATTAAATTTTTACACACTGTAAAAAAAGTTGCTGTGTAATTTAGGATGTGCAAAAATTCCGTGTTAATAGTTTTACACACTATGGCTTTTTTGTACGTTTTACACAAAATGTGTTAAAATTACTAGTATTATAATCAAATATACTGAACTTGTGTAATATTTACCAGTTGTGTGTTAAAAGTACACCATTTTGTGTAAACTTAACACGCACACAATTTAATTGTGTTCTATATCCCTACTCCTGACTGGTTGAGCACAACTGCGCAACTGCCGTATATCAGCTGATCCAACACACGTCACTACGCCATATTGGTCATGTAGCGGTGTTGTGTACAGTTACCTCTCGTTCACTGTGTTTAAATGGAGAATATTTAAATTTAAATTGAGGTCATCATGGAAAATGGTAAGTACTTACCTAACTATAACAAAATATTGCTGATAATTGTAATAATCCTAAACCTAATTAGAATATAACTATTAAAAATATTAAGAGTTTACTGTGACGTTTTAGATTTCTCTGTAATCTAACTTTTTTGAAAGTTTAGAGAAAGAAAATTATATGTTCATATCACTACCAGTTAATTTTCGTAAACTCCTATTGTGCAGTGACTAAATATATCTTTGTTTGTTGTTTCATTGTTTATGATTTACTAGAACATTATTAGTCCCTTATTAGAATATGTACTATTATATTGTTAATTTTAATACATACATCTTTTGATAGCAGACTTGGTTGCTCTTCATTTGAACAGAATTTTATTTTTTAAATAAAATCATAAAAAGTAAAATATCTTTTATTTTATAATTACACCATAATTCAGAAAATTCTTTATATTGATACGAAAACTCACATACCTTGTTAATTATGTTCTGTTTGCTTTTGAAATTATAATTATTAATACATATATTCTGCCGTTTAATAGAACATTCCAGGCTATGTTCAATGCATTCTCGACGTTAGGCAGAACCTCTAAAAATGTTAAAATAAAAGTATTTAAAAAATTATATTTATTAAAAATTATTTCTCTGTGTCCAAAAGGCCTGTAAACAGCTTTATATATATATAAATTATTTCGAAAGTAAACAGGAACATAATTAACAAATTAAAAAGATAGGTGAGTCTTCCATATCAATATCTATTATACAATAAAATTAACATGTTAATGTGTAAAGCCTACACCTTCAATGATACAAATGACACAGAAATGTGTAAAAGTTACACATGATATTTGTTATATTAACACAGTGGATTGTGTTAAACCTTTAACATACTGCTACATACAGAGAAATGTGTGAAAATGTACAGAATTCCGTGTGGATCTCGATTAACACAGTATTGTGTTCTTTTTTGTTAAAATGTGTAATTATTTTTTTGCAGTGCAGATATAGGTACACGAAATACCTATGTTTTCTAAATAGCTATGGCGATTGAGAATTATTAAGTACCTATATTAGATATCATCCATGGATTTTTAATTTTAAATACATTAAACAAATAATATTACTGAATATTTACAAGCGGTAATAATCTTCATAAATTTATCACCAAATGACACAATTCATATTTCTTCAACACGAATAGTATTCACGCAATGAGCAGTAAGTTTATAAAATCAGTTTAATAAGAAACTATTTCGCATGTGGTTACGATACTTAATGTAAGTGCTTATTATAGGTGCATTTTTTGAATCAATAAAGTAAACCATAATTACTCATTTATATGCTAACTTATTACAAGCCACTCGTGTTTATGATAATGTCAGTGTGTGTCGACAGTATCGTAATATCGTAAGTCTTGTACGCATGGCAAACTGCTATAGTAGAGCACACAATGTCACGACTGCAAGGACCCCGTCACCCGTCAGCGCCAGACACCAAATGACGGACGCAATGGGGCTGTGGATGACACCGTACTTAGTAAAATAACCACAAAACGGTCATTTACAGTTTTATGACATCTTTTGGTACCGCCTTCGCCCAGATTTTATCTCGGAAGCAGACTACGTTGAAGGAGAGGTGGTAGTCTTATTTTATCATCGCCGAATGTCATAATGATACGAAATACCTTGCACTTGCCTTTCTTTTATGAATGCCACTAAATGAATTGTTTACTGCGGCAGGATAACCTCTTTTTTAGAATTTTACGTGTTTTAGTTATATGACTTTTTAATGGCCCTTCAAATGGCTAATAATGCGCCATTAACACGTTAAAATAAACACGGATTTGCCTCGGTGTCATAAAACGATTAGTCTTGATGTCTTCTAACATCATAAAATATTAACGACCAGTAGTGTAATCACGTGGATATATCTCCCTAAGAATTGGCTTCTGAAATAGGAATCCCTTTGTAAAAGCACAATGAGAAAAGTCTCGTTGTAGATTTATTGCTTCAAGCGTTAATAGAGGAAGGACCATTTACTCTTTTATAAAGGGAGTTATTTAGTGGGTTTTTATTGGTACATATAGCTAAGAAAATGCTTGCAAATGAAACAATTAAACTGATATTTCGTTTACGAAAGAAAATACAATTTTTACATCTAATTAAAAAAAATACTGGGTGTTCCAATAAATATTCCAAAATATGCACCTCCTACACATTCTTGCAGTGAAATTAAAAAGATTTTATCAAACCTACTTCTATTACAAATTTCTTCGTTTTGCCATTAAAAGGCAAAGGTCAGTTATCTGCAAATACGATTTTCGATTTCGTACAAATACCTACTCCTAGGGAATACAAATTTTCATACCGTGGTCTCTTTCTTATTTAAAATTTCTCATGTAATTAGTACAATGAAAAACTGTTATGACTTCTGCGACAGATGAAAAGAAATCGTTCTGTAACTTAGAAAATCATTTAAATTACATTTAATAATCGGAAAAAATTTTTGCATATATTACGAAAATTTTATTTAAAAATATATTTATTTTTCTAATAGTTCTTATTCTAAAGCTAAAGGTGCCGTATTCTTGAAATGGTTGTTTTCTACAAATACAACTAATTATAAGAACTGCATAATATAGAGTTTAGCAATGTTATTTTATGCCACCTGCAAATATTGAAAGATACTGAAGTAAAACCAATATATAACAGCTGAAAGCGATCTCACCAATACATTTTTAATTCTGCATATAAAATTGTACACTTTTGTTTTATAGATGGCCTGCAAGATCAGCAGATCTGCAGCCATGTAATTTTTTTCTATGCGGTTAAGTATATGAAAAGTTGTGTTTACAACTGAAATTATCACAATGGAAGAGTTGCGTGAATGGATAAAAAATGACGCTGAAGTAATTAGGAGAAAAATCTCTTCTAAGAGCATGTATAGATTGGTGGATAAGGCGAGCGACAATTTGTTTGAATGAAACTAATGACGACATATTTTGTTTTATTTTGAGATTTCGAAAAAGGTTGCTTGAATTTAGTATTTTAATATTTCTATCATGTTAAATAAAAACTCCTAGGTATTTAAAATCCACCCTGTATGTTTGTTGTTTTACAAGTAGGTATCTACTTATGAAATTTTTTTTATATTTTTAAATCAACAGAATTAAGTATTTGGAAAAAGAAAGTTGAAAAACAGACATATTAATATCAGAATTTTTAGTATTTAACAAGATTGTGTTCATGCATAAATTATACCGATGTGTGTCCCGAATTACTATCAAACTTTGACAAGTGCTAGAACTTTTTAAAATCAAGATACAAAACTAATTTTTTATTTAATGTCTAATTGTAAAGATAAAAATTTGAAAATTGGTACAAAAATTTTTCACTTTATGCTGTTAAAGAAAATCTTTCCCCTCCAAATATTGTTGAACGTGTGCTTATGATATTGAACTTTGATCATTTGATACTAGATTTAATTTGCAATATGTTATATCTTTTGACATTTTTCATTTAAAGCTCAAATTTTTAGATATTTTACATTTTTGATAATCAATACCATTTCCCTAAGTACTTCGTTATATTGAATTTGAACAATTTTGTATTTACGGCAAGACATTAGTTAAGAAAATGTAACATATCTAAATAATTAAGCTTTAAATCAAAAAATGTCAAGAGACATAAACCGTTTCAAATCAAATTTGTTGTCAAATGAATATAATTTCAAGACAATAACAGGTATACGTTGAAAACTATTTGGAGGGGAGAAAGGGACGAACCCTCGTGAATTATAGGTTTCTAAATAATATTTTTTCCAATTTTCTTCCAAAAAAGCAGCATATATTAAAAAATACTTGCGTTAGTTTTGTAAGACCCTGTATCTCGGAAACTAAGTATTTCTCGACTTATACCTATGTATGAACTTATTTTCTTATTGTAATAGAATTCTAGCACCTGTTAAAGTTTCGTCCCTGCATCCTGTATACAGGGTGTCTCAAAATAGAAGGCCATACCATTAACCACATATTCTTTTGGACAAAAATAATGCGTATTACGATTTGCTAAGTTGATATCCACAAAATGTCAGTTTTACTTGAAAATGATAGTGAATTATAGACTTATGGGCACTACAAATAGCCATTTTTCTTCAAAATGGAGCATTTAAACAAAAAATTACAAAATAAATAAAATGATCAGAAGAAAATTCCACGTATGATATTTCAAGAAAAAGCTGCATAGGCGTACTTAGAAATAATTGGAGGGGATAAAGGGTATTGCATCCCTCAGTTACCTTCATTAACCTTTCGATTTTTTTCACCAAAATTACGTGGAAAGTATACTGGAATAAGATAAAAGTACGTGCAAAATTTCAAGTGTGTATCTTGCAAAACAATGGGATTATTAACAAAAATAGTTTTTTAAAGTGTAACTGTAACACCCTGTATATTGAAACAGAGGCTCCCAAATAAAAAATGGCATAAGAAAAGTCGCATTATTTTTGTCCAAAAAATATGTGGTTAATGGTATGACCATTCTATTTTGGGACACCCTGTATATCTGGTGCAGATGCAAGGTACTGAAAATACATCTTAAGGAGATTGCATGTACTTGTTATGTATAGTTATAATTCATTTAGTAATAACTAAAGTCTTCAAATCTAGTTTATCTCATGCTTCTGCTGGCTAAACCATCCATATGGCGCCATCTATCGGAGGGCCAAATGCCGTAATTGGCGCATTCGCCAATTTTATGAAACGGATGAACTCGACGCTCGACAAGGGCTCGAAATACAAATCGTTTGTTCCCTTTTGTACCTAACGTAATAACTAAGTACAGTTTAAAAATTTACCTATAGATATATTTTTAAAGCAAATTATTGCGTGAAAGACCTGTTTTAAAACCAATAGTAACATTCGATTAAGAGATATTTAAATAAGGTGATGATAATAAATAATAATTAACTAGATATTGAAGTTGATTTATTTGATACATTTTTCAAAATGTATCTACTTACTTAAATATAAAAATTTATAGTGGATCTTATTTCTGCAATTTATAATGTAGAACTATAATTATAACTTATAATTAAGCGAGTTGGACGTCCATAAGAGATGTGACAGGTAATAACTGTTCAGATAGAAAAAAAATTGGTTTAGAAGGATAAATACTTGTATTAACACTTAATATGCCATATAGAACTATAACTGGTGTTGTGTTTTTTAAATAAGTTAGTGCATTTACCTTAAGAAGTTAACTGGAGAAGAACTACTAAACTTGTAACAACACCAAGTAAGACAGTAATATCCGTTCATATACCCAAAATAATCCAAATATGCTTCATTGGAGGATAGATGGACCATTGTATCTAGTAGTTTATGTTTGTTGTTGCATATTGCCAGAAAATATTGCTTTCAATTGTTTCTTCACTTTTAATTATTTAAAATTACACCTGCTCAACGGGAAGAACTCAATTAGAGAGAAGGGATGAACAAACATTGTAGATACAGTAAGTATAAAATATAAAGAAAGAACAGGTAAAAGACAAGCAAGAACAATTAAACGAATAGGCAAGATTACACAATATAACAAACACTAAAAATATATCTCAACTAACAATTACGCTAAAAATAATTCGTTAATGTTATGTAGGACAGTATGAAATAGGTATATCGATACAGGATGACATGCAGAGTGTTTGAGAGCTTCTATAGTGAACGGGTTTCTAATATTTAACCAAAAGCAATAATACTCTTATGAAGAAAATGAAAAACGAATAGTTTTTCCAGAAATACATTTCAAATATAATATAGCTACGAAAAAATGCCAACCTAACATGTTTACTGCATTTAAAAGGATGAGCCGGTGGACTATTAAGTAACAGAAATTTTGGGAGGCATCAATGATTAGGTTGTGTCAATAATTGTTTTTGTCTAGGCACATGTGTGACGGACATGCGGTTAAGCCATTATAATTTAAACAGAATATGATACTGATCCGGATTGGAAACCTTTATATTACGGCGTCTGTACATTCATGACTAAGCAAAAGCACTTTTACTGTAATTTATTTGTAATCTCTCTATTTCTATTATGTTACTGAAATAAACAATAGAAGTTTTCCTAAAAATACTTCAAATTGTAACGTAGGTACAACCTTCAATAATCTTTTGAAAACCTGTAAATAAAAAAAATCATTTTCCTAATAAAATTATTGCTCCCTATAAACAGAAAACAATTATCAATAGGTGGACGCTAGATGTAGTTGTGCTACATTTCTCGTACTCAGATATGTCGGGTTTGAGAGACATGATCAATTTTTTTTCTCGTTATAAATACTATACATAAATTGGACATTAGTTGTTGTTAAGTCTTATATTGTCTAAATATAACGTATTCGGTTGTGAATCAGTCAGTGTTTACACGTGGAAGCAGATGTTGTTGCCTATTTCTGTTTTGTAAACTGAATAAAAATTGTAAAATTTGATGATGTCGAATTACGATTACAAATTTAATACAATTATAGTGTCAGTGTATTTTCAATACGAAACAATTAGGTGCCTGTTTCTTATTTTTCGCACTGTTCAAGTTTGTGAAAATCTAGGTTGGTGTATTTCTTCATCAGCGCATTGCCTGTTTCTGTCATTATACAATTTATATTTTTAATGTAGCGGATGATGCAATTAATAAACAATTACTTTTCAGCTTTTTTTGTTATAAAAATTTCATAATATCATTTGAGAAGTAGAAACATATTTTACGTTATTTTTAATGTCTGGATAGTCTTTGAAAGTAAAATCAGACAACCTTAGAAATCTAATATTTTTTTAAAATTTGACCGACACGGTCTATATTAGATTCACAGTGATGACATGTTAGCAAAAACGTATAGGTCGAGCCATTCTGTCTAGGATCACACCGATAACTATTTTTCATCCTTGATTTTAGCTTAATTTTCTTTGTAACAATACATTTCCTATTCCATTAGGAAACTGCTTTTAAATTTTTCTCCACTATGACCACATCCAGTATAGGCAAGTTAGTTTCAGGATTTTTTAAATAAATGATCTTAATGTAGCTGTAGATATATTGAAATCCACATTCTGCATTAATTGTGAAGAATTGAAGTTTGCATATACCGAACTCAAGAAAATACCATGTCTATACCGAACCAATAAAAGTATGTAAAACTATACCTACTTCTCAAGTCGTACGTGAATGTTACAAGTAAGTTATATGATGATACTTGCTTGTTGGTTTCTTCGTAAAATAACTATTTTTTTTTAAATTGAAGCTCAAATAGATGCACAAGATTCCAACCGCAATCTGAAGAAACAGTTGTGTACCCGGCGCATCCACCATTACTATGTTATGAGTAAAAGTATTCTTTGCTCATTTATAAAAAATTATAGACATCTACATTATAAATTCTTCTAACGAGGTATTTGAAACCGAGAAAAATATTTTCACTTAATTTAAAAGTGGGTCCAGCAATAAAAATTAGAGATATCCTTGTTAATTTATTATAATACATACTATAAATACTCTACCAACATTCCGTTTGAGAGGATCTATAAATTATCAGCGGACATAAAAATATTTTATGGGCAAAATGGGATTTATTATACAAATATTCCATCGTAACACATTGTATTCCATTGAAATTTTATTGTCATTGTGTAATACATATTTTATTGTCACATATCTTGGTTGTAATATAATTATGTGAGTGAAGACAGCTTTACATGTTGTAAACTACATTACTCTTATAAGTTAGTCGTCCTTGCACAGATAATAAAACTGAAATATATGGCACAAATATTATGAAATTCCTAGAACAGTAACTTTTGACATACCTATTCTTATGCATCCGCCAAAGCTAAACACAGTAATTTATATTTCAGTTAATATAAAATATTACTAATACTATTTTGACAAATATTGTAATATTAGAGCAATATTATGATCCATTAAAATGAGCAACATCGTTTATAAGAAAAACTTTACGTAGTTTATTCAGTTGTTCATCAATTTTGGAATACCTACATGTAAATTCGTTGGCAAAAGCAACCACTAAAATTTGTTTAAAATTATAAGTGTTTTATAACTTTAGAAAACAAACGGCAAACCAAAATAATCTTTTGGTGGATACAATTTTAAAAACACTGGATTAATAACTGTAGAAAATAGTGCGAGTCTTCAGTGTATGTAGGTAGGTACTCGTATATGTTATGTATTTGTAATAACGGTACAACGCAAAACGCAGTATGGTAAGTAATTCAGGATGACCAGGACTGCGTAAAGTACAAGATTTAATACCGCAGCTGGTATTTAGTAGACGAGGCGCAGCCGAGTTTATTAAAGCAGCCAAGACATTAAACTTACTGTACTTCCAAATTAAACACATAATTTTTTCACCGATTAATATAATTTTTTTATAATAGCAAACAGAGCTATTTATTTTATATTAAAATTTTACGATACCTCTTTCATGAATAATAATAATTTCATCAGGCGTCTGTGGTTGGTATGAGACAATCGTTAATAAGTAAATAATTTAAGTAGACAGTAATCGCCATATTGTTTCTATTTAAATCCATAAAAGAAACTATTTATTATTTGAAATTGAAGGATTCACATTAACTCCGCCAGAAGTTAATCAGCAAAACAAATATAGTGTAATTTATTACCAGAAACATCGACGAAAATATATCAGCAAATATATAAATAATGTATTGATTACCGGGTTGAGAATAGAATAACATTTTCTTTTCCAGAAAATGTACTATTGGTTTATTTTTTTTAATTAAACAAAAGTATGAAATCTTGTTCATTATGGTCAATGTATGCGATGTTCAGACCAAATTTGAATGTCTAGGTATAACAAAATCGATGGTAGAAAGTATCTAAAATTAATAGCATTCTTGAAATGGCAATTGGATGAATATATCCTAAAAGCTCACATGTTTTAGATAATGATGATACATATTTAAGGTATTTCGGTAATTACAAACAAAATATTTTTGTAATATCGAAAATACAGGGTGAATCTTAAATAAGTACAAATATTTTAACCAGCAGTATAGTTTTGTGTGTAGAACACATAATTAATAGTTTTTTTACAAAAAAATCAGAAATAAAAAAGTGAAATTTTAAATAAATTTCGTAATTTTTCAGTAGAAAATTTGTTGAGGACCGCTGGCCTAGACCGACCCTTCATACTTTTATGAGTCATAGTGCTGCAGACTGAACGTGTGGTTCACAGTGTTGCCAGTATTACACAAATGTCTTTGCTTCAAGGAAGAAAAAATCTCAACTTTTAGCGAATTTTGTCAAGTGTAACATTTTATATTATTTTTTATTATCAAACTGTCATTGACTGTCATGACAGATTATCGGAAGCCCAAGTCAAACTTGTTAACCCCACATAATGCATGAAAATAGCAATAAAATTTGCTAAAAGTTGACATTTTTTCCATTTTAAATAAAAAACGCGTGCATAGTTTTTCGTTATTCTTCATAAAATAACTTAAGGAAATTGTGTATTGTGTCCCTTTCTAACAGTGTACAATGACATTTAACTTGTGAAATGTGGATAACTGATTAAATAGTAAATTTTTTAACAAACAGGTAAGCTTGTGTGCACGTTTATGTATAATTTTTGAACATTGGACATAGTAATATCACGTAATATCTTCCTAAATATTTTACGGTAGTATTGAACTTGCGGAAATTCATTTTTAATCGTTGAAGTATAGTAAGGTTAGTTCAGATGTTAAAATTTATGTTAATATTGCTGCGTATCATACTACATACCCAATTTTACTGTACTTATGCTTAAAACAAGTATTTTTAAAATAAAACTATTACGTTAAAGGAAACGTAATATTTATATTGGAGGAGATATCGCAACAAATCATATGTTTCATTAGGTTGTTGGATGAAAAATCAGCCAGCGGTCCTCAAAATGTGGGTATTTTTTTAAAAAATTAATATCTCCGTAAATATTAGAAATTTTTAAAAATGGCTTTCACTAGACTGATTTAAATGACGAACTACACCAGCAGTTAAAATATTTGTACTTATTTAAGATTCACCCTGTATAGTACTGCAGAACCTACAAAATAGATACTAACAGATTAAAGACTAAATATTCGAATGGTAAAGCATTAATATGAATTAATATATTTGGGAAAATGCCAAAACAAGTAACTACTTTTCTCAAATTGAAGGATGCTCACGATTATACCGGTCATTGTTTCCGTAGAACTTCAGCTACACTATTAATAAATTTAGGAGCTGATACACAACATAAAAAATACCTTCATGGTGGATGGAAATCTTCAACGGCAGCTGAAGGCTACATTGAGGAGTCCATAACTCGTAAATCAATTGTTAGCAAAAAAATCCCTACTGCAAGTACGTCAAGTGCTGAAAGCGATTTTTTAAAGAATTCAACCACTTTGAAGGATTCAATAGTTCATAAACCATCTAGTAGTGAAAATACTTCAACCTATATAAACGAAGTATATGTTTAAAAATAAACAAGACAAGAGATATCCCTTACAGGTTGTTCTAATTTCACTATACAGGGTGAACCTTAAATAAGTACAAATATGTTAACTGCAGGTGTAGTTCGTCATATAGATAAGTCTAATGAAAGTCATTTTTAAAAATTTCAAATATTTACGGAGATATTAATTTTTTTTTAAAATACCCACATTTTGAGGACCGCTGACCAGAGAGATCATTGACGTAACCTAATAAAATAAACCATATGATTTACTAAAGGCGAGGTTGCCATATCGTTTGTAAGATAAATAATTGTTTATCGTAAATTCAATTTTTGCGGGTGTTTCTAATTTAAGAACACTTGTTTTTAACAATAAGTAAAGTAAAATTGTCATAAAAGATTAAAATATGAATTTCTGCACGTTCGATACTATGAATTAAAGTGTTTAAGAAGTTACTTTGTTCAATGATTCCAAAAAATATCCATAAACGGGCATAAAAGCTTACCTACGTACTGAAAAAGCAAATATTTAAACAGTTATAAACATTTTAAATGTTAATACCATTGCACACTGTTAGAAAGATTATCACAAATTATACCCTTAAATTATTTTATGAAGAATAACAAAAAAAAATATGATTTTCAAATAACACCTTAGAGTTAATTTTCGCCACATAACCTAAAACAACGTGTCAGTGCTAACCATTTCGTACTTTGTAGTAGGCAGTAATCTACGGTAGTGGGTGAAACAGATTTTGAAAATAAACAGAAAACATGGAATAACAAAATAACTAGCTTGATGTATGTTCAATATCAAGAGTAGGCAAAGTAAAATATTTAAAATCAGTGTCAATCGCATGCAAAAAAGAAACTAGTGCCTCAAGCACAAGTAACAGGTAGATGTCACGAGCAGTAGGTGAAATGTCCCTTAGCAGCCCCACTCTCTAGGATTGACAATCGAGGTCGACAAAGAGGTTATGTTGATGTTACTACCGGAGCCAAGTATAGTCCAGCGCAAAGAAATAAGATGTGTGCAAGTTACAAGTGGAAACATTGAAAGTTAATATCATATATTTTTCCATATTCTCAAACCAAACTAAACTAATGGTTTATTTAAGTAATACACTGCTTGATGCATCTGTTTTAGCAGTTGCGGCACTAACGTATAAAAGGTATTTAAATCGTCTTATTATTTTCACGGGCAGTGTTTTTCTCTTGTGTATTTAATTAATATTTTTTGTGAAATACAGTGTGATTAAATAAAATATGGCGCATTATTCAAAGAGTGAAAAGGTTGACATACTAAAAGCATATTTGTCAAGTTGTGATAATCAGTGATAGTGATAACGATAACGTATTGTGATAAATCAGTTGGAGTGTAATAAAAATGGATAATGAACAAATTCTGGATAACTATGATTGTGAGTAGAGAATCTGGTTTATATTTTCAATTTATTGGTCAGGTATACGAATGGCAAAGGGGAGGAGATGGCCATTAATATTTTCATAAATAAACATATTTGTTGGAGCCTCTTCGAAGACATTAGTGAAACACTGGCAACGTTGTGGAATATACATCCATCATGACTCTCAGATCAGCGGTCCTCAACAAGTTTTCTATTCAAAAATCGCGAAATTTATTTAAAATTTGATTTTTTTATTCCTGATTTTTTTGTAAAAAAATCTATTAATTATGTGTTCTACACAGTGAACTTTACGGCTGGTTAAAATATTTATACTTATTTAAGGTTCACCCTGTATATATTACAATAAATAAAATTACTTTCGTTAATGATTCTCATGTCTAGGCAGTAAATGTGATACTTTAGTGCCTGACAGCTGGCGCTAAAACTACACCTTTAATGTCGATCGTCGAAAAATAATTTGATATGCTGGATGTTATTTAAATAAAGATCTACATACATCTACAATAGAAATGCAATATTTATTTTTTCATTTAATGTGCACTTAAATATAACTACTTTTTATATATGCAAGATTTCTTGCTGTAACAATATTTGTTGTCTTATCTTGGATATTTTGGGGATACCAAGACAAGATCAAGAGAGAGTAAGACAATACTACAAGTAATTTCAAGACAATAAAATATTTTCAGGACCTGGCAGAAAGTCATCCTTTTGTTATGTACCTTAGTATGAGATACTACTAGGTAAGAGTATAACAATTATTGTTTCATGGATGGATGCATACTTATAAATGATTTGTTGTCATCATTTTCAACCAGGAAAGGTCAGCCATTTTTTTATATGAGATTATATTTTTATTTTAGTTTACACAAACTAAAAAACGTTTATGCTAATATTCATCAGCTATGAAGGAAACTAAGACTCAACTTTATATTCAGTATTCATCTAAATAAAATTAATATTTGTAAATGTAAGTGAACAAAAAATGTAAAGAATAAATAAATGTTTATGGAGAGAAATGTTTCGTATATTATCCTATTTCCTTATTAATTATTAATTTTTCACACGATTTAGTTAGCATCTAAATTAAAACCCAAAGCAAGTTAGAAACAAATATCTCTTTACTATACTAATTATGCGAGGTTTCTCTAAGGTGCCTAACAGTTTATATGCTGATAAGTCATTTAGACTAAGAAAAAAAAAATCATGTTCACCTGTTAAGGGTCATTATAAAATTGTCTGAATTTTACACGCCATCTGCACGCACTGAATAAATTGTTTACGGCATTATAAACATTATCACATCCCGCAAAATTCTTTTAAAAAACCAGAACTGACGTAAACTAATGTCACCGTATTTCTCGCCGTAAACTGATCAAATCTGTGAAATTTTTAAGAATAGGAATCTCGAAAAATAAAGCACGTATGACAAAAGTAATATCAAAAATAAAATCCTTGCTTTCTTTATTCACTTTTACTAATTACATTTGTAAGACACGCTTTATTTTGCTATTCTAACTCCAAATTTAAATAATTATTTTCACATAACTATATAAGTTTATGTTATAATAATATCTCATCTCATATCTCATCTACGTATTAAAATAGATTTCTGTACCTAGAAATGTGTTGGTTAGAACGCTTTCTATCGTTATATATTCGTTTTACTTCTGTACCTTTGAATATTCGCAGGTGGTATGAGATAACATTCCTGTTATTTGCTAAATTATATATTATTTAGTTCTTAAATGTCTAAAATTATTTGTATTTGTAGAAAACACTATTTCAAGAATACGGCGTCCTTAAATATATTTTACGGTGTTAGGTGAAAAAGTAAGTAATAAAAATTAGCAATTCACGGTCAATGGGAAGCAATCATGTTCCCTAACGTATTTTTTTTAAAAAAGGTTTAAGAAAGTTATTAAATTTCAGTATTTTAGTTTGACCTTACGCTAATAAGGACCTTCATCTCCTGCAGATGGATTTGATTTGTACATAATCATCTTACTAAAAATGCGATTATTCGTCTATTATTACTAGTGTACAATAGGTAATTGTACAATAGGTAAATTGCTGTCAATGCGAACATAAACAGTGAAATGTGATTAATAAAATGACATACAGTTAGTTATATAATCGTCATACATCGGAACATTTTTAATAAGTGTCTAAGAAAATATGCGGAAATGCAGGGTTATTCACAACTTATCTTAAAAATTAGGAATAGATGCGTCATTAAAAATGGAGTCAATATTGCAAAAAAAATTTAAATTATTGAAGTAGTATTTTCAACATTTACATCGCTGGGCTACTGTAGTCTCTTGACAGGCGATTCCGAATATTGAAATCCGATTACTATTTAATTTTTCAAGTGTCAAAAATAGTTTATGTGTGTAGTAACAACTTTATGGCCATGTGGAAATTCCGATAATGATGTGCCAAATGCAGCTACTTTTAACGCGGTATGCAGTAAGTGCAAGGGTGCCATGCAGAAGTGTAGAGGAGAATCTTCTTGAAATGGACAGTGTTTTTGTTTAGGTCATTAGGCATTGTTTTTATAAAAATAAATGAAAAATTATGCTATATTGTCGCAATTACATATGTGAGCATATGTACTAGTGAAAAAGCTGTGAAAATAGATGCCTGTATTGAACAAACGTATTTTTTTTTGTACAATGTCCACTTCATTAACAACGTCCCTTGATACAGACAAGTGTCCCCCTGAAATGGGCAATAATGTATAATATAAATCATTATAAACTTGAATTCTACTTTTAATTTGCCTCGATAGCGAAAATAAAACTTAATGAAATTTAATAGTTATTTATGCAACAAGTACAAAAAGTAAGTGTTTATTGCACGCGACGTGAAATTGTCGAGTGCAATAAGCACTTTTTGTACGAGTTGCATACAATATTTTTTCTACGTTCATGCAAAAACCAAAAAATGTTATTTAGATGACACTAAGTCTAGGAAAATGTGACGTCGATTTGAACGTTTATGTTTGTCATGATGACAAAACGCTGTAGTAGAATGACAGATGAATCCAATAAACATTTTATTGCACTAGTGCAATAAAGAACTATTTTTTTCACTAAATGTAGTTCAATAAAGTTTTGTTTTTCGCATGAACGTAGAAAATAGTTATTTATGTAACAAGTACAAAAAGTAAGTGTTTATTGCACGCGACGTGAAATTGTCAAACTAGGCCATCAGGCCGAGTAGGACAACACATCGAGTGCAATAAGCATTTTTTGTGCGAGTTGCATTTAATATTTTTTCTACATTCATGCAAAAACCAAAAAATGTTTTATTTAGATGACACTAAGAAAAATATGACGTCGATTTGAACGTTAATGTTTGTCATGATGACAAAACGCTGTAGTAGAATGGCAGATTAATACTTAATAACTTTTTCCACTAAATATGGTTCAATAAAATTTCGTTTTTGCACAAGCGGAGAAAAAAATAATTTTTACAAAAATAATGTAATTTCTAGTTGATCGACACGACTTCTGGGCCTACTTTCCACATAGCCGACACGGATACCATTCCTCATTGCTTAGACGATATTCTCCATCACCTATGGCGCAAACAGAATTATTATCTTCACACTGGTTCTCACAATCTTGGTCATCTATTAAAGTATATTTTTCTTCCTGCTGTAATTGTGAGCATAATATTATTGTAAATCTTGGGTGGGCGATTCTTCATGAATAGAAATTTGTGTATCTGTGTCAGAATCACTAGAAACAATATTATCACATGATTTTAAAACATGTTTAAATTTTTTAGTGCCTGTATTTATAGTCTTTTTGTATGCACCTTTTTTAGTTTTTTTCTTTCTCCTGTTATTCTTTACCTCTTCAGCTCTTAAAAATTTATTTTTTTTTCAGAAGTGTCTGTAATGATTGAGCAATTTCCGTTTCCTCTGCCCGATTGTTTGGATTGTTTACGTGATGGTGCTTTGAGATAAGGTCTTATAACTTAGGGAGAAATTATTTCTAATTCTTCCCGTCCTTGGTTTGTAATACTGGTAGAAGGCGCATATAGGGCACAAGTTGCAGAAGGGCTTAATGAAACAGAACTTGCAGGGATGTCAACTCTATGTTCAGTTTTATTTGTGCCATTTGCACTTCCCTGTTCTAAGATATCATTTCTTTGGATTATTAAGTTACTAGGCACATGGGTGACAAAAGAAGACATAAAGCCGTCCTCAGTGAAGACACTGGAATTTATTGGATATATCCCTGTCTTTTTGAAACTATTACATATGTTGCTTATAGTAAACGACTCACTAAATGCTGGGTTCACGAACTCAGCAATTTCGTACAATGTTACGATTTTTCCTGGGTTGCAGGTTAACCAATTATTCAGAGCCTGTTTATATCTAGATTTAAAATGACCATACTGCTACGTCAAGAGGCTGCAGTTTATGGCTGAAGTGAGGAGGAAGCGTTAAAATAATTATATGGTTATTTCTTGCAAAATCAACCACTTGCAAGTTAACGTGCGTTGTGTGGTTGTTCATAATAATTAAAACTTTCTTATCAGTTGTCAGCTGAACGTATTTCACAATATGTTTGAGTGATTCTAAAAATATTTCCTCTGTCATACAACCAGATGGATTTGCTATTCCTTTGGAGCCTACAGCAGCACCCTTTAACATATTACCTTTAAAATAAACCCGTGGAAAAACAAAAATGGGAGGAACCGTCCCACCAGCTGCATTAATGAAAAAAAGTTACAAGGGTTTCTCTTTCTGCAGAAGAAATCTGGCCTGCTTGTTTCGAACCTCTAACTGCTATTACTTTGGGTGGCTTTGTAACAGTCATACAACCAGTTTCATCGAGATTCCATATCATATAAGGAAGAAAATTGTGTTGTAGAATTTTTCTAAATTGAACATTAAAATATTATTTTTATTAAAGCTGGAGCCTCGACTTACGGAAGTGCTTTCAAGTTTCAGGTAATAATAATGTCTTATTATACTTCATAAATCCATGAAACCAATGAATATCTGCCTTGCAATTTTTAATCCACTCTGATGGTATCACTGTATTATTTGCAATAGCAAACTGATAAGCAAGTTTTCTGGTTTGAGTCGTTGTTAAACCATGACTGTTCCCAATATTCCGAACATATTGAAAATTTTGATCTGTAGCATTTTTATATTGTTTAACCAAGAGAGCCAATAAAGATTTAGAAATACATGTGTCCTTGGGCAACACTTCTAATAGAAAGATTCTCATTTACAACTGCCTCGACTGCATCTCGAATTTCTTCATCAGATTTTGTAACTCGTTTCGCCATTATACCAGCCTATGAAAAGTTTAAATTAAGAAAGATTTCAATATGTTCCATGAACTGGACACTTTTACTCTCCGTGAAATGGACGTCCAATTCATAATAACATATGTGTCTAATAACTCATACTATTTTAATATATACAATTTAAATATAAATTTAGATTTTTACATACCTCTTCCAAGATTATGATGTGCTGTATCTTTTGCTATAAAATACCAATAACGGTATCCACTATTAAGAGCGCAATTAACTTCACAAAACAACACAAATATTTACTTAAAACTGCAATTAAAGTCGAGAGCATCCCTTGTAAACAACAAGTATGTATAACGAGCGCGATCTGGTCTAATAGATGTCACCGGATATGACATATAGGCGGGTAATATAAAATTGATAAAATTTAAACGGGGAGTACGCAAGAACGAAGGTATCCGGTTCATAAACCGTCCAAATCATGGGAACTGTCCCCTACCCATTTTTAAATCATTTTTGAACTGCCCTTTTTGATTTTTTCATACAAAATTGTATCTGTAAGAATCCTCTGCACATTCAATTTTTTTTTTACATAAGTTCTGAATCACCTTGTACCTATATCTAATTGCTTTTTAATTGGGTACTTGAATAATACTTATTTCGTCCATTATGTCATACCTAAGTATGTGGTTGTTTTTACCCACATACTTGAAAAAAAAATAACAAATGACACACACAGACCACAAATAGTAGTAGTAGAATACATATTCATTACACACTTTAAATTAGCATGCTTTTATACAAGCTGCGGTTCCACATTTATAATGATTATCACGTTTTCATGGGAATGATGCAGAAAATCATAGATAACCAGGATTATATCAACGTGTGATTTCACCTTGAACATCATAAATTCAAGGTGAAACTCTTCACTATAACTTTTACATACCTATACCTACTAAAAAAAAATTAAGCAATTAATTGCTTTGAACTAACTTGGCGCAAATAGCTTAAGCATAAATTTTAATCAGTACTGATATATTTACGAGAACTGGAAGGCTAGTCAAAGATTTATTAAATTTATACGTATAAAAAGCTTATTAATATATTTATGTCTTTAAATGGTTTCCCACGCGAATCCAAACTGCCCTGACATGAAAGAGAATAATTTTATAACTTTTCCAAAATGAGGTCTCAAGGATTTTTCAACAAACAGATTGTAAGTTATTTCAGTTTCACCTAAATGCAACTGGATGATTGTTTTATACATTACCACGTCGAATGTTTGTTGTAAATACCAGTGCTAACTGGTAAGTGGATTGCATTTACATCAGCTGATATTTCTTGGTCTGGTTTGTGCAGTAAATATTATGATGGAAACTGAACTCGGAATCTGCGGTATGGTGGTATTACATAAAATGAATATAATATACAAATGGTATCGAAAATATAATGGAAATTAAACTAGAGTTGCGGCACTTTAAATAAATATTATGGTTGAAAGATTCATAGTCAAAGAATTGTTCTACAATGAACAATTCCAAAGATAACATTTAAAGTATACTAGACGTTTTTCTCGAAAAAAACATTTTACATCCGTGAAACACAATTTGTAGGTTCTGTCACAATTTCAAAACAACATTGTACAAAACTTTGACACAAATTATAACTGTTTCTATTTGTGCTATAGCTGCGTGAATTTTCATGACAATGTTTTTTCCTGCGTGGATATAGAAAAAGGGTTATCAGTCTGTCAGTATTCGAGTTTGAAAAACGATCATCATGGAGAAAAATGGAGAATTTTCAAAAGGATAATGGCAAAAACAGGAGAAGATCCATACCTATATTTATATTATATTATTTGCTTTTAGTATGTAACTTACTTTAATAACATATTGTCACAAAATTTGCTCCGCTCGCACCCAATTCGTCGACTGTGGTATCGCGAAACGCCATATTGCTCCGATCATCCCTACGCGATTCTGGTAAACAAACAAATAATGCCGTGTATCGAGGCGCAACTGGAAAAATTGAGAATCGACGAGAATCGTTCGAGACATTGATCTAGAGATGCTAGAAAATACCTGGAATATTCGTTTGATCTATAAAAGAAGAATAAATGGCCGAGTCAGTCAGTCTTGAATTCTCTAATTCTCTAGTTGTTATTTGGATATTTCGGAGAGATCAATTAGAGTTCAGAGTGATTTAGATAGTGACTAATTAAATAGTGTTTAGTTGAGTTGTAATTAGTATTCAGTAGTGTACAGAGTAGTTAATAAAGATAAGTGATTAATTAACGGATTGTTTTTCTGGTAAGAGAAAAAGTCTTGGTAGGAAACCCGTGAAAATATATTACAATTATTATTAAACAATACCTAGTATAGATTGTTCGTATTTTACCTTGATATTCCTCATATTTGCAAAATTAGACTGCAGGATAAGCTTGATTTATTTTGTACGAATATAAATGAAATTAAATCTCAATGGCAATATGAATGTAACCTAAAAATATACTATGGTATCTCCTTTAATTAAGTTAGTTTGCATTTGTTATCTTTAATATTTCTGTATTGTGTTTATTATCTTTATTTATTGTGTTGTGTTCTCTATTCTGTTATTGGTACTATACTAACGGATAGTGCATTGTTAAAATTAAATGGATACATAAAATAAATATTTATGGTGCTGTTATAAGTTAGAGCACGTAGCAAATGTCTATATCTAGTGGTCACTGGCTACTCAAAGCTAGACCTGAAAATGTCCAGGACTGAAAGCGACCATTATACTATGGGTATCATTTAAAGTCTCAACCTGTACACTGATAGAAATGAGTGGATATTTAATATTTTGTTATGCTCTATTTACACAATATTTTCTGGAAATTTATAATATATATATATAGTATGGAAAAATAAAATATGTTTTTATTAAAAAAAAAATTAGGAAATTTCAGGAATAATGTGATAATACAGTGTACTACTTTGGAACTATTTACTTTTACTCAATTTATTATGAAATTTTACAGAGTTATGCATGTGATTTCTGTTGCACATGCGCAGAGGCACATCAATCTAACCTAATACGTTTTAATTGTGTTAAGGTAGACCAACATATACGGGTCATTAATAACGACATTTTGTGGGATATTCGAAATTATGCTAATTTAAATGTTATACAATTCATAAATATAATCGAAACTCAAATGGTACGTTGTTTAGATGATTGTCTAAGATGAGTGTCTAAACCATGCAACATTCATTTCAAACAATATATTTATTTTTGTGACAGTAATATCTACAAATATTTAAAAGCAGGGAAAATATATGTTTCAAGAATCAGATGTCATTTTCAGCGAAATATTTCAATACATTTTCTAATAAATATGTGTAACCAAATACATTACAATACATTTAGATTTAGATTTAGATGGATGAACAATACACTTTTAGAAAAGGAGATGCATAATTCACATTTAGAGGATGGATGGACAAATTCCACTAATTAAGTCTTCCTACACAGTAGTTATTTCTTTTCCTCACAAGCCTTCTGAACAATTTAGAACACTCGCATAACGTATTCATTGTTGAATTCTAATAATAAAATTAACTGTATTTCTAATAATTTGTTAGTGAGAGACATCCTGCATATTGTCACACTTAAACCTGTATATTTGAACATCTCAACAAACAGATTTTTTTAACACGATAACATTAAAATTAAAAAAAATCCTCTTTATAGCTTCACCTATTGACACACTCTATACATATAACCATCTTTACCTTTATTCGGTCAGTGGTCGCGCGGTTTAAGGCGTCAGTACTTGAATCGAGGTGACTAGATCGGTGTTGGTTCGAGCCCAGCTGCCGGTAGATCGTATATAAGCTATATTCGTGGAGAGATTTGGCGCCCTCTCTGCAGGTATGGTAGGGTGGAAGAATGTTGGCTTGGGTCAATGTGAGAGATTGATACCGGTTGATATTTGACTACCCCCCTAATTAATGAGGTTTTCCAGGTTTCCCTCATTCCTGCACTGAATAGTAGTTAGGGCCTACCAACGTAAGTCGTTCTTGGGCGCAAATGCGGCCTGCTTAATAATAATATTCCGCCCCCTCTCCCGCACAAGTCTCCGACTTCTGGGCTAATCCCTGTGATTAGAATGAGGGGTAGAGATATTATTATTATTATTATTTATATTTTATTCAGTCATATATGCAAAATAATGTTAGTTACTGAAATAATTTTCGCAACGCGTATTTTTTAATTGTTGTTATATAGGTTAATATATAAAAGTACAAGAAAATTTAAATTACAGTAAAATAGTAAAATTACATATGTTTTACAATTCCAACCTAAAAATTACAATGTACAAATCAATACAACTTATAATGTTGGACGTTTCCGATGCAATTTAACATAATAGTTGTAAAATCAGGTAATATAATATGGAATTTTATACATGCTTTATTTCTGTAATAGTACAACATCCATATTTCATTTACAAAATTAATATGTAATATTACATAACTTTACGCTGGTCACAATTCAACGTAAAGTTATGTGAAAATACCATAGAAACCATGAAATATATAGAACGATAATAGAGGTGCCGAAAATAGTCAACCTACGGAGAAAACGTGAATCTGGTAATTTGCAGTACATAACTTAGCTTTTATAAATTGGTTGCTCTAACGGGATAGCTTCACACCAATGGGCGAGATTTTATAATATGAAAATTTTACATCTAATTCATAGAAACGTGATTTCTATGGTCCAATTACAAATATTTCGTTATAATTTCATTTGTACACTGGTATTAAATTGCAGTATAGCCAACAGCTTACATTAAGTTTTCCCGAGATGGTTGCTCCTAACCTAACCTAACCTCCTACATAGTCTGACTATTTTTAAGTTTCTAATGTAAAGGCTTTTGGCATTCTATATATTTTATGATTTCTATGGAAAATATAGACAAATTAGAAAAACGGAATATCAGGAAAAAACCATCCTGTGGGCTAATGCTCCGACCAGCATTGAATTACTCTGGAAAGCAAACAACCAAAGTTAGTTGGCAGCGGGATCTGCTCCATGTGTCGACATCTAGTGATCACTGGCTACTCAATGTAGGGCTAGAAACAGCCACAACAGAAAACGACCTACTATACTGTGGATACCATTGAAAGCACCGACCTATACCGCTAATAGTATTTGTGATATCTGCAACTAAATGTAGACTAGACACTAAATATGCTAGGTCTCTCGTACTTAGGTCCTTCTATGGGCTATGACAGAATGTGAACAGCCAAGATTGGGCATCGTTTGCCTTACCTATGGCACACTGACCAGAGCCAACGAGCTCGAAACTGGTGTATGTCTGGTGAGCGCCGCTGACGACTAATCTTGGCTGATTGCTCTAGGTTTGCAGGTGTAATTCAAGGCCGGTGGGGGAATTAGCCCGCAGAGTAGTTACGAAATTCCGCTCTGGAAACGTTAGGACTAGTTTATAAGATAACATGCGGCATATGGATTAAGAACGGATCAACGGGGAGAAATGAAAAAAATAGTAAATGTAGTGAACAGAATAATGATGTCTACTTCATTATATTTCTTTGTCAAGTTAGTTGCTTAAACCCGATATGTGTGTGGTGGCGCCGCTGACGACTATCCGTGACTGTTTGCTCTACGCTTTGCAAGTGTAATTCAATGATAGTCGGACATTAGGTACATAGTTATTTCCTGAAATTGTGCTTTTGCAAATACCGCGATGGCCGATGGCGATGCCGGTCGGGGCTTCCAATAATACCCATACGGTGGGCCGTTTTCTGTTGGCCGTTGTATTTAGGTTCAACATTGAGTACACAGTGACCACTTGATGTAGACACTAGCTACTTCTCATGTACTCATATTCTTCTGTCGACTATGACCGAACTCAAAAAGCCAGGGTTGGTCGTCGGTTGCCTCACCTATAGTATACTGGTGAGACCTAACAAGTTCGAAGTCGGCATATGTTTAATGGCACCGCTAACGATTAACCGTAGCTGTCCGCTGTAAGTTTTCAGATGCCATTAGCCTGCAGAAGTAGTTATTTCCTAATTTTTTTTCAGATTAATAGGTAAATACTTTGATAAATAAAACTAGAACGGTTGTATTTCAGTTTATCAATAGCCCAAGAATTAAAAATTAGTTATCTTGAAATTAACATTTTTTGACATACTTTCCCTAACCCTATGGTTTTCATTTGATAGTTGCTAAAGAAAAGGTAAAGATCAGTAATAATATCACTTTGTTTAGCTTTCACTGCTGAAGTGGTAACAATCATCTTTATTAATCATAACATTTTGGTACATATGTAGGATATTTTTCCACACGTTTATTTTCTATTATATTCATTTGTTTGAGGAAGTTGTAAGAAAAAGTACAAACGATAAATAATTATAGTACTTAACTATTAACTACTCATAAATATTTTCACGAAAGTTTTTATCAATATAATTTGAACACTATTAGGGGTTGCAATTAATCTGAATTAATCAATAAATTAACATATAAATAAATGAAGGTAATAGGAATAAGGGGTAATAACTACTTAAGAAAATTTAATAAAATTTGAGTAATGTCAAAATGTTATAACTAAGATATACTAAAGCCACTTTTAAAAATGGGTCTTGCTTCCCACATAGGCCTACATTATACTTTTATGTTTATGGCAGACGAATTGGGCGTGTGACCTCGCCTAAGTCGTCTGTAGTAAGCTCTGTAAATTCTTCATGCATCCACCTTTCATAGAGCTTACAAGGACGCATATCACCGACAAAATCTTCTTCACATACACCACAACTAACTTTTTTCTACTACAGGGTTTGAAGCTCCGCAGTTGCTGACCTTGCTTCTTCTTCTTCTTGAACTGTAGAAGTGAAAGAGGAACTCTTCTGTATGAATTGCAAGATTACGATTACCAGACTGACTGATGTTTTACCCTTCAAAGAGCGCCCTGATTACCTTCTGAGTACGATAATTTAATGACTTTTCCATGTTTTGGTGGGTTTAATTAATTCCATGTTAGATGGTTCTGTTCTTTAATAATAGCAAGTGGATATTCATCTTTTGAATTCCATTTTCTATTAGTATTGTCATTGCCATGGGTTTGAGAGGTACTACAGGATCGAAGAACAGGACAATATGCTGGCAGAAGTGAAAGTGGTTCAACATTAACCGAAATAACATGTTTGTCGAACGTACATAAAAATATCCGAGAATCTCTTCTTGCATATTTTGCTTTCGTCACAACAGTTTTTGAACGATCGATATACGCTTTTATCAATGGGTAGCAATTCGTGTGTCGTATGGCTCGGTAGGTATAGTAAATGAATGTTGAGTGCATCGGCTTCTTTTACAACTGAAATGTCCAAATGAGAGGCAACATCATCAAAGTTTAAAATCACAAGAGGCTGAGAAATGTAGTGGGCAAAATGATCAAAATTTCTATAGTTATGCTATCTTTCGCTGACATCGCAACAATAGATCCTGGGGACAGACCATCACTAAAAGTGTTTTGTTTTCTTTGTAACACTCTCCGTATGTTCTGGTCATCGTCCATATTTATTTAAAAAATTTTTCAGCTTATTAAAATAATCTTCCACAATAAACAGATTTAATTTTTGAGCAATTTTCCAGGGGGGGTTCATAGATTGGGCTTTCTTCTGAGTCAGTTGGGGATGTTTTTTCATAAAATATTTGTACCAGTCGCTACCAGTAACTTCCTTTTCAACATTAAAGCGATGTCTTATAGTCTATGATTTTCTGCATAACAGTACACGCATCTTCTAAAGACTTCGGCGTCACAGGTAACCCCTATCTCAGCAAAACGAAGAATTTTTTCTCGATATCTTGTCTTTGACTGCTTGATACAGTGGACTTTGCATCTAAATTTCTTTTGCTGGATCGCGTTAATAAATGATTTCGCGTGCACCGTGAAATACCACACTTTTATTCAACATACTACTGCGATTTACCTTCGCTTAACAAGCCTAGTCTCATCTCCATCATTTCTTCAGTCCAGTTTACACGTAAATTATAATAAGTTTTATTACCAGCATTGTTGGATTTGAGGTTATGGAGAAAAAAAACTTTTGTCAATCGGTGGAATATTCCAATTAAATATAGCTTATTTGTGCATGAACACATACCTGATGTACAAATTATAAAATACACTCTTTTTATATGAAACCGAACGAAGCAAAAGGAAAAGAAGGAATATTGAGAGAAGGTATCATTAGTTGACAAACCACAGGGAGAAGGCACGCAGTAGAGTGGACAAAGGAACTACTGGTCCTTTCTAAATTGCAACTTGCTTTGAAAAAAAAATGGAAGAAGGTGTAAACTAAACGGTAATTTGTATTTTAGGCATGGGTAGTGTCGTGGATCTCGTGGATTACGTCATCGTCGCCTTTTTCAAAAGAAAATTTGTTAATGTCCAACATGGACAGTCAGGCGATCTTAGGACCTTTAGCCTAGTGAACCTTATATGATTTCTAGTAAACACCTTTCTAGCTACGTACATTAAGTTTTTCTTTCTTTCGTGCAAGTCATCAGGAGTGAAAGTGGTTGCCCCAGTCTACAGACTGACTTCTTCCGAGCTGGTAGTCACTTCGTCATTTTAGGTTAATTAATGTTTATAGAGACATGCCTCTCTTTTTCTGAGAAGTAACTCTGGAACTAGTGTCCATAGGTTCATATTTATATTTAATGTTGTCTACACTATCCCATAACGTTACGTGGTGTGTTGTTAGAAGTCGTGGTGCGTTGTTAGAAGTCATGGTGCCTTCTGTCTTGTATTTCACAACTTAATGATGGTTTTGTCGTGGTTTATGGAATATTGTACCCCTAGGCTTTGCAACTGCTGACTTATCACTGTTATTATATTTCAGGTGATACGTTCACTCCTTCAAACAAATGCTAACGTGTTTCTCTGTCTCTTAAATGCATATATTGCCGCATGTACACGGAATGCTGTGTATATCAGGGTCCTGCAACATATTGCTGATAATTTTGGGAAAACTGTTCCTATTTGCCTTGAGGTATTGTAGACAGTATTGATAACGTCCATGTCTATAAGTGTCTTCCTGATTACTCGTTCAATGTTTATGTTGTTATATCTATTTTCTCTGAGAGCAGATCATAGATGATGTTCTCCATTTAAGCGTTCTCGTTTGCAAATGGTTTGTACTCGATACACTAAGGTGTTGACAATTCTGGGCCAGGTGGTGATGATACTCAGCATTCAAATACTTGTCAATGTATGTAGGCTTTCTAAAACACTGGATCTCTAATGAGCTGTCTGGTATTTTTTTCACTAAAACATACGAAAGGGAAGGGTTTTCTGTACTGATGTGGTCTCACAATATTTATATGTTGTTTTGTCTACGAGACCATTTGATGATTGCTTTATCAACATATCTGAACAATCATTTGCGTTTTAGACCCACCGAGAGCTGTGTTTCTAAAAGCTTTCCATATAAATGTTTGCTAAAGCTGGGAATAAAGATAAACTTCCTTCCGTTTGTTCATACAACTGATTTTTAAAGAAGATGAAGGTCCATTTTTTTTTACTTGACGACTTTGTGAACATTGACGTCACATCGAAACTCACTAGTATATCGTCTGAATACATCCCACTGTCATTCAATAGTGTGTATTCCCGTTCCCACCCAGTTCACATTTTCAATTTACAAAATTAATGACACCTCTGGACTTATATAAATCATATTTGTAGGTGATGTTTAATATTACTTCATATTTTATTGCTTCAGATACTCATCAAATTGCTCAATATTAAACAGCATTACAATTTAATTCACTGGTTTCATTTATGTGTTAACTCACACTGAGTCATTATTATGTACCTATATTTATATCGATAAGATTAAGTAAATTTAATATTTATTTATCTATTCTCCATATTGATTCATTAGAATCTAGAACAAAATAAAGTTTCATGTTCTTTCAAAGAGATTGATGGAACCAGAGAAAAAAGATGGAGGGAACAACGAAGCAACTGCGGACAACGTTGTTTCTGGGTTTTTGCCCTTCATCAGCGCAGTGCAGCTTAAAAACAGGATGGAATAAGAAGCAAGGGCAAAGGACACGAACACAAGAGAAGCCATCAAGCCATTAAAATCCACCTGTCTCTTATAAGATTATGATCCATTAAGCTCCTTTCTTCCTTGTATATTTCCTGGCTGAGACCCTGACAGTGGTTGCTGGACTCTATTCCGCGGCGACTGTTGCTCTTGGCCTCAATACTGAGGCTGTGTGACACGAAGCCGCAAATAGAGATAGGCAGGCTACTTCTCATTCTCTTGTGTTCGTGTTCTTTGCCCTTCCTTCTTATTCCATCCTGTTTTTAAGCTGCACTGCGCTGATGAAGGGCAAAAACCCAGAAACAACGTTGTCCGCAGTTGCTTCGTTGTTCCCTTCATCGTTTTTCTCTGGATCCATCAAGCCGTTAAAATCCACCTGCCTCTTATAAGGTATAATATTTATTTATGAGTACTTATATACCGACATCGTGTTTAAAAAAATGTGTAATCAAATCTTAAATATATTTTCTTACTAACTACTAAGATGAAATTTCACTACGTTGTTTTATTTGCCATACTTGCCATATGTCATTGGCTAACTAAAAGATAATACCTACCTACCTCTCAATAAATCATAAAATATATGAAATGAATAAAACATTTTGAATTATTATTTAATATGAAATACTTAATGAATTGTGTAAATATTTGGGATAATCGATAAGAAATTGTTATTTAGGTAGACGGGTTCGTAAGTATATTTAAATACCTACTTATGCTTCAATCATAATAAATATTCCAATAAACAATGTAATTTATGGTAATCAAATTGGGAAGAAGGTTATGAAAAAGTCATATATAAGGATTAGGATATTAACGACACACAAGTATTAGCTAAACATCATTATAAAAATGAATTTAACCTATTTGTCATAACCTTCAGAAATGTATTATTCACAGTAAAAGAATAACATGGTATCGCATAACGTCAATGATGTCATATATTCAAAATTTCTGATCTATTAGTATAATACTTCTATTTGATCTTTAATAAGTTTCCAGAGTATTATACCCTGGTCTAGGTAACTGCTACCAGGGACAGTATTAATATGCACACCCCTAGTCTTACCTAAGATTCTTTGACCTGACCTTATTGTTCTCCCGCTAGGCTCTGTAGAAGCAGACCCGCTATCAGTTACCTCTGAACTAGCCCTATTGATTTCGATTTCTGTTGATGGTATTAAGGTTGCTGCGGTCGGAACAGTTTCTTGAGTAACGATGACTTTTTGTCCATGCTTTCAAAGGTTTCCGCTCTTTACTGTCGTCATCAGTGGTGACTCCGCAAAAGCTTTGCCGTAACAACTACATGTCAAAGAACCACAGCTAAATATAGAGATGTGCACATTAATTCTGTTACTGTCGGCGAACTAGGCCACGGTAAAACAACCAACCCGGAAAACTGTTATAGATCAAGTAACAACACCAGCTTCAAAACCACTAGGATAGGATAATACTTCTGACACAAATTTAAACTTTATCCGAAATCCAACCACTCGCACAAAGTTACAAAATGTAGCAGAATAAATTGAAACCAGTTGATTACATTTTCTATATTTTATTTCAAATATTTCAGTAACTTACAATAAATTAAATATGTGGTTATTCTATTCAGTTTTAAAAATTTTAAAATGCTTTTCATTTTTTTATATATATTCATTTTAGAAAAGTAAACATTTATATTTTGGTATTAGCTCTTCTGCTAATTCAAATTAATTTTTAAAAAATACTAAAACCTGTATCAAAAGATATTGCTCTGTAAAAAATTACGAAAAGTACAAGTTATTCAATATAAATGTAATGAATTACTAAGCAGTAAGTAGCAGTAACATTACAATATTTAATTTCAAACGAAATTTTTCAATTTAAATACAATAGCCAATAAATTCCCTATAATTCAGTATTCAAAGTAGGATAATTTTTAATTGAACAGCTGTTAACTGTATACTTATGCGAGCTATTTAAAATTAATATTATTTATAGTTATACTACCTGATCTACGAGTATAAAAGGTAAGTGTTTATTGTTTTATGCAAATTTAATTATTTTAACTTATTACTTAAGTTGATATAGATATAGAAAGAATGTCATAAAACTGTCAAAATATAAGGAGCAATTTTAGGACACCTGAATCTAATAAGATTAGCACCTTGACAGTAGTCATTCTTATCAGTGTTCATTCTTATCGAATTACTCGGGTACATACTTACAATAACCGCAATCAATTATTCCAAACTAATTTAAGCAATACAAACTTATTTTAAATTTAAATTAGCTAAATTTTGCATTCCAGAATTTGTTTAATCAAGAATTTTTTTTGACATTTTAATAGTCAATGATCATAACATTTTTAAATTATACCGCTCAAACAAAAACAATACATATACATGGTGCAACAAAGAGGCAGTACATAATGCGTAATTTCGACGACAAAATATGCCGATTTAATCCTTCTCACCTATATACAAACATTAGGAATATTAGGAAGTTCATTTCAAGGAATAGTTACTTACTGATGAATTCTCCATAAAAATATTATAACTACACAAGTCATCAACATGAATCAAGAGTTTGCAAGATATTACAAATTGTAACTGCCATATTTAACAATTATGGAAAATCTCTAATTACCTATTCATAGTAAGTGTTATAGTAGAAAATTTAATAGTGAAAGAAGTTTTATATATATGTAGGTAAGTACCTATACAGGATGTCTCGAATTGCATAAGCTGTTTTATTTGTTGGTAAAACTTTCTAAAATCAGATTCCATAAACTTCTGGAGTTCAACTTGAAATTCATGAAAATGATTTATTGAAATATATTCGAAACGTCTATAAGAAAATATGGCAATTGTAAACCACATTCATTAAGAAGCAAGTATAAAACTGAAGACACGGGAACATCTTCATGAAGCAATTTTAAAAGTCTGCACGGTTCAAATTTTGTGAAAATACTCATATCAAACAAATCGAGACAAAATGTTACACTGTAAAGTGTAAAAACTTAGAAAGTGAAATATCTGCGAAATCTTACATTAGCAATTTAACAAATCATTTCCAGACATGCCAATTTAATGTAAAAAACTGATTGTTTTGAAACTAATTTCAATAAATATAAGCTAAACGTAGGGAACATCCATTATAAAATTATTTAAGTAGAAATATTTTAAAATACTACCGAAAATTCTAGTGCATCTACCTAAATAACATTGGACAAAGTAACTGCTGAAAAAATATTGGTTTCTACCATACCAATGAAGATCGAAAATGTGGAAAATATTACTTGCATCGTTTTAATATAATTGAAATTTCAACTTGAACACTTGAAGTTTATGCAATCTGTTTCTCTGATTTTCAAAAGTTTACTAAGAAATAAATTTAGCTTATGCAATTCGAGATATCTTGTAGGTACTTAAACATATACATAGAAAACTTCTGTCACTATTAAATGTTTAGAGGTAAATAAAAAGTAGGTCATATTATGAAAATTGCATTACAGAAAAAAAAACAAATCTGAAAAAGAATCAGAAAAAGAAGAAGAGGCAGAAATTAACGTATCTAGTTATAACCTAAATGACGATGACGTTGTACTCATAAAATATGGAAAAGTAATTAAAAACAAATGAGTTGCTTGTAGCAACAAATTTCTATACCCACAACTAGGTCAACTATTTAAAAAGATGATTTTGTTCTAGTTTCAGTATTTTATTGCAAAATATGGGCACGTGATTTCTAATGAATATACAGGGTGTTAAAAAAGAGTGTAAAATATTTAATGAGGTAATACTATTATGAACCAAAATAAGCAGAAAAGTCTCAATAAACATGGGTCCGCAAAGTAACGGTTGTGGAGATATGGAATGTTTTATGTTTTTTAGCCCCTTTTTTTATTTTGCAAAAACGTTGTGTATTTTCTTATAATAATTGGTTGATATTTAGTGAAATAAACAGTACGTATTTGACAGTTCTCAGTGCACAAGTTTTCTTTCGCTATGGCTGGTTACGCAGAATTAACAGACATGCATCTCATGTATGGTCGTGCTAATGGGAACACCACCGAAGCGCGACGTCTTTATGTTGACGCTTATCTAAATCGCCAGATTCCTTCACAACGCATGTTTGGAAGAATTCACCAAAGTGAATGCGGAGAATATCAGCCGAGGTAGGAATTAGTGGTCCTTTTATTTGGAGAATCCTTCACGAGCAACTGCTTTATCCATACCATGTGCAACGAGTACAGGCCTTAAATCCAATAAATGATCATCAAGCACGTTTGGTTTTTTAGCCGCTGGTTTCTACATCATGATGCTGAAGACCCTCGTTTTCTTGCAAACATTCTTTTTACTGATGAGGCCGGGTTCACAAGAAATGGAATATTTAATTTTCACAACAGGCATATTTGGGCCGACGAAAATCCTCATGCTTTAATAGAATCTGGACATCAGGTACGTTTTTCATTAAACATTTGGATGGGTATAGTAGGTGACAGAGTTCTAGGTACTGTTGTTTTACCAAACCGATTAACAGGCGCTGCTTAACTCAACTTTCTGCAGAACACACTGTATGAGTTTTTGGAAGACATTCCATTGAATCAGAGGCAACAAATGTGGTTCCAGCATGGTGGTGCTCCAGCTCATTTTTCCATGGCCGTTAGAAAGCATTTACACGAAGATGTCGTGCCTGCTTGGAAATGGACGGAGGGCACTTTGAACATCTTCTGTAACTTTGTTTTTTGTTTGTTAAAAGCTTCCTTTATCGGTTTATTCCTAATAAAATAAAATGTTTGGAAAACGAATAGTGGTCCATATCTCCGCAACCGTTACTTTGCGTACCCATGTTTATTAAGACTTTTCTGCTTATTTTGCTTCATACTATTACCTCCTGACATATTTTACACTCTTATTTTAACACCCTGTATTATGTACCTATGTATTGAGTTGTGGTTACTGTTAATGGTCTACTTGAGACGTTTTCTTGACACATTAGATATCTACGAACAATATAAAATAATATTTGTATGACTATTTGCAACTGTATCGAAACTTATTAAGTTACTTAAAAACATGTGTATAGGTAAGTATCTTGAAAATATATATATATATTAACTTATTATTACCAATATAATATACTTCTTTCTTAATTTATAATATAACACCTCCTTAGTGTCTGAATAAACATTTTAGTTTCTTAATCAACTGCAGTTTAAAATATTATTTTTATTATTGATGTTGAAAATAAAAACATATTTTATTAAAAAATAATAATATTTGATAACTGAGAGCAAAATCGTTCACCAGTAATATGCTCTGTACCTATAGGAAATAACGATTTGATAATAAATTGAAGTATGTAGATACAAATTAAAATGAGTACTGCAAATATAAGTTGATGTTTTGTCCTGTAGTTTGTACACTTCTTGCCATTAATTGTAGAAAATATGCCATTAATATGATAATAAATTATGGTTATTGTTTTTGTTGTATACAAACACAGAAAAATGTAGGTATCAATAGAAAGCGTCTAGACATAAAGGTTAAGCGGAGGTTTTTACCCTTTAGAAATGATGTGATGCATTTAAATAGCATTTGTTTCTCGTATACAAGATCAGAAAACAAATATAATTGACCAGGCGGTACTAAAAATAAACAAATAAATATGGAATAATTAACTTTGTAGTTATTTCCTCATTTTCTATTCATAAGCATAAAACACAAAGAAATATAAGCTATATAATAAGATCTAGTGTTAAGGGATTTGATCCCATAGTGCAATAAGTGAGAAAGCAATTTCGGTGAGATAAAGGCATGAAGGAATCTTACAGCAGACCTTAAATAGATCACTATCACGTTGTCGTCAACATAATGCTGAGTGTACATAACGATCTCAAGGAAAGCGTAGAGAGGTCACAGTCCTACTTCGTCTCCTCAATCCAAGACGGTGTCTGGTCGCCTTGACGCTCGTTCAACGTTTATAAGTAGGTATTTGCTTCATAGCTTTGCGATAGTGTCTATTGTACTTGTATACTATCTATATAACTTGATGTGATGTAAACTATTTTTCTGGTGTATCTTATATACAGGGTGTGCCGAATTTAATGCGACACAGAGCAAGAGTAGATTCCTTACATCAAAATAATGCGATTAAGCTAAACTTACATTAGTCCATTTGTGGCTAATAAAAAAGTTACAGGGCGTTGAAGTTCAAATTTTGAATTCTAAATTCTTAAAATTCTTAAGTTGTAAAAGAATTAGGGCGCTACGAAATGTACAAAACGTTACGAAAGTTTTAATAGAAAATATTGTTCTCCTATTTATTTTTCACAAATAAGGTATACTTGTTTTATGTCGATAAATTTAACCGTTCTCGATTTATTTCTTGTTTTTAAGTTAAGATAATTCAAATTAATTTTAAAAATATCTCGATAGCAACTGAAATTATATGCGTAGCTATATCAATACCTATTTTAATGTACTGTAAAGGTATTTTAAGGTAATATAAATCAATTCTCTTACAATTCCTATCAATGATGTTATATGTATGCTTGCTGATACCAAACATCTATAGGTATGCTAATAAACAATTCCATAGACAGCTATTCAATAATTATCTAAAATAAAAATTAATCTACCTAAATACATATAACTTCATTGATAGGAATTGTAGGAAAATTAGTTTATATTAACTTAAAATACCTCTACAATACAGTCAAAAAAATTACAAAAGCTAATAATAAAGAGTATATCGGTAGATTGTGGACGTAATTCAACGCTGGTCGGTGTTATAGTCCGCAGAATAGTTAGTTTCACGCAATATTATTAATACCTAAAAATTTATAAAAGAAAAATATGTCAATACTGTTAAAAAACATAAAACACCTGCAACAAAAATAGTAAATGTGTATCTAAAAAATAAACCAATATATTCTTAAAGTGAAGAATCCCTTTCTTATTCTTAACCTAGGACCGAACAGAAATAGGTACAATGGTTTACAGCCATAATGGCACTCTTTAAAATTAATTTTGAGACCTCTTTTAAACTGCTGACATATTTGTAATGAACTCTACTTTCAACTTTCAATATTAGTTCTTAGTTGTTTTACTCTCCAATAGAGATTTAATGAAATTTCTACTCAAAACTTCCAGAAGTTCAAAAACAGTTTTGAAGGAGTGTCATTATTATTGCAAAATCATGTACATTTATTTATTTCAATGCGGCAAAAGTGCCTAATTACAACCTGCGATAAAATATCTTTCTTTCATAATTTTTGACTTTTTACTTTACTAATTATTATCAACAATAACAACAACAATGTAGCCGTTTGTTTGACATAGATATTTGGTGTCAAATAATTTTGTTTAACATTATTTTTTTCTTTGCTATTCAAAATTAATTTGAATTTGGTTAAACCCTTTAAGGTACAATAATACAGTACCTTTAAGTAGTTAGGTAAAGATTTTTCTGTCCATAAAATATTTATGTTATTAAAGGTATAATAATTACTACGATCCGAATACAATAAGCAATCTGAGCGCACTATAACCGTATAATTTCCCTTACTTTTTTCATTTCTTCCTGTCCCGTATCTCTTATCGCCTAATTCTATTTGAAGATAAGCGATTTTATTTAAGCATAAATTATTATCAATTATTTTCAGCAACAGTGTAGTTATATAAAATAATTTGGCGCTTCTAGGATGCCCATTTATTTGGTTCTTTTTAAGTATAAGCTCTAATTTATTCGTATCAAAAAATTTGATTTAGGGCGTCCTAGAAACCAGATATTTTCTAAGAAAACTGTGCAAGAAACTTGTAAATCGGATAATTATTACGGTTATTTAGGAACTAGTTTCAAGATACCTACATTTCTGGAGAAAATATAAGATATCTGGAAAATAGTGTCATACTAAACGGGTTTCTGTATCTGACCAAAAGCAACAAAAACTCTTAACAAATGCAAACGGTGGTACAATTAAAAATACCGATTCATACTATAGCTCAAGTTACGATCTAGTTAAAAATTCTAGCACACATATTGTATTTATTATATTATTCACATTTTCAGAACGATCCAGTAACAGCTGGAATTGTAGTACTTCTTATGGTATTGTGATCTGATCGGGATCAGACTGTGACTTGATCTGCAGTATGAATTAGAATAAACCTAAACAAAAACAAAACCTTTTGAATGCAACTTGCTTACGATTTGTTTAATGTATCAGTATTTATAAAGTAAACAATAAAATATTTCGTAAAAATTCTGCAAACTGTAACTAATTATAACTGTTGCTTAATTAATTGTGTTCTGAGAAAAGTTTTAAGAAAAACATTAACGGAAAGTATGTATAGGGGTAGTTGTAATTACTTTGTTGAAGCACATGATATGGTAGATCTGCAACGTTGTGACATACTCAGAACTTTGCTATCATAACTCTAATAATTACTTTTATAAGAAAAAAGAATTAATTCTTTAAGAAAAACTAATGATTAATGCATTTACATTCTAACTCTTACTCCTTTTTTGTAAATAGTTACTACAAAATAATTTAAGAGATTTGACACTTCACTTAGATAGAAAACAGTTGTCTGAATTGGTAAAATAGGAATAAAGTGACTTGATACTCAGTTGTATCACCCGGTATATCCATCTAAACTCTGGCCAGACGTGACTTGTTTACAAACAACCAGAAACTGATCTTTTAGACACATATCTTAGTTCTCTAAGATTTCGATGAATCTTATTCTCAATAAATGCTTTCACGTTTTTGTATTCTATTCTCGTTTTCTTATGGTTTATAGAAACTTAAGCAAAGTTAGTTTTTATTAACCAGCTCTAGAATCACACAATACTATTATTATTAACGAATACTATAGATGCTAGTATTACTGAGTACTGTTTTATATACAACATTCCAACTGATGATTTGCTAAGATTTGCAAGCGGAATATTCATTATTCGAAACAAAACAAAGAGTCAACATAGTAAAAAAATGTAGGCATATGAAAATATTCATGAAATCTGTTATGCTATAACCATAACCATAAAATTTCATGGAAATATGTTGGAGATAGTATGAGTAATATGTTATTAGAATCAAATTCATGAGTTGAATCACCAATGAATAGATACTAGAAAAACAAATAGTTCAATATACCTACATACAATACAAATATATAATATTATCAAAGTATAGACAGTACATACCCAGCGTACTTGTAGTCTATGTATAGTATAAAAATCATTTGTATTCAACAAGCTTACCTACGACTTGCTTATTTTGAAATAATCACAGAATTGGAATGCTATATCAATAATGAAAAGAAGAGATTCAGAATGTATCATTACAAATACACTGGATGGAGACTATTCGAAAGCTAACTATTTAAAAAGGGCGTAAAGTAGTACCTACTTTTATATAATTTTTATCCATTTTCATTTTAAATTTGATGCAGATATAGCGACAAAAATCATATTTGTGAAGTTAATATTGCCAGTCAAAATGGTGTATTTCGCAAATCTTACCTTGAAGTCGTTTGCTCTAAGAAACCCAATTACTTGAAAGTAATTGATAATTTAGCATCTGCAACGGGACCTACCAATACGTAACTTTCAAGTAATATTTACTACAAGGTATCGAACGAAGCGGTAGCGTTATTTTAAAGTACCAGTAAAGTTGTGACTACCACACATTGTTCAAAGTTCCCACAGCCACTTCTTAGTAACATTTTTCATGTTCTCCATTCTGAACGAAGTATGTCCGTCGTTTATTCTGAACACTCCTTGAATTTATCTTCTCTGGCAGTAGTTGAATAGTTATCCCTGCATTATTATTTTTATTACATGTCTTTATATTTTCATGGCTTTGCTTACCCATATTTCATGTTTTGTCCTTTAGATTTTTTTGGAGCGTTTTGACTCAGATATTTAATCTGGGTTAAAGTATAGATGCAGTTTTATATTGGATTTTGTCCTAAGAAATGTGGTGTGGATGTATGTGCCTGATGATGCTAAATAGTTCTCAAGTAGTGACAACGTTGTTTGGACTAATAAATATTACTTATAAGTTTCATAACTTTAAACAAATAACTAAGGTTTCCTAAACGTTGCAACAACTACTTGAAAATTATTGTAATTCTAAAGTCATGTTTTAGTAACGTGAGTTAGTCGCTGCTACGATCATTTGCCACTTTTAAGTTTTGAAAACTCAAAGGTCATGTTGCAGGTAACTGAGACGTTTCCAAAGCCAGGGTAGTTACTTAGAAGTCACATAACTATAAAGTAACAAAAATTAGTTGAAAATACTAGCAGGGACTGTAACTTTGTTGTATGAAGTTATTTATACAACAAAGTAGCAAAGATAGCGGTTACTTAATAGTTACTCTTTGAAGGTTTCAGTCTCAGTTAGTGTCACTTTGGTGCTAGTTTAGTAGTGGCTTAGTACCAATAAATGTATTTCTGCTACAGAATTACTGAAATTATTCTTAATTTTTGGTACTACGTCTACTTTGCTGGACGGAACCGTTCCGAAAAAACCTCTGGAGCTAGTCCAACCTTCAGTGCTGGCATCTTCAGTTAAGCCACGAGATGCCGACAGTGAAAGGGCGAACCTCCAGGAGGTTTCATAAAACCACTGGACCAATGTTTGTTTAGGTTTAAGAGTACTGATAGTAATTCTGTTCCCACAGAGGCTAACTCTATAAAAGACTCGCGCACATACTTAGATGTGGATAATGTCAACTCGTAAAATTTCAGAATATTAATTTAAGAGCAAAATAATTAAGGTTGATTTTCAACACTTATGTTTTACCTATAAAAATCGACATTTAATTAATTAAGTCCCACGGAGGTTCAAATAATCAATATTAACTTTAAGAAATGTTGCTAAATCTTTCACTATCCTTATAACAATAAACTCTACGAGTTATGTGGAAGTTGTTGAATAGCTTTTATTGGTTTTGTATTAGCTTTCCCATGTAATATAAGAAAAATATTCTTTCAAACATTTTTATTTCCCAACGATTGCAGCATTTCATATAATAAACTTTGGTAAGGATCCAAATGTCCACACAAAAACAGAAACGAGTGTACAAGAGATATGTAAACAAATTTGTAGGAAATAGCAGAAGTAATTTTATAGCTTTTTTATTACGGTTATTTAATCCACACGATGACTGAATGGGCAGATAAAATAAATGCTTTCAAAATATCACGAACAGTAAGAACCTCTCGTGGTGAATTTTGGCAACATTTGTTCAATAATTTGACCGGACCGACCTGAGATGGAAGTAGCGACCTCTCTTTAATTTTCCCTGAAATATGTAGTGATGCCAGAGGGATGAACAGGGGTGAAAAGTTTTCTGCGCTCGAGTTCCAGTTTTGCACGCTGCAACGATTTTTCAAATGCGAAAAGGGCTGACAGCAATAAGGATTGCCCTTGAAAGTAATTCTTTACAAGGTAGGTATCTTCAATGACGGCCACTTTTACTACAGTAGTAGGGATAGCGGTGGTAATATAAAGTATTTTACTAATCTGTAAAAAATTGTTGAATTTTCTCGCATGTTTTAGTATTTGTGCATTTCGAGAATGCCTTATACTAAATGGTAACCTACAATATAGCTATAAAAAAATGTAGACACACCAACAAAATTGTTAGGTACATAGTGCAAGAAAATATTAAAAACCGGTACAATACAAAAATATAGCATTAACTTATATCACTATCTAAAGTATTCCTATTTTATAAAATTCCGAAAAAAGAAAACTTATTTCTGATTTTACAATGATTATGTCCTAACAATTTTACAATTAGTAGAAGAAAAGGGTGGTAATATGTTAGGTACCCCATTTTGTTTTTTACGTTGAAGAGCGATGCGACTATTAATTATAATTATTTCTTACTAGTCGATTTTAAGTATATTCAATATGGATTTATATAAATCCATGACATAATTTTAAAAGATTGTTCTTTGAGATTTTTGTAACCGAGAGAGACTTTTCTATTTATCCTTCCTTCCTATATGGTCTAAAATTATCCAAAACATACATACAAATATACATATGTTGTTTTGGCCGACTAATAGCACAGGGTGTTTGCTAGCTGGACAGCCGAAATAAGATAAATGTCATGTAAAATCGGATTCTAAACATAAAACATGGAGTAACTTTTCAAATCAGACTTAGTTTAGGAAATACCCAGTTAAAAATATATATTTTCATTATATTCAGCACTGTGATATTACGATAACATCAATAAATTTGAAATGATTATATGAGTCAAATGATAAACAAACTTATTTCCCGATCTGAAAAATGTTATTATTTGGTTTGTGTTTAAAATTCATTTTACATGATAATATGAATTTTAGGTGCCCAGTTAAAAGAAACTTTGAAGTAATTTTTTTTAAATATTTTATACAGGGCGTCTCATTTGTAACATTCTTAGATTAACTCCGGGTTTCATTTTCTAGGGAACTTTCTCTCTAGGTTTCGATGTTATTTGATATTTACTGGGGTAGCCGCAAAATTTTCATCTTAAAAAAAACTCAAGAACACGTGGAAACCGAGATATAGGTATACACTTTGTAGTAAAAATTTAAATCATAACTTCAGTCATAGCTAATAAGTTTTTGTCTAAATATTTCTTTTTACTAATTATAAGAGAAATATTTACAACTAAATTAGCAGATACCATATTCAATATTTATGTAGATACTCATTTGTCAATACATAAATCCGCTAAGAATTTTTGTTTGGTTTAGTAATTGGATGTTTGTTCTTTAACTAGGTAAGAAATTTATAGTTACCTACCTTTTACCTGCATCATTAAAAAATATTGTAGGTATGTTTTGGAAAGATAAGAAAAAAAAGATATTCTTACTCTTATATCTAATCTAAATTAAGTGTAAAAAAAAATAATGAATAAGTGCTTAAACTGATTTTTTAACACACCTCATCTTCAGGTCATATAAGAGGATATCATAATTACAAGTACCTATGCAATTAACGTCTATAATAATTATCAGTCAAATAAATTTTAGATTACCATGAAAAAACATAAACTGTAGACCATATATAACAACGTAATGGTAATTTAAAATTTATTTAATTTGGTTAATATTATTATCATTGATTGAATGGTGATATCCTCTTATATGACCTAAAGATGAGGTGCAAAATTTGACATCGAAACCGGTTGTCGTTAAATGAATAAAGGATTGTGAGTTATAGAACTTTTCTTCCCTTTGAATTTTACAATGGATTCTACATGTATCAATTTTGAATTTATTATTTTTTTATTTTGTTTTTAACAAAAATATTTTCAAGACAAAATACTAAAGATGATGATGATGCAATATTTATAATACCTAATTAAATTACTTATTATACTATCTTGTTATCATGCATTTAACCAAATTATACTACGTAGTGAATAATTAATTGTTGAATAAATACAGATCTAAACGTATACAGCATTATAGGTATTTCTATATATCTAGTCGATTAATTTATTTCAATGTTGTAAACTGGTTTTAAGAAGTATACGAAATAGTTAAAAAATCAACTATTCAAGGCAGGTAAATGCACTGGGGAACGGTCTGTAGGTTGCTTGAAAAGTATACAACATAAACAAGGGATTTAGGTATATACTCCTTGCTTGGAAAACATGAGAATATCTAGCAAAGCTTTGTTTTCAAGAAACGAAATAATTAAAATATATTTTTAGTAAATTAAACAAATTAGTAGGTCAAGCCGTTAACCACATATTATTTGGACTAAAATAATGGGACTTTTCGTATGCCACTTTTTATGTCAGAGCTCCATTTTCAATATACAGAGTGTCAAAATGAAAATTTTAAAATCAATTTTTATTGATAGCGCATGTGATTTTAGAGATATTTGTTTGAAATTTGGCACATATTTTTGTCTTAAATTGGCACACTTTTTGTGTAATTTTAGTCTAACATAGGTAGGTATCATAGCATGAACGGGGAAAAGGGAGGCTGTATTACTCACGAACCCCCTAATTTTTTTTGTGCACGCCTATGATTTCAGATTTTTTTTTTCGATGGAGCAAATTTTTCTTGTATTTTTCTTCGCTCTTGTGAGATTTTGATTTGGGGCTCGGTTTACAAGACATTGCAACTTTTTGCATATGCTAAGTTTGGTACAAATTAAATACCGCTAAGTGCCTATTAAATGGTCATTTCCATTTTATTCCGTAAATTGAAATAAACAAAACGGCATAACATTGTGAGTGAACATTACTCAACGAATTGCGTTATTATTTCGATACAATCAGGTGTGAGCTAATGTTAGAGAGAAAATTTACATATTTTTTTACGGTGCAAATCTACCAGCCAATGAGCAGGTAAGTTCTGGAAGCCGCTGCCACTAAGAATGACAAATTCAATATCACTGAGTTTCGCAAAAATGCATTTATTTAATTATTAGTTACTAAGAAAATAGAAATATCTTCTACTTAATTCGGAAATGAACCATTATTGAGTTAATTTTAAATACATTCTTATCACACATTTGAATAAGTTTAAAATATCTCTAAAACTATCTGCGTCATACAAAAACAAACATGCATAGGCAATTTTTATTCGAAATACAATTTGAACAAGAAATGCATTACCAACAAAACATCCTAGATTATAAAACAGAAAAGCCTTGAACGATTAAAGGAAATTTGTTATGTCAAAAACATATTGGTAAAAGTTTTTTCATGATGCAATTGATTATTGTTAAGCTACCGACTTATATAGATTTAGTGACATCGAAATTTCGAAAGTTTTCAATGATAGTGACTCCCTCACTATCACAATTTTTGTTTTAATGGGTTTATTTTGATTTATTTTAATTAATTATAAATACTGACCCAAGTAATTGCAACACTTTCTTCTTCAAAATCGGTCACTTTAGAGTTTTTATTGGTTAATATCTATTATTTGGCCAAACAATTACTTAGAAAACACCTTGTAAGAAGTCTACATTAGCCTAAATAAATTTTAAATACAGGGTGATCTAGAACTTATTTAAAAAAAAAATTGAGTGTACAGGGGACTCTTACAAGTACAATTTTGTAAAAAAACACAAGAAGAGCATTTCGAAAATGATTTAAAAATACACCTCTGCACGGCACTAGAAACTGGTCCACTGCAAAACCTGATAAGGCGGCAAAGCATGCAATCTACGACAAGACAAAAAATGGAAAAAATGTCCAAGGAAAGAAATAAATGACATTTTATAACGCCAATTTTATACAGCAAATTAAACTATTCTTGCCGCTATTGTTATTAATTATTAACAGATTTACTTTTTGTGGTTTCAATTAATAAAATTGTTTGACATACGTGATGTTACACGAACATTTTGGGCCCGTCTTATCCAGTTTCTACAAACTAACACAAATGTTTCTGCTTCATGTCCGTTTTGAACTCGTAAGTTATTGGTAGCAACTATGATAGATTTGCGTAAATCATCAATAGTAAGTATGTGCGATACACTTTATTATTTAAATATCTCCACAAAAAGAAATCCAAATAATTTAAAGTCAGAAGATCGTGGCGGCCATGGTGCCAGCCATCCTCGTCCAACTCTGTACATGGTACGGATATAATTGAGCCTCCTGTATGATATGCCACACTGTTGCAATTACGCTGTGAACATCCTGGACCTCTACATCTTCTATGGTTTAAATTTTCCCTCGCGTTGCATACACTTGCTTTCACTGCACACCGCGTTAAAAGTAACTGCATTTGGCACATATTTACCGGGAAATCGTTTTGCTAAAGCATTTTCACTTCGTCATAAATGAAAATATCCTTGATGGATATCGTTTTATGACGATGTTGCTATACATATAAGCCATTTTTGACACTTGAAAAACTAATGTAAAGACTCGCTTTACAAGAAAGGTTAACACCCACAACAGGTTATCGGATTTCAATATTCGGAATCGCCTGGATAGAGACTACAGCGCTGTAAAGGTTGAAAATTCTACAACTTCAATAATTTTTTACTCTTTACGATATTGACTCCTTGTTTCATGACGAATCTATTCTTATTTTTTTGTTGATAAGTTCTGAATTATCCTGTATAGTAGGTATGGTCTTTATCACTGAGAATTACAAATTCACCCTTAAACAGAAATATGTGTGTTATTTTTGAATTTAGTTTTTAGTGTTGACAATTTCACGTCGCGTGCACTTACACACTTACTTTTTGTACTTGTTGCATAAATAACTATTTTCTACGTTCATGCAAAAAACAAAACTTTATTGAACTGTATCTAGTGGAAAAAGTGGTTCTTTATTGCACTAGTGCAATACAATGTTTATTGCATTGTACTACAGCGTTTTGTCAACATGACAATCATAAACGTTCAAAAGCTGTCATATTTTCCTACACTTACCTAGTGTCATCTAAATAAAACATTTTTTAGTGTTTGCATGAACGTAGAAAAATTATTGTATGCAACTCGTACAAAAAGTGCTTATTGCACTCGACATGTCCTACTCAGCCTGACGGCCTCGTTGGACAATTTCACGTCCCGTGCAATAAACACTTACTTTTTGTACTTGTTGCATAAATAACTATTATTATATACTGTTCAATAAAACAACAAAACTAAATAAAAAGCTTTTTTATATTATTGCACTACTTACGTTCGTAAATGTAACTAGATGTGATAACTTCAACTTTCAGCCATTTTTAGATGTACTAGTTCTATGTAAGTTATAAAAATAACAGACCTGCTAACTAACACAACGGTTCACCCTTTATCCTCATCTTCCACAAATGACTATGAACTGGATGTTACATGGAATACATTATTTTGAAAGAATATTAGGATCAAACTAAATCAGAAATAGAAAAAATATTTAGACATGGAGGGAAATTGAAAATTTACTACTTTTCTGATAACCAAGTAAAGCAAGTAAATTAATTATAATCAAGCTATTAAACTGCAAATATGTAAATAATCAAAAATATTTAAGTTCGTGAAGAAAATTGAAATGTATTTTTAATTAATTTTTCGTATTACCCATACCTAAGTACCTGGTATATTTACAAATTATGAGACCCTCCTTAAATTTAAAAATATTGGCAACAAAATAATTTGGTGCGTATTTAAACAAACTTCCTCAAAATAAAAGCACCTATACAAACTTTTACCCATGTAAAATCTAGAAAATACATTAGATACTACGACAAACTTTTTTATATCTTTTGAGACGTTTGTTAGGGGCAATATTATATATTTAATGGCTTCTTTCAGTAGCCTATTTCTACTCTATTTTTATGTCTACGCTTTTGCTGGAGAACATCAAGGATATATTCCAGATTAAATCGAAAGTCCTTTTATCCGCTTTACTTTTGCTTAAACTGAATATCTACATATTTATCCTCGTATCATTCATAACAATTATGGCCATGTAATGGGCCAATAAAATATTATCCGTAGTCATATACTTGAAGCATTATCATTAGTTATCTAATTTATTTGTAGTTTATATAGATTTATAAGCATTATTGTTGTTTGGATATCAAATTATTCATGAATAATAAATATCGAAAGTCGTTGCTAACTGTACAAACTGTAGGTATAGGTCATCTGTTTGTCATATATCTTTTTAAACAAATAAATATATCTAGGTACCTATATGCTGCTAATGGAGGTATTGAACTGGTTTGTACTTGCAATAAGCGTTCATATGCTCTCAATTAAATTTCCTCTATGAAGTTGTGTCATTACACTAAAAGATAAGTAAATCCTATGTTCCAATCAAAGAATGAAGTTTTTAATCTAAAATTAAACAGTATAATATTTATATTTTGGAAAAAGATCAATTTTAACCTTCTACCATTACTTTTCTGCACTGATATATATAGATACTCTTTACCTTATTAAAGTTGTCCATAATCATGAGCATATACAGCCATACCAAATAAACATAAAATGTGTTTATTTGGTATGGCTGGATTCGGTTTTCTATAAGCTTTTCAACGAGCCTCCTCATGTCTTATGTTTCCATTTGAAAAAAAAGTAGGGGTAGCTGGGGGTTAGGGGGGTTGAAGAAAAATTAACTAGTATATAACCGAAAGATGGGAAAGATCAAGATCAGTTAACGTGTTTCGGCATTTTTAAAAAAAATTACTCATTCAAAAGATATGAATTTTATTCCGTACTTCTGGCCATCCCTGTATATCAACATCTAGTATATTGTCAGAATCAGTTTTGCTAAATCCAACTTCAATTGACTATATTATACGTACTAAAATATTAACAACACAACAACATAAAAACATATGACTAGCAAATTTTGATCCTATCGGGTGTTAACGTAGTAACGTCACAAGCTGGCGCACTGTTTTTGAGACTAATATCAATTTCAATAGATAATTGGCATTACATGTGTACTAATTTTTTTAACACTTTAATATGAACAATAAGACCCTCTCAGGGCTAACTCAAGATTTAGGATCTATTATGATTTCTCATTCACCAATTCTAAAAATAATGTAAAAACTTTCTTCTGAATTTTGAAAGAGAATTCAATTTTAACTTCACTGTGGTGACTAATTTGTGGACTAAGATGTGAATACGTAAGCGTTATATTATCCAGTGCTATTCGTCAGTCAGATGAGACCTAGTGAGGTCGAAACTGGTATATGTCTGGTGGACCGTTGAATGACTTTGTTTGCTATAGGTTATTTAGGTGTAATTCAATGCTGGTCGGTTATTAACCCGTAGAACAGGTAGTTGCTTCTTCTCGGCCTGGCAGGTCCGACATGGATAGAGTAATATTGGAATTCCATTTAGACGGTATGGTATAAGGATTTGTTAGGAGTATGGGTTATAAACAGCAGTTTCGGTATAAGTATAAATACGTGGTAATATTATCGCCCTGTGGCCATTCATTTTCCCCCCCACAACGATGGGACATTATTTTGTTTTACCCAGTAGTGATATCTTTAAATCACTGTAACGTGAGGCCTTGTTTCGATATCTAAGCGGATTCTATTGTATTTCACCTATGGTGTCACGCTTTTAAATAAACATCGATTTTTTATAGATAATCATCTTTTTTGTCTGGTCTCCTTCATTTAATACAACTAAATACTTGTTAGTACATAATATTTATGTATACGTAACTGTAAAATTACCTACTTTATACATGAAATCTTCCTAAGTGCAGCAACTGAATTTTATTACTCAGGTAGGTTTACCGCGTAATAGACCAGGGTCGATAATAATTTTTGAAAAAAAAAAAAAAAAAATAGTAGGATGAAACCCATTGAAAAAGGAAGAGAATATAACAAAAATGAAAGAAAAAATAATTTACGGGCGATCTGAGGTCGGGAAGTGGAAGGGGGTGAGTTTCTAAGGATAAAAACGGTTTATCTCGATTTTCGGCAAAACTACAAGTCCTATGGAAAAAAGTTAAATGGCAATGTTGTATAGGTAATAAAAAGATCTACAACTTTTGTATTTACACTTTTTCCACATAACCTCAAAATGTATGTGAAAAATTCAAATAACCAAGTTTTTGGTTTTTTATTTTTATCTTTTACAAAAAAAAAAAAAATTCAAGAAATTTGATGACAACTTTTTATGTCCCAAACACACTATAATTTTTTTGATTTAAAATATTTATTTTTTCACCTTATTTTGACTTAATATCGAAAAAGCACCCTAATTTTCAATCGAAAATTCTCACGTCAAAATATCTGCTTTTTTAAAAAAGTCGATGGGCTTTTTGTTCGTTGAAATCTCTACTTTCTGATGGTGTAAAAAAATATACATTACTATGGTAAATGTTCTCAGAAAATGCAAAGAAACAATTTTGAGCTATTTATTAAAATTTATACTTTAATTACTCGAAAAACGTAAGATTCCATGTTACATTGATGCTCATCCTCACTCCGCCCGTTAATTATTTTTCCTTTCATTTTTGTTGCACTCTTTTCCTGTTTCAATGGGTTTCATCCTACTGTTATTTATTTTTCACTTCTTACCGTTTTCAAAGACTTCAACCCTGGTCTATAAGTAAATAGTAATATTAAGTATTGCCTATAAAATATAGCACATATAGCGGTCACCTATGAAAATTGATTTAATATTTGTAATATCGGGTTCCCGGGTTCAAACCCTGGCTGCAGTAAGCACTATTTCATTCTATACTACAGTAAGTGATGACAATTATTATTAGTAAGTACCTAGGTGCAGAAAATATAGAGACATATTCTAAAATTCTGAAATTATGATAATGTGACATGAACAGAAGGTTTTAATACCACCGTCTTTAAACTATAAGGTATCCAAATAAAAAAATTAAATGTTTAATTTTTAAACCACTTGAGATACATCTGACAAATTTGGTACCTACCTATATGTTTTTAACATGTTGGTGTATGCTGTATAAGATAAAACAAAATTGTGGCTTTCGTAAATAACCAGCGGAGCTATGGGTACTATCGCATTCGTTGAAAAACATATATTTTCTGTATTATATACCAATCAAAATGTAGGTATTAGTTTGTAGGCTTCCGTGATTGTCGTTAATGGTCAGGTGATTTCCGGGCTGGTTGCCACGTCGTCGGTTTAGAACTCTTGACGTTTCGAGATACATATTGCTCTCTTCTTCTGAAGTTACTCTGAAATTGGAGATCTACTGGTCGTTTCACTATTTATATCAGGGGTGGTCACTGATCCATGATGTTCCGGCGGGGTGGTCATTGATCCATGATGTTCCGGTGGATTGCTTTCACGGATGAATCGTTTCCAAATACACGTCACCGTCCCTGTTGAAATTGTTCGGATTTTTATGAATTTCTATAGCTTCTCTGTATAGTCGGGGCCAAAATCTTCTCTCTCTTACTAGCATGCTGGCTTCACTTAGCTCCACCGTGTGTCCCGTGTCCGCTTTATGCTCTGCTACTGCCGATTTTTCCCAGTTGTTATTTTTGAGGTGACTCTTGTGTTCCTTTAACCTTGTGTTGATGTGCCTTCCTGTCTGTCCTATATAAACCTTTCCACAGGAACAGGGGATGCTGTACACACCGGGGCCTTCTTGGATGTGTTGGTTGAGAGAAAATTAGATGGCACTTTAGGCCATCGAGGATATAGGAAGCCAACTCACACTGACAGATATTTAAATGCTGAGTCTCACCACCATCCAGCTCAGAAACAGGGGATCATAGATACCTTGATTCACTTCACTTGGAGGAGGAGCTGGAACACCTACGCATGGCCCTGAGAGGAAATGGCTAGACGAAAAGAAATATTGAACGAGCTATCAGGAGGAGACATACGCCCAAGGAAAAAATGGAGTACCCAGCGACGACATACCTACGTTACGTGGAAGTCTGTACAGATAAAATCGGACGTCTTTTGAAGAAAAGAAATATCAACACAGTATTTAGCACTATGAAAAAGGTGGCGGCAGTTTTTCCGAAGACCTGCAAGGTGTACAGCATCCCCTGTTCCTGTGGAAAGGTTTATATAGGACAGACAGGAAGGCACATCAACACAAGGTTAAAGGAACACAAGAGTCACCTCAAAAATAACAACTGGGAAAAATCGGAAGTAGCAGACCACAGAACGGACACGAGACACACGGTAGAGCTAAGTGAAGCCAGCATGCTAGTAAGAGAGAGAAGATTTTGGCCCCGACTATACAGAGAAGCTATAGAAATTCATAAAAATCCGAACAATTTCAACAGGGACGGTGGCGTGGATCTGCTCAGTATTTGTAAACGATTCATCCGTGAAAGCAATCCACCAGAACATCATGGATCAGTGACCACCCCGCCGGAACTTCATGGATCAGTGACCATCCCTGATATAAATAGTGCGACGACTAGTAGATCTCCAGTTTCAGAGTAACTTCTGAAGAAGAGAGCGATATGTCTCTCGAAACGTCAAGAGTTCTAAACCGACGACGTGGCAACCAGCCCGGAAATCACCTGACCAAAATGTAGGTATTTTCCATTGCCTTCTCTTGATTGTTTGTTCCTGGACATCTTTTACAAAAACTAATATATAAACTTTTTCTGAACCTTCCTTTCCAAATTAATTAAGCTATGAACTGCAAGTTAAAACAAATAATATACTTATTGTGATACTACTACGACAAATTTGTTAGGAATATCTCAAGCACTTTAAAAACAAAAAAAAACAACTGACATTCCTTTAATTTTAAAAACTGTTACTCGAAAACGCCAGCTTTAGAAACCTATGTAAGATCGAGCCTTATCGTCTTATTTATTTATATTTATTTCATCAATATAAACAGTTAATTACAACAGTGGACATTATAAAGGTAACTGTATACAAGAGCTTTCATTGACATTACCGTTTTAGTTTTAAAAAATTACATTTAGAGAAAAAAACGCCAATATTTCCTATAGATCGGTACCTGCTCAAGCATAATAAATTGTCAAACTTTTACATATAATAGTTTTTACAAATAGTTTTTCTGTTTACTTCCTGCTCTTATTTTTTTCATCTCTTTGGCATTCATCCTTTATTAAAAAAAAAGTAAAAATATGTTAGTGGTTGTTTAATCAGTTGTTTTTGAATGAGTATAGATAAAAGATGTATGCGCCTTATTGCAGATAACATGTATTTCAAATACTAGGGTAAGTACAAAAATTAATGAAGATTAAGTAAATCTAAATATATATACCTACTAGCAAATCTCTTTCTTAAAGCAATAATTTTAACCACGCAATATATATATTTTTAAGTCTGTCTAACATGTCAACGATTAATTAATCTGGTTATATTATTAGAAATAGAAGATAAACGTACCTAAATATTGACATTTTGACCTTTATTCTATTCTAATACACTTTTAGATTACAGCTCTACCTCTTTTTACAAAGAATTGACTGTTTGTATTCTTTAACAGGAAAATGCGGTGGCCTCATAAAAGGGTTAAAGGCATTATAAACTACCCTTGAGTTTAAGTCAGCGGAAAGTATAACGATTTATTTTTTATGACCCTACCTCCACAGCTTCGAGATACTTCGCTTTTTGAACTTAGTGGTTGGCTATACGCGTGCTAGGCGAGTATTGATTGAAATTTTGGTCCTATCCTAAAATTTTCAACATGACTTGTGCAAACATAATTTGCTTCGAAATAAAATTTAATGTAGATTCAGGAAATCAAGTTAATTTTATTGAGTAACAGCATCACCACCATCATAAATCTCCTAGGTAAGTACAAGTGATAATTAATTTTATGTTTGAGTTTTTTCATTTCATCATATTATTACAACATAATTAAGAAATAATAATAAACACACAATGGAAAAATTGTATGTGAATACATTGTAATTTTACCAAAAAGATAAAGTATTATCGCAGTATCATTAAGTACTGTATACTTAACCAACAAAAGTAAAAACGCTTTTTGTGTTTTTATTACTTTTTTTATTGAAAATTTGCTATAAATTATTTACGTGAATTTACATTAGGGAATGTAATTTACGTGTGCATTTTACAAAACAGAATCATGTAAAAGTGATGTAGCCAGGTCTATCTCATATAGCTATTTTTACTGTACTACTGCGAGTATTTGATTGGATGTTCAAGTATTTAAACATTTTGTACAGTTATACAAGGAAAAAAATGTATGTACTATAAGAAAGAGGAAGGTCTTCAGTGTCAAAACTTCAATGAAGGTTTTCAAATAGCCTTTACACTCTACTTTGTGTTCAATCTCGGATATGCTAAGCGGGCGTGCTGTGTTCTGTAATTTGTGCAAAGGTATTTTTTTAGTAAATACGTCGAGTTCACAAAAAAGTTATTAACTTAAATGACAAAGAGATACGTAGAAGCTTTTAAAAATTAGTTCATAGTCCAGTTGAACTAAATACCTACATATTAAATGAAGATTATACTGTCCTCTAATATACACAGCATCTCACTATTTAATTGCACAATGAGTTAACTACTTATACTATGTATTTAAATATATGCTTAGTTCGTTTTTCGTTTATTGATTTATATTATGTGTCAGTTTAAAGAAAATTAATTTTTACTTTGTATACTAGGTATATTTTATAGATATTTTCAAATATAAACAGTTAGATATTATCTAATATTTCATTTAAAACTTAAAATAATCCCGAAATAAGTATGTACAATATTATTTATCTTTATTTCAGATGGAAATATGCAAATGCGAGCTTAATATAGAATTTATATTGCTAATTTAAGCAAGTAAGTATTTATTATACAAGTTACATTGAATTTTTAGGAAAGCATTTTAAAAATACAGAAATTTTACAATGCAAAATAAAAATGAGATTGTTGAAGTAGGTTTAAAAAATCACAAATTACTATAAAATACGATATTTACAACAATTTAGCATATAGTATATCAAAACCATCTTTAAAACAAAATAGTAAAACTACAAGATTTTTGTAAAATTACTCCTACAATAATGGGTAATCATATATCTCTTATTTTACAAGTAAAATTATAATTATTTTAAGTGTAAGTACTTCTTAAAACATGGTAAAATTTTGATTTTTGACATTAAAAGAAAATTTTCATTATCTAGTTCATTAAGAATTTGATAAGTATCGTTTGTAACAGCAGAAACAGTTAGGGCTATCAATATCCCGAAAATTCGAGATCCCGAGATACTGCTAATTTTCAACCCCAAGAATTTCGGAATGCCGCCAGCTTGGTTCTCGGGATTTTCGGGTTTGACCTTGTCAATTTTATAGATACGTTGCGGTCTAATATGAAATACGGGGCCACAGAATAATTAATTAATACACATGTATTATACTTAATTTAGTGACCAGGTCTAAAAAATTTTACATTGATCACATTTTTACAAGTAATAACTGTTTTACAGTCTAATAGATATTCTTAATACGGCTTTGTTTAGTACATAAAAGCAAGGTTTGAAAGAGTCTATGTAGCCATTTCAGCCAGGTTCAAGTACAAATAAGAAAGTTTCGTTATTTTCTACTTTAACCAAAGAAACGAAATTATATAAAAATGATGTATCCTACGATTTTTATTATCAATTTCACCTACAAGTGTAAAATGATAGAGGGCCTTCACGAGGGTTGGAACGTAGTTCACCAAAATTCGTTCGAGTTTGTATCCGAATGTGCTGGATGAATTATTTTTCGTAGAAAGAAAGAAGAAATAGTGTTTTTTCTACAGTTTCAATCATCTAAATATGAAGCATAACAATAACAAGCCAACTAAGATTCCATTTCAGATAAAATCGTACTTTGAACGAATATATCCTTGACTAAATTACATCATACGGTCATGTTTAGATTTTATGGTATCATAACTAATAGATAGTTTAAATTTGAGTACTTTAGCGTCGATCACAATTACAATATGTAAAGTACTGTATAAGTTTTCTCAAATAACAGGTACCCCGTTATAGGCTTCGTAAAAATGTAATCTGCTAGAACATTCTATTTCCTAATATGGATTATGATGTATTATAACGATATTTATTAACTCCGAGTTGCTATACATGTAAGCCATTTTTGACACTTGAAAAACTAATGTAAAGATTGGCATCACAAAACCTTAATACTTTCGGATTTCAATATTCAGAATAGCCTGGCTAGAGAGTACAGTAGCCCAGCGATGTACTACAACTTCAATCATTTTTTCCTCGGAAACTATAAGGATTTTACGATATTGACTCCATTTTTCATGGCTCATCTATTCCTAATTTTTTTTAGATTAGTTCTGAATCACTGTATAGTGCACTGTAGAAATGAGGGGAACCTGTAAAACCTTCCCATTGACTAAAACTAGCATTCCATCATAGCTGTAGGGAAAGTACCTAATTGTTCTCTAAATAAGTTTATTTGATTATAGTCTTTCGAGTACGGGGATTGAACCCTTGACTGTGGAAATGTCGATTCAAGTACCTACTGAATTGACGCCTTAAACTGCTCTGTCACTAACCTACATAAAATGTAGGTACTATATTCGTTTGCTAGAACTTACTATGATACTATTATGATACCAGACATTTCAAATTTCTCTGCCTTTATCTGAGACACGACACTTCTAAAATGATAAAAATAGATCCATAAGATGTTTGCCAAAAATAATTCGTGGGCGATCATTTCATTTTTAATGAAGATTTTCAGTCTGATGTTTATACTACGTGTGCTAAGAATGAATCAGGGCTTATATTAAGCAGAGATAAATATTCTAGATATTGTGATTTTTCTAAATAAAGATCAGATAAATACATTGCTACACATCCCCAATACAGTGCCGTTAAAATACGAGTATATGCATAATATATTTATGTGATGGGACAAATTAACAGCAACATTCATGATCTTTTATCGATCACCTTTTGTAACAATGGCTTGAAATGAAGATAATTTCGACAAATTATACATCTAGGTATTTTGTTTTACTGTAATAGTACCTAGAATTTTTGCAAAGAGAAAACACTATTTTTGTTTCACGACCAACAATTGTCACAAACAAACAAGGTTGATCTAAATTAGCAAAAAAATTTCTCACTATGTAATTTTATGTTCATTTTAATTATGCAATAAATTGTTAATTATTTTTTTTAGCAGCTTTCATCGCAGTAGGTAATTTATTGTTTTACTGTCATAAATGACATATGCATGCCAATTACAACGTTATTATTATAGTTTATTTTAGTTTAAGTTTTTGTCTACTTACAAAATATGATTAATGAAAATTAAATTAATTGGTAAAAAGGTTAAAATAGGTAAATTTAGATAATTAAGCAGGCAGTGTCTAGGAAAATTATTATAAATTTCATTTACTTACTTATCTAGAAATAAAATGTTTTCGTTTGGGCTAGTTAGTGAAAACGCTTTTAATTTAGCATATATAAAAAGAAAAAATTATGTGCCTACATTAGAAAAACTTGAATGAAAGAAGAAATGGTTTGAAAACACAATGAAATATATTAAGTCATCCACTGATAAAAATTATTTGAGATATTACACGGTAGATTGTTGGTATTGCTTAGGTTAATAGTGTGAAATAACACATTCGAATCTTACAACTGTAATGAAACATTACTACTTATGAATATGTATTTTTCATAAGTAGTAAAACCTTGTATTTTTACACATGAAATGTAATTTCACAACATTATGATGTATTTTGATGAAAAATCATGTAATTTTACATGAAAGATGTACAGTATTCACATGGAAATTCTTGTAATACAGTATGAAATTGGTATTTTTTACATTCATGTATGTGCAAATTTACAATTATTTTTATCGGTGCTATATAACACCTACAACTGTAGGTACGTATTTATATCTATTTATATTTAAGTTATATGTTAATATAACAAATATAAATACTGGTTTAGTCTAAATACTTAAAATGTTAAATTAGTAGGTATAAGCAGATACCTGCTATCTACATATTCTCTAGGTATACTAACATGCAAATGAATGCCCTCTAATGCAAAAAGATAGATTAGAATGAAAGTTTACTAGTCGTTATCAACATTAACAAACTGAAGTAATTCTAAAAATTTAGTTAATCTCCTCAACATGCATGAATTATATGACATAATATTTCAAGTTTTGACCTTGACCCATTCAGTCCAGATATTAAAAGCGAGAAACGTAAACGATCGTTGGCTATCACTTTTGTTTGGAACCGAGAAATAGTAGAGCACAAAAAGTCGATGATTTTATAGATTGTGCAGCTGCAAGTTTTCCGGGACAATCAACAATTCTTTTTAAAGTTGGTGATGCAGACGGTCATAGTTTGAACAATAGCCCTAAGCACAAAGAGACAACGACATCAGGGCGTAGCCAGTCTCTCTAGTTGGTCGATATCGCAACATGGCCGACGAACTCATTGCCCAACATGGAACCCGGGCTAAACGACTAAATCCAAACAAAAAAACCAAACCAGTGTCACTGACTATTTGCAGGCATCGACCACGCAATCATAAATCGTTAAAATAGTGATTATATTTTATTTTTTGTGCGTGATGTTCAACTTTTAAGATCAATTTTCGTGACTTCTCAACGTTTATCTTGTCATTGAGGTAGGTCAGTACAAAACAAATGTCAAACTTCACTTTTATTACCGCCATCAACTACCCTGTACTCGAGTTAATTTCTTCTACATTAATTCTATCGGATCATAAAAATAAACATTAAAATGAGTTATAAAATTATTGCAGTTATAACAGGGCTATAAAATTATAGTAACCAGGTTTCGTTTTTTAAGTAGTACTTCTGTAGATAACGTAAATATATACGTCACATTATGCTTTTAGATATATCAAGTACAGTGTAAAGATATTAAAATATTAAGTGGTTACAAACCATAACATATTTTAATGTTCCATAAGATGATGCGCAAATGTGATGTAACTTGCGCATGGTTTTTGTCAAATATTGAAAAGGAAAAATTGGATTTAATTCAACAAAGATTTAAGTATCTACTTGAAAGTGAACTAAAACTAACAGAACTGCAATTGATGAGACAAGCATATCAACAGCTGTAACTATTATTTATTTATCACAACATACAAGTCGAGGAAAGGTTATAACTTTCCAAAATAACCAAATGTCTGTCTATCTTTCTCATGCATTCTGATGACGACCGGTATATGCGATGACGTACATGAAAAAATATTTAAAGAACAAATAACCAAAAATTATGTCTAATTTCTCACTGAAACGTATGTTTGATAATCCTAAGGATACAATATTTATTAACTCATTAATTACATTATAACCAATCTAAAAGACTAAAAATTTCACATCAACGTTTTCTAACCAATTACCTAGAAGCTTGTATTTTTACATGGTAATTAAAAAAAAATCGCGGAAATTTTCATCATCCTTCAAGTAAGTTGCATGTGATTATACGGGAAATTTTTGACGTCTATGTATACAATATAGATTGACATTTTATTTGACAGTACTTAATTATTTTGTATTCTTGAATTGTTAATAGTCCAGAGGAAGACGAGGTTTTCTGGAATATACAGCACGGTTTACGCCAGATTTAACCCCAATGGATTTTTATCTAAAAAATGTTTTTTTATTTAAAAAATAAAGTATTTAATAGGAAGCCTAATACTTAGATGATTTAAAAGAATGAATTAGAACAGAAATAAGGAAAATATCACCTGATATTTTAAATTTTATTTAGGAATGAATTTCGTCATAGGTTGGAAGTGTACTGATCGATACTTTGAGCAATTGTTGCGATTATAACTTTTACAGTTTTTCATTTGTGTTAATACCTATTGCGTTTTCAGAAAATGCTGAAATCTGCTTCCCTGAAAAGTGTTTTAAAAATATTTACCCATAACTAGTTTATACTTGTTTCAGCGTTTTTGTGCAATATTTACAAGTACCAAATTACTGAATTAATTTCATAAGTAGTTGCAACAGAACGGAATTTAGGTACATTTCAGCCTTATCTAAATATAAGTATAACTTTTCTCAGTTGTCTAATTACAGTTTCATGAAAAAACAAATGGTAGAATGCTGATATTTATATGAAATCTTTTTTATTTGTCTACCTATTTATGTACTTAGAGTATAAATAGCTTTAACGAAAGTTATTTTCATAGAAACTAATTCCTTTCATTTCTATTACTTCATACTTTTTCCTCACGTCGTAAGGACGCAATTAACTTACCACCCGGTTGAAAGTATACCCCAAGCTTGTGTAGACTGTCTAGAAATATTAGTGAGTCTTACAGAATTAGTTATTCAATAGAAGTTAACTTTGAATGTCGTTGAAGTGCTGTCAGACTAACAATCACAGACACAGCAACAAAACGTTTATGTCACATTGGAGGAAAATCTAAACTGCTATAGATTTTCTTTCAAATTTGTGTCATAGTTTGATAGGTACCTACACTTCACTGTATCTAGTACTATTTTATGAAATTCATAGATTTTAATTATAATAATAATATTTAATATTTTGTACCAAAAATTACTTATTTGTAAATAAAAAGTTTGGTATAAAATATAAAAAACCTGATGCTACATAACTGACGTTCGGATTTTCCTGGACACGTCCTGGTTTCCCGGCTTCCGGATACATCTGGAAAGGTTTTCATCGAACGTCCTGATTGTTGTATTCTGTCGATTGTTGAAGGTTTAGAATATTACCTATTTAGGTCCCTTCTTCATTGAATGAAAATAAACCGATTAAGATTAACCACTATTTTGTTTAAACTGATAGTTCCTTTTAGCGCCCAACAGCGCCTATATACATATTTGTTAGCTATTTTTTTTCTGTTAATATTTAAATGACAAATAGGTAACGAAATAATAGATACTATTTTTTTACCTGTTTACTTATAAAAATACAGGTATTTGTTGAATGACACTAAAACACCTAATTTTAAGTAATTGAAAATAAAAACTATTTTATTTTTAAATATACCTACTTACTTTTCTTTTATAATATATAAAGCGATGTTTAAAACATACTATTTTCTAGAAACATCTAAGGCTGAGTACCTAAGTACAAATAAAAATAAAAAAATGTATAATAAATAGGCATAAAATTATATTTAAAAGACTCTACAGGATGGCCACTTTTACGACGCCCAGTATAGGTTTCTTGGAAACGATAGTGCACATACACTGAAAAACATGTGTCTGTAATTGCACATAACTTTACGTTGGTAATTTCTGACCAGCATAAGGTTATGTAAAATTAGGTACATAATAATTTTGTAAACGAAATAAGTACCTACACTGTAATATTACAGAAATAAAAATGGATGGATAAAATTCCAAATTATGTAATGTGATTTTACAACTATTACGCTACATTCCAACGTAAATTTCCGATACTATTATTTATTTTGATTTATATATTGTAATTTTTAGGTTGGAATTGTAAAATATAGATATGTAATTTTACCGAGTAGATAATGTAAATATTCTTATATTTACCTGTATAACTACATTTGAAAAATATGCATAGAGAGAACTTTGTCAATAACTAACATTATTTCACATATATTATAATTGAATATCAATGTGTAAAAAATATAACAAAATATGCACATGTTAAAAAATGTATAGGTATTACCAAAGAGTTCATCAATCAATTCAAATATTTTCATTTTGTTAAACCTGAACAGAAGTCAATTTAAAAAATTTAATATTATTTTTGTAGCCATGCGAAGACTGTGTTGACAGATGAAGTTGAAAAAAAGGAAAGTTTTTCTTTTAATGTCATGGAAAAAAGTCTACTTGTTAAAATGTACAAAAGTACAGGTTTAAACTAGTCGATATAATATGCAGGATACCTCTTACTAACAAAGTATTAGAAATACAGTAGATTTTATTAATAGAATTCAATAATAAATGCACTATTCGAGTCACATTTTTATTTCTAAATAAATAAGAAGGCCTTGAAGGCCTTGTCCATCCATCATCTAAATATGTATTGCATAATTACTCTAGAACTATCACTATATATTCGTTGTTTTTTTGCAAATATTTGTAGATATCTGTGAGGAAATAAATATATTTTTAGCTCAATTTTAGTTACAGTAAATTTGTAATTATGGTTTAGAGACATAGGCAATGGCGCAGTTTTGATGCAAACATCTAAACAACGTACCACTTCAGTTTCTATTATATTTATGAATTGTATAATATTTAAATTGGCATAAGCTGCAAGTGCACACGCATACAAATATAATCTTATACCAGTGAATATCTTATTAATAAACCGTACATGTTTGTCTACCACACGTTAACAACACAACTAAAACGTATTAGCTTAGAGGTAGGATTTTATAAGTGTATAGCGTGGCTTAAATTAAGAAAATATTTTGTATATTTCCTGAAATAGAGCAGAAAACTGAAAAAGTACATTTTCGTTCTGTATACATTACCGTTTCCGGGCGTCGTAAAAGTGACTACTCGGTATACTCTGAAATTCTTTATAACTATAGCAATTTGCATTAAAAAAGATCTTGTTTTCTCAATAAATTAAATAATATGTACCTACATATTATTTTTTTATTTTATTTTTTTTGTGCAATACAACTGACTTGGTATAGGTTATTTGATTTAAAATATTCTGTATTTGTTTCCGAACACAATAGTGAACAAGCACTAAATAGAAAATATTATATTTACAATATGTAGGGGAGACCAGGTACGAAAGTAACATATTTTTGTAAAGGCGGATAAATAAAAAATTAACAAAGTTATATAAATTTACTTACTATAAGTCGTTTCCATGGCATTTTATATATAGAAGAAAAATAATATTGAAGTTATTAAAGTTCATATTGATATTAATAAAAAAGTAGAGAGTGTACGTCGTTACATCCTACCCAATGGTATGGGTAAAAAGTAACAGAACATGGGGACGTTTGTAACATATGAATAATAGGTAATAACTAGGTATAAAAAGTTAGTATTTACAAGGTATTTGTTTATTGATTATACCTATATAAAAATAAGTTGAAGTGCAGGTACATAATATATTTTATAATTTGGAAAAAAATAAATAAAAATAATAATGAAACAAAAATATAAAATAATACAATTTTTTTTTTTTTTTTGGTAATAACAAAGAATCTTATCCCTATCTGGCTTTTGCACGGTTGTTACTCCAGACTCGTCCATATTCCATTTGGGATGAATCAAGTTTTTCCCAATCCATAACAATCTTTCCCACGATCTGTTGTTCGTTGTCTTTTGTTGGACATCCAAAATAAAGAGAATGAATTTGTATATTCCCCACAGTATAACATACTGTAGTAATTATCTGGATATCTACAGAATTATCATTTTAAATATGACAAATATGATCATAGGTATTAAATATGAGGGACGGATGTAACATATTACAATCGTCCCATTACGCGTTTTTCACGCGATTGACAGGATACTTAATACTTTTTTAACGATTATTTTCAATTAAAATACCATGGTTAGGTTATAGCCAATATTGGTATTAACTGAACATGCCAATAAAATAATTCAAAATAACGTTCAGTTCTAGGATTATGACAGATTAAGATAAAGAATGAAAACTTGCTTTGCATATCATTTTGCACCGTGCAGGTCTTAATTCGAACTAAAACACACCACAGATATTGTTGTTCAAATAAGTTAATGTAGATTTCACTGCCGACTCTATGATGATGTAATATCATAGACAAACCTCTTTAAAAAGACAATAAGCATACTGTTACAACCAACCCGTGTTACTTTGGTACCCGGTCTCCCCTACCTATAAGTAGGTATACTTAGTTTTTTAACGTATTTTGGATTGTTAGAATTTTTCTAGTCCTGCCTTAGCAATTTCAATTTCACAAACATATTTTTAACAAAACAGCATAAGCATTGTTTTGTCCAACACATTATTCTCATTAGATACTCCTTTTTGCTTCCATTGAAAATAAGTGCTACTTCGTGACTGAAAGAAAAATATTTTAGTGTCTGACTTCACGCTATTGATTAATACTTATACAAGACTGTCCAATCTTTCAAGATCATAAAAATGTAATCTTATTGTGATTTTCGAAAATCCTCAAAATTCGCTAGATATAAAAGTTCATCTGTCAATGAGATTTGAAATAAACACAAGTTACATATTTTTATAAAACTGTTGGAGCTTCCCTATCAAAACATAGAAAACTTTGAACTGAATAAAATTTGTCTTTTGCCCTAGCAGCCTCGTGAAAAAAAAATCTAATTATTTTGGGTATAATAACCTGATTAAAATTAAGACGTAAATTAGTTTGACGATGAAGTTGTTCGCCGCTATTTTTCTGTTGCTGTAAATTTCACCTGGAGTGCTCCTCACAAAGAAACACATAGATCCCTATCATTATATCATGAAATTTCAGGTATCTATATTTTTCCTTAATCGTTCACAACTATTGTAAATTTAAATTGTGCTCAGCGTGAGCGTTCTCCTCGGTTGGTCAGCATTTATTAATGCATGTGGTGACCTGCATAATGTTATGGAAAGCCGAAAAGAAGCACTAAAAGAGATAAATGTATCTATACAATTTATATTTATTATTCATTTGTTATAGGTTTCGAAATAAAATAAAACATCAATACATACACGATTTTCAAAACTTAATTATATATTATTATTTATATCTACAGTATGCGCCAAAAGTATGGAATAAATTCAATAAAAACGAAACAATTATTTTTTGGGAAAAATCCTCGAACAGGTCGATTTTTAACTTAAAAAATACATATTTTAGCGTAAAATGCGATTTTCAAATGTCATTTGTTTTCGAGCAACACCATATCTTTTTCCTTGATTCTGAAAGATCGTTTAATTCTCTATCAGACAGTACTAAAATTTTGCCCTCTTACAGAGCAAAGAAAGAAAAGAAAGTTATAGTTATATAAGATATAGTTATATAAGTTATATATAGTTATATAAGAAAAAAAGTTCACTTGAGGTTCGTTTTTATAAAAATACACTGTAAAAAGTATATTTAAGCAAAACTTATGTTTTATAGAAATGTTCTTTTGGAAATTTACCTGTACATTTGTTACAGAGTAAGGTGATAGAGTTTTACTTTTTTAGTTACCTACCTATTGACATTTTGTTTTACTCATTTTATGATAAAAGAACCAGCGTTGAATCCCATAAAAATGTATCAACACTTTAGTAGGTACATTTCGATTAATACACTGATAAAAATTTATCTATAATTTCACATAACTACGTTGGCAATTTGTGACCAGTGTAAAGCTATGTAAAATTACATAATAATTTTGCGTCTCTATAATCTGTATTGATATATACATTGTAATTTTGTATAATGTACAAAAGTACAGGTTTAAGCAAATCAATGTTGGATATCTCTTTGTTATTAGAATTCAATAATGAATACATTATGTGAGTCACATTTTTATTTATAAATAGTTAATAATGCATTGTCATCAACAGAAATAACTTTTGTGTACGAAGATTTTTTTTAGTGGAATTTGTCCATTTGTAAATTTATAATTAACGTAACTACAACCAATGTTAATATCTGTTTTAAGGAATTACTATTTTTACTGTCATAAAAAAGAATATGTTGTTTGAAATTAATGTTGTATGATGAGACACATGTAGTAGCTTAATTTTTATGCAAACATCTAAACAACGTACTGTTTCAGTTTCTATAACATTTATGAATTGTATAATATTTAAATTGGCACAAGCTGAAAGTGCACACGTAACAAAATATAATCTTATACGGTTTTACGAATATCCAACAAAAAGTCCGTATTTATGAACCGTTTATATTTGTCTACTACACGTTTACAACACAACTCAAACGTATTAGATTAGAGATTAGGTAGATGGGCCTCTGCGCATGTGCAACATAAATCACATGAATATTTTTGTAAAATTTCATAATAAATTTAGTAAAAGTAAACAGTTCCATTGTAGTACATTGTATTGAAACACTATTTCTGAAATTTTCTAATTTTGTTACTTAAAACACATATTCCTTAATATATTAAGTAAAATAAAATTTTCCAGTAAATATTATGTAAAACGAGCATAACAAAACATGTAAATCCCTCCCATTTTTATCAGTGTAGTAATAATTTAAAGACAATAGTAATCACGATATCACAAAAATTAAATGATAGAATGAAAAAAATTCATTCATTTTAACAATAATACCTACTCACAGATACATTATCTAAGTTTTTTCAAAGTTATCATTCTCATTTCTACCACCAATGTATAACGAAAAAATTGAATATACCAAAATATTAATAACATTAACAAAAAACTATAACTCATAAATACTTTAATAAATAATTACGAGTATTATTATAATGACATTGTAGGTACCGATGTAACTAAATTATTAGATATTATTTTTTTATAAGGCGCGAATTATTTTGAAAATGAATAAATTAACTGCCACGAATTCAGAGAGATCTTCTTTATATAATTTTAATAAATACCTACCTATTTATTTCAGAAAACTATTTTCTATTTTCATTAGAAATAAGTATTCTATGATTAAACATCTATCTGTATATCGGAAACTGTTTCGAAACCAGATGACCTTCACTAATTCGAATTAAATCTAAAGTAAAATGAAAACAGGTCCACGATCTCCAGGATATTATCTCTTAAATATTTTTCACATCATCATTATTTATTAATTCATAAATAAATCACTCAGTGGCAATTAAGCTAATTTTATTAAAGTGGTCTAAAAGGTAAGGGAAAATATTTAAAACACTTAAAACCTAATTGCTTATTTAATAAATTTATCCAAATGTGTCTCTGGATTTATGATCCGAGAATATGCCGTTATCTCTTCGAATCGTACTTATAGAAATTTCAAATAAAATTCACGTTGGGTTTAAATTGTCTTCATATACTTGTAGCCCGAGGTATACATTAATGATGCCGATGTATACACGTATAGTGAATTTACTTTAAAATATTAGGGTTCATTAAATATGCACATTTTTAATTTTAGAAAAGAAATATTAACAATTATGTCGTTAAAACGTACACCAGGATAACCATAGACAATGTAGGTATATCTATTTAGGAGAAATGTTTATTGTTATTAATCTACATTTTTGAGAAAATTATGAGGGTACATTCTAACATATAAAGCCGAAAATATGTCTTGAACAGAGTACAATACCCGACATATTATGTTTCGATAATATACTACGTCTAGCTGAAATCGGTACCTTTAATGTCAAGCACTACAAAATTTGTTCCTTGTGATCAGTACCTAATAAGTTATCATCTATAGATATGACAGAGATTAAACATGAGTGTTAATATTTTAGAACTTGAGTAACAAAACATGTGTGTGTGTTATATATTGTAACGGTATCTAGGTAGGTATATCTTAATTTTCTAAGTCATCCCTGAAATTTTCAAATTTTATAATTCACAACATAACATTTTTAACTGTACTATATAATTGGCGTGTACATAAATACAACGTGTTTAAAAAAAGGTTACAAACTTTGAAACATAGTGTAGAAGAAGTTTTAAGGCATCAAATTATAATATTGTTATTTTGAGCCAATCTTGTATCTGCCTTATCATTTACTTATCAAATGGTAAGCCCTTTATTGACATTAACCCAATGGGTACACGTACGCTTATATAACATTTTCAAAACGTGGTAGAATAAACGTTTTGCGATGAAACATTCAACGATTATATTTAGTTAAAAATTTAAACGTTTAAAGCACGTTAATTGCATTCGCATTTCTTCTACAAGTTAAAGTGAACACTAGAAATTTACATTTTTTTATTACGTTTATTAGACTACTATACGCAAATGTATTACATACATTTATATTTTAATAATATTTAACTGTGCGTTTATACAATGTAGAATTAAAGGTTTTAAATACATATGTGAATTTAATGTATTAAACGTATTATCCAAATGTTAATAACACGTTTTCTATACAACGTAACATAACAAACAACGTAACATAAAAAATATAACGTATAAAATACGTCGATACTACACGTTTTCAACTGATGGTAGAAATGAACACTGAAATCGAATGTTTTCTAGTAACGTTTTCTTCACGATGTATATAATACAGACTTATACTTTAAGAAAATTTAAGTACACGTTGAGTTCAACGGTTGTAAAAGTTTTACGTAACGTTTAATAATCTTATATATCACGCACTATGTCCTTCTATGTTTCTATCCTGTTATAGAATGGATATAAAATGAAGCAGTAACGATTATTATCGTCGGTCTCGCGAGCTAACAAGCTTGAAATCGGTATATGTCTGGTCACCTGCACCTAGATTTTCTGGACCTGGCTGTCTGGTATAAGCTTTCTAATTGTAAATTTACATAGTTGTTCCTCGAAATTCCGTTGTTTTGTATATAACTAATCATCACTGAGTTATTACCATAATTTAAAAAAAATTGTACCATAATATTTTTTTAATGTTGAAAAATACTTTATATAAAACATCATCAAAACATAAATAAAACGTTTTACATAAACGTTTATTAACTGTTTAATTTCTATCTTATTTAAACGTAGCTGACAATGTTTTTTAAATGTTTCATGTTAGTTAAAAATAACATTTTAATAACATAACAGTAATTTTCTAATATAACTTGTATGAACCTATGACGTTTTTTTTTCGAGTTTAAGTTTAGCACTGTGTTCTAAAGCCTTTCAAGAATGCATAACCAATATTGAAAACAAAAAATGTTTAGCACTTATAAGACTATGATGCCGAAATGGCATATTTTCAAACAGGAACCCCCTATCTTATATTTTTATGTCTTAATCTTGTCTATTTCCGCAAAGTTTGTAACCTATTTTTAACACTTTGTATGCACATAAAGAAGAGGGAATATATTATCTAATATAATATGATTTCATGCAATAGATGTATTGCTTGTACCTATTTAATTCTTCCTTAGATAATATTTAGGTACATAAAATATACAGAATGGTTCAGTCATATAATGTCATTAATGTTAAGGGAAGATAGAGACCTCCCCAAAATATTTACATATAGTCAAAGGGTTTACCTTGCGTAGATGATTTATAATTTTTTATAAAAGTTGAAACAGTTTTGGAATATCAGCACTACAGAGGTAAATATACAGTATTGTCAGTTGGGAGTATTGACAATAAATTATTGTTATAACAAAGGCAGGGCTGAGAACAGTGTTGCCATGTTATGCTCAAAATTTACAAATTCGGTAGTTTATTTTACATAATACATAAATTTGTATACTTATACATATACTATTTACTTTATACAAAAAAATAAATTAAAATATAGGTAAATAGGTAGGTACTATAGAGTAATTGGGGCAAAATACGGGGTACATGCTTGTGACATAAATATTATCTACTAAAAATGTGAGTATTTTAACCTGAAGGTTTTCCATATAATTTATCTTTGTTACATAACAAAAACAATGTCGGTGGTAACTAATTAAACAGAACTTATAGCATCAAGGAAATTGGCCTAGGATACAACAATTGGCCAGTTTCAGACTACATAAGAAATATTACAGTTTCCGCAAATAGAATGTTTCAATTTATTATCACACAAACTGCAGCTTTTGCATTACTTTCAAGCGATAAAAATTCTTTGCTTCACATTAGTCATATCTAAATTTAAATTTGCCTCAATTATTTTGCAGTCACAACTCCAAAGTTATATGAGTTTTTATCGAGGAAAGATATAATAAATTTATAAGATATATTTATTTGAATAAATATCATAGGTACATCCTGATTACAGTTAGGTACTGATTAATTAGATCGAACCAAGCAATTTCAATTAAGATTAAAAGTTTCAATTTATCATTATAAAAGCATTAATTTTATTACTGGAACGAAATGTTTTGCGATTAATAATTTTTAAGGAGCTACTGTTTCCTACTAGCTCATCTTCAGCATTTCATATCCCCAGTATTAAGGTACGATTAAATATGGCGAGCCACCGCGCGTCGTGTCTGAGGCGCACCCAGAACGCGCTTTTTAACGAACAAGCCTGCCATGAACCTCTTGTAAACATCTTATTTTTGTTTTTGTTTATTATTATTATTATTTTAAGTATACATGGTGAGCGAAAAGATGGTAGACCTGGCATGTCCAGTGACAAACAAAGAGTTGTACATCGGTGTTTTAGAACTGTCGTCAACTTACTCAAATCAAAACACAAACCCCGCCGATAGTGGCGCACCACTTCGTTCAACGGACTTAAATTCCCGCGTACTAACGGATATAAAAATTTCATCAGAATATTTCCGACAGTGCAGTTTATTAATATTAAGATTCAGTGATAATGATTACATTCGTTTAACAGTCGCCAACATTTTTTTTCGCTGATCTCGATAGGCTTTCCGACGGCTCACACAATTTTCTCCAACGTGTCATCTTTTCATCATTTTAAAATAATGTTTTGGGTTCCACAAATGATTCAACAATTTGTACGTCTTAATTATTAAATCAATATACTTTACTCGGATCACTCCATATTGTAAATTTAACGTTTTTTAATTTCGCTGTAAAATAAATTTTTGCAAGTGCCTGTGAGAAATCCGGCCCCGTTGGACTACCAAATCTTTTGGAAGTAGTAGCAAAGACCAGAGTTATTTCAAACAATGGTTTCTTTTAAAGCTCATCAAACTGTGTAGTTTGGCAACTAGCTATGCAGTGTTCTTTTTTCAAATTGGTAAATAATGATATAAAAATAATTTGTGTGAAGATTTCGCTGCTTCAACAACGTTAATGCTAATTTGTTAACGTATATACCGAAAAATGGTTAATGGTTACCTAAAAATTGTTTATATTTTAAAATGGCAAATTATCTGACTTCTGCGATTTCAATTTCCAAAACTCATCACAGAGCACGATAAGTCAAAATACTTTGTGGCCCAGGATGCAGTGTGGCCAAACCCAGTTACTTAGATATCTTCATATAGTTTCCACAATTGTCATTTATTCCCGTAATAAATACCTATTTACATAGCAAAAAGTAAATAAATAAAAGGTCTATTAAAATAAAAAGTGTTAAATTAAAAATAATAGGGAAATTTAGCATCTACTCTGTCGTCTCTGTCTTCAATACTTAGTAGGTATGGAATTAATAAACTAAACAAAAATTCTTCACATTTCAATAATAAAAAAATCTTATAATTTTTTACACAGGGAAATTCTTCAATGTGAACAGAATCTTCAACTGTTTTTTAAGGATTGTATGAAGCACTATGTACTGAAGCACTTCTGGCAAAAAGCTACAGAAAATGCATCGTCGCCAATCTGTGTCGCGACTTTATTGCTCTTCGCTACATTTATATTCACCTTTAGGACCTCCTTTTATTGCGATGACTAGCAAACTCAATAAATATGTTTTAAAATTTAATTTAAAATTTTCAGTCTCTCAAAAATTGTAGTTACTTCTTAGAATTTTGTCTCTTAATTTTATTAACAAAAGGAGATGAACTATTCATTCATAAATGGCCATTTGTTTCAAACAGAATGCATGTATATGTTCGACAAACGAATCAAAGAGAGAGGTCGTGAAAATTCTGACTCCGTGCAACGCAGCATATTTACCGAAATAATTTCCGAGCGCGTGACAACTCCAGTTAACCAGCTTACCTATGAAAAGACAATTCAGTTTTATAAAATAAAACACCACCAAGAAACTACAAAAACACACAAATCAGACTAACAGCACTGAAGTGTAATGGCGATAATAGTACATCAATGAATACATGTGTAGTAAGTAAGCAAGGTTGCCATACTTCCTTTCTTATCGTGCATATATTAGGAATAATTATTCGTCTAGTAAATTTATTTTAGTACCTATCACTTTATTTCAAGGTTGATGGCATTTTTTGTGAACGTTTCTCCACTTCCCATTGTTGCCAAAAATATGAATAAAATAAGAAGATAGGTGAGCGATGTATGAAGGCAAACTCAGTATTTTATTCGTGTGCATAAAAGAGATAGGCAGTCAGAAGCATAATTAAAATGTATACGAATTAATTAATGTAGAGAATAACGAAGCAATAAAATCGCAGATAATTTACAGACTTTGATATTAAACACGCATATATGGTTCCCTTGCTCTGATTAAGCAAATTATGTGAATAATTTCGTGCAAACAGTACATAATTACGTGCAGCTTATTCATATGGTGTAATTTATTATCCTTCTAGGTAAACAAACACGCAATATAATTTAATGTCGACAATATACCCATACACGCGTGTTTTATTATTGCAATTTCTTTATGTACCTACATATTATGTGCGATTAATTTATTAAAAATTGCAGTTTAACTGACTTCAATCATAAACCTTAAAATTATAATTATTACAAAAATATGAGAGTTGTTAATATGTAAAGGGAATGAAGAAATAGACTATTCACTAGACTATTCTTTATCTATAGTATCCTTCTTATGTACTTACAATCGTTATTATTAAACTAATTCAATTAATATTCTTTTTAAACGTATTTTGTTTCCGTATTCTTGAGTAGTGTCTGTTTTTGTCAGACTATAAAGCTGAATACTTATAATTAAATCATCTCGTCTCATACTCAGCGAATAGTTTGTATTTCGGTGTTGTACTTAGTTATTATTTTAGAGTTGGATTTTTAAATTATTTTGCAACAAACTAAAATGGTCAATTTATTTCAAATTTTTATTAAAAATCTATGGGTATATCTAATCAAATTAAATTTTTATTATGGGTACTTACATACTTTTTATCATTTTTCTCTCGTTTATTAACTTATTTCTTAATTTTATCTACGTAATACACACCAGAGCAAGTTATAAATAGCATATTATGTGGATTACAAATCAAAACAATGTCTGACTTCTCCGCATTTTGTCACGTTAGAGCAACAAACTGTTGTTTTTCTTCGAATCATGATTTTTAAAAATTCTCTGCATTCGTTTATTTCTTCATTTTGGAAAATGAAAGTTAAAATATTTATGCTTTATAGGAAGCTACGGAAGGTTGATTTTGTTTTTTTTATATTTTTAGGTATTAACAATATTGTGTGAAACTAACTTAGATATTTATAGAATGTTTTCATTAAACCAGGTTAGTAAATTTAGCTAGATTATCTAATTATTTAATACAGCTTTATCTGTGGTATTGTTCATTAGCATACCTAGATGTTTGGTATCAGAGAACACACGTATGACTCCATTGATAGGAATCGTAGGCGATTTGATTTATATTAGCTTAAAATACCTTTCTGATACAGTAAAAAAAGTTGATTATGGTGTTCAGGAACTATACCTATAGGTACTTATAAAAATTTAAACTGCGGTTTTCTTGGAAAAGAATGTTAGAATGGTAGAAAAAACATTTTTTAAAAATAATATTTAAGTAGGTATATACCTATAGGTATTAAAACATGTAGTAGTAAATATTTATAATAAATTCAACTCTGTAGAAAATACGATTTGAATAGTAATTAAATATGTAGGTATAAGTTAAATCTATAAATATTTGTTTGTGAGAGACGGTCTACTGAATATGTTCATTATCAAGTTCATAATTTACCTTAATATACAAAATTAATTTTTATATTAAAAATGTAGGTACCTACATACTAATAATGATCTGGATAAAAACAACATAAAAATTGAATTACATAAATTTTATTATATATGTAACAACAAATAAACAGATATCTTCCTCGCCTAAGTTCTTTGATCATTCATGGATTGTAGCCGGAGCAATTTTAAAATATTTGGTTAAAATCAATTTACTACCAATAAAAATTTTATAATGGCTATAAAAGATAACACATTTTATGATTTGTGTAGTATATTAATCTTTATTTAAACAGTGTTTATATTAAAGTGCCTTTAATATAGTTCAAGGACATACGTTGGACTCTACGTGTTCCGTTTAAGATGAACTAAATAAACATTGCCCATTTTATTTTCAGAACATATTCAACTAGATGCAGATGCAAATGGAAACTTCAAATACATAAAACATTAAACAAAAAAATGATGATGATGATGTAGGTACCTACTTATTACTCTTTTAATTAATCTGAAGATAATGCAATAAGTCAAAACATAGGAAACAAGGACTTATTCACCTTTTAGTCCAAATTAATTTCAAACAATCAAAAGTATTACAAAAAAGTTGTGCCATTGGTCTCGTATGTGTGGGTGAAGTTGACTCCCCATTTATTAAAAAGTTACAGAAATTGGTGTGATGGATTGTGTGAAGTACATTGATCTCTCTAGTCTCACATTATTCTTCTGTGCAATGTATTCGAAAGTGTATTACTCAGGGATTTTATTATTTTACTATTTTAAGAAAAGTTGTTCTTCACAAAATTGTTTGGTTATCAAAATTATTGCATTAACATAAATAGATATGAAATGTTATAAAGCATTTTCATAAAGTAGGAGAATAATACGAGGCAGTTGAAGTCGAATTTTAAATTTTTCGAAAAAAATATAATATTAAAAAATTTAAATAAATTGCTAGTTCGATCTTCATATTAATAATTCTACTTTTAAGTGATGCATGATGATGTATTGAACTAAAAATAATACAGACTTCATTCCACTGAAACGCATGACGCATGCACAATCTCAATCTTTTTTCTGTGACAGTTTTGTATGTCATGTGTTTTCCAATAGATGGATGATTTTAAGTGCCTCTATAAAATCCATAATGGTCGCATTCGGACATTAAACTGGTCTAATACTGGTTTATACCTATCTTCAAATCCGTTTATTGTCAAAAAACAACGAACCAATCAACTAGAACAAAAGTTGAATGGAGAGGTCGTTGTCAAACTTTTAATTATAAATGGTTGGGAAGATATGGACCTTGGTCACCTCGAAGCCCTGATTTGACCATTATGGACTATATTTATGGTGATATTTAAAATGCAAAGTTGAAGAAGGTTCAGAGACAAAATTCTCAACTTTTCATTGAAGGGAGACGAAACTGCTATCCAACTGAAGTAGAAAAAAATTGGAACTCCATGGTATCGGTGAAATGATGTATTAAAAACTGTTTAGTTTCTGTTAATAATATTTAGAACTAAAATTAATTGTTATACTTGAAATTAGTTTCTACTTTTAATTACAAATGATTTCACATTTTCTTGCTTACTGAGCACCCACAACATAATGGATTCCAACGTATCCACTTTTAAAGGGCTGAGCCGGTAGACTATTAATAAGAATTTTAGGAAGCATAAATGATAGATAGGTCGTGTCAATAATTGCTTTTGTCTAGGCACATAAAGTTATTTAGGCCAGTAAAATTATTTACTAGTCCTACTAATCCTAATTTTTTCAAACTATTTTATCTTTAGTTCAAGAATTACAAAATTTGATTTGAAATATGTATAAGTAGGTGTAAGTTATTTTTGTCTGAAAGGTTGCACAAACAGTTAGATACTGTCTCTGAAAATTCAGTTTATGGTAGAAATAGTTCATGCTTATTAAAAAGTACAAGCAGCCTTAAAATATTTGAAAGCGATACTGGCGTTTGACGTTTTTGTAGAACTTAACCGGTTCCTTCGAGCAAGGGCAAATCATAAAAAAGGGTTGTGGAATGATTATACTTTTGAGGCCATTCCGGTAATTTACTATCATTCCCTGTACAGAAAATGACCGTAGTAAATCTATATTGAAAGGATAAATGAACCACTGGCTATTTATGTGCAAGCAGTTAAAAGTATTTTTAGCAATAAGTCATATTACTCTGTGATGCACTGCATCCTTCCTGAATTGGCAAATTGTACTAAAAATATGTTTCCATTGTGTTTAGGTTCTGTTTATCCCCAAAATATACCACCACATTACCACATCACATAACCGAGCAAACCATAAAATATTTTACTGCAAAACCATGTGCTTCGCAAAAATTATTTAGTGGAAGAGTTATAATTGCGACAAAATTTTTAAAATTCTCTCAAGGGTAAAGCAGTTTCGTTAGGTAGGTATTTCAAAGTAAACTATGTAGTATGTTTTTTAAGTTTATTCCAACATAATGTGTTAATTTTATCTAAATAGGATCAAAAGTATCAGAAGGTCTTTGTGATGTACAGGTAATAATGAGACTTTAGTCTCTGTCACTGTATCCGCTGTATCTATTTTCAAACCCAACTTTTTTGTATGCATTTTGAAATAAATCAGTCTACTTTTAGAGGAATTAATATAACGATCAGACCACATTTTGATTAGATAAACAAAAATTATAAAATAAAAAGATACTTTAATTAATGTAAATACCTTTTTTGTGCTACAACCTCTTCCATCTGATATACCTACCTAAAATTTTTTGAAGTTCAGATTTTTCTTCTGTAAGACAACCATTATGGCACACCTAAAACAATCTCTAAACAATTTATTTGGGTTTATGGTTCTAATTTAGTAGCCAAACAAATTTTACGTTGAAGTTAGAAAATTTTTGTCAATATTTCGGAAATCGTTAAGCGATTAAATTGCCAAATTGCCTAATCTGTGTTTTAACTTCAAGAATATGAACATTCATACAATTTAAAATAACATTGTCAACCAATTTATAAGGTAAATTATTTAATTGTTGTGAGTGAATTTAACATTTTACAAAGAAATGAGCTAGTTAATTTTTAGTTACAGAAAGAAAGATGTGTGAGTGAGAAAAAAATTTAAAAAATAACGAAATGTATTCTTAAAATAACTCAATTTAAAACTAACACAAAACATATTCATTGTTGCCAATAAACAATGAATTGTATTATTATTTCAACACAATCGAGTATGGACTGTTTTAACACAACCAATTCTGGTGCATCATCGACAAAAAAATTATAGAGAAACTGGTACAATTACTAGTATCTACAAAATACAAATAATTATTTGGGATATAAAAGCGATTTTTTTTCATCTTATTTCAAATCTTATATGTATGTCTAACAAATTAAAGTTTTTTTTTTAAATATCAATAGTTACTTTAATCTCGAAAACTGATTCTGATTTAAACAATTGTTGTTGCTTTTGTCCAGTTTAATTTTATAGAAATGAAAAAGTTAAGATCAACTACGCATACTATATTTTACAATTTTTTTCGCTAATAGAATTCTTCGCTTAAGAAAATTAAATACCACATCTGTACAACAAACATTGATTGGAAAACGAATACTTTGAGATTTTCCTATTTAGGTATTCTTTTTAATTGTTATACTTTATTGAGTCTTATAAAAAAGGAATGTTTATCAAATCTTGTTATACCTATTATATTCAATAGTAGATAGACAATCGCAATAAAAACTGCATCGGGCAAATCATCAAATATAACGATTTGAAAATAAAATACCTACATTACATTTTTTATTGCACGTTAACCTTTACAGCCCCACTAAACTCAAATAGCCGTAATCGTTTGAAGACCTTCAAATGCTAACGTAAATACTTTATTGAAGGAAGGGTTTTTTTATGGTTTTAAAAACTAGAATAGGGTAACTGGCCTAATCCTTCACCAAGAAGACATAAAAAACCTTATTTATAACGGGTTAGAGGTGTAATAATCGAGGACAAATGTGCAATTTATTTTGTAGGCACTTTTTGTAAGCCTTCTCTTCACTCGTCAGTTGTTGCCAACGCCTCACCTAGTGAAATTGCATTGCTGCAGTGTGCAAACATGAACAGATCAGTGCAATTTTTATATTTCAGTCTCAGAAATTAAGTGGAGCTGTGATTTGGCAAGTAAGTAACAAAGAAAATCTGAAATTGGTGCTGGTCAATCCCAATACCTAATAAATTATAGAACCAGGTATTTATTTATGTTTGTCAATTTCAAAAAATTATATAGGTTTTCTTTATCAAATACGTTAATCTTTTGGTGACATATTAGCGAGGGGGAAACCACTGGGGTATTTTACTGTACAAGCTGTAGGTAAATAAAGGTAATTTTTGAATTTTTTGGGTATTTGTGCGTATTTATAGGTATTTTTTCAGTATTATTAGGTACTCTGTGTATTTTTGGGTACTATCAAAGTAATAATGGGTATTTACTGGGTATTACGGAGGTAATTAATGGGTATTTTCGGAGAAAATTAGCATTTTCCCGCCAATTTTTAAATACAATGGCGATCGCGCATGCATTATGACGATGACACACTTTAAATATAACTGACTAATGGCAAATATAAAAATTATTAAAAATATATACAAAAATATTTTCTAGATATTAAATAGTCTGTAAAATTTTTCGGAGGCACTGTTAAATGACTATGTGACCCTTTACTGTCTTCGTAAGCCTTTTTTAAATTTCAATAGATTTTTGTGGGTGAGTTGAACAACTAAGAACTAATGTTTAAAATTGAAAGTAGATTTAATTACGAAATCAGTTCGAAATACATCGCCAATTCGTTTTAAACAGTGCAATTATTATTGCAATAGATTGTACAGTACAGTACCCTATATAAAAAAGTATGATTTATTAAACTTTATCTTTAAATTAATATATTACATATTATAGGTACGATACGACGTGTTAACGATACGTTTGGTCAAACTTCACCGACATATTCTATTGATGAAAAATATGTGATAAAAAGTGATTGTCTAATAAAAATTAAATTATTGCTAAATTAAGTTTTCCTATCATATTCCTATTCTATTTAATAAAAAGAAGCCTTTTTATGTAAACAACAATTATCTAATTCTAGTGATAGATGACGAAAAATAAACTAGGACTAAAATTGAATTTTCCCTCTATACCATCCATTTATACTTGTCCATGAAAGAATTTTGTTGTACTTTGTACTGGAGACACCTATGGTACCCAGTAGTCGTGTACCCGATGAGTATTTGGGATCCGGAATATAATTTTAGGGACACCCTGTTTAGACCGAATATTATGATTTCATAGGTGAGAATGAAGCTTATTTTTAGTTAGCTTGTAGGGGGCATAGTGTAGGTATTGGCATCCTTCTTGGGTGCGCCAATGGGTTTATGATACGGTTTATGTAATCCAAAATATTATATCCAGATGTATTCAGATCGAGTTGAGAGATCGATCTAAGTATCAATTCCACGATCGGTCGCAAATCCACAATATCCTACCAACTTGGACACGAGTTTAGATATGTTTACTTATACTGAATAAGGATTAGATTAATTTTCCTTTAAAAAGTTATATTATTATAATATTTACGTAGATCTGTAGATGGAATAATTTCAAAAGAAATATGAGACTGTTTTTGAAAATTAAAGGTATATTAAGTGAACTCGTGGGTCATATAATGTATTTTTTGTTTCTTAGATATCTGGGTATTTTTGGGTACTATTCGGTATTTTTGGGTATTTAACGATATTTTTAGGTACTTAAATATTATTGGGTAATAGTCGTAGGCATTCTTTGGGCATTTGGAGGTAATTCGTGATTTTTGGGTATTTTTTAGGTATTTGATTATTTGATGAGGTATTTTTTTAGGAAAATAAGATATTTACGGGTAATATTTTAAAAAAATGGTATTTCATTGTACAAATTTCAAGTAGTGGTTTACCCCTCGCATATTAGATTTATACTGAAAATGCAAGATGTTCGATTATTTCACTATAGCAAAAAGTAACATAACAATTATCAAACAAAACTGTTCTATCTATACCTACTATCTAAGTATAAAAAATAAACAATTTATTTTTTGTATAGGTACATAATGCGGAATGTCCCAGATTCTTGTGCTTTGTAACTATATGCAATAATTATAAAATATATTTGCCCTTATACACTGATCAAAATTATTGTAAATTTACACATACATTAATGTAAAAAATATCTAATCCATACCGTATTACAAGAATCTCCATAAGAATACCGTACATTTACATCTTTCATGTAAAATTACATGACTCTTTCTAAAAATACATCATAACGTTGTGAAATTACATGTGCATAAACGCATGGTTTTACTTTGAAAAGTAGCAATTTTCAATTAGGTACAGTTGTAATATTACATTCTAGTGTGTTATTTGACCCTATTGACCTAGGCAAAAATAACCAACAATCCGCCGTGTAATATTGCGATTAATTTTTATCAGTGTACTTATGAAATTAATTCATAAACTTATTAAAATATAATCAATTAAACAAATTAAAGCATGAACAGTGTAAAAGTTTTATTCTCATTTCATTGTGTCATGTGGAATACTTAGTTCCAAGATATGATATTCTTTCCATTCGAATGATCAAATATGTGGTGTTTTTTAGGTACAGAAAATAAAACACGTAGAACAAAAGTAATATCAAAAATAATATTCTTAATGTTTTGTTTATCCACTTTTACTATTTAAATTCACCTCAAATAAAATAATAACTTCTAATTTTATTTCCTCACATTTTAACAATTATTTTCACATATTTATAAACAAAAATGAACAATCTTATATGCAGAACTATGAAAGTTTATTTCAAAATATTTTCATCTACTATTAAATTTAAATAAATACGTATTTTGAAAGATTTCTGTACCTAAAAATTTGTTGGTTAGACCGCTTTCTGTCGTTATTCGTTTTACTTCGGTACCTTTGTATATTCGCAAGGTGGCATGAGACAGCATTCCTGTTATTTGCTAAACTCTATATTATTCAGTTCTTAAATCTCTAACATTATTTGTATTTGTTTAAAACATCTAAGCGATCCTTACCATGCAGTATTTACAGTTTTGTGTAAAATACAAAAAACATATTTTTGGAATTACATAAATAAATATAATGATGTAATGTATAGTGGTGTTTCAGTTTCACCAAAGAATTTCTTTTAAATATATCGTTTGATCCTTGTCTAGCTAAAGTTACTACCCTCAGTCCTTATAAATTCAATTTTACACCTACATACATGTCACTGATCGAACGATAATTTTATCTTTGACACAATCAAATATATTCCCCTTCTTAATTAACACATCCCTAGTTACATTTTTTTTAGTCCCTACTGTTCACTTAACGAAATCGATAATCAAGTGATTCATTTTTTTTTCTTGTTTAAGAAAAACATCGTTCAGTTCTCCTTGTTCTAATAGTCTAGACTAATTTAGATTACTCTATTTAAATTTTGATTTCAGTTTTTAAATTTTTACTAAACCAGCAATAAGAAACTACAATCTATGTGTGCTTATTATCTTGCTATATAATAATCCCTAACACTTACCTATTGTAGAAAGCTAAATTAATGGGTATTATATCATCTTACCCCAGCAGCGTAAATTAATTCTGTATACAGCACTACGTTTTGCAGCAAGTTTTACAATGTAACAATATGCGTACGCAGCAGCTGCCCTTGACTAATAAGAAATATTGCTAGAATATATTAACTAATTTAACCAGTGCAACTCCCAAGAAGTACGATCGTGTTCCTTAAAGTCGTTTAAAACATATGCTTCTGCTTATTTAGGCAATTTATGGTGCATACTATTACATCCAAGAACTTCCATCTTCTTCAGTGGATATTACAAAAGTTATCGAGATTTCTGCTAAATACAGTTTCTTATTATTTTAAATCTGATGAATGTAATGTATGTTATATTAATAAATACTACATATAAAAGATTCCTATTATCAATTTTTCCGGCTTGCCGCTTTTTAATTGATTAGCTATGTTCTTCATATTCTAAACTCGTGTTATTTAAATACAACGGTCATTACCATTTTCTTTCTAATTCTATAAACTGAACATCACTACGACTTAAATTATAAAAATGCTTCCAATATTAATAATAGTTTCATTTATCTTTTTTTAAATAAATATTAAAATTTGTAATAACGTAAATACAGTTTTATTATGTAGATGATATAGATTTTTTTCCATATGATTGGAAGTAGTCATTAAATGAGAGTTAAGATGGTCACAGTTAATATTTATTTTCTAAGCTGTATTTCCTTCGCAAGGATAATTCTTAACAGTATTCATATACTCAATAGTCACAATATGACTTCATAATATCGATGAGTTAATTAACTTTTACAATATGCATGGTAATTAAATACTCTCATATAAACTGTTCAATATAAAGACCTTCACTCACCACTAAATTCAACATGTTCAACTTCTGATATAACTTTTTTTATATTTAACGCTGCTCTAATATGTTTCTCTAATCGTAGCAATCCTAGTCTATTGTTACAATTAGATAATATTTATTGAACACTAGGTTGCTGCAATTAGAAAATAAAATAGTGTATTGCTACGTTTAGAGAAGTCTCTGTGTTTTGAACGATATATATTTTTAGTAAGGTTAATGCTATAAAATATATATCTATAGTGTACGAGACATTTGAATATTTGTGTTTTATACATATGGTCATCTATCTTACAAAATGCAGGGTTTTCTGTTCCATCAATAAAGAAGAATAAAGAAAGTCGCCACTAAAATAAAGATTTATATAGGTAACTTCAATGAAAAAATTCGTATCTCTACCATATAACATTAAATTTAGTGGAACCTTATTCTGCTAAGTATTTTGGTAGTTTTTTTAATAACCTAGTTTTATAAGTATATATTAAATTTTAACCTATAATTTGTTAGTTTTATACTTGAAACATCTAATTCTTCCAATTTACCAGTAACGCATTTCCAAAGCACCAAAAAAACTAATTAGTTTGCTAAGTGAAACTATTTCAATACTCCATATTTATGTAAATTGTTGTAGCCATAGACAATAGATTACCCAGTGCACATCAAAGAAATTAAATCCGCCATCATATTAATTAAATTCAGTCATAAAAATAATTATTTATCGCTGCATACAATATGAATTCCATGATATAGCCATTAACTACACTGAGAATTATGTGCACGAAGCTTGCCCTAATTGCTATTGTGCAATTATCATACAAATGTTGCAATTACGGAAATGCATTATATCCACTTTAATCGTAAATACGACAGGTTGCATGTGTCATAAGCGGAGTAATATCAAGTGAGATCCCACAACAATAAATATAATTTCCCATCACGCGAACATTATAGATTATGATTCAGGAGCCATCATATTCATATATTTAGGGGAGGATATTCCAGCATAACCCTCGGTCGAGTAAGATCATGCCCAAAATATTGCTCTGATAGGGATGGGATCGACCAAGAAGGGTCGATGCTGCATATAAAACGGATCATCACCCCACACAATGGCCAGCCATCTGTATTACTACGGCTACACGGCCATGACGCTTCTGTCTATGTACAATTGTGAATTTTTTATATTCATATATAACAATGCATACCTATCGCATACTTACATGTTCTAAATTTAAATGCGTATTCTGAATAATATATCACTAGTTTTTCAGAATAATGTATCATGAATTCAACATCGACAAATAAAATGTTAAAATTGCAATATTGTGCAGTATTTTAAAAATTATCGACTTAATAAATTTGCTAAGCGTATAAAATATCGGTATCTGATTAATTCTAGTATACAGGGTGGTCTAGAACGTCTGGAAATATCAAAAAATGCTTACGTATAGCAACTCGCAGTTGATAGGTATCGTTTTAATTTATAGTGATCCATGTACAACGTGTCCAAGCATTAATAGCGGGGGATTGGACAAGGAGGGCCGGTACCATGGCCGCCACGATCTCCTGACTTTAAATCATTTGGATTTGGACTAGAAACAGAAACATTTGTGTTAGTTTGTAGAAACTCTAACTGTAGCATCAGGTATGTCAAGCTATTTTACTAATTAAAACCAAAAATTAATTCTATTAATAATTAATAACAATAGTAGTAAAAGCAGTTTCCAGTGCTTGTGTGTATTTTTAAATAATTTTTAAACTGCTCTTTTTGATTTTCTTTTTTAAGAATTGTATTTATAAGAGTCCCCTGTACATTCAAAAATTTTTTTTAGAAAGTTCTCAATCACCGACCTTACAAATGTATCAAATCTGCACAAATGGAAGCTGTGCTTACAGGATGGACGAATTTTGGAAAGCTTACTTATATTTCCAGAGAATTACTAATTAAAACCAAAAATTAATTCTATTAATAATTAATAACAATAGTAGTAAAAGCAGTTGAATTTGCTGCACTAAAATACGTGTTGTAAAATGTAATTTATTTCTATCCTTGGGAATTTCTTTCAGTTTCCAGTACTTGTGTGTATTTTTAAATAATTTTTAAACTGCTCTTTTTGATTTTCTTTTTTAAGAATTGTATTTATAAGAGTCCCCTGTACATTCAAAAATTTTTTTTAGAAAGTTCTCAATCACCGACCTTACAAATGTATCAAATCTGCACAAATGGAAGCTGTGCTTACAGGATGGACGAATTTTGGAAAGCTTACTTATATTTCCAGAGAAGAAAGTTGAGATGTCACTAATTATTAACTTATTTTGCAGAAAATTTCAACGGTGAAAACTGAATGAACCCCAGTATCTTGACCGGGAGTTTTTCATTTGTATGGTCTTCGTAACTCTGCTATTTATGACAAATTTTTATTTTTGTCTATAGTCTAAAGATATGGAAGCCCTCCCTTTAAATAGGTATATCTATGTTATCAATTTTTAATAAATTTTATATAAAAGCTCATATTTTTTAAATGCACTTTTCCGTTGTGAAACATTGAAAGATAATTTAGAACCACTACAAGGATTGCGTATGTCCTAGATTTCATGTAAAAACTGAATAAAAAATGTCTTTACAAAAATAGAAATATCACTTAAGCTACATCTCAAAAAGCGATCAATGGGGTCTCTGACGTCGTTTACTATACTGGGTGTGATACAAAATAATGTTACTTTTTACTGTATTGTAAAGGTATTTAAGCTAATCAATTTTCCTACAATTCTTATTAACATTCTTTGATACCAAATATTTAGGTACGTTCATCAATTCAGACAAATCTAAAATAAATATCTAACAGCAAAATTTACTACAGAAAGAAGTACTTAATCGCTTAATGGATCATTCTATAATATTCAACCTCTTTTATTAATTTCAATATCTTAAAAAACATACACAGTTGATTACACAAAATGTATCAAGCCTACATGCGTAGGTACTATTGAAAGCCTTCGATCTTTATCGCGTGTCGACTATAACGATATTTGCAAAACTGAATTTCAAGAAACGACTACTCTGCGGGCTAATGCCCTGATCAACATTAAATTACACCTAAAAACCCTATAACAATCATCAGGCATGTACCGGTTTTGAACTTATTAGATCTTGTCAGTATGCCGTAGATGAGATGACTGACGAATAACGCTGGCTGTTTTATGTCTGTCTAACTCGACAGAAGAGACCATGAATACGCGAAATGTAGCAAGCTACATCTAGTGGCCACTAGTGGCAACAGCCAGTGTTATTTATCATCAGTTACCTCAGCTATAGCATACCGATGAGAGCTAATAAGCTCGAAACAGGTTTGTATGGTGGACCGCTGACGAATGACTTTGGCTGTTTGTTATAGGTTTTTCAGGTGTAATTCAATGCTGATCGGGGCATTAGCCCGCAAAGTAGTTGTTTTCTTTTTACACAGTTGATGTAAATGACTAAATAATGCATACAAATTTGTATTTCAATATACGTAAAATAGCGCAGGTATGTCAACCTATAATAACGCATATGGCCGCCTCTTTCCGTATTAACAATATGCAGTGGACGTAGTATCGAACTGATAAGCTTTACGATTTAACAGAGGCAAGGCAAAATGCAAGATAATTCAGGACAGAGATGAATACTTCTTTTAAATTGATTCCATTGTTCGAAAGAGTTAAGCTCGGAGCTACCTGCAGGTGATTCTATAATGATTTGATAAACAATAAATTCCGTATTAAGAGTTATAAGGTACATAATATTAAAAATACACAGCACTTGAAACTGTGTCTTGCGTATGAGATGAATGACAATCAATATACAAACCAATGAAAATAGAAGTTAAAATGCCAACACATTATTTGGTATATTAAACAGATACATCTTCACAACATGCCAAAGGATAATCAATATAGATAAAATGTTACAAATATATTCCATTAACAGTATACAGTTAGATGACCGGTGTTTTTCTCTACTACACTATTATTCCAATAAAATAGAGAGATATAACCAATTTTAGATATTTAAAACTAAAAATTTTTTCGACGTACCAAAATTTACATAATGTTCTTATTTAATTTGGATGATTCCTTTAAATAATAAATAATAATAAATAAACTTTATTTAACTTGAAATATCTAAAAAACATACTGAACAATACATAGAAAGCATATCAAGTTATAAATAAAGTAGTAAATAATGTACCCACCGACATACATGTGAGCACATATACACACACACCACACACACACACACACCCACACCCACACTCACATACATATATAATTATTTATTATTATATAATACTTATCACAAACCTATTTTATTTTTAACATTATTATATACTAATAAACATACAATAGAATATTAATTACGTACGTAAAGAATTATGTATCAGTCTAATGAGAGATCATGTTCAATTTTATGTATACCCATATTTGAGTTAAAATTATTTTATGTTGTAAAATAATATATAAATTCAATTAAAAATAACAATAATAATAACAATAACCTGACTAATTTATTTTAAATCAATCAAATCAGTCCAAAATTTTCTTTCAGTGTGCAAAATATAATTAGTTGCTAAGTATTTGAATTTTTTTTTATTGTGTGTTATTTTAATATCTAGAGATAATATATTGAATATCTTAGGACCAATGAAAAGGAACGAACGTTGACCTATAATTTTACGCATATTGGGTATGTTTATATTATTTACATTTCTAGTTACATGTTGAGGTGACCTTACTGTAGCCATTTTGTTCTCAGAGAATTGATATAATACTACAACGAGGCTGTAAATTTGCCCAATATCCATCACATTCGCAATTTTAAACAGTTGATTTGTTGGATAGGTATTTTTTTTATTATATATAATTTTTAATATCCTATGGTGTATAGAATTTAGTTTTTTTAAATGCATATCTACCAACCCACCCCAACCAATAATACCGTATCTAAGATGAGACTCTACAAATGATTTATACATTATTTTAAGTTGATTTACATGTAGAACTTTCCTCAAATTTTTAAATAGCGGAATTATTCCTCTTAACTTATTTAACAATTCATGTGTATGGACATCCCATCGAAGATGTTGATCAATAAATATTCCTAAATATCTAATGGATTCTGTATAATCTATGTTGAGAACTTGTTCATTTGATACTATATTGAGTGCTTTATATTTTGGTAACTGAGGAGCATATGATGTAAAAGGGACAAAAAATGTTTTATCAAAATTTATAGATAATAATTTGTAATCGAGCCATTTTTTTATTTTTATAAAATCAATTTCTGCTTTACTTTTTAGTTCATCCCAAGTGTCTGATTCAAAATAAATTACTGTGTCATCAGCAAAACTGATTACGCGTCCATCTAACTGCAATAAAAATATATTATTTATATATAAAATAAAAAGTAACGGTCCTAATATTGTACCGTGGGGTACTCCATATTCAATGATTCTAAAAGTGCTTTGCACACTTCCTACACTTACACATTGAATTCTATTTGATAAATAGCTAGTTATTAGTTGTAGAGGTAAATTTCTAATTCCTACATTTTTTAGGCAATTGATTAACATAAGGTGACTCACAGTATCAAAGGCTTTGGCCAAATCTATAAATATGCCAAGAGATGGTCTACCGTTGTCTAATGATATATATATATATATATATATATATATATATATATATATATATATATATATATATATATTGATTTGTTACTCTGGAAGTCATACTAGTATGATAATCAGAAATAATATTGAACTTTTTTAAAAATATATCAATTTTTACTTTTAACAATTTCTCAAAAATGTTACTTATATTGGAAATTAAGGATATTAAGGAAATAACTCTAATAAAGTGCTGTGTTAAAAATAAAAATTGTTAAGAAATATAACTCTCTTATACATGCATCTATTCGTCGACAAAATTATTCACCTTGTTCCTTTAGAAATATCATTACAATACGAGAGCCTCATTTAAAGCCCATTCAATTTTATCTGTACTCGAGAATGGCTCTACTTCAACATCAGTTTATGTTTTGTTTACTTTGTTACAGGTCCCCTGACGGATGGAGTTTTGTTAATTTGCAAGTCGTTTCACCGTGAATGATCGCGTCAGGGACAATAATATTTCTGAAATTCTGAATTCAAGGGTGGATGGCTAGCAAACGTCATGTAACTGGGCTGAAAACTTAATTACAAGAATCATGATCCCTCCGGGCAGCGGCTGTAAGTAATTATAATTGCTAACTTGCACAATAACGTCATTTTGCCAGACAGGCGTGGTTCCCTGTGCTCCTCGCTTAAATAACAATTTTGCATAATTTTATCATAAATTGCTGTCACTGCTCATCATTTGCAAATAACTGTCGGTTTATTTTAGCTTTATGACTTAACTGCATTTGCTATTCATGTTTTGAATTAATCAGTACCAATATGTTCCTCTTTAAATATCTACTAAACTTTATGTTGAAAGTTATGACTTTAAGTATGCCTACGTCGAGAATAGAATTTAGATGCCCATTATTTATTTATTTTTTGTCTTTTAAATTAAAATTCCGAAAAAGATTTTAATAAAGTTATTTTTCAGGAAAATGCACCAGAATTAAGATCACTATATTTTAAAGATGGTCAATTTAGTAGAAGCGTATATTTATTTTTATAAAACTATGGAGGGTTTTTGTAGAACTAGGGCAACATATTAATTTTCCTAAATATTTTGGTAGGTTTCTAAAATATGTAATAATTCACACTGTATAGAAATTAGAATTATACAGGGTTAACTATAACAAAAATTTTAACCACGTGTTCAGGTAGACCTAAAGGAAAATTTTTTTTCTGAATTTTAGCTTCATGTTTAAAGTGAGGATTACCCACTAATACACACAATTTGCGTAGTACAGTTAAATAAAATTCCCATTTATTCTAAGAAAATCGAACGAAAGGAATATTAATAAATAATAGAAAACTTTGAATGCACCCACGACAATCATTAATTATAAAATCTTGTTCTATAATTTGGAAAAATAAACCAAACCAAACATTATCAGGTAGTTTCGAGGATCGGAGTCAAACATTGACCATTGAAGTCCAAAGTCAGAAGATCTGCGGCTAGGCCTCGTGTATGATACGCCACATTGATGCAATACGTCGTGGAAGTACTGGACCTCCATCTGTTCCACGATTCGATTTCAAATTTCCCTCACGTTGCACTATACTTGCACTCACTGCAGAATGCGGTAAAAGTAGCTGCATTTGGTGCATGTTTTCTGGGAAATCGTTCTGCTAAAGCATTTTCACATCGTCATAAATTAAAACGATATCCATCAACTTCGAGTTGCTACTACACACGTAAGCCATTTTTGACACATGAAAAGCTAATGTAATGAGTGGCGTTACAAAAATGTTAGTGCCTGCAAAAAGTTATTGGACACCGAAAATACTACAACTTCAATAATGTTTTACTCGGAAACAATTTTTTTTACGATATTGACTCCATTTTTCATGACGCATCTATTCCCAAATTATTTCAGATAAATTATGTATTTGTACATATATTTAATTAAACGGTTTGTATATTGAAGGCTATTGGCTCATTAACACTCTTTAGTTTAAAATTACTCAATTTTTTAAGCCATAATTATATATAAAATCCTTTTATAAATACAAATACTTTATTCAACTGTAGGACGTTTATTTATTATAGTTTTTTGCCTATTATATTTAAAAAAATACGCAACTTTAATAACAAATATTTCAAAAATATCTAATATGTTTGTTTCATGTACTTAGTCAAGATTAGCAAATACCTAGGATTCATTTGTTACAAACAGAGAACAAGGACACCAACTGATACATTCGATTAAAATTTTAATTTTATTCCATCTCATTCGCCTGTTAACAAAAAAATTCTTCAACTCTGTTGTCATAACTTTTCATCAAATATGAATATTTATATTAAACAGAACAGGTTTCAGTTCTATTTCATTGAGATAAATAAATAAAATTTGTCAAGGTAGTTAAAAAATTTCTTAAAAATTATTTTCTTTGCTATAATATCATTGGAAGAAAGAATAAAAGACAAAGACAAAGTGTTAATAACAACGCTTAGCTTAGGGTAACGTAACGATAAATTGTAATGATTTAACCACTATTTGTACATATATTTGTTCTAGTAAGATATTGTGGATTTCTGTCTTTACAGTATTTAAAAATGATAACTAAAATCTTTCTGCCTGTAGCGTTACAATACAGAGTGTCACAAATTAATAGAGTAGGCCGGTAACAATTTTAGCTTCAATTAAACTAAGATTATTAATTGGAAAAATGTTTGTTTTTAAAATGCTTTACGAACCAAGACAATAGTTTCTTTAAAGTATTGGTCGACTATCGGTCGACAGTGGTCGATTGAAAGACGTTATAAAGTATAGAAACGGCCAGTTTTACATACTAAGTAATAAATAATGGACGAAATAAGCGAAACTGAATCGGAGCGGAGCTGGTTCAGTCAAATGGCAATCATTTAATAATTAGTTCTAGTTCAGCAGAACTGAGCCTAGGCTCAATAATTTTTTTTTTAAATAATTTTTTATGCTGGATGTCCCTTAAAGAAAATATATACCTTCAACAGAAATGTAATATTTATTTTTCCAGTTAATATTCACATATATCTGGAATCTGGAATTGAGTAAAAAGGCCCCATTGACCCCCTTGTACCTCCTCCCATTAGGAGATCAATCTACCTGAGTCATCAACCAACCTAATAAGGAGAAAAAGGTGGTGACGTTGCTCGCGGCGATCAATCTAATGTAGGCCATAGAAGACCATCGTTCTCCCAACACCGATTCTCTTATTGACGAGATGGCACTGCTCTCACCGAGGGCATGAAGTATTCTCGTCTTCCTGTTCGCAACCCCTACAGAGAAGTGTTTCGCATTTTCTCATGTAATAGAGGTGCTTCCTTAGCCAACAATGTCCAGTTTGAATACCTGTCACCAGGCGAAGATTTGTCCTAGACATAGCCAGGTACTTTTTGACTGTATCATTGCAGTGGTACTCTAGCAACTCCTTAGCAAATTGACAGCCGTTTATTTCATCCCATCGTTTCCTAAACTCTGTGTTGGTGTCCTCTTTGATAATTTCAACAAATGCTGACAATGCAAGCATACTGGAGAGACTAGGTACAAAAATATTGAGACCCGATACACTCCTAGCCAGCTTGTCAGCTACTTTATTGCCATTGCACCGGTTGTGACCCTTTACCCAGTACCAGATACACTGTTGTTGGTTGAGGCCACTACCAGTGCCTGATGGAATTTCCATGATGATCTAATTGTTATCTTATGATTACGTAAGATCAGTAGTAATTCTCTACTATCTGTGTAGATTCTAATGGTTTTGCCCGTTGTATGTCTTCGGGCAATTTGTTTGGCGGCTATGGTTATACTTGCTAATTCCATTTGTACCACGGTAGCATGCCTATCCATTGCCAACTGGTATCAAATATGTAAGGGTCTGAAATCAATCCCACATCCTGTACCTTCCTTATTTATTGATCCGTCTGTGAAGATGTTGATTACATCTTCGCTAGCGGTCTCCTCATTCCTGATAAGTACCGTGTAGTCTGTCAAACACAATATGGGAGAAATACTATCAGTGTCTGCCTGCAAAAGGGGCATCTTTCTAACGACCCCATTTCACAGGCGACTTCTAATTTCTCCACATCCTACATCAAGTATAATACCAGTATTTTTGAGGCGATGCATAGTTGTCGCAGCCACTTCTTTTAGATAAATATCCAAAGGTGGCAGACATAGCATCACCTCCATTGCTATGGTGGATGTCATACGCATAGCTCCAGTTATGCTTAGGCAGGCGTTGTACCTGGCTGTGCTTTTATTTAGCTGTCGTCTGTTGAATTTTCGGTCACCAGACAACAGCTCCATAGGCTAACATTGGTCTCACCATGGCAGTGTATATCCACATGACCACCTTTGGTTTCATTCCCCGAGTTTTACCAACGGTCCTGCGGCCCGGCTCATAGGATATATACGCCTTTTTTAGTCTTCTCTTGAAATTCTCTTATATTTGCAAAACTCTTTGCGGGACGAATACAAGATCAAGGAAAAACAAGACAAAATTGCCAAAATTACTATTTAAAATGAAATGTCACATAATAACACTTTCCTTCAAAACAAAAGTGAAGAAGACCGATCATTGTTTTAGTTTTAACGCTAATACAAAACAAATATAGTTTTCAATGGCCCACACTGTATATATACTTACGTGTGTGTAGTAGTTAGTATTTAAATGTATGCATGCCTCTTGTCTTATGACAAAATCTTTTCCAAAGTCCATTCAACCGAATCATGGAAATCCAATGTATTTAATTATTTTTATTTGAACTTACTGCTCTGTACCTACATAAAGCTGTTACACTAGGTATTTGATGGAGTTGTTGCAAGGAAATATGAATAATCAGATAAAGACGAGCTTTGACAAGCTTAGATATTATCGGCTTGGGAGTATCATCAAAGGACAGGTAGTTTTATCATTAATTAAATAAATTGAAACATTAATAATAATCCTTAGTGCTTATCGAGCTTCAAAGAATGTTCATTTAGAAAAACAATTTACATAATTTATAAATGAGGACAGCAGTACTTTCTTAAATAGAAAATAAAGAAATAAATTCTTATCTATCGTATTGTTGTACAGGAGGAACTAACAACATAAACAATTAAAGTGTATTTTCTTATTTTGTTTTTATAAAAGAAAAATAATGATCTGTAAAAAGCAATCACAAACTTATTCATTTCATTCCTAAAGCTATAGTCTTATAAAAGAAATTCAAGTAAGACATTTAGTTGAGATGTAATTAATATATTGGAGTGTTTCTTGAGATTCATATTTTGACTTAATTAAAGTGTAGATTTTAGCACTGAATAGTAAAATGTAAATGAAATGTGATTTAAATTTGAATCTCAAGTGTTCATGTTTCAGTCTCAAAACGTCCTGTACACTTACACTTCATGTTCATACTGACACTCCATACTGAATAATTTCAATGAAAACTTCAAAAATCCATGTTCAAGCTTGAAGTCCGTTTTGGAACATGAAATTTCATGATCGTTCTTGATATTTCAAATTTGAATAGACACAAAATTTTGTAAAAAAAAAATGAAAATACTTAGAATAAACCAGCGTAAAGTTATGTAAAGCTACATAATAGTTTTGCAAAAGAAATAAGTACACTGTAACATTACAGAAATAAACATGGATAAAATTCCATATTATGTTATGTGATTTTACAATTATTATGCTAAATTCCATCGTAAATTTCCGTCACTATAGTTTGTATTGATTTATACATTGCAATTTTTAGGTTAGAATTGTAGATAATTTAAATTTTCTTATATTTTGTATACAGGGCAGACAAAGAACCACAAAATAATATCAGTTTGTATTATACAGGGTGTCAAAATTTTTATCAATAGATCCAAATTTATTAATGTTTTTAAAACTACTTTAGATATTTAAATCAAATTTGGAACCTTTGAATAGGTAATCTAGATACATATTTTTATGTAAAAAATATTATTTTTCTTCCACCAGTGGCGTGCGTACGGACATATCTTCGGGAAATTTTAATGAAAAAAAAAATGGTACACCAATGTTTTTTTAGAAACAAAAACTATTTCTAGAATCCTTGTTCAATTTACAACAGAAAAAGGCGTTTGACACACCGTTTGCCAGTAAAAAATTAAAATTCTTTAAGCAACTGGAATTCAAACAATATTAATTTATGGTAGTAGGCCATGAAACAAAAAAGACTACTACTGTCAGTGCTTTTGCTTTTTATAATGACAGTTAATTGATTTGTGTCAGCTAATTTAATTTCGAGTTATTGTTAACATTGTTATTAGAGTGTTGTGCAAGTATTAATCTGAAAAATGCTTTTTTCTAACAATGAATACGCAGATATTCATTTTTGCTATGGATTCTGTGATGGAAATGCATAAGCGGCAGTTCGTGAATATCATAGACGCTATTGAAATAGAAGAGTTCCAGATGCTCGCGTTTTTATCAGAACACATCAGAATTTTCATCTGTCCTGCGTGTTAATAACGAGCGGAAAAGAAGCCGTCGATATAATATTCAGAATAATCGTGTACTACGTACTTTTTTGATAACAATCCAAGGCTGAGCTTTCGGAAGGCAGCTCAGCACCTTCACATTCCTAAGTCTAAAATATTACAAACACTACACGATGAACCACAGGCATGCATATCACCTACAGCCTGTTCAGGATTTGCACCCTGGTGATGCTGAAAAAGAATAAGAATTTGCCAGTGGCGTTTAAACTCGACGGAAGAAAATCTTGACTTTTTACATAAGCTTCTTTGGACGCACGAGTCCTCTCTTACCAGACGTGAGGTAAAAAATTACCATAATATCCATATTAGGGCACATCAGAGTTCTCGAGAAATTCGGCCACGATCATTTCAAAATGAATTTTCCGTAAATGTTTGGTTGGGCGTTATTGCTGGTAATATTTGTGGTCCACATTTCCTACCCATAAGGTTGAACTCGGACCTGTTTATGGAGTTTCTTAGCAATAATCTGCAGTACTACCTAGAGGATTTACCCATTAATTTAAGGTATGAGAGTTGGATACAACTGGATGGAGCTCCCCCGCATTTTGCAACAGCTGTAAGAGAATGGCTGAATACCAATTATCCTCAACGATGGATTGGCCGGCTAGGGAGGAATGACATGAATAATGACGTGGTTACGTTGGACGTAACCCCCTGTATCTTTGTAACGAAGAATTTTTCCAATATAGTTTATAATACAAACTGATATTATTTTGTGGTTCTCTGTCTGCCTCTAAAGTTTTTGCTTTCAAAAGTGGACCACCCTGTATACTTATCTTTGTAACTAACACTGAAAAATATGCATAGAGAAAACTTTTTCAATAGCTTATATTACTTCAGATATATGACTGAATATCAATGTGTAAAAAATTGAACAATATGTCCATGTTAAAAAAATGTATATACCAAAAAGTTCATTAGTCAGTTCAAATATTTACATTTTGTTTAACCCGAATAGTGTAACAGAATCCAATTTAAAAATGTATTATATTTATAGTTATATGGAGAGTGTGTTGAGAAGTTGAAAAGAAGAAATAGTTTGAATGACATGGAAAAAAATCTCTGCTTGTTAAAATGTGCAAAAGTACAATTTTAAGCAAAATGAATATAATCTCTTACCAACAAATTATTAAAAGTATAGTAGATTTTATTATTAAAATGTAATAATAAATACACTATATGAGTCACATTTGTATTTCTAAATAGTTAAGAAGGCCTTGTCAGTAGCAGAAATAACTTCTGTGTAGGAAGATTTTTTTCATCCTTCTTTGTGAAAGTGTATTGTTCACCCATCATATAAAAATGTTTTGCAATGTAGGTATTTCATTCTCATTAGAGCATATCTTGAATATTGTCGCTGAAAATACAACTTAATTGTTCTTAAAACATCATCATTCTTTGGTTTTAGTAGATATGTAGAATATACGTATATTTATGTAAAAATTAAATAAATACCTTTAGCTCGAATTTTAGTTACAGTAAATTTATAATTAACGTAACCACAACTAATGTTAATATATTTTGTAAGCAATTACTATTTTTACTGTCCTAAAGGTAAATATTTAGTTTGAAATTAATGTTGTATGGTAATACACATGTAATGGTGTAATTTTGATGCAAACATCAAACATCTATAATATTTATGAATTGTGTATCTAATATTTAAATTGTTACAAGCTGTAAGTTCGCAACACAACTAAAACGTATTAAATTAGAGGTCAGGGTGGTTTGTCTCTGCGCATGTTCAACAGAAATCACATGAAAACTTCTGTAAAATTTCATAATAAATTTAGTAAAAGTAAATAGTTTCATTGGAGTACATTGTATTACCACACTATTTCTGAAATTTCCTAATTTTATGACGTAAAAACACATGTATATATAATGTAAATTTCAGTAAATATTATGTAAAAGAGCATAACAAAACATGGACATTTCCACCCATTTTTTATCAGTGTATGACCTCGCTGCTATTTCGTAATATTTTAAGAAACAATGTATATAGTATTAAAGAAAATATTAATAATTCGTATATACCTATATATCTATATTCAGGTTAGATTACTGCTTTAAATTTAAATATATTTTTGTTCCAGGAATTTCACGTGACCTGAAAATTTAAAAATCATCTGGAAACAGGAAAGGCATCGTTCTGAAGAGTTCTTACAAGATTCAACCGGGCTGCGACCTACTCAACCCCTGAAACTTGTTAAAAAGTTCGCATTGCTTACGATCTAAAATTGGGCAGGGCTAACAGGTAAGGGATCTACCTTTCTTAATCAAGTTTTGAAAGCGTGAACACCACCGAATATGGCTGAACAGCAAGACGTAGTTTACATTTTAATGACTTTCATAAATTTTAATTTAAATATGATAAGTGTTCCACAAATTTTTGCTGAATAATAATTTTTAAGAGAGCTCTTAATGTATTTACAGTCACTGATAAAAAACTTATCAGTGCAGCAATTTGTATATTGGGATCTTATAGAGAACATACTTTAACTAACGTATGCACGTAATTTTGCTTTGAGTTTGAGCTATGTAGTTGGTTTATAAAAAATTTGTGAATTTTGATTTCAGAAATAAATTTTCAACTTCTGATGCTAATGTGAATAACATTTATTTAATAAGTGACATTAAGAACATACAGAGTGTCCGGAATATTTGTGCCTTTATTTTGCTGTATGTCAAAGTGCACCAAACAAAATATAGGTAGTTAATTTAACTTTTTTTTTCTCTGACCAACGGTATTAAATTTATGACAGTAAACATTTTTAAACATGTGACAACGTCGTAAGTACCCTTGAATTAACTTATTGTGAATGTGTTTTTAGAGCTTTTCACACAACACAGAATAAAATTTGAAATAGTTATAATACATCTTTAAAATGACTACCGTTGCGAAAAAGATTAATCGTGCAACCAGAAAATGTTGTCCAGTTATTTTGTCGTAAATTAATATGTAGGTAGGTATGTCATGCAACTCATGGTTACTGAAAAGTTTCAGTTTTATTTGTGTATGCTCACAAACATCAAGTAGCAAATAACGAAACGCATACACAACAAATTTAAGGTTAGCTTCTACAGATAATGGGTTGCAATGTTGTCGCACGTTACAGTTTTAACAATTTTTAGGAAAGCCTCTGTTGTTTTCTTCATTAATAGCCATAAAGAAAGCAAATTACGTTAAACAAGTTTTTGTTGAGCCTTAATTGTAGATATCTTAGTTTTAAATTTTATAGTAGTTGTAATTTTATTTTTAAAAGGTGTATGTAGAAAAATATTCGTTTTAGGCATGGTTTTCATATGATGTTTGTTACGTTTGGATACAGAAGCCCTTTGAATATTGGCACTCATATTCCAGACACTCTATATAATCTTGAGACAATTAACTCGTATTTCAGTAATGATTTATTAATTCGACATTATTAGAGTGATTCAGAAATTATTTTAAAAAAATGTTTGATTGTACAGGGGACTCTTATAAACACAATTTTGTAAATATTAAATCAAACGCTTCTGCTTCTTATCCGTTTTGAACTTGTTATTGACAGCAGCTATAATACGTTTGTGTAAATCATCAATAGTGTCTACTTCAGTGCAACATACATCATTTTTTAAATATCCCCACAAAAATAAGTTATACATAGTACGGACACAGTTTATTATACAATTCGTCGAGTGAAGGTTCCAGAGGGTGTGGCTAAATCGCGGCTAAATGCGCAATGAACACCAATGAAATTCATATGTACACGACGAAGTGGGAGAAATTCTATTTCTTGACAAATCACCGTGCTCCTTGAGCGCGCGAATGTGCGCGACTAAATGCGCAGTCGTCTTTTGGTCGTCACAAAAAAAAAAAACGAAATCTGGGATCTCGATATCAAAGGAGCCGACGTGAAGACGCCGGACTGTATAATAAACTGTGGTACGGATATAACTGAGCCTCTACGCTACATTGCTGCAATACACCATGGACGCCCTGGACCGTCTCCATCCATCCATAATTTGGTTGCAAATTTCCCACGTCACGCCTGCGTTTGTTCTGTACTTACTGCACACTGTTGTAAAAGTAACTGCATTTGGCACATGTTTACCGGGAAATCGTTCTGCTAAAGCATTTTCACTTCACCATAAATTAAAACAATACCCATCAACTGCGAGTTGCTATACGTAAGCCATTTTTGATATTTGAAAAACTAATATTTGCATCACAAAAAAGTTAATACGATAAGTAATCGGATATTTGAAGTCACCTGGCTAGAGACTATAGTAGCCCAGCAATGTAAAGTTTGAAACTACTAGTACTTCAATAATTTTTTTCTCGGAAAGTATACAATTATACATTTTTTTTCCATATTGACTGCATTCACCTATTTCCAATTTTTTTAAGTAAGTGACCATGATAAATGGTAAATTAATACAGTAAAAGAAAATATACCTAATTTGAAATTATATGTAGATGCTTACGTAAGTATCTACGTGATACAGTAAAAGTTATTTCCAAACCTAAACCTAATTTTGAGAATCAATTTGATTTTGTTACGATCTATTTATGTAAATTAATTTAATAAAAATTAATACTTTAAAACATAATATTCAAATATTGTATAAGCTATTATCAACTTGAAATTGAGAAGTACTAGATCAGAACTTCAACCATTTAAAGATACTAAAGCTTAATCCAGATAAATAAGTACCTATCTACTTTAAGACATCAAATCATAAAACTTAGATAAGTTCAAGTAAGACCCAATATTTCCTTGTAGAATAGATACTTAAAACAAGAACAATCGATGAATGTTATTTTAACATCCAGAAATAAAATTTAATATATACTAATCGTGGTATTATAAATAAAATCTGTTTTATATCTTTACTTTAAATATAAATTCAGTCAACGTGCTTCTAATAAAACATAAATAACAATAAAATATTTCTAATTTTGATGCAAACATCAAACATCTATAATATTTATGAATTGTGTATCTAATATTTAAATTGTTACAAGCTGTAAGTTCGCAACACAACTAAAACGTATTAAATTAGAGGTCAGGGTGGTTTGTCTCTGCGCATGTTCAACAGAAATCACATGAAAACTTCTGTAAAATTTCATAATAAATTTAGTAAAAGTAAATAGTTTCATTGGAGTACATTGTATTACCACACTATTTCTGAAATTTCCTAATTTTATGACGTAAAAACACATGTATATATAATGTAAATTTCAGTAAATATTATGTAAAAGAGCATAACAAAACATGGACATTTCCACCCATTTTTTATCAGTGTATGACCTCGCTGCTATTTCGTAATATTTTAAGAAACAATGTATATAGTATTAAAGAAAATATTAATAATTCGTATATACCTATATATCTATATTCAGGTTAGATTACTGCTTTAAATTTAAATATATTTTTGTTCCAGGAATTTCACGTGACCTGAAAATTTAAAAATCATCTGGAAACAGGAAAGGCATCGTTCTGAAGAGTTCTTACAAGATTCAACCGGGCTGCGACCTACTCAACCCCTGAAACTTGTTAAAAAGTTCGCATTGCTTACGATCTAAAATTGGGCAGGGCTAACAGGTAAGGGATCTACCTTTCTTAATCAAGTTTTGAAAGCGTGAACACCACCGAATATGGCTGAACAGCAAGACGTAGTTTACATTTTAATGACTTTCATAAATTTTAATTTAAATATGATAAGTGTTCCACAAATTTTTGCTGAATAATAATTTTTAAGAGAGCTCTTAATGTATTTACAGTCACTGATAAAAAACTTATCAGTGCAGCAATTTGTATATTGGGATCTTATAGAGAACATACTTTAACTAACGTATGCACGTAATTTTGCTTTGAGTTTGAGCTATGTAGTTGGTTTATAAAAAATTTGTGAATTTTGATTTCAGAAATAAATTTTCAACTTCTGATGCTAATGTGAATAACATTTATTTAATAAGTGACATTAAGAACATACAGAGTGTCCGGAATATTTGTGCCTTTATTTTGCTGTATGTCAAAGTGCACCAAACAAAATATAGGTAGTTAATTTAACTTTTTTTTTCTCTGACCAACGGTATTAAATTTATGACAGTAAACATTTTTAAACATGTGACAACGTCGTAAGTACCCTTGAATTAACTTATTGTGAATGTGTTTTTAGAGCTTTTCACACAACACAGAATAAAATTTGAAATAGTTATAATACATCTTTAAAATGACTACCGTTGCGAAAAAGATTAATCGTGCAACCAGAAAATGTTGTCCAGTTATTTTGTCGTAAATTAATATGTAGGTAGGTATGTCATGCAACTCATGGTTACTGAAAAGTTTCAGTTTTATTTGTGTATGCTCACAAACATCAAGTAGCAAATAACGAAACGCATACACAACAAATTTAAGGTTAGCTTCTACAGATAATGGGTTGCAATGTTGTCGCACGTTACAGTTTTAACAATTTTTAGGAAAGCCTCTGTTGTTTTCTTCATTAATAGCCATAAAGAAAGCAAATTACGTTAAACAAGTTTTTGTTGAGCCTTAATTGTAGATATCTTAGTTTTAAATTTTATAGTAGTTGTAATTTTATTTTTAAAAGGTGTATGTAGAAAAATATTCGTTTTAGGCATGGTTTTCATATGATGTTTGTTACGTTTGGATACAGAAGCCCTTTGAATATTGGCACTCATATTCCAGACACTCTATATAATCTTGAGACAATTAACTCGTATTTCAGTAATGATTTATTAATTCGACATTATTAGAGTGATTCAGAAATTATTTTAAAAAAATGTTTGATTGTACAGGGGACTCTTATAAACACAATTTTGTAAATATTAAATCAAACGCTTCTGCTTCTTATCCGTTTTGAACTTGTTATTGACAGCAGCTATAATACGTTTGTGTAAATCATCAATAGTGTCTACTTCAGTGCAACATACATCATTTTTTAAATATCCCCACAAAAATAAGTTATACATAGTACGGACACAGTTTATTATACAATTCGTCGAGTGAAGGTTCCAGAGGGTGTGGCTAAATCGCGGCTAAATGCGCAATGAACACCAATGAAATTCATATGTACACGACGAAGTGGGAGAAATTCTATTTCTTGACAAATCACCGTGCTCCTTGAGCGCGCGAATGTGCGCGACTAAATGCGCAGTCGTCTTTTGGTCGTCACAAAAAAAAAAAACGAAATCTGGGATCTCGATATCAAAGGAGCCGACGTGAAGACGCCGGACTGTATAATAAACTGTGGTACGGATATAACTGAGCCTCTACGCTACATTGCTGCAATACACCATGGACGCCCTGGACCGTCTCCATCCATCCATAATTTGGTTGCAAATTTCCCACGTCACGCCTGCGTTTGTTCTGTACTTACTGCACACTGTTGTAAAAGTAACTGCATTTGGCACATGTTTACCGGGAAATCGTTCTGCTAAAGCATTTTCACTTCACCATAAATTAAAACAATACCCATCAACTGCGAGTTGCTATACGTAAGCCATTTTTGATATTTGAAAAACTAATATTTGCATCACAAAAAAGTTAATACGATAAGTAATCGGATATTTGAAGTCACCTGGCTAGAGACTATAGTAGCCCAGCAATGTAAAGTTTGAAACTACTAGTACTTCAATAATTTTTTTCTCGGAAAGTATACAATTATACATTTTTTTTCCATATTGACTGCATTCACCTATTTCCAATTTTTTTAAGTAAGTGACCATGATAAATGGTAAATTAATACAGTAAAAGAAAATATACCTAATTTGAAATTATATGTAGATGCTTACGTAAGTATCTACGTGATACAGTAAAAGTTATTTCCAAACCTAAACCTAATTTTGAGAATCAATTTGATTTTGTTACGATCTATTTATGTAAATTAATTTAATAAAAATTAATACTTTAAAACATAATATTCAAATATTGTATAAGCTATTATCAACTTGAAATTGAGAAGTACTAGATCAGAACTTCAACCATTTAAAGATACTAAAGCTTAATCCAGATAAATAAGTACCTATCTACTTTAAGACATCAAATCATAAAACTTAGATAAGTTCAAGTAAGACCCAATATTTCCTTGTAGAATAGATACTTAAAACAAGAACAATCGATGAATGTTATTTTAACATCCAGAAATAAAATTTAATATATACTAATCGTGGTATTATAAATAAAATCTGTTTTATATCTTTACTTTAAATATAAATTCAGTCAACGTGCTTCTAATAAAACATAAATAACAATAAAATATTTCTCCTATATCTCAAATTCCAAACAAATGTTAACTATAATGTAGTAATTGATGATTACTGAAACCAAAATATAGTATAAATTACTTAGCAATATCTATATGTTTCTTTGTTTTTTCAATTATGCATACAGGTGTAGATATACATACAGGGTTAACTATGACTAAGTACAAATATTTTAAGAGGGGATAGAAAAAAATAAGAATTAACAGAATTTCCTTTCAAAAAATTTCCAAACTTATTTATAAAGCGAAAAAAAAATTTTCGATATTATATTAAATCCTTATTTAACGTCGCCAATGCGAGAATCAGAGTATGCAACCAGCAAGCTACCGTCATGCAACAGTCGGCCACAGTCGGCAGTCGGTCCACTCGAGTCGGTTCGCTGTCATGTTATAATTTAATTCCTGTGTTTACGTTGTAGTTTTGTGTTCTTCTTTAGTTTTTAGTGCCTTATTTTAATTTAAAACGTGTTATAGTTAATAAATAAAGGAATATGTGTCGGGTACAGATATTTTCCCACAATATAGTTCGCCGGTTTGTTTTTCTAGGTTATGGGACAAGACTGCCGCGAGTGTTAAACGTTTTCTGTTATCTATTAGAACCTACCTACCACCCCTTTCTTTGATTTTGTTATAATACATAGGCATTGTATCTAACAACTGTATCTACGGGAAGTGTGTTTATCGGTAGTGAGTGAAAATGTAGTTTTACCAATTTGTAACCAAATAATGAAAAACGAATGCAAAATACTGGAGCTAACTGGATTATCTGTTACTTCTATCAGGTATTATTACTAATAAGAATGTTAATTTTTGTCGTTTCTGCATTTAGAAATACTGCAAACGACCGCATGGTAGTTGTTGACAGATGTAATGCCAACTATGTATCTAAGCCATAAGCCAACTCAGTCTATACTCATCATAGGCGCCGACTTTCCGTAGGAAAAAAGGGGTTTGCCCCATTTTTTAAATATCGAGCTAAAATTCTGGAATAACTTTTTTATTGTCTTTTAGGGCTCCATGAGCGTATGTGTACTTAGTCATAGTTAACCCTGTATATATTTCCTGTATTCACAATATTTTATAGTTTTTCGCATTAGATCAGAAAAATAACCTTCAAATTATCTACATTTTATAATGACTAATGATCGTTGATTAGACCTAAGCATATGAAATATCACTAAAAACGCAATATCGATGCTTGCATATAATTTGACATGAATTAATATTTTATGTGATTTACTCGAAAATGCAACAAAAGTTTAGTGTAAATATTAGTTATACAATAATTTCAGTTATACTGAACTTCAAAGAGCCAAAGGCAAAATCAAATTATCCTACTCTCAAATTTATTCATTAGTCCAGTAACCTTTGACACTTATCGAAGAAAATTTGCCTATGGGGTCGAAATTCCTACAGAACAACAAAATATTGTAATTTCCGAAAAAATTGATAAACTCTGAAAAGCTGAATTTCGGAAACAATTGGGTTTACAGATACGGTCCTGGGCTCAAATTGTAGCAAATTACTCTAAAAACGTAAAAGTAGGTAGTTATAACCGAAAAAACTAGTGCTTCAGAATTAAAATCGCCAAAAATTGAAGAAAGGTAGAAAATTTCGTGTTTTTTTTGGATTTTTGACAATGTTGCGTGAGGTAATGGTTAATGTATCTTCATATCTGCTTACAGCAGTATTTGTTGGTACTAATATTATACTGCAAATTTCAATAATTGTTTGGTGTTCCTCTTTGCAAAATTACCGATATCTTTTCAGTTAAACTTTCCCGGTACTCACCAGCTCGTTATACCTACATATTCTACTCTACTAAAAAAAAGAAATAGTAAAGAGAATGGTGCTAATCTCAAAAATGAATTTAGTAATAATTATATATGCATAATACTATAGCTATTAACTTCAATGTGCTACAATATAACAAAATGTGATTAAAAAGTTTAATAGCACGGCATGTGACACAAGTTTGCAAAATTTTTAAAGATAAGAAATACCCTGAAACTCTTAATAAAATGGATGGCGCCCCGAATCTCATCTGATATGCAAACTAAACACCGGCTGCTAAAAATGGGAAAAATTGAATACAGTAGGGTTCGGATAAAATCCCCTACGCGTCCCAATAGAGTCAAGATGATTTCACTATGGAAAGTGTAATTTCCGTTTTAATTTAAATTCCGCTTTTTAAATTTAATTAAATTAAACTCATAAGAGACTGCATATGACTTTATACTCTTAAGTTGGTAAGTTTGCAGCAGATGGTTTTGTTGGAATTTCAAATATTTCCTGTATTTTCTTTCATTATCACATTATGGATAAATTAGATCCTTTAATTAAAATCCTGTAAAATTTACGATAAGAATGTATTTCTTACTCAGTTGTCATTCGCCTCTCTCTCCTCCATCCCCTTCAAACTTTAAGGTGTACAAGGTATATCTGAAGTAACTTTAATATAAAGTTAAAGTAAAAAGGCATACCTAGCAGAAAAAGAACTGTTTTCTAAGGTTAAACTGAGGAGGGTACTAAGATCATCTACAAAATTACAAATATTTAAATCAAAAACCAATAGGTACAACAATAAAAATATAATTTTTAAATTTTAGTTATGATTTAAATATTAAGGCATTTTTTTAAAGAAATTAATGGTATGTTTTAGTGCTTCAATTGTTTAGAAATAATACGCTTAAGAAGAACATTGTCTCAGATTATAAAAAATAGCTACAGAGAGAAAATAGAACAGGAAAAAAGCAGATTAACACTTACAAATTGCTGGATTTTGAGAATAAAAGTAGGTTTTCTACAAACATGTTAAAAATGCAAATTTTAACACTCTCTTGTAGCATTTAAAATATTGCTTTAAGGCACCAGTGCACTAGTGCCTTAAAGTAAATGTCAAATTGTGACAGTTAATTTGCAATACATTTAATTTGTATTTTCTTTATTAACATGAATACTTATATTACAATTCACACAATTTGAAAAATTAAATCTTTCCACAATTCTGCCACTATCAACTGAAATGACCGCATTCCTAGTTGACGTTTGAGCAGAATCTGCTGATATTGATGGCATTGAAAGCAGTTTTTTGGTCCATCGAATTTTTACTTTCCAAAGAATCTTCGATGTACCTATCCCTCGGCGACTGTTGAAGATTTCCATCCCCCATGCCTCTTAATTGTCGCTAAATTTGCTCCACTATCCGCTAGTAAGTTTGCCGATGAACGCCGAAAACAATATCCAGTATAGAGGTTAGAATTTGAAAGTTGCAGAAATTTAGCAATAGCAGCAGGAAATTTTCCAAACGTATTTATTCCCACAGGGTTTTTAGTACACTTGCCTTTCACATACTTTAGGAAATGCCTCCGCTGTCCCACATTTGCTGGATGAAGAAATGTATCTCAGGTAAATATCCAAATAAAATTCTTCAACGATAGTGAAATTTCGTGGATCCTTGATTTTGGTATCTAATATTTTAACCAATATTGAACTGGAAGTTTCCAAGTTGTCGAGAGTCAACTAGCAAAGCTCCTCTCTATGGCAAACACCAAATATTCCTAAAATCCTCCTTTTATCATAACATACACGTCATCTAGTGCGCACTTCAAAAACTGTTCAATTTGGTATCTGGTCAAGATCTTTGGGTTCATAACCTTCTCTTTGACGCTTCAGAAATGCAATGAGCTTAAAGTGCTTGTTGATATCTACGTCGCTATTTATTTGTAACATAGCTTTGATCATATAATAATTAGAACATAGAGATGAAGGTTTCCAAACCTTCGATTTCTCCTCAAAATAGGCCAGGAGTACATTTTCAGTATGTTTTCCAGGAACGCCTTTCTCTTGACACCACTTCACAAACTTATTGCATGCAATTTCATATTGAATTCGGGATTTTCTTGGTAATAAGTCCAAAGTAGCTCGGTTGGCCGCTTCATCGGTTTCTTTAAATGGATTGTTCTTTTCCATATTTTCTTTATACTTTTTAAGGGCAAAAATACACAACTTTTAAAAGTGATAAATCTAAAGCTTTAAAACATTTTGCAAACGATTAACAATAGTTGCCACCATGGTTACTATATGTATATCATTGGCAAGTTCTCACTTCGAAAATTGGATATAGTGCCTACGATGCTTTTTTAAAACTTATTTCTACCCGGGTTAATTCTTTTCAGTGCTGTTTGTAGAAAAAATATTGTATGATCACATCATAAATAACTATTTTAAGTCAAATGTTAAACAAAAGTTCTTTAATGGCATCTAAAGAAATCGATTATTAAGCGCATTCATTACGCCTTAACTACTTCTATTTTACATATTTTCTCTACCCAATATAAATTATTTATTTCGATTTCTCTTTGTAAATAAAGAAATCCATTTTAAGAGTCTTTTTTTGTTAAAATGTTCCTGTTAGATTCCTACTTGTATATTCCATGTTAGGTCACTTTAATTAGACAAAAATTGTTACAGAGCAAGCCGATGAATATTCTTGACCAACGGCAGAGTAACATAAGTTGGTGTCACTATCTACTGGGGTGATGGCTTGCTCGTAGTTGTTAGAATAAACCATCAGTAGCGCCACAAGCATTGCGAAACTATCATCAATTGACATCATAGTGTTGTTACTTTTGTATTATCTTTTTTTACGATAGTGATATTGTTGATTTGTGGAGTGAGTTTTGTCCATAACATGGAAAGAGATGAGATAACAGTGAGAAGATAAATGTTGAAGCACACTTTGCTATATGCTGCTATCGTACCGTCACGTGCACAATGTTTAAAACACTGCACTCCCACTCCCCAATATTTAATTTATTTTAATAATTTCTGTGAAGGGTGGAAAGTACTTTGTATAATTGCAATCGAACTTCACAGGTAAGTTCGTTTAACCGTTCAATTATATTTCGGTACTTTACTATGTAGATGTTCCAAAACTTATTGTAATTCGAGTGTCCTAGTTTGTGCATCTTAAGAAAACCATTTTTTATTTTATTGATACTAATCGGCATTGCCCGTGTGCATTTGGATATCTGATTGATCTGATACTCGGACTACGGCGACCTCTTTTTTCCTGACAATGATTTGAGGTGTCAAACTTCCTTGCCATTGCTGGAAAATGATCATCCCTAGGTTCTGAATATGCCGGGTCCCACGGTGGTGTTTTCGTCTCTTCCATCTGTAAACCACGCCAGGCTCCATCTTTCTAGTGCATTATAGTTTACCTCTCATTCTTTCCGATTCCCTATTTAAGTCTCAAACAGCCTATGAATGTTAAATCTTACGATCATTCTGTCAGATATCATCTCTAGGATAGGATCCGACAGCAACGTTTACATTTTCTTGGAGTGCACACACTGCTCGTCTTGTCTTGTCTAGGACATTTTCTAAATGTGCATTCCAGTTAAGCCTTGTGTCTAATACTAACTCCATACTTACCCTCCCTGTAAAACTTGATGGGTTTTCAACTTATTGTGAGACCCACAATCCCATCTAAATTTCCTTTGTTGGTGAAGGGTACCACACCTGTTTTATCAAGATTAATAGACAGGAATTGCCCCCTACATCAATGATTTACCATTTTCAAAGCTCTTTGTATGAGATCTGATACCACATTATTGGGATCTTCGACTACTAGGATAATTGAATCATCCGCATAGCCTTGGGAGTAGAACAGAGGTGCCAAAACGCCCCTCTGTAGACAGTCCCAACCTACTATGCGCTGTGTTGTCTCATCTGTTAGTGTTGCTATCAAATGCCCCTTCTATATCCAGAAATGCCGCCATTGCTAGCTTTTTCCCGTCCAGCGCTTGTTCTGTCCTAGAAACTAGCTTATGAAGCGCTGTATCGACCGGTTTCCCCAGAAGAAAAGAAGTTAAATTTATCGAACGAAAAGCCTTTACCTAAGCATAACATGATCGTCCCAGCTTAAGGATGAACGCCACGTTTGTCGATCTCCATGATAAAGATATTTAACATAAAGCAATGCTGCCTCTGAAGAGTCAAAATTTGCATGCCCTTCTGCAGCAGTATCGGGAGTGTAGCATGCGGCGCTATAGACTTATACGGATCAAATATGTTGACAGCTCATTTGACTCGAATTTGATTTACCAGTCTGTGTGCAATGTCTCAGTTCTCTTTATGAGCTCTGGTCATCCTAACTTCTTGATAACATGAATTTTCAATTTCTTCTATTAGAGAAGAACCAGGAAACCGCACGCTTAGAAGTAAGTCTAACGTTTCCTTCCCTGTATTAGTAAATTCTCCACTCTGGATTTTGAGACCCCAAATTTTGAACTCGGATCTCTAAAGAGAATGTTTTGAAGTCTAGCGATTTGAAGGGGACTGTCAGTCCCCTCGCAGAGTTTCTCTTTTCCTTCCTTATATTTCTATTATATTCGGTCAGGGCAACTTTTTATGTTTCCATTCTCCCGCTCTTTTTGCTTTATTGAATTGAGTGTGTCTTCTCAATTGTGTGAGTTCATCGTTTCACATGGTATGGTGTTCCAACTGGTCCAGGTCGGGTTCCTCTGGGGTGCACCAATCACTAGGTCCGAGCGGGTGCAAAGCGGAATATAGCAAAGGGTACAGCAAGCACAAAATATTATAGTACTATTTCTGTTATGCAAGCATGCCGCAGTCAGCAACAAAGCAAGTCACTAGCGTGGCAAGAAGACGATAGCTTTGAAGTTGATGCGTCAAGGAGAAAAGCTAACAGGAGAAAATAAAAGGCCTAAAAGGAAAAGTAAATGCTACAAATGCTAATGGTTCCAAAAGCAATAAAGTAAGCAGTAAAGCACAAGCACATGTTTTTCCTAACCTAAAGTTCTTACCTTTGTTGTAGGTCGGCCTTAAAATGTAAATAATTGGAAAAACTCTTTTAAGGGCACTGAGATCTAACTCTTAAAGTTGTAAAAATGCCAAAACTATTTAATTTTGCCCAATAATTAATACTTAAAATCCGCAATTTGCGAGAGGCACAAGCATGGTCAAGAATATCAAAAAAAAGAGGCTTTTTTTCTTTAATTTCTTTACTTTTTAATTACTTTAGGGGAATTTCTGGTAGGCCTGTTGGCTTGAAAATGACACTTATTTGACAGAGTAAATATTGGTGGAGAAAATATGCCATTTAAGTTAAAAATTTATTAATTTTATGCAGCTAGTAAATGAACTCCGGTGATACTCTTCAGATACAAACTAATAAAAATTGAACCCGTAACACCTGGACCGTGGATTTAATAATGGGTAAAACGAAAGGATAAATAGTAACACTTTGTGAGGAACTATATTAAAAAAATATCTAACTAACCCATTTACCTTTTAAATATAAGGCCTATTCTTCGATCTTTTAAAGATCATTATTAGATTTATTTATATATAATTCCCAGTAAAATAATATTAGCAAAATATTAACTGTAATTTAATAATACGCATCAATAATACTGCCAATACGATTGTTAAATATTAAGTAGCCACGGTAGAACCCTTAACTTCCCTATCTCCGAATATGACTATAGGGGATAAGTTTTCCACATAAAAGTTATATATTGCCCAGTTATGTAGATAAAATATCCGTTTCTCTTCCAATTTCCATACTTCAAACATCTCAGAGATTTAAGTTTATTATTTTCAGTCATATTTACATTTTTTTTATTCTTGTTGATCAACAACAACAAAGGAGAATTTCTAAATTATCAGTGGCAATAAGATAAAAATATATTTACAAAAATATTATTATAGCTTAATCTTACTATCGAGACGAGTGGATAATGGTTATTCTATGTTACAAATTAATTTTGAAAAAAACTTTATCTACTATAAGTAGTTTTCCAGATATCTCTAAAACCATTCGAGATAGAGCACTGAAATTTGGGAGTGTTATTTGTTATATTCTTAAATATAATCTACTGATTAATAATTTATAAATACAAAGACGGAATTCCAGGAAGCAACTACTCTGCGGGCTAATGCCCCGACCAGCATTGAATTACACCTGGAAAATCTGTAGCAAACAGCTAAAGTTATAGAGTTATATAGTTATAGTTAGAGTATATTAGTTATATAGATAAACAAAAAGATAGTTAACACTTTTACTTGTTATAAAAAAAATCAACAACATTTATTTATTGGAAACATTAATTACAACTTCTGAACAAGTTAAATTAATTCCAGCAGATGATAAATGGGCTGTATTTTTAGAAGGTGCTTTAACTGTTGAAGGGCCATCACTGCCTGAAACGTTACCCAAAATATTAAAGGCCACTTTCTTCTTATTTTCTTTGGAATGTATATAGTTTCCTGCCATTGTGTTGGAGCGCCAACCACCATGCTTCTTAACAGTTAATAAATTGACTCCTGGATCTGCAAACAAAGACGCAGATGATCTACGAAAACAATGTCCAGTATACTGTTGAGGATTTGGAAGACCCAAAGCTGCTAAGATAATATTTTTGATATTGTAAGAAAACGGTAAAAACGTTATGTTATATAAATATAATAGGCAGCGTAAATTTTCATTATTCACAAATGTATGAACAGAGGTGTTCTTGAAATGGAATTGATAATTTGTGCTTTTATTTTTTCAAATTTGATAGAAAAAGCTTTACTAAACACATTTTGCTGCCTGAAGCTGTTATGAAAAGTGTCATGGCGTTATTTTTAAAACAATAATGAATCGTATTATCTATGAATTGAATAAAATATTAATTTTTGTTTTTGTTATGAAATAACTACACGAAACGTGTCTGTATAGGTACAAAAATTTTTACGGAAAACATATATACTTAGACACACTTATAGTACCAGTAAAATATTCATCCCAAATGGCGTGAAACACAAAAGAGATAAGAATTCAAATTATACCTATAAATTCATACATTTTAAAGCATGCAGATTCCTCACTTCCCTGTGTATTACTTTGCATCTTTTAACATTCGCATATAAGACGGGACTTATTTCCCCATAGTCCAGTTCTATTCGCGAACCGAATTTTCCAGCAGAATTATATTTCCCGAAGATAAAAGCGAAAAGCTTGAAGAGCATAGTATGTAGGTTCCTGTTATTAGAGTTCTTCCCAACCTTACTGGCACAGGTATCGTAAGAGAATAGAAGCTAAACGAGAATTTATGTTCAAACCTTATACGTTTTATATCTATTCTTTTCCTCAAAATTGTTATTAGAAGAATATTTTTCCATATGATCACCGTAGGAAGCATTATATGCAAACTTTATACAAACAGTTTGAGCTGCATTAGAAAAAGTACTTCCGTTGTTTCAGTAGTCGAAGAATATCCAACATTGCGAAGGAAACTTTAGCATACTATGTCAAATAATTTTGTGAATAAAATAACATGTATATACCAGGTGCGTTACGACGGGGGCCAGTTAGGGATAGCAGAATTCAATCCAAATTTAAATCTGTAAATTTATATACGGAAGTTTCTCGTACTAATGAAAATAATTTCGTTATTTTAAATGGAACACCCCGCATATTATCACCTTTTCTAATGGAACGTACAATTCGATGTCTAAATTATTCAAATTACTTGCTCAAACCTTGCAACATTTTGCAAAATATTTGTCAGATAATAGTGGATATACAGGGTGTCCGAAAGCTCCGCGCAGAAAATATAGAGGGCGATACTACTCGACAAAATAATGTGTCAAATTCTTGTAACAACGAAAAGTTAATATTAACTGAGCTACGTAACCTCAAAGCTATTTTTTGGTTATAACATTTTTAATACTGGATCGATTTTTTTAAAATTTGGTACTTGTTACTTTTATATAGATACAGTTTCAGGTAAAATATTTCTAAAATTGCAGCGCTTTAAAGGGCAGAAATGCCACGTGCTACGTGAAGAAATGATCATAACTTTTTTGTCTTTAATTTTGTTGAGATTTTGATCTTAAAGACTGATAATTCATTTAAAAATTTGATAGTCAATGTATGTTTGAGTCAAAAAAAAACAACCATTTGCCAAAAAATCGACATTTAAATTATTTGGACATACTGGTGAATCTCATTTCTTTTATGATGTGTACTTTGAAAACAATTGAATGATAGCTTTCATAGTACTGCTTTGGCGATAATTTCAATCATTATGCTTCGTTCATACAAGGTAAAAGCAGAAACGCAAACATTTATGAGAAACTAGATATTTAATTTACTTTGACCTTATAAGTAGATCAATTTCGGGGCTGGTCGCCACGTCGTCGGTTTAACTTGACGATTGACATACCGTTATCTTCCTCACAAGTAACATCGAAACTTTACTCTAACCTTATCATATGTCTCTGGAAACGTAAGGAAGATAGGACTTGTTCTATAAGAAGTGAAAGTATTAAAACATTTTTGGTAAAAGTGACTTTGTTTTGTATGTCAATAGATAAGTAGTTGAAAATTGGTTTTTATATTTTTTTATATTTTTTAGTGTTTTAAACACGTAGGAACAATTTTTTAAATTATTAGATGCTGAAACATATATTTTTTTCTGTCATTTATATTGCAAATAAAAATCGGAGTTCTGATACATGTTATTTAGTTTTTTAATTTATGGTTATAGTAGGGCTATTGGCGAAGACTTCCATAATAAAAAATGGTCAACCCATCAAGGAATATTACCTCAGGAGAGACGTGTAAATTTATTCCTATTTAGGTATTATTTAGGTCTCACCTCTTGCAGGTACCACGAGTTCAAACAAGAATTATCAGAAAATATTATGAAAATTTAAATAAAATAAAAAAAAATATATGATCATTTTAAAAATGTTTTCCTGAAACTACATCTTTATAAAAGCAAAAAGTGTACCAAATTAAAAGAAATTCGCTTCAGTAATAAAAAAGTTATAGACAAAAATAAAATTAAAAAACAACTTTGAGTTTACGTAGCTCCGTTATTATGACTTTTTGATAAAATTTTACATGAACTTGACACATTATTTCTTTGAGTAGTATCATCCCAATTTTCTACGCGGAGTTTCCGGATATCCTATATTATTCAACAAGCATAATACAACGATGACTGTAATTTACGAGGGTGAAGGTTACCTAAATCAGCCGAGTGAATTACAGCCATTACATGCAAATAGAACACTATTACTACGTTGTCAACGATTATTAACGATATTTTAGTAAAATTTTTACTAAAGAAATGATACAGTGTTTTGACATATATAATTGGAAATAACATGAACTTGAGACAACCTAAAATTCAAAACTGTCGACATACCTTATTTTCAGGTTTGACATTCGTCATTCAATTGATAAATTTAAAAAAACAAACAAAACTTCAATTAGTAAACTTCTATCATTCGAAAAAATGTTAATATTGCCGTGACTGAGAGTGGGTAAAGTGTTTGACATTCACAGAGGTAGGTTCGGGTTGAACTGCTAGCACCAGTGCATATGTTACCGGACAAACCCGATTTTAGGATCAACTAGATTTTCCTAGGCTAAACCAGTCTATCCGAAGAGCGATAGGATGAATTAGTTTGTCCTAGTCTAAACTGGTTTGTTCTATAATCAATGTAATGTTATTAGCAAAAACTAATTTTTCCAAGTGGTCTCCTCTCAAAAGTAATGCTTTTACTCCTAATAAAAGAATATACTATTATTACACATTCAATAACTTTTATTATTTATTTGTTATTACATGTCAAACTGGCATTTCGAGTTGCAGAGGCATCGATTCGACGTACACTTCTTGGTGCAACTACACTTAAAGAAACCTTGGCCTGTTACAACTGAATGTTTGATCGCTGCGGTTCTTAATTCAATTTCAATATTTTTGTTTACTTCTTCTTATAATAAAAACTTTTGTGTGCAGATATCAAATTCATTTCTGAAATAGAAATATTTTAACAAGCTACTAATAACCGCACCAAAGTAAATAATTGGCTGCAGTATAATTTTTGTAAGATACCATGCTTGGTCCCAATCTTATAAAATCCGTCAGCAGATGTGTCAAGAACAACTCCAATAATGTCCCGAAGGTCTCCTTTAGTCTTGTCTACATCGGGAGTCGGTATGATGATGTTATCTCCAACTTTCGCTGGTGGATACGACTTGTGAGAGGTTGCTTTCATCTTATTGCTTGTTTTTTCAAGGCTCTGCGCAGCCTTTGCACGTGCTTTTAAATTTTTTGAATTTTCATCCCTGTTATCGTCTCCATCCCTATCTTCGTTTCCATCCGTGTCTTCATTTTCATGTCCATAAATGTTTTTTTCATCAAAAAGTTTTCGAAGATCCTCCTCGTCTTCAATGTCCTTTAGCAGTTCCGAAGGCAATCAAGTAGTAGTAGAGAGGCCAACCCTGGGTTCTACCCAAACATTGCCTTATAAGGCGATTGTTTAACGCCAGAATGAAATGCACGGTTTTTCATAAACTGTATATAACGTAGTCCTTCCGACCATTTAGTTGTCTGGTTGCCGTTCATCCAAGCACTAAGCATGTTTTCAATATCGTGGTTTGTTCTTTCGACTGATCCCTGACTTTGACTGTGTCGTGGTTTTCCATGTACGATTTTGAGCTCTGGCCACAGGTTTGTCACTTCTAAAATTACACGGTTTACAAATTCTCGGCCGTTGTCAGATTGTAGAATGCATGGGACCCCGAAAGTTAAAAATATATCATTTAAATAGTAGGCTACCTCTTCGGCTCTCTTGCTTTCTAAAGGACGAAGCAAGACAAATTTTGTTAGGTGGTCCTGATACACCAGTATGAATTTAAACTTTCCATTTGGTTGTGTCTGGAAGCCAATAAGATCGACTTGGCATCGGCTGTTCATTTCGGAGTGCAGAATCGGTTTGGAAACTAATCCTTTCTTCTTTTTCGTCTTTTTTTGTTGACACACCACGCACATAGATAAAAAGAGACATCATTTCCTTTGTGATATTAGCAAACTTTTTAGAAGTTTCAGCCAGCATTCTGTCATGACCACCATGGCCCACTGCTACATGAGCTGCGTCAATAACGTCATATAAGTCATCGGCGGTGAGATAATACTTTATATTATTTGTATTTTCTTCATTTCGTGTAGTAAGTTTCTTTACTCCCCCGATTTCCACCACATCAAATCTTTTTAATCTTCTCTGTTGTAAGGGTGTTTTTCTTTCCATTGTTTTAGCCTCTTCCACTTGTTGCATAAGTGCCAAATATTTTTCCTTTGTCAAAACATTAAAATGAGTTGATTTTTCGTGTTCAGAGTGTGTCAAAATGTCTACTTTAGGGACAATACACACAAGAAAATGATATTGCAATAAGACGAACGGTCCTTAACAGCCAGCCTACGCGTGCAAACTAAATCTTTCCATCTTTTTGATCGACCAGCCAAAGCGGGGCCGCTACCTGGATTTAACCAGTTCAGACTAGTTTACATAGTAGTTCGAACTAGTTTAGACCAGAACAAATCAGTGTTTCCTAATAACATTACATTGATTATAGGACAAACCAGTTTAGACTAGGATAAACTAGTTCATCCTATCGCTCTTCGGATAGACTGGTTTGGCCTAGGAAAATCTAGTTGATCCTAAAATCGGGTTTGTCCGGTAACACATACACACAAACATTTTTGACGCCATGTAACCCCGCTAATTTTGAACTTTCGAAAAAATGACGAATTATACAAGATTTCTCCATGCAGGACTTTCAGGCTGATAAATGATTTAAAATAAGAAAAAAGCATATTTTCACCTATTATGTTTTATCATAAAATCTCCTGTATTTTGCGTCAACTACACTTGGGAAATTCGTGTACTGTATTATAAACATTATCACCTCGCAGAATTCTTATCAAAAACAACAGTTGAATTGATGTAAATTATTAAGTATTTTGCACGGTGTACTTACGGTACAAAGTGATAAGGTACAGTTCACGGGCAAAACTTAAAGGAAATGATTCAATTTCAGCATTATACCTATGTAGTTTAGCATTATGTTAATAAGAACCTTAACCTACTGGTTGAATTTTTATGTTTTATGCTATTATTTGTCCTTGAAACGCCAGCTTTAAGTAAAATATTTAAAAAATTACATCTAATAATTATGAAACCATTGATTTTAAATATCTAATATACAGTGTGTCCCGAAATTAACACACATAGAGCAAAAGTAGATTCCTGACAAAAAAATAAAGCGATGTACCTAAACTTACTTTAGCCAAAAGTTAATGGTTAAAAAGATACAAGGTTTCAATGTTAAAATTTTGTTGGATCTTTGTTAAAAAACTCAAATATTTGCATATATTTTGGAGATAAATTCAAATTTGTTTCTAATTTTGACGTCACTAGTAGAGGGCGCCTCTTATGGAACATCATGCTTTTTTAAATGGCATAACTTTTTTGCGGCTTAGTGTATCCATCCGACTATCCAAATCATCGATTCTCCTATCTTTTCTATGTGAAAAAGGTATAGTCCTGTTGAAGTCGTTAGAAGTAACCGTTTTCGAGATAATTCTATTTGAAATAAACTGTTTTGGCTTCAGATAAAGTGCCCTATGTGCTGAAAATACAGCAAAATGTTACTTGAGAAAGTTACTTAATATAGTAAATTATGACAAAGTGCAAAATTAAATTTCAAGAAGATTTGCAAGCTTTGATGAAACCGTGATCTTCAGTGGTTTCATCAAAGCACAAAGGTTCCAAAGCAGGAAATTTTGTTGTCATTATTTAGCATACCTACTAAATAACTTTTTCAAGTAACATTTTGCTGTATCTTCAATGAAACCACAACAATTTTTACTCGTTGTATTGACTATTCAAATATGATTATTTAAAAAATGGTTATTCCTAACAACTTCAACAAGGTATACATATTTCCTATTTCACATAAGAAAGGTAAGAGAATTGATTATTTCAATTGTCCGCATTAATTCGCAAAAAAGATCTGCCATTTAAAGGAAGCACGATGGACCATTACTGGTGCCCTCTACTAGCGACGTCAAAATTAGAAACAGATTGGAATTTCTCGTGCCAAAAAAACCCGATCCCCAAAATGTATGCAAATATTTAGATTCTTTAAAAATTATTTGCAAATATTGAAAAAAAAATTAACTCTGACACCATGTATATCTATAACCATCAACTTTGGATTAATGTAAGTTTGACAACATTGCATTATTTTGTCGTCAGCAGCCTACTCTTGCTTTATGTTGAATTAGCTTAGGCACGCCCTGTATTATATGGATTAGCCCAAAAACGTTACGGATAATACAAAACGTGAAAAGCAAAACACTTGGTATAAAATTATGATAGTTAAATTTATTGTGGAACTTAATGCGTCTTATGGTATTTCTATATGTCAAAAATCAAATGATCTCAAGAAGATAAATAGATAAAATGATTTTGCACTCTTGCATCTATCAAAAATTTCACAGAATATTCAATATTTTGAGAAGCCAATGTCTAGACATGATGTAGCTTGCATAATTTGTGAACGATTTTAATAAAAGATATAGACCGGAATTGCAAAAGCTATATACAATGTGTCCCACTTTTCATGGAGCCACCTTGGTATCTCGCTCACCTTATATCCGAATACATACTTTGAAACTTTTTTTGGTGAATATATACCTATAATGCGAATCTAGACATAGTCATAGTTGATTATAGTCAGAGGCGTACACTTCTAATATGGAGAAAGGAAGTCAATTTTTCAAAAAAAAGTATTAGCGAAAAAAACTAGTAAGATATTCTTAATCAGCACCTTTATAAACCCCATTGTACAGGATTACATCATTGTGGGTTCAGATACAGACCGTCGAAAAGCAATTTTTTTCAACTTAAAATAATTTGTATCTGTAAAATGGACTCTCAAATGAAAAAAATGTATTCTTTATTTTTTGTTCAGAATTATGTATTTTACTGGTATGAAATGATTTCACAGCAAAATAATTATTTTTTTAATAAGGCAAAAATTCGAATTTGTACATAGGTATTTACCATTTTTCAAATTCAAAACAAAATAATAACGAGTTTGACACCAATTTCTGGTATCACTAGAAGTACTATTTTCAGCAGGTACTATGGCATTTTCACTCGATGGGTCATTCCGAGAAACCCCCAGTACATATAAATCTTCAGACTTCAATGTCGATTGGTTTCCGTGATAACTAACTGGTCCTTGTCATGATCCACTCTGTATATACATGATAATAATCATAATTAACTTAAACATTTTTATTAGAAATATAAAGTTGTACATAAAAATTAATCAGCAATACCAATATGGCAAAATTTATCGTCATATGTATTTGTAAATTAGTGATGGAATAACGAACTAGTCATTAAATTTGTAAATTTATTCATAAAAAAATTCTTTGATTGGTATAAATGAAGTTTTTCATTTTAGTCTTTTAAGTAGCCTTTAATTAATTACATTATCAGCCTAAGTTTCATCAAATCAAACATCAGAAATATTTTAAAGTGATAAGTACATTTGTTTACTTCACCGCTATGGAAAAGTAACCTCTTTGGACATTACATTTAATCTGTTATGGTTATTTGATTTAAGTTGATCCAATAAAATGACGTTTTATAATAAAATTTGGAGTATTCAGTTATCCATATTCGGGTTTCACTAACTGACAACTGCAGTAAAAAATTATGTAAATTTTTCTCAGGAACTATGTATTTTAGTATGTACAATCTTTTTTCCAGTGCATAAAGTGATATTTCCTTACACATTTCTCAAAATTTCTGCTAACAGAAAGATAAGAATAAAAACTAAGGATTGTTCAATACGTAAAAGTGTATGTCTTCGTAGAAAAACAAACTACATTCATATTTTGTTGTACTACATAACTGCCCTATCAAATTGCAAGTTCCATTGAATTATTATTTACAATATGATGAACTTAACGTAAATAATATACAAAAAAATGTTTATTTTAAAGGCTAATTTTTAATTGAAATAATAATTTAAAAAAAATAAATGTTCTTACAATTCTTTAATACAAAGGCATGCTAAATAAATAATCCCACATTTCGAGGCTCAAATTAGTAATTTTCTAAAAAAAACTGTCTATCTAATACTAATAGAAAAACACATACTGATATATTGAAATTATTACGTTAATATCAAAATTAAAAATTTTCTTGTGGACATATAGAAAATGCACAAACAAGCAACAGCAGAAAAACCAAATAACCAAAATAATTTTGATTTGTGTTAATCTAGAGAGATTATCAATGCTTTTGCTGCTTTAAATTTTAATTTGTCAACATCATTGTTTTGGCAAATTCCTTTTCGTATATATTTTTTGGTTATTATCTTTTATTTTATTCTACCTCTCTCTTACTATATTCTTTTTTTAATGGTATTGTGATTTTTCTTTTACAGTCACACCTGAAGGTATAGCTTCCTTTTTTATTTGTTTTCCATCCATTAGTTGAAGAATTGTGTAACACTGTAAATATATGAAGTGATATGTGATGAATGGTTCATAAAAAATGTTATAGGTGCTTTTACTTTCATTTAGCCATGGATAGAAAACGTTTGTTATAGAATGTACGGCAAATCTTTCAACCCGATTCTAAACGACCAATAACCCAGTGACCGTGTATATGGCTGTTTATATTTTAAAATTACTCTTGGTAATATTAATTCGCCAGCTGCTTTGTCTGTTTCCCTTTTCTTGCTTTCATTGGGATTTTAAGAAAAGTGAGATTTTAAGTAGATGTTTTTAGTTTAGGTTTTAATTTAGCGGCACTATTTGCAGTAAAGTTCTATTAGAACCCACCGGTGAAAAAACATATTTTCCCGTTTAAGCTGTTTTACTAGATGATCGAAATATGTAATACAGTATCCTTTCATACTGGACATCATGCATCTACGATGTAACTCGAGTGGTGTGTTCTTTTGAAGAAAGTCCAGAATAACGTTCCATTTATCAATAACAGAAATTTTCCTGAATGTTCATATGAGGTAGTTACTTCCTTTCTATTTATTTCTAAAGCAGCCTCTATTTGATATTCTAATATACTAACATACATCCTTTTACGGACGATATACTTCTTATCTCCAATACCAGTAACTGATATTTTAATGACTCAGAAAATGACAAATAGTGATCCCACATAACGTTGTACAGTCATACCTATATCAGCGGTAATAATCCAATTTTGAACCATATGTGACATATCAATAAGAATAAATAATATAACATCTAAGCACCAGTAGCAAACAGGTTTTAATTATTAGCTGACTATACATTGAGACAAATCATCAAGATCTTAATCTTAATGATACCTACGTGGGACCAAAATAAACATATACTTGAAACTACTCACCTTCTTAGTTTAGTATAACAATCAACAAGAGCATCTGATTGAGATAAATGAATAAAATGGTTTTGTGAATTCCAATTACGTTTAGAACTTGGTTTCTGAGTCGATTAAAGTAGGAGTACGATATTTTTTTTGGATTTATTGGGAAACAAGGTTCGTTTTTTAATAATTTAAAAATCTTCGTATAACGTTATGAAACATTATAGACTTAATGTCCACAAAAAAAAAATTTTTTTTTTCGTAAAGGGATATGATTCAAGATTAAATATTATTTTTAAAGTAAGATTCTATAGAAACTTATTTTTGTAAAAATAATGACGAAATATCAACTACAGACCCACTGATGTCAACATTATGTACACCGTAAAAAAATTTGAGTAAAAATTGACTCAAAATCAACACAATTGACCGTTAAAACGAGTCCACACCTGATTGTGTTAAAATAATAACACAATTCATTGAGTAATATTCACTCAGTTATGTGTTAGCTAAATAAATCTTTTATAAGTAACTTTGAATAACTTTTGAGTTAGTTTACTGAACCATGTGTTATTACAAACCCAAAATTGTGTGTTATTATCAATATATTTCGTTGTTTTTTCCACAAACCACCTTTCTGACGAAAAATTGTGTCGATAAACTCATTTCTGCATTAAAATATTTAATTACTCAAAATTCAACACCAAAATAATTTCCCTCATAAATGAGTTTGAGGTTACTCAATGATATTTTTTACTGTGTAGCCATCTGAAGAAGCAATCCTAGAAATACAGAAATCTATGGTAGCTAGATTTACGCGTTCAATATATGTATAAAAGTGAATTTATAAATATTATTTTTATAGTAAGATTCTATAGAAACTTATTTTTGTAAAAATAATGACAAAATATGAACTACAGACTCACTGATGTCAACATTAGGTAACCATCGGAAGAAGCAATCTTAGAAATACAGAAATCTGTTGTGGCTGGATTTATGCGTTCAATATATGTATAAAAGTGAATTTGAGTTTTAAAAGTTATTGAATGATTTCATTAAGCCAGATATGTCTTCTTTGTTAGTAAGTTTTACTAGATTAAGCATAGCTAGATATTTGATATCAATGGATACAGGGTGATTCTGAACTTATATGTATAAACTTGGAAAATTTTAGTTGACAACACAAATAGTGAAAAGAAATGTAGTAAAATATTTTTGATTTCGGGTGATTTTGTTTATAAAAACTAAGAAGTATACAAGTCAGGACGATATATTTGGTATTTGGTCTTATTCCAGTTTATTTTCATACGATTATAAAAGTATGGAGTCAAACATGATATTGGCATACGGGGAATCACATGAAAATTCAGTGACTGCAGATCATCTTTATGCCCAAAGATTTTCCAAAGATATCATCTGAGACTTGAAACTTTTTTAGGTGTGGTTTAGCGAGGTAGAGAAACTGGTAATTTGTGGCGAATATATATTAAATGCCGTTGAGGAGCAGCCTGGTATAAGCACTAAGAGAATTGCAGCGAAATTTGGGATACCATAATCCACAGTTTGGCAACCGTTAAGACACGGCTTACTCTATCCATTTCATGTGCAGTAAAACAAGCCTGACTTTTTACTCTTCGCCGTTATTTGTCCTTAGCTATAATTCTTCAAATTTATGCGTATAAGTCAATAATCACCCTGTACATATGACTTCACCAATAGATTTATAGAAAAATTGATTTATATTAGATGAAATACCTTTACAATACAGTAAAAAATTTCTATGTAGGTATATATACAATATTTTTGCTTGTGCCGTACATATCTTTTATAAATTGTAAATTATTTTTCTTAAAATATGAGATTTACCGATGGGAACGAAGAAGGTATATAAATAAATAAATAAATAGTCTTTTATTTAAAGTAATTACAATCTCAATGTAACAATAAGATGCCGCGTGACGCATAATTAAATGCAAAAATTTTAAACTCATCTCTTCTTACTTACTTTCCAAATTACTTTCTTTAAAATTTAAGACCCTTCAAAGAATTTTTGTTTTTACGATAACTCCGTCACTTTTAAGATACTTTTTTAAAGTTTAAAGTATGGAAAAGTTTTTGGGATACCTATAGTCTGTTTAGAAATGAAAGAGAAAAAAAGCTTATTTTGTATGCAAATCGTAAATAAATGTAGTACTGATGCTTATATTCAATATTTTTATATTATGTATTATCGGTATAGATGAGGTGTACTTTTAAAAAAACTTTGTGTGACCGGGTTTTACTAAATTGTAGCAGGTAGCTAAAATTTAATCCCCGACAATCCGTCTTTGTCTATGCTACTTCAATATCTCGGTCCATTTCTCTTATAAGTAAACAATATAAAAACAGCATTTCAAAACATGAGGCTACTTTAAGCATCATAACTGGGTTAAGAGGGTTTTTAGTAATTCAAATAAAATTATTCAATATTATTATCAAAATATTTATTTAAATTTAGTGAATAAACTTTTATTCCACACAATATATGTATTTTGAAAATTCAAATTATGGTGAGTAAATGTAGTGTTGTATAAATGTACAATAAAGAAAATAAAAAAGTAGGTATATTAAAATTCATCCTCTGAATATTCTGATGAATTATCTTATAGGTTCCACAGTAACGCCAATTAAATTATCGAGTTCCCACATTTTCTCCTCTTCTTTTTATACATGATGTATACATCTTTGACAGTTATCTGTAGCTATTCGTTCCATGGAATTTTTTAACAAAATTTTCACGTCACTTAATTTAAACGTCGTATTATTTCGCGCTACATCTCCTTTTACCTACGCCCAGACTAATTCGATTGGGTTAAGTTCACAGTGATGGTGGTAACTGTAGTACTGTTATTTGGCGATTTGTTGCCATTTCATGGATAACATATTTTTTCTGATCTTATTAAGATGGACAAGTGTCAAAAGTTCCTTTTTACCATATTTGTTTCAAAAGAAATGTTTTTGCCGGATAACCATTGAATTATATCGGCTTTCCTCCAAACAGTCGTAGGCGTCCATTCGGTCTGCCGTGAATGGTAACTGGCATTATCCATGACAATTACAGACCCCAGGAATAAGATCCAACATCTGTGTAAAATACTCTTCGAAAACATCTGCGTTCATGTCTTCGTGATAGTCACCTGTATTTTTAGATTCAAATGAAAGTAAACCGCCATCTACAAAACTACTGGCACTACCTATATGTGTCACTATTAATCTTCGCCCTTTTCCTGAAGGTGCTCTGAACCCTGTTGAAAGTCCATCCAAAATATGTCGAAAACTTTTTACATTTTTATCTTGCCATACTTTTGTTACAGTATATCCCTCGTTGACCCAAGTTTCGTCTAGATAATAAATATTCCTCCCTTCGTCACGGAATTTTCTAATTGATCTTAAGTAGGATCTTCGCCAACAAATAATTTCATCTGTATCGATAAGAACTGACTTCCTGTTCTGCTTTTCCCAGCAAAAACTCAACTATCATAAGACGGCCCATAATTTGCTTCTACTGATTTTTGGCAAATCGTTGTCCTCTAAAAGTTCACTTAAAATTTTGTTTAGCGTTGGTATTTCTTTTTTAAAATAAAATGAGTGTACTTTTCTACGAATGAAATTTTTGAAGAAATCATCTATAACGACTTTTGACCTCCCTGTAGATAATTTTGGGGGATTTAAAGTATCTTGTTCATTTTTTGTTTCCTTTAAAAGTCTGTAGATAGTCGATTTTTCAATCCCTGTCATTTTGGAAGACTTTTCCACGATGTCGTCAACATTGTTGGTAGGATTTTGGTGTTTCAATGCATTAAATACATTTAATATAATAATCTTCTCTTTCTGTGACAGCGCACATCTTTTCACGCGTTTAGCAAGTACGTAATCTGATAAGCTCGACATTTTACCCAAACAATATTATATCCACTGGCACAATAGTCACTAAACACAAGTCGAATTTTACTCTACTGCATGTCTTCGTATATTCAGTTCTAAGACTGGATTGATCTGTCACAATACACTGTCTCCTGCCCTATGATGTCTCCAGTAAAATATACTAATGTACACCCATTACCTGTTAGCATTAGTGTTACCCGATAATTACCTGAAACGAAATATTACCACGCCCATGGTCGGTTCTTATCTCGGGGTTTTATTACTCTCTTTCATTTTCAAACAGACTATAGATTGAATATGAGCACAAAAGTCACTTAGAACACCTTACACGTTAAACAGGCTGTTGTTTCTTTGCCATGTTTTGACTTGGTAGATACGATTAAGAAAATGCACAAGTTTTTTTAAATGTCAGTTCAATTAGTGTACATATGCTATATTGGGAAAATTGATGTGACTTACGTTACGAGAAGTCAAGTAGTTGTGGATATTCTATTCTCATTACACTCCACTCATTTGCTAAATTTATCTCTCAAAATGTTTTAATGCGCTTATATAAATTTCTATTTATGTAGGTAAGTGGGTACTTACCCGTAAGATTTTCAGTAAGATTTTGAAAACCCCATTGCTTTAATTTATTCCTTACAAATTTTACTACACCCACAGTGTACGACATTTGATTGAAATCTAATAATCTATTGTGATGAGTGTAGATTAGGTGTCCATATATGTGTTACCTGCACATTTCGCCTTACCTTCAATGGCCCTTGTCCGTCCTTGGTAGAAATGAGTGGTCGTGGATCAGCACAAGATGTAATTAGAGGTGAATTTTGTATAACAGTTTTTATGTAAAATCCCACAACAAAGGAAACTAGGCATATAGGGTGTCCCACCATGAATTGTATATAAGGTGATTTGCGAAGTCAAAATAATGTGATTTATACAAACTTACTGTAGTCCAAAAGTTACAGGGTGTCCAAATTAAAATTTTATATTCATATATTTTTTTAAATAATCTTCGAACTAATTGGTGTATTTAAAAAAAATATAGTACCCTATATAGCTTTTTGACGTCCTTTGGAGTCAGACTCGTTTCAGAAAGATCCAATTCATAGCAGACTTTTGACTGTTAGAACTCCTGAGTCAACAAAATGTTGACTTGCATACCGTTTGTATATCGCTGGCACGTTGCTTTTCCAGAGATGATATAATGAACTTCCACAATAAACACATTAGATTTCTTTAAATGTCTGGGTGAGTATTATTGGAAATTTTCTTGTTGGGCCTTACTTTTTACCAAGAACCGGTGCCTCCTAGACATTTTCATGAAAACGTTTTACCTGAGCTACTTGACGATGCGCTAAGAAAAAGAATGTAGTTTATGCACGAAGGGGCTCCCCCACATTTTAGTTTGACTGCTCGTGAATTTTTAAATGAAAAATTTGGTAATAACGTGATTAGACATGGCACTCAAGAAATAGGTCAACCTTGGCCATCCAGATCACCGGATATGAACCTTATTGATTTTTTGTTTCTCAAAAAACTCTAAATTTATCCCCCTGTTAAGGGATTGTAACTCCGTAAGGGGGGCTCAGATTAAAATAAATTATATACCCCCATTAAGATCGGCGGTATAATCTAACCTCAATTTTATTTACACATTATTCAGAATTACCTTGCATATTTATTTTCCATAAGTTATTAATTTAACCAACACAACTGGATGTTTAATATCTTCATAAATATACCATTTTACATCTCCAACTTTTTAAATGATTTATTTAAATTTAAAACAAAACTTTACAAAATTATCAAAAAGCATTCATGACAAAACTAATTAAATTAAATATATAAATTATTTCAATTGTTTAAAAAAATGTTACAAATTTCATCACACACCGTTGTGCGAATATTAAACTAAGGCATTTTTCTGAATACCAGCAAATACAAAAGTTTAGTTTCTTTCGATTGGTTCCATAAAAACTAAATTTTGAATGTATTTAAATACAAAGACGATACCACAGGATACAAATGCGTCCCAATATGCGACCTTTAGCATGTAAAAGCGATTTTATATTGTTTAATAATGCCTAGAGATTCTAGTCCTTCCATCACGTACAATATTTGGCGACATCAAAATTCTCCGATACACATTCCGGAAAATTGAGATCGTGATCCCATATACGAGTAGCATCAAGACCGTTGGATTTTCCCCATTCCGATCGGTATATTGTTGTTAATAACATGTAGTGAACAAACCAATAAGTTTAATTTATAGCAAAAGTAGGGGTGGTTCTCAGAGTATTTTTTTTATGGATTAATTAACTGAAATTTTTACATACCTATAACCAAGTATATCTATCTTTACACTTATTGAAAACAATATGTATTATAATACATAATTCGAACTGTAAAAATTGTCTTTCTTAGGTTAATGAGTTAGGTACTTAAAATATACTCACATTTAAAAGTTAAGTATTAATTGTTATAAAAAGGATAGGCCTACTCGTGTTTATCTAATGAGCATTTAAATAATAATATTTTGTATGAAATACATTGCTTGTATATATAAATTAATTTTAGTCTAAAACTAAGTAGTACCCATAATTTTTAAATTTTGTCAAACGGTCAATTTTAACTTCATTTTATACCATTACTTTTGTGCGTAGTTAATCAATTATAAGCAAAATATAGAGTAATAATAATAATATATTTCAATAACAATAATATTTTCTACTATTTTTACGCCTGATGCACACTAGGAAAATCGTGTATCTACGGCATTATAAACATTAATTCCCAGTACAATGCTTTTAAAAAACTATTAACACTTGAATTGATATAAATTATTAAGTGTTTTTGACGAAATGCAATACAAAACTAAATGGTACACTATTTTCAAATAAGTAGGCAGTCATTCTAACGTGATTGTCTTCAAAATTTAAAGGAAATGATTCAGTTTCACCAAATCTGAACTTTGGCTTTGGCTTTACACTAAGAATCCTTTCTCTTAAACGTCAGCCTGTCATTACGGTATGTCATCGAACAGTACATAGAAATTTTTATTCAATGTGGCTGTATTAAACACAACTAAAAAGATGGCTATAATTTCTGAAATCAAAGTTTTCCAGGAGAACAGGACAGGAAAATATCAATTTCATTTGAAAGTCTATAAAACTGAACCATAGGCGCACATAGCATAGTATTCCTACGCTTGTCCATTATGTTATTAACCAAAATTGCTAAAAAATGTAACATAACTTTATGAACGTGTACAAAATTTAAACATTTTTAGAAAACAGCGACTTGTTAATCAAAACCGGTTATAAAATCTTAGTTTAAACTAGGATAATTTATAACTTATTCTTAATCGATTGCACTTATAGTTATAGTTAATAATAATAACTTCCATTTAGTTTTAATACTGAAAAATAACCAATAATAAGTAGGTATCTAGAAAATATTTCAAATAAATTAAGTAGATACTTCATATAATCAAACAGTGATACATCTCGAAAGTCGAAAAGTAGGTTAATTTCACAATGCGATTAGGGTTTAATAGTATTAAAACTGCACTGGCAGACTTATAATAAGAAGAATTTATGTCATCCGGGTTACTTCAAATGTTCAAAATAACTACTGAAACTTTTACGACCACATTAAATTTATTCTTTTTAATTCCTTGACTTTGGCTACTGGTTTTAAGTTCCGCCTGGCTAAGTATGATTTTCCTCTTTTGAAATTGATTAAAATAGTTTGTGCGTCAGACATAATATGACTTTTCACTTTTCTTAAATATATAGTGTGTATACAACTCGTCATAGTAGCAAAAAAGGAGGAAAGAGAATTCTTTCATATATTCATTTTATTTTTCATCCACTGCGTTTCATCATGTTCCAAATTAATAGCTTTTTCTCCAATTTTGTTTTTAAATCACAAGTTCAATGTGTTAATAAAATAGTTTTATCTCTAATTCTATTTTTGCTAGCAAAATAGAAATACTCTGATTAGTTTGAAATAATTTTTTAGTACTTGTTTTTCGCAAATTTAATTTTTCACGTACTTTTTGTATATTTACAAACATGTTGTATTCAAATACCTGCGATGACGGATAAGGTACTGATTTATGGGAGTGTGACAAGTGCATATTATCGTGTAGTAGCGTAATACAAAAGATGTTCTCCGAGTATCTACACAAAATATTTTGCTGAATACTTTTTGAACCACATTGAACAACTGTTGTAATGCCTTGGCATTTTTTTGTTATCTTTTGTGGTTTTCCCCGAAGTAGGTAATACACTTAATCATGACCGCCAAACTAAGTAGGTACATGCTCTTTCAATAATAATGACACTCCCTCAAAACAATTTTTGAACTTCTGGAAGTTCTGAGTAGACATTTATTTATCTCTATTGGTGAGTGAAACAGCTAAGGACTAATTTTAAAAGTAGATTCCATTACAAATACCTCAGCAGTTCAAGAGAAATAGCAAAATTCATTTTAAAGACTATCATTATTATTGCAAACGATTGTACCTCGCTTTAAACAAAGAGACCGGTCCGGGGAAGGGAAGGTCCCCAGCAAGTGCAAAAATCTTTGCAATGACAGGTTTTAATTTAAACAAGTAAGAAATTAGAAAATGATACAACATTCTTAAAATCTTTCCAAATATCAATCCTAGAAATAATTATTAGTAAGGTAGGTGCTTCCTCCCTGTACAATATCGTGTTCCTCATTAAATAATAATCTGCATTTTGTAAATATTCTTTTTTCTTTTTAAGCGGCGTAAACTGACAACGCGGTGACCTGTCACTACCTTTGATACCTTTCACTTTGGCGAAATATACCTAACCCCGCAGGTGACAGAAGACAAGTGATGTCGATAAATAATTTTGAAAAAAAAATTCGCTTTATAAATAAGAAATTTTTTGATAGAGGATTCCGTTAATTCTTATTTTTCCCTATCCCCTCGTAACATATTTGTACTGTCATAGTTAATCTTCTATAACTCTCTGTTTTCAGCTCAAGTCAGATTTTTTTCCTAAATGATCCCTAAATGTTGTTTATTTTTTGAAGCAAAATTTTTGTATATAATTGACCATAGTTTTGAACATAATTCGAAATTAACTCCCTTTTATTATAAACATCGAACGGAACATCTTGTGCACAATTAATAGGCATATAAGAAAATAATTTTATGAAATTAAAAAACTATTATGCTTAAATATCAATTAATAGTAATTAATCAAATTGTATTTATTTACTGTAGACATCTTTCACATCCATAAATTATGAAGGTAGATTTATATTTAACCCTATAGCCGTCAACCATGCCTTTTAAGACTTCGAATAGATCGCGATCATGATTTGCATACTTTTTGTACAAAAAGTCAAAACGTTTGGCCAATTTGTTACTTAGTTTTATAACAATTGTATATCAAAAAATATACAGGTCGGGTTTTTAAGAAAGTATTCCTATACACTTTTCACATAGCAGATAAGATTTTTTTGCACAAGGTGAGATTTAAATGTGTTTCACCTTATAATTAGGGAAGGATAGGCAACTTGTAAATGTTTTAGATCACATAATATACCTACATTTTGATTGGAACCTTTACCAAAAATACTGGGATGTTTGGAGTTACTGACAGTAGTTGCTTTCTCATACCTTCAGAAAGTGTTCAGTGTATAGAAAGGCAGCTTTGTAGAAACATTTGGCATTCAATTAATTTGATTAATTAAAATGTATATTTACTCACCTGTGAGATGTTTATTACGGAAGCCAAATTGTTGATTTGGAACCATTTTCTTCTTCTAATATTGTCTTTAGCACCTTGAAGTACAGTTTCTCAAGTATCTTGGACAACGTTGGTAGTTGACTTATAGACCAATAAGAGCAAATGTCTTCTGTTTTTTACCCAAATTTATGATAATTTCATCGGAGCATAGCATTGCAAATAAAAGTGTTTGTAGCAGATAGATTTTATCAAAAATCAGGTCAAATTCAGGTGACTTATTTATGTTAATTTCATCCAAATGAGAAACCTCACTAACAAGCCGTGAATTGTACTAAAAATTATTATACTTTGTTTTGAAAGGAGATAGAGTAGGTACCTATACATGCAAAAGCTATATAAACTAAATTGTACTATAAGTCTTAGAATATTTTGTAGGTTAAAAAGGTGACTATATAATATGCATTTTTGCCTAAAATTGTATTAGATATTATCGTCTATACACATTTCTGCCAAATACCCTTTGTCAGATGTTTTCTAGCATTACTATAAATATTAAAGTAATGCTTAGAGAATACTATAATTTCCAAAAATGTTAAGAAAGATAATGATTTTAAAATGATTGACTTATTATTCCACATCATTTCAAAATAGACTGTAAATGACATAAAATAAAACGTTATTCTGAAGTTTTATTGTTACAAGTACACCTCGTTCAGGCATATAAACAGGTATATTTCATAATACACTAATATCCACATACAAAAATATCAAGTGGCTAAGAAAAGCGATGGTTTGTTTTATAATTTCTCTCTAAACAAATCGAGTTCAGAATCAAATAGAACAGATACAGTTACAGATATAGTTGGTATAATGTCAAAACGGCTCATCACCAGTAAGTTCTTAATTTTTTTATTAGTTTTTTTTATATAGTGGTAAGTAAAAGTACACTTGCCCCAGCATAAAACTTATCTAAAATAGAGGACAGATTTATAAACAATTCAATTGTGGCTAAATCAAGTTTTCTGAAAACCAGTCACTAATAAGTCTAAGCGAATAGGTGATCTAACTGTTGCTACCAACAATGACTGAAATTTCTTGCTGAAGTAGCTGAACTATATTGCTAAAGTTATTAAACTTTCAACTTAATCTATTTCTAATACATTATAGACAAGTGAACTGTACAGTAAAGGTTTGAATGTAATGCAGTAATTATTGAAAATGCTATATCGCTATAGTAGTACTCTTTAATTTGCAAGTTACCTGTATTTTAGACAATAAATTTTGTACTTACCCTAAAGTTTTATCATAAAACGTTTTATAATCACAACTTAACTCATAATAATAAAACTCTTTAATTACTATTTTGAATCATGACAAACTTAATTAATGTAACTATACTACTGATTAACACTTCAGTTCTTACCTAGTTGTAAAAAAACTAATAATTAATATGCCTAATAATGGATGTTTATTACCTATGCCCAATATGTAAATAAAAATATAGCTTAATTGCTAATGTGAAAACAAAACAGGAGTTTAGGTATACCTATTTATATAAAGAGAAAATCCGTATATAATTCAAAATGGTTGAAAATACACTGAAAAGTTAAAATATAAAAAAAGTAATCAAAACAGGCCATACCCGCACACAAATAAGATACAAAATGGCGCATTTACACATGAATGGAGACGGCCATAACCATTCTTGAATGAATTGATACAACAATATTATTAGCTAACGAATAAAAACACAGTATTTTCAAAACATGTGCTTAAAGCTGAATTCCACTAATGCAAAAATAATACTGTTTGGTATTGCTAAATTTACACAAAACTCATAAACTATACCGCTTCGAGGTACACACCATAACCTCACAAAAACTTAATGACACCGTCGCGTCGATTGAAATGCTATACGATATTCTCCGGTACATTTCGCCTTTATTCGTGACGCATTAGGCGGTAAGATGTGAATAACTTGCAGAAACATTATTACTTATTTATGGTACTAATTTGTACTGTGACAATAATGGGTTCAATCATGGCAATAATTTATTTTTTACAAAAGCTAATAATAAGGAATATATGGGAAGATATTGTGGGTGTAATTCAACGCTGGTTGGGGCTTTTATCCACAGAGTAGTTAGTTTCACACAATATTATTAATACCTAAAAATATGCAATAATTTATGTTTCAGAAATTATATTTACCAACTATAGTTAACGTAAAATAATTTCAAGTAAACTAATGACATGCAATTATGATAATAATAACATCGGAAGTGAATTTTAAAATTCAATAAAATACTTTACTGGCCACACGTGATCTTATCATTTGGACACATGTGTAGAAATGTTATTTTACCTTTGGGCAATATTTAAAACAATCCCTCCACATAAAAGAAATATCTACGGTAATTATTTTTTAGCAACATAGTTTAATTGGAGGGTTTTTCTCAGTGTAGGTAAGACTAATATGTTAATACTGTATTTTAAAACCTATTTTAATATGACAATATTATTCAATAAACCTTTTACCTGAAATAATATGAAAATAGCTTAATTTGGTATTAGATTAGTATTTAGAAAAAAGTTTTTTCAGAAATAAGTAAATGAGTAACACTTCCAGGAAATAAAATCAAAAGTTTTCAGTGAAAAAATATTTGTAAGTGACTTGAGTTACCTAACTGATAAATGTTTATAACTCTATCATTAGTGTAACGTAAATTTGTTCTTCAAAAGCTATTTGAATATACATTTCAACTAATCTTTGTTATTTTATTTTGTATATCTCTAATAATTCCATAATGAACGATTTAATACTTTCAATATTATGAAGATAACAGCAGTTTTATGTCAGTTTAATAAACACATACGTTTTTCTCACATCATTAGTTTACAGTAAAATAAAAAATCATTGATGTTAAGCATGGAACTTATCTTAAATAACGGAAAAATAAACATTAAATGCAAAATTTATAAACATAGATCTCGAATCAGATAAAATGTTCCGATAAATTTATAACTTTATAAACGGGACTTTCTTTTCTTTACATAACAGAAAGTTTATTTGCTTTTGCAAATTCCATGTTATTTTAATTTCACGATATTTTATTAAAAAAGTACTAAATTACATCAAATGAAGTAAAATTTAGCTCAGTATAAAACACACCCCTTTTTTGTAGGTGCATGTAATGCCACAACAGTACATACAAATATTTAAAAAATATATCAATCAGTTTTTTACTAGAAGTAGTGTATAAGTACATTTCATTTTAATAAATCAAAAAATCAGTCATTATATACTTTCATACATATCAAATGTTTCAAGTACTTATTTTATAAAGTTATTGCTCTAGAGAAACATAATTTAATCTTTGTTTCACATCTAAGGATCTCTTGTCTATTTCATGATCATACTATTTTTGAAATTATTTCTAACAAAAGTTAATGTGGAAACATTTCATAATATAAGTATTTACTTTTGAGTCATTTGAATTCTCCTACAGTGTAGTAAGCTTACATTTCGCTTCCTGCTGTTGGTATTACGGCTACTACGGTTGCCACCAGTCCTCAGACAACCTACCTTCTTCTGTTCTATAACTGATCGCATCTGTCAGTCGCGACGAAGCTGTTTCGGAGTCATCACTGAAGATGCTGACAGTGAATCAATAATTTAATCATAGAAAAGAATACCTATTTGTTGAAATATAGTGGATATACAAAAGATGGCACTCATTAAATATTCAAAAAAATTCCAATTTATTCTTCATTCGGGATTTCGTTATCACTAGAGTTCAATGTATATTTATATAATATCTATAGAGTGTCTCAAACTCGAGAGTATGAGCCTACTGTGAGGATAAAAAAAATAAATAAATAAAATTTGAGACACGTGGTGTCATCAATTATATTTTTTCCTGAAACATACCCATTTTTTTGTGTTAAAAAACTCTCTTTGCTCTAATAAACTTTTATTAGATAATTTTTTCTGTATTACTTAATTAAAAGTTAGAAGCAATATCGTTCTAAAGAGTCTGAAAAGAAATACCACCTAAAAATCACATTAGTGGTGGAAGCATCAAGTAGTCGTTGGAAAATAATTGAATGTTTGTTGTTTTAATGCATAAATGCCATTAATAAATAAAAGGAATAAACCCGATAATTCTTTAAAACATTTAAAACAAGAGGTGAATAATACAATAATGATTAAACTTAAAAAATGGGGAAAACGTCCTCATATAGATACATATTACAATGTATTCTCTATATGAGCTCCTCTCATTTCATGACACTTATCCAATCTTTGCTTATTTTTTTTATGCACTGCGTTTATTAACATTTCGCCGTTTAACTTATTACAAGCGTTTGTGATTTTTTCTTTCAAATGATTAATATCTCGCGGAGGTGTTTTGTAAACCTTATTTTTTAAAACCCTCATAAAAAAATCGAGGGGTGTTAGATCTGATGACTTTCCGGGTCACTGAATCCCAATTCCAAATTTTCTAGGAGTGTTATCTAAAATATTGCTGCACAATCCTGGCCTTGTGGGGTGGAGCTCCGTCGTGCTGAAACCATAGGTTTATCATTAGCTGCAAAGGCACATTCTTCAGAAGTGCAGGAAGTTCTTGTAGGAAATTTAGGTAATTGACGCTGTTCAATATAAGTTCATAAAAATAAGTCCCAATTAAATGCTTACCGATGATGCCGCCCAATAAATTTACTCCAAAATGGCCTTGGTTTTGGGCTGGATTTACAGTGTGGGGATTGCGCCTATTTGGTAAACCATTACTGACAAACTGACTTTCGTCCGTCCGAAGGACGTGCCGAAAAAGTTCTGATCAACAGTTTATACATTTACTACAATTTGAACTATAAAATTAAGTTCAATCTGACGCTCAGGCAAATATTCCAAATTGTGAATTTTGTAGTCATAATACCCGCTGGTCTTTAAAATTCGTTAAACGGTTGATCCAAATGCAATTCCCGGCTAGTTTGCCGTATAGAATTTCGTGAATTTTGTTCGAAATACTGTAATAGTTTAGCTGTGTTTACATTGCTTCTTATCCTTTGATCAATAATTTGATTCTTCCAAACAGAAAATGCATCTCCATTTCGTCGCAAGGTCGCCTTCTATCTTGTAAAGGTTTCTCGGTATAAGTCTACAGCCCTTCTTGATTTTTTTTCTGTCACTTGCCGTAAATTAGCAGCATATCAACTTTTCCTGAAAGAGAAAACATTTTGTAAGCACGAAAGTTGTACGTTTGACATTAGTATTGAATAATGATACTTTAAACAGCAATCATTCAATTATTTTCCAAAGACTACTGGATCCTTCTACCGCTAATGTGATTATTAGGTAGTATTTCTTTTGAGACTCTTTAGGATGATATTGTTTATAACTTTTAAACTGGAAGTAAATTGGTAGAAAAATTTCTCTAATAAAAGTTTATTAGGAAAGAGACAGCGTTTAAACAAGAAAAAAATTTGGGTATGTTTCTAGAAAAATATATTAAAGACGTCATTAGTCGTTTCTATCAAATCCCAAAGATACCGCTTTCGATTGGAAATGGAGCTTACCTCATCCGATTTGACACCACGTGTCCCAAATTTTATTTAATTTTTAAAATTATTAAAATCGGATGTTCGTTTTTTGGAAAATCGTTCGGAGGTGTCAAGTTTTATTTTTAGTTGAGCATTTTTTATACAGGGTGAAGCAAAAATAATCATGCAATAGAGCAAGAGAGGAGCTTGTCTCCTTGAAAATGTAAGAGTTCTTGTTAGTTTTTAAAGTTTACAATTAATTTTGAATTGAATTATTCCCATAAAATTTACTGTTTAGGCAAACATTGCCATTTTGTATCATACTGCATACCTTCGGCGCCTCCACCATTTTCTATAAGAAGCAACATTACTATTAAATCCTCTCACAGAATAAAAACTAACGAGTTAACAGAATGCAGTGTATACATTAAATGTAGATCATATTCACTAATAATAATCAATGGAACATTTTACATTAATATTTACCTTTTTCCATAGTTTTCAGTATGTGCAATATTAAACGCATAATACATATTAAAGTAATATATTTAAAGTGACTTCTGTTCCTTGTAAGAAGCGTTTCCATACAGATGTCCCGTAGCCAGAGAGTTTTGCCTAGATTTGCCGTAAATTTACATGTTATGCAGCTGATCATGATTACTATAAACTGTTCCATTTTTTTCTGTACATTCACAAACATCAAAGAAAAACTAGACAAAAATGAAACACACTAGCTATATGCACTACTATGACTAATATTACTCTTAGGTTATCAGAAGGCGTCTGCAGCCTGGCGCATTGCAGCGTTGTCGAACGTACCAGTGCGTTACAGTTTTAACGAGTTTATCAGAAACCTCAATTGTTTACTTCATAAATACTGATCTAAGAAATAAATTACGAACAAATTACTTTACAGGCGCTTTTACTTAACCTTAATTGTAACTTGCAATTTCATAACATAGTTTTAGATATTATTGCAGTTGTATTTTTATTTTCGATTTTTATTTTCGAAATGTATTTGCAGACAAACTATTCGTTTTACACATTTTTTTAAAGATACCTAATGATATTATTCCCTGCAGATGTAGTTTTAAAATTTTTATTATTCCTATTCAAGTTTCGAAAACTTTATGGTTTTCAAGAAAAACTGCATTAACTAACATACAATTTTAATATTGTTTATTAGAAAATAATCAGACGAGTTGTCTTTCAAATTTGATAGTTGGGCAACTAAATTCTATTTCAGTTCTCTTCTAATTCCACAGAAAAATAATAATAAGTAGGTACTTAGTTGTATGTGGTATGAAAAAAAAAATAAATACGTAATGATTAAATATAAATAAATTGTTAAAAATGGCACTATTTTTCTTGAGTCATAAATTTATTTTTCGGCGAAATTTGAAGTTTACTCTGTCTAATAAATGATTTCGTTTAATAATAAAAGTATGTACATTCAATTACCATTTAACAAATTAATTAAAATGTCATACTTCTTTAACATTTTCTAAAATTTAAAAGGAATATCATGTACTTATTATGTAGGAACATATATTCTATAACATTAACTAAACTAGGCTATTAAATGCTGCATGCATTTTTTTACTGAAATAAATGTGTATATATTTTTATTATAAATTTCGTGTTGCAGAAATTTTACAGTCCTTGTTAAAATTTGCACTCTGCTTTTTTAATACTCAGTATATATAAATTGAGTATTAGGCCTAAGAGAAGTTTAGTTAAAATTTTAAGAAAGTTTTGCGAAAAATAAATTACACACATTTAAAATATTTCACGTAGAGAGTAACAACAACAAGAATGTAAAATATGCTACCTTCTGACGGAAGCACAGCATGAAAATATTTTTACATTTTTCAGTAAACTGAGGTTATATAAAGTTTTGTAAAAGTATCACGTAGTTACAACCTTCGCCTACAGCATGGATTGCATATGAAGGTGTGAGGAAGTTTAACTCCCCTCTGTGTTTTTCGAGCGTTTTACTTTGGCTCGTTCATTTGCATGAGCCTTTATTAGAGGAGCCTGGCAGGGAACACTATAAGCCGGCGTTGGAAATAAGCTGGTTTAGCGGAATTTAGAAGCATCTCGCGGCCTCCATTACATGTTATCAGTGTAATTCAAGGGATACTCGACGATAGTTGTTGCCTAAATGGTTCCGGTAACAAGCTTCTCCATTACAAAAACTCATTTTGCGAACAGAATTCCGCAGACCTAATAAAAAGGGTATCCATTCCTTTCTGGGTAAATACCATATTACGTATTTCTATTATCGATTCTTGTCATGACCTCAAAGAAAGTGAAAATTTATAATTTCTAAAATGATTCTGCAACTGCAGCATTAAAATAAAACCTTTTTATCGGAATTATGATCAAACGTGTAATAAAAAATTTAAATCGAGGCAAAAAATATGTATCAATTTCCTAATATAAAATTAAAAGTAATAAGCAGCATAAAATTGCAAATAAATGTTTCTGTTATCTGCATCTATTGAATTACTGTGACCTTGCTGATGAAATCTTCAGCAAAGTATTCAATCTTTTCCAGATAAGTTTTTAATTATGTCTTACCTATAACCGATGAGAAGATGAATGACTAATCTAACTGCATTCACTGTTCATGGAAGTAAAATGATCGGTTTGAGGAATTAATAGACAGTATAGTCTATGTTCCGAACTAAGGTCGTCCTGCACCCATCTGCTTAGCGCATGAAAAGTATTGTTTACCAAAGATAATATGTAGGTAAACAAATATATCGCAAATGGGTCTCGGAAATATAATCGTAAGCAAATGAGCGCAATCTTAATAAAAAAAAATAATTACAATATTTTTAATTAAGGGTAGCCATGAACATATTTCATTAGGCAGCCCATTTGCGATATAGGTATTTGTTTACACACTTGTACTAGTAGGTATACCTGATGTGGCCAGCCACTTAGAATGAGGTCTTTGTAATAGATTGCTGGGAATTGGAATCTAAATCAGATTTTTTCTTAATACTTCACTTGAGCGAGTAACTACATCACTACGATCAGAACTGAACAGAAATATTGAACAATCCATCATCTGTAACTCCAAATGGTTAGAGATAGAAATATCATATGTCATATTTTTCAAATCACAAAAAAATAATAATTCAACAATGCACAGGACGTTCCATTAAAAAATATATTATTGCTTCTTGTATCCCTCAACTTCTGCACTCCACTGTGATTCCATTAACTTATTGAAAGAGTTCAGATACACTCCTACAACTTTTATTCGAAATTTTATTTTGTATCACTAATAATAACGATAATAAAGAGTGGAATAAATATGATGAATAACTCTGGACATTAAAATGTATGAGTTGATTCCAAAAACAAATTTTAAATGAAAATTTTAAAAATTTTAAACACCCAAAGCAGATTTAAAAAGTTTATAAAATTATTGAACAAAAATTTGTTTGCCCAATATTTTATGTCTGTTTTTTAACTTTGAAGTAGGTAATCAATTCAGCAGTAGTAGCTATGTAGGCAGTGTCATAAATGAATAACATAAATAAGACAAGTTTTTAATTAGACAGTACGTAACATAAAATAAATATTCAAAATATTTACAAAATATTAAAATATCTGCCAATTAATGTTCAGTACGACTATTGATGTATTTGAATTATTTTCTTTGAAAATCAAATTTAAGATTATTTTCATTTAAACAATACAAACATAACTTTATCTGCAAGAAACAGTGTCATTGTATTTAATTAAAAATACCTACTTAATTAAAATTCAGAATATACTTCTGTAATTTATCATAAATAAACATCTAATTATTAGGAGAAATTCAACATTTTTTCAGTTTAAATGGTTACTTAAATCTATGCAGGGTGTCTTGCAAGTCGTTACAATAATTTTAGGATGTGATAGAAAACGTGAATTTTTTAATATTATTTAATTTAACCGTGCTTTTCTACAATTATTGAAGTGTAGAAGAAATACAAACCTTTTTATAATAAATATTTCTGCTGAAAATAGAACAAAGAACATTTATTGTGTTGATTAGTACATCAAAAATTATTATTAATTAAATTATTTAATTTATTTTATATTATTTTTTCCAAATGTTTTAACAACAGGCCCACAAAATGAGTGTCATCCAGAATATATTAATAATATTCTTTCACTAGTATATCCAATCAACGTATTATTTTTTATTATTAACTTTTGTAAGATGCGCATTGTGCTTAGCCGTTGTGTAATCAAAGTAAAAGAAATGACAGAAAATACGAAGATTATTTTCATTCTCAACTTAAATGTCAACGTTGCACTACATGCTTTCACACTATATATATTTAATAAAGTTATTTCATACGTGACTAAACTACGTTCAACTTCTCAGGAAAAAACAAAAGTTTTGTTCAAGGGACCAATATTTTCTTATTCGATGTTAAGTGTGAAAGCGTGTGTAAGATAAAAGATTGGATTGGGATTAAACAAGGTGGCTGTGGGTCGAAGGAAAACTTCTGAGTGCTCCCTCGGCGTTATTTTCAGCGAATGTTCATTGCTTTATTGAAATTGAAACAGAATTACAATAAGAAAAACTTAACAAAGGCTTCGTGTAATCAAATGTTTCCTCTAGAAAACTATGGAAAATTGTAAAACAAATTTAAAAATTACTAAATTTAGATTTAACTAAATTAAATATGACAGCAGAGTAACAGTATATTATTTAGTGATTTATAACTTTTATTTGTTTTTATCTATAACAGCGACATTATGATCATTTTTGTTGTACCTTTATTACTCAAAAATCATTCATGATATACAAACTAAAAAATTTGGTACAGTTCATTCCATTATAAAAGCTGTGTGAAAATTTTGATAAGAGACTAATTACTAGTGTTTGGGGAGTTGCACAGTAGTCTTTTCTGTCTCGAGTTTTCTTTTTTTTTTGTAAAATGCAGCGGTAACTATCGAAATAATCTAGTTTCATACGAATTTGCATCTATGTGAATGAAATGTAGTCAGACAAATAAATTGAGCTTTTTATTCGTTCTGTGAAAGTAATCCAAACGATAAAATAATTAAAATTGATGGATGAATGATCTAATCTGTTAAAGATTCTCTTTAATATCAAATAACCTTTTTTATAATTCCGATGCCACTGATTACTTTTTGTTAAAATTTTTAAGTGTTAGGTACTGCTCTATCTAATTTTAAGTATGCATTTTCAATGGCCCGTCAGTTACGTTCAATCTATGAAAACCCAATAGAGCCCTTAGAATCCTAGAAATCAAAGAACACAAAATTATCAATAGGAAGTTGACACTGAGTAAACTTAGCACCTTAGTACTTTTGTACTAGTTTAGTTTTGTGTTCTTTGAACCCTTCTCGAGTGGTACGCCTATGGAATCCTGCCCCCTGCAACTCTCACCTCCTTTACCCATTTAACTATATTGTAAATGAGTTACTTTCTACTATTTTGAGACTCGGGTATAGATATTACTGGAGGACTCGTCCATCTGCGTTTTATAAATTTACTAGAAAACTAAACATTTTGCATAAACAACGCATAAGTAAAATTTCTAAATTAAATAGCCTTTCCAAAAATCTTATGAAATTTGTTGTACCTTTGTAGAAACATTTTTTTAGCAGAATATAATATACAGCGTGTTAAAAAACACCTACCCATCCGCTCCCACCCATCAATTTTATTCATATCCATATTATATGTATGTACTGGCTGACTAATCCCTGAAAATGTTATTATGTCTTCTTTTTCTAAAAAAATAGTTACGTCACAAAAACTACTCTCGTAGTTGTATCTTCTAAGGTCTATATGTAGAAAACGGTGTGTTTAGGAGGATATATTTATTACATTTTGTCATATTTTCTATGTACTACCACCATTCAAAATTTGTAACATACCTTACGGGACATCCTGTATATTTCATCGCAAACCAACTCAGTCTTGCCGGTGCAATAAAAAAATCAGAATAAACTGACTTTGTTGTTGTACAAACATAATATATATATCGAAATCGTGCCCAAGATACAAGTTCAAGTTGCTTCACCCAACTTGCACAACATCAACTGAGACTGGGACCTTTAAAGAGTAACTATAACGTAACCGCCACCAAATTTGCTACTATGTTGTATAAATAACTTTATGCAACAAAGTTACAGTCACTGCTACGGATTTTCGACTCCTGGTTACTTTAAAGTAATATGACTTCTAAATAGCTCCCCTCGAGGACGTCTTAGTTACCAGTGGAACAACCTTTAAGTTTACAGAACTTGAAAGTGGCAAATGATCGTAGCAGCGACTAACTTATGTTACTAAAACATTATTTCAAAGTTGCAATAACTTTCAAGTAGCTATAATAGTTGCACCGACGTTCAGGGAACATCAAATAATTGTTTGTATGATCTGTCAGTATCGTACTCGGTGAATTGTTCCCTTCATATAGCCATTTTGTACCAAAACATTACAGCAGTCAGCACACACTGCCTATCTTTCGTACACATAACATAATACACAACGACTATATTATATCAGTACTTAATATAGGTAATAATAACTATTAAAATCTTGCGATATATGTATGCAACTATGTGACGTTAAAAAAAGTTATATACTTGTAAAACAATAATAAATTAGTTATTATAACGTTACTTTGTAATTTTTGTTTCATATTCAAAAAGAGAAATGTAAATAGGGGATATTCTGTCCAAATTGTAGGTATCTTGCATTTTATTTGTAACATTTTAATATGTGAACCCAACTAGCACCAAAGTAACACTAGCTGAAACTGGAACCTTCACAAGTAACCGCTACCAAATTTACTACTTTGTTGTATAAATAACTTCATATAACAGTTACAGTCACTGCTACGTATTTTCAACTGCTTCTTACTTTACAGTTATGGGACTTCTAAGTAGCTCTCCTAGTTTTGAAAATGTCTCAGTTACCAGCGGGACGACCTTTAAGTTTTTAGAATTTGAAAACGGTAAATGCGACTAACTCAAATTAATAAAATATGACTTTAAAATTCCAATCACTTTCAAGTACCTAGTTTTAATAGTTGCCACGACGTCCAGGTAAACTTAATTGTTTGTTTCGAATTGTCGAATTTGTAAGTAATATTTCTTAGTCCAAACAACGTTATCGCTTCCTGTAGATAGTATTATAACGCACAGCAATTGCAAAGTACGTATCCCCTCTTATATTCACCGATGAAGTAAATTTCCCAAAGTTGAAAATCTGTATCCTGTTCGTCATTGTGTAATATCTGTACCTACTTATTTGATCATGTCACGTGTACTTTTACCTTTGTAAATATCATATTTTTATAACGTTTACTTAGTGCTTAAGTATGGACAAAAACCCATAAAAATATATATCTCTACAAAACTATAAACTGTGACGCAGATTAAATATTTAGGCTAAAACATCACAAAAAAATCCAAAAACATGCAACAAGGGGTAGCAGCAAAGCAAAGCTATAAATAAATAATGAAATATAATAAAAACAATAATGCAAGGATAAGTAAGTATTCAGCAAGAAGTGTACCTATTCAATGTAAACGTCGCCCATACCGTGTTCAGAATGGACAACAGGAAAAATATTACTAAGAAATGGCAATGGAAAGAATAGACAATGTGTGGTAGTCACAACTTAAAATAACGTTACAGTCTCGTTCGATAATTTGTAGTAAATATTACTTGAAAGTTACATATTTGACAGTTCCCGTTACCGATCCTAAAGTATCAAATACTTTCAAGTTGCATTTCTTAGAGTAAACGTCTTCAAAGTAAGATTTGCGAAATGGGCCATTCTGATAGGCAAAACTTAGGTAACATTTTTATTAAAACATATACATTCTAAAAGCGTGTGCTGGATTTAAAAGTTTTATCACTATCTGTCAATAAAATTGTATTCGTTTTAATTTTGGGGTTCAGACCACCGCACAATAGATAACATTCATTTCGAAGTACCTGAATGTTTCAAAGGCTTAATTAATACGTACTCTGCTCAGTGGCGTAACCACGGGGGGGGGGGAGGTTTGGGGGGTCATATAGGTAATGTCTCACTACAAACCTGCAATCACTCTATTCGCCAAGATTTAGCAACGCGGTCAGTGAACTAGATCTCCTACGGCAACCTTACATTAGAGTTCACCTGCAACTAAGTTCTAATTTTATTTTCGTCATTTTTGTAACAAATATTGTTCGTACCTGTTTATTATGTACATGTTTATGATGAGATTGTTTTTTTATTTACTATTTATTGTTTCAATTTATTAAAACTTATTTATTTTTTTTATTAAAAAAATCTAGTTTGAAATACTTTGTTCACTGAACCCCCCATGTCAAATTTCTGGCTACGCCACTGAGTCTCTGCTCTACATCTAACTAACACCTACTTGATTCAAAGTTAAGAAAATAGAGATAGAATATCTATAAAGAAATGAAATGTAACAATTTCAGCTGACAGAGCAAGCAATATGTGAAAGTAGCAGATTCCACACCGCGGCGTTATATCCACGGAACCACAACGTCGCTGAAACGCACCGTACAAGTTCCAGAAACATCGCAAAAACGTTGCATCAAAAATGTATTCTCCATATTCGTTGCAGGCACGGAATGGGTACATTTATATTACGTACCGATAACTAGTGGAAAAATACTTTAAAGTATCTAGAATAGTCATAGGCTACGTTCCAACACCTAATTTTGCTTGTTGGGAAATTAAAGTTTAAAAACAAAGTTTATATATACAGGGTGTCCCAGAAATCAACGTTAAGCCGGAAACGGGCGATAGGCCAAATCGTGACAGCTATTAGAAAAATATAAAAAAATCTTTGTCATGTATTTTTCAAATTATAAGTATTTCGCCATTTCGATAATGTGAGTGAAACAGATAAGAGACATTTTAAATAATTAAACAAAATTGGCCTGAAATCCGGTTCCACTAAAAAAAAAAATATTTTTTTCCTAAACAAAGAAGTAATCTAGCAAGTATTATACCATTTTAGAATCCGGACTAAATGCGCCATTGTTTAAAAATACTTGCCAAAATAGTGTAGTACATTTTTATACAGTACAGTCGGTTAAAGTCGTGTGATGTAATTATTTTGAATTTAATGTTGGGCAAAAATCCAACGTTTTATTTGAAACTGAGACAGTTATGTTTTAATTTTAAACTGTAATTTACAGAAGGGTTATTCATGATTACATTACAGAAAAAAGATTGACGAAACATTAATATTTGTAGTCAAAGGACTTGATAGATCATCACAGGATGTCAATTTTTCCAATTTATTTTTTGATACTTATAATTTGAAAAGTACATGACAAAGATTTTTTTTTATATTTTTCTAATAACTGTCACGACTATCGCCCGTTTCCGGCTTAACGTTGATTTCTGGGACACCCTGTATAACTGAACCAATATAAGTGCATATAGTAATGTCAAGAAAATAATTTAATAGCGTCAATACTATACTATGAAGACACTTATTTTAAAATAAAAAGAAATATTTGCTGGTATTGCTAGAACTACCCTAAGAGCAGCCTCAATATAAATTTTTGCTAAGGTATTTGCTATACCTAATTCAAGTAAGGTAATTGCAGTAATATATCAAAAGTTAAATAAAATAGATTTTCAGCCACTAGTAAGTTCCATTAGCAAAATTATTTTTATTATGACAATAACGTAACATTTCTGAATAGTTAATATCCCCCAATACCTAAAAGATATTTATCTCAATGTACCAACAAAATTATATTTTAGCCACACCTAGACAAAATATAAACGTATGTTTTTTTATGGTTTGTTTTCCTATTCTCTAACTTGTTGAATAGTGTAAGTAAAATAAAATTAACTAACGTTTAAGATCAAGGTAGCAAGAAAAATGATGTATTGAATTATTTTCCAGTGAAGACGGTTTCAATATATTTATTTCCCTACATCGCTCCACATCAATGCCATAGAAAATGTGTGCCTACCTGTGTCATAAATTTTTTCAGTGCATTAGTCAAATGGCAAAACTGAATGACAAAATATAAATATATCAATCGCATACATACAAATACCTTAATTTATTGCAATTAGAGCCTATTAAAATATTTATATCCAATAAGGACACTTAAAATTCTTTCTCTCTTTGAGTGCCACACTAATCAAGAGTACATTAAATAATGAGCCTACAATAAAACAGCTCATTTACTAATTTATTTACAGTGTTTGAATTGAGATGTTTATTACTTTTGTCTGAATAGGTACGTTCAGCGAGCTTCGAACTTTTCTTTGGAGATACTCTACTATTAATTCCACCCTTAATTTATTGCATCAGTGTTTAACAGACACATTGTTGGCTCACTATTTTTAACTTTTCAGTATACAGCCAATATGAATATACATGAGAGTGCATTGGTTGTATTTAGACTAATTCAGAGACTAATATGATACGCCATACTGCTGCAATACGCCGTGGACGCCTTGGACCTCCAACTCTTTCACGATTTCAAAATATGAAATGAAAATGAAATTTTACGTCCAATACGTAGGAACATATGATTTCTATGATCCAATTATATGCATTCCGTTTTGGTTTCAATTGTATTCTGGGATTAAAATGCAGTATAACCAATAGCTTACATTAGAGAGCTGCTTTCTAAGCTCTTCCATAGTCTGACTATTTTTGAGTGCCTAAAGTAACGGCTTTTGGCGTTCTATATATTTTATGATTTCTATGGTATGTGTCTATTACTAAAATCAACTTTTCATGTATTTTTGTGTGGTATAATATTCTGAAAGATTTTTTTTTTGGATTTTAAGGAAAACAATTCCCATGAACAACGTCCTAAAGAGCGTATTTTTTCAGATAATATAAGTAATTTATTTTTTTTTAAATTACATCACGCAAACATTTTGAAAAGTATTTGACGTTGATTTTGTTGATATATTTGAGCAAATAATTTATTAATATTAAATTTACGGATTGATTGTGACAATGGTTATCATGCGAAGAACACACTCACTAAGACCCTAGAATTTCAACGACATGGAATATTTTGATCTATCTGTGTAATTCCCAACCGTATTTCAAAGAAAAGAAATCTCTATTTTATTCGGAAAACGAGTAATTTTCCAGTTATTTTATTAACCTTATATAAACCTACTTACTATTTGTAGATATAATAAATCAAAAATTTAATCCAAAATTGTGTGTTTCACAGGAGAAATATAAAAACTTTTTTGGTGCAAATGTTTTGCTAAACACAAAGAGACAATTAAAAATTCGAAAAACCAGTAACGAGGAAATTTACCCCTTACATTCCACTAAAATAATTTCAAACTTTAGCGCCTTTTTTAATTATTAATAATTAAAAACATTATTTGGAATAACAAATTTCTACAGAAAATTTTAAACGAATAGTTTAGCAGACTAAAATATAAGTAAACTATTCGTTTCTAATAAAGTGAAATAAATCTTTTTTGTTTAAGATATAAGATTAAACCAAAAAACCTACTACCTATTAAAACATGCGATATGTATTGATAAATAATAATAAACTTTCAATAATATAGACATACTAACTACGCAGTTATATCTAATAATGAATTGAAAATTGCATTGGTCGAAACATTTCTATTAATGTAAATTAACGTTTATTTTCCTTTTATACAATATGAATACACAATTGCATAGCTTTTGAATATCAGCTAAAACATCATTTTATGTAAACTATTATAAATAAAAGAAAAGATATAGTTAATGTTGCAAATGCAAAGTCAACGTTTAAGATATACAAGTACAATTTAATAGAGCCATTTGTTTTTTAATTTAGTGCGCCGACAAACATAACCCGCCATTTACATGTTTTAATATAAAGTTATGTGAATATTTAAACATACTGTGAGCATTTTTAAGACTTTTTAGTTGAGTATAATCTGAATTTTACTGCACTATGCTATGAGACAACTTTACAGGTAGGTAACGACTTAGTGCCGTATTGTAAATTTATTAAATGCTAAATTATTAAGGGACATTTGCGGAATTTCCACTGATCTTTACGAGCTTGTCAGGATTTCCTTTTTTTGCTAAAAATAAATTTAGGTAGAAATACCTTTTTTCAAATCCTTTTAAAATTAATAAGGGAGCACATCACTATCGATTACGAAACAATACTTGTTATTAATGTTCAATGTAAAAAAAAATGAATGCTAACGTAATTTAACAATTGGTTAGGTTATAATCCAATAGGTATCAACATTTTTTTTTATTTCAAGATGTGCTGCCAAGTTACTATTTCCTTTACGTTTAGCTACTTCTTTTTTGTTCTAAGTAATATACAAATCTAATTTATCAAAAAAAAAAAAATTATATGGAAATTAATAGCATAAACGATTGCATTTGCCTACATAATGTTTTGAACACTATTAATCAGTGGTGCAGTGAAAATTTTTTGAGTCTTAATATGTCTAAATGTAAATTGCTTTAATTTCATATTCTTTAAAAGGTAGTATTTTGAATAAAACTAATAAATTTAAAAATTTAGGAGTGATCTTTGTTTAAAAATTGACTTTTTCTGATCACAAAACACAGCTTATTGCTTCTACATCCAAGACAGTTTGGTTATATTGTTTCACTAATATAAATACTTTAAAATTATTATATGTCACATTTATTAGAAGAAAATGAGAGTAGTGTGCTGTCATATATGGCCGCCATTGTATCAAAAAGCTATTTGTAGTATTGAGCCACTACAACGTGTTTGAAATATATGTTTCTTAAATATAATGGTCATTATCGTGGAATAGGTGTTGATTATGATATTCTTCTCACTATGTTTAACATAAACTCGCTACTTTAAAATTTTTATACAAGTTACTGCCTGATGAAGTTGAGCAATGTAATTACTTAGATCGCCACTTTTCAATATGTCCAGTCTATTTAATAAGATCTGTTCTTCATGCGATATTTATCGAGATAGCGTTGGGAATATTTTGTCAATTTATAAAAAAATTGTTACCTTGTCTGTATCTTAATTTTCTTTATCTATTATATACCTATATCAATTTAGTGAATATATTTGTACACAATTTTTGTTTGTAGTTTTTCTTGTTCCAACATTTTCTATAATTAGGTTTTTTACCTGTTGAAAATAAATGTATTACTATCGTTATCATTCTCAATACACCTGAGTAGTCATACGGTCATTCCAGGTTCAGATGGTATTGTGACAAAACCTGCTTATTTTTGTAAAAGTAAAATTCATAGTTTACTTTCTTCGTAAAGGAGGGAAAAGGCAAAGGAAAAAAGAAGAAGCAATTAACAATTTTTCATCGCTTTGTTTGAAATTAGCTACCTGTAGTACCTGATATGGAAGTTAAAGCATTTCATAGCTAATTCTTATAATATATGAATATTTATATAATTTGGAATAAGGAATATTTGAAAGTTTAAGTTTTCTAGCAATGTTTTACAGTTGGCTTAATTTCATACAAGGTGTTGAAAAATCAAATTTTGTTAACTTCAAACCGTCGATTTTTTTTAGTGGAACGCCCTGTATATTTTTATATTTTCTAATGCAGGATTTTATTCTTTGATAATCTACACTTTCATATGCCTATAATAATATCCTGCCTTCTGTGTAAATGAGAATTTTTTTGTTAAAATTAACTGAATGCATCATATTTTTGCTGAGAATTATTATATGCTGCGTTTTCAAAACGTCAAATAGTATCTGCACAATTATAATGGCAGGCAATGAAGAATATTATTAAAACGATGATATTCACAACTACCATCTGTAAACAAAAGAACGGCTATTGTAAAAATTGTCTAAATTTGGAAAAATTAAAGCAGATGCGGAAGTTTTGGACCTGTATTAACGTTTTTACAAGAAATTATTAAAATTTCATCTCCAGCGAGAAATGCTTGAGATTTAGGTAATAAACGAAAAATCATGCATTTTATGTTTTTTTTTTAACCCGTTGAATATACGAATAAGATAATCCCAAATCTGTTGAAGCCGATTCTATAGAACTCTGTGGATATGCACTAAAATAACCCGTTATATTAGGTAATTTGATTATCTTTGTTATCTACAACTAGTTTCGAAACTTCAATACGTCGTGTCTGCCTTTAGTTCTCCAAATTTAGAAAACCTTGATAATAATTGTCTGCATACTTTTTTGTTTACTGATTAATTATGAACATCATCATTAAGTCACTAATATAATGCCTAAAATGTCAAAGCAAACATATGGAAATGTGTTGAAAAATAGAAACTGGATTTAAAAAATATCCTTTATATCTTTTAAAAATATGAATTTGCCTTATATTTCCGAACGCAGTATTTAATTGTTTTATATATATTTCACAGAGATCGCATGCAAAATGCCTAAACATTGGTTTTACGTATTTTCTATTTTTGATAGGAAAAAACAGATAAGGAGGAGCACACTATAGGAATAAAAAGATTGACATCTTGGAATTATTTGTGCACAACTTATTTGGAAATAATTTAAGCAGGTAATATTTAATATTTGAATTACTCGAATGATACCTGTTACTTGTTAACTGACAAAACTTTACATGAGTAATGTTTTTTTTTACATAGCAAGAAATAAAAGACATTGTATACCTAATGTGCAATATCTATGTACAATTTTCAGTTTATTTATTTAAAGTCTCGAGTAATCTGAGTGTTATGTACAAAATAAGTACATGCCTACTATTTAAATTAAACAAGATGCTTCAAGTATAGATATAAGTATATACAGGGTGGTTCAGAACAGATGTACAGGGGACTCTTACAAATACAATTTTGTAAAAATAAAATCATAAAGAGCAATTCACTGGTCCACTGTATAACCTGATAAGGCGTATAACCGGCAATTAAATTCGCAAGGAAACAAATAAATTACATTATGCAACAACTATTTTAATGCAGCAAATGTAATTATTGCTTTTGCCGCTACTGTTATTAATTATTAATAGAATATACCTGATACAATAAAATTTTGGGCCCGTTTTACCCAGTCTCTACAAACTGACAAATGTTTCTGCTTTTTATCCGTTTTGAACTTGTAAGTTATTAGCAGCAGCTATGATACGTTATCAATACTTAATTTTTTAAATATCTCCACAAAAATAAGATAAGATCGTGGCGGCCATGGTACCGGTCCTCCTCGTCCAATCCCTTGGTATTAATGCTTGGACACGTTGTACGGTTAGTGGTATGGATATAATTGAGCCTCATGTATGATATGCCACACTGCTGCAACACGCCGTGAACGCCCACCTCCATCTGTTCCATGACTCGGTTGTAAATGTAGTGCAAACGCTGGCGTGACACAGCACTTGCACTCACTGCACACCGTTGTAAAAGTAGCTGCATTTGGCACATGTTTACCGGGAAATTGTTCTGCTAAAGCATTTTCACCTCACCATAAATTAACTGCGAATCGCTATACGTAAGTCATTTTTGATATCTGAAAAACTAATGTAAATACTTGCATCACAATACGATAAGTAATCAGATATTTGATATCGTATGGGTAGCAACTACAGTAGCCCAATGATGTAAAGGTTGGAAATACTACAACTTCAATAAGGTTTTACTCAGAAACTATAAGGGTTTTACAAACATTTTTTTTACGATATTAACTCCATTTTTCATGACATCTATTCCCATTTTTTAAGATAAATTCTGAATCACTGTATATTATTACTTAATATACCTACTTATTTCGAGTTATATCCTTTTCTAATCAGTCTTTATAGATTAAACAGCGTATTTTGTCATTAGGAAGACATTACGTTGCCTACAGTCGCCTACACTATCAATTACTTTATGTTCAAACTAACAAACCTTGCCTTATAATTCTTGCACACTTTACGTGTACCTACTTATAATACGTAGTTGCAGATAAAATTAGTTCTCCCTAAATTAGTTGTGAAATAGAATACCTAGTGTCCCTAAAAATAAAGTACATAAATCCGGTAATTATTTATATGTGCTCCAAATAGCTGCAGCCCTTCATTTGGTTATTCCACACGTAATATCTCAGGAACATCTACGCACTGATGAAAAATTTATATTTTAGGGTGGAATTAGGTTGTTGTGGTAGATATGATAATAGAAATATGTGCCAAGTACAAATTAGAAATGGTACATACAGAGTGACCGAAATATAAGTAGTATTTTTAATTTACTCTATGATAAATTGCCTTAATAATGTTTTCTCTGAAAAACGGTAGGTATTAGAGTTATGATAGCAAACAGGTTTTGAATATGTAATAACGTCGCAAATACCATAATACCATAAATAAGCACCATGCAAAGTGTTTCTACATAATAATCACACGTACCCTAAATATAGTTACTTTCGAGAGCTGATTGCATAATCAAGTTTGAAATAATTATAAATAAGTTCAAAGTGTCTGGAAAACATTCACCGTACAAAAATCTCGTAGCTAGAGAATTTTGTCCAGCTTCACCGTAAATTAGCATGTTATGCATCAGTTCACTTAAATGTCCTAGTTCACAGACATGAATCAAACACCAAGTGCAACTAAAAAAAACTTGATAGTCAACAACAATTCAACAATGTAATTTATTTAAACATAATTTATTCTTGGAAATAAAATCTATTCTGGTGTAAAAAGCTCACTTTTTTTCAAGAATAAATTTATTTATTTGGTAAGAAAATTTAATTTTTTTACGAGTTTTAAATGAAACAAATAGTTATTCCATTTGAACACCTTATGAAAACTTAAGTTTAAAAGATGATTTTCAAATAAATATATTTTTTTCGTTTCTCTAAATAATTTTTTCAAATCTGTATAAAAATGTTCTGAAATAAAAAATTGATTTTTGTTTGAAATGAAGGTGCATTTTCAATCAAATAAAATAATAATTAAAGGATTCATATTTTCAATTGAGGGATGTGGACAAGAAAAATATGCAATCTTTTAATTTTGTAAAGTTTTAAATAAAATCTTACTAGATTTTGAAAAAAACGTAAAGTAGCTTAATTTCCTAATAGGTGTAGTCGTATTACCGGAGAAAAGTATTTGTTTGAAAGGAAAAATGCGAATTGCTACCTGCAAAGAATGATTTTCAATAGGTGCCCGTTAGATGTAGCTGTGCTACATTTTTCTTACTCAGTTATGTCCTGTGAGAGACAGCCAGGGTTAGTTTTCAGTTAAGTCATCACTCACTTGTGGCGTGCCGATGAGGGCTAATAAACTCGAAACCGGTATATGTTGACTATTTACTTACAACTATTTACTACGATTTTGGTAACAGTGGTGATTACTCTCGGTCGGTTACGTCTCGCTCGGAGCTCACACGTAACTATCGATTTTCGACAGTGGTTAACTGACAGACGTAATAAAGAAGTAAACGACCAGTTTTACCTAATAAGTTATAAATAATGGACGAAATAGGTGAAACAAAATCGGAACCCTATCAGTCAAGTGGCAGTGAATTTATAATTAGTTTAGTTTGGCAGAACTGGATCTAGACTCAATAATCTTTGATTTTGGGTATAATTTTATATGCTAAATTATCAATTTAGATAGAGGAACTAAAAATTTACATATTTTTCTGATTTTTAAAAAGTTTATAAGGCTAACAACGCTAAACAACGAATAAACAGTTTGTGTCACGTCACAACAATTAATTTGCAAAACAGCAACGTCGCAAATTCAACTTGATATTTCTCACATAGATAAAATTAATAATTGTTTTCTCCTTAGTTAGGATTATATGTTTGTATATTTACTTATACATAGTGCAAGAGTAATATGTAGGTAGTATAACTGTTTTTGATTGTTAAAAGTAATATCATTCTAAAACTTTTTTAATATAAACGTTAAATTTTTCCCTCCTTGTAGGCTTTGCTGTATAGGAACTTGTCAGTGCTTCCATGTAAAGATAAAAAAAGTACCCATTGATTCATAAACTGCGACTTTTATTAAAATTTATTTTTTAGATAATAGAGAATAGGTTATGTCCTTATTAAGTTTTACTTATAATTTCGTAATTTTCAGTACTAAGAACATCGGTTGCTGTCACTAAAATATCTGTATATGTGGTTGTGTGTAATGCAACAATACCTATTTCAAACCTATTTTGAATTAAATAAATTGAATTATTAAAGAATTGAAAAGAATTAGGAAAAAATATATTCATTTAGTTTCGCAAAATTGCACTCGAGTTTTCATATCTGTGTTCCAAAGTTTGCTTTTGTTTTTACTCGATATATACAAACGTGCTGCTTTTATTTTTAGAATTTAAACTTCAGAGCGCTAGCGTCATTTTACATTCTATATTGCATATATCCAGTACAGTACTATGGTCCCTGGGTGTATACACCGTATACATATATGCATGCATATATTGTACTGCAGATACCATCGTGAAATCCGCGCTGTGTTATCCAGAAACTTGTTTTCATTTTAAGGTTTAAAATCAGTGCTTCCAAAAAATTAGTTTTATCGTTTTATAACACTTCCAAGCTATTCTATTTGAACAGAATTTTAAATTGCTTTGCAGTATATTTTGATATGGGTACACTGAGGGAAATATTTAAGTCATTTGTAGATAAAGATTTTTCCCAGAAAAATATCTGCTTTGAATAGGTGATAGAAAGGTTACGTTACTGTCATAATAAAAAAACTATTTTGTTAAAGGAACCAGTGGTTAAAAAGTTTGTTTTTAACTATTGATGTATTTCTGTAATACCACCCTCATATTAAAGTAGTAGTTTTTTTGTAATTTTTGCCCTAACAATTTATATTACGATTGCTAAGTTTTCATTCTAAAATAAAGTGACTAGACATCCGTTATTGCGAAGGACAGTCCGTCATTCACATTCTGTGTCTGTCATCGAAATTTGTCAGTCAAACTGTCCGCCACTGACACTTGTCCGTCAGATCGTATTTTCTTGTAGTCTATTTGTTTACATGAAATTACGTCGCGTATGCTTATGTTTCAATTAGATCCTATTCTATTTTAATTTTTAATTGGGTACATCCAAATTTCGATTATAATTTTACAGAAAAAAAATATTTAGTTTTCATCTACTACTTGTTATTTAAAATTTGTCATATCACATGTATTAAATATGTTTTTATAGAATGATGTTTAAGTAATACAGGTACCTAGATACCTATAGATATCTTAATATTCACATTTTTATTGGGTTTAAATGCCAGCTTTGATAAAAGATACAGCACTGTTCTTGACCATCATTTGGACAGTAAAAATATGGCCACTTTATTCTACAGTGCACTTAGATTGGTTTAATTATCAATTTTATCATTTTACATTAAAGAAATTTCAAGTAAAATACGAGATACCTACAATTTGGAGAGGGTTAACCATTTCTCGCTAACATTTAAAATATAAAACAATAATTTTAAATTAACGTGGATAACTGCTGAACATTACTCTAAGCATCGACACTACACGCGCTTTCACATACATCATGCACCTATTTCTTATTCTTCTATTCTTATATTTTATACAATTTTACTTAACATAACGTATAACAAGATCTTGCTGGCCGTTATGACTTGTTTTGGGTGATATAGTATATTATTTGTTAATAATATACAGGCTACAAGCGTTACTTCCAACTTCAAATGAATTTTTGCGAATGGTTGTTACATCAGCAACACTTACAACCCAAATTAATATTATTTACCCAATATAATATCATCATGAACATTTCAGTTACGTATGAGGCAATTTTCCCACATAATGGTATTCACAACATGCATTACTGGACATTGGAAAATCGACGAACACACTTTCAACAACGATTTTCAGTAAATATGTGGGCTGGAATTGAGAACGGAATACTTATTGGCCCTTTCATTCTGGAAAATCGGTTAACTGGAGCTCTTTATTTACAATTATTGCGTAATAATTTATTGATACTCCTCGAAGAAGTTAATCTCATCGTTAGAGAGCATATATGTTTTTTTCAAGATGGTGCTCCACCAAATTTGCGCCATTACTACGACAACATTTGGATTATTTTTGGGTGTAACATACTATAGTATATGTTACCAAAGTTAACACTGTACAAAAGTTACAAAGCCGCACCATAGATGCTGCAACTGAGACAATTCAACTACAGCCTTTTATTGGTCCATTTCCCTCTGTGAAAATGTGAAGAGTACAGTCCTTGGAAAATAGAAAATGTAAATTTTAAACAAACAATTCGGTAGCATATCATTTTCTATTTCATATCCACGTCAGTCTTGGTTATATTTTGGATGCCAGAATAAGGCAAATATATTTTTTAAATGTGTAATTAATATGTAATAGTTTTTAAATATGCCATTAATACAAGCAAATTCACGCAAAACTGCTGAATATTCGTTAGAGATAGGTACGTGCACTCGGTGCGAATGACAGCAAACATTTTAAGAATCACTGACTGCATGCAAATGGTGAAGGATCCACAGTGCAATGCATTTTCATGTAAATTTAATTCCACCTACGCTTTGCATGCACCAGCCAAAGATAACTCTGCTTTTTTACCGAATTTACATAATGCAACTTTCTGTGGTTTATAAATCACAGCTGTTGTGAGTTTTACGAAGTCGACAAAAACATAAAACCGACAATTGGCCTAGCAATAAATTTAAAATACATGACTATGTCATCATAACTGTTACTTTAATATTACATAAAAGTTAGTTTTATATTACTTAAAATATTTATTATTTCAATTTAGGTTACTAAAACACTGGTTATCATTTTTTAGTTTGCAGTGAGAAAATAGCTATATCTAGGTGTTTATGATATTATTTATCACAGTTGCAAAGAACATAACCTATAAAAACTGGTCATATGTTGCATATAAAAATTAATAATGCTAAAACTATTAATAATACCTACCTATCTACTAGACAAGAACTATTACCTTCAACTAACTCTTATTAGATTTATTTACTTATTTATCAACCGTTCTAAATATGGAAATAGAATTGTATGTAATATAGTCGATAGACGCATAAATCTAACATGACAATAAACATATTTCAATCAATGTAGTACTTAGTTCATAGTTATAAATTAATTATTAAGTAGTTTTCTTTTACTGATATCGAACAAATTAAATTCTTTCTTTTTGATTCGCCCATGATAATGTCATTTAATGGTATTTAAGTAAATTGTTTGTTGTGCTTGCTAAACATTTTGTAAGTAATAATATGTCTCTTCGGAGAAGAGTTTGGTATGTGTTTTAAACTGTTTCAAATATTCGACCAGTTAAGTTGTGAATGTGTTTCCAGTGGATGTAACTCAACAAGTAGTTGGACGAATTCCTCTGACAGTTTCAAACTAGTCCTTGACTGCTGTTCTGATACTATAGGTACATGCCTTTGCAATAATAAACTAACTCAAAACAGTTTCTGAACTTCTGGAAGTTCTGAGTAGAAATTTCCTTAAATCTTTATTGGAAAGTGAAATAACGAAAAACTAATATTAAAAGCTTAAAGTAGATTTCACTATGAATACATCAGCAGTTCAAAAGAAATCACAACATTCATTCTAAAGAGTGCCATTATTATTGCAAACGATTGCACATTGAATTAACACCAAAAAAATAGGTATCCAGAAATTAAGGTGCCTAGTTTTAATCGAGAACGATTGAGTTTTGGGATGTTACATATTTTAACTCAAACCTATATATCTAGGTATACTTGTTAGATAATGACGGTCACAGGTCCTCCTGGCACCTTGTAGAAACCATTATAGGTACTTAATATCCTTTATTTTATTTATTTTTTCGATACAACCAGGCTCATAGCTATCTAAATACCTATGTAAAAATTAGCGTTATTATGTGCAGGTAATGGTTATTATTAGCCACTCCAGATAAAAATTCAAATTAGATACCTAAAATATTGTTATTCACGGAATGACGTTAAATGTAACTATAAATCACCTTTTAACATGTTTATAACGGCCATATGTTACACGCCCGTTAGAGACCGTCGGCAAAGGCGCACACAGAAATTCGAACAAAATAAACAGCTTGGAAACTGGGATGTCCGATTTGTAAAATTATGGGTTTTAATCCCAAAGCAATAAACCTAATAAGAATTTATCTGCAATAGACATAATTATCAGATATTTTAAGAGCTATCATTGGAGAAAAACATTGCAAATTGTTTGTTAAAGCAAAAAAAATATTTATATTATGTTATTGATTTATTATATATACTATGCTATAACGCGAACATAAAAATAGCAAGGATATAGGTCTGATGAAAGCCGTTAAGCTTATTAAAACTAAATGCCTATAAATTATAGTTTAAACTGGCTCAACAATAATTTTCTCATCTAGATACCTACCTACATTGGAATATGTACCTTATTTTACATTGTTTCTTATAGTGTAACTCTTACATTTGCAAGGTGTTTTAAGAAATTTGTATACCTAGATATTTTTATAGATAGTGAAATAAGTGAAAATATGGTAAATACGTTACAATAACAATATACTAATGTTTGTCTCTCCGAAAACCTATGAAGTAAATGAAAATACTATCAAAAACAAGTATTGTCTGGCATGCTCGATAAAACATGTAATTTAGAGAGCAGTTCTTACAAGAAAGTCACCCACCGCAATGAAAAGAACGGCCAGACCTTCCCATTATTTGCACACATTACACATGCGACTTTCCGCATAAACTACCTACTATACAGCGTCGCATACGTCACAGATTTTATCATGGTATTTATCGTGTTTCCTTCTCCTTTACAGCACTTGGCCTGCCAGACGAAGACAGACGATGACAGCTGACTAGATTGTGATTTTGTGACATCGCACCACTCACCCAGTCAACAGTAGTATGTTTGGTTTGGTGCGTGACAGCCAAGGCCCCTGTATGTGTACAACATTGCCTGCGTACCTAGCTGCCGTCGGAGTATGAAACATCCCGGACCGAAGAGAAACCGAACGAATATTTTTCCATGTAAATTTTTGTAATCACCGGTTTTTGTGATTCAGTGCGTGAAAATCTTAATTGTTTCACTGGATAACACACCATTTGACTGAAAATATATTCATTATTAATTTCTTGCAGCTGGTACAACAGGAATTCTATTTAAAACCTTAGACTTTTACTTAATATCTTGTCAATTGCAGAAAAGTGGATACAAAATAAGTTTATAAACAATTTTAGTAAGTATTTTTGTCAGCTCCCTCAAATTTAAATTAAGCAGTGAGAAAATTGAATTAGTGGTATGCAAACATCATATTATTCTGTTATTGGATATAAATTATTGAATAGAATACATTCTGCCATCTACCATGGAAATCCTGAACTATTTATGGCTACTGATATTTTACCTACCTACAGAAACTTGAGAACTATCCATTTATTTTTTTATAGTTACAACTAACTAAAATTAGGTATTTAAAAGCAATTATAAAACTTCTGATTCACTTTGTAAATTTATTCAGCCACACATTTTTATTTAGTATCTACTATTTTCTAATAGTTAGATTCACAAAATTAATCTCCAATATTACATACCTATGTACCCACTTATGTAGGTATGTAACTTTAAATTACAAAACGGTAGACTATCTTAATAGTAGTAGTTTTCCAATCTTCCTTTATCAAATTGTTCAATAAACTCCTCTTTTTATAGGTTTAATGGTATAAGATCAGGTCGTCTTCCTCTTGACCGGAGATTCTCTGTCTGGAGCAAGTCAAACTATATATTAAACGTCATCCCAGTTAACCCCGCCTTTTTATAAGCGGATATCAGATGCAGTCCCTCCTCTTATGCATACTATAATCCGTAATCTAGTCTCATAAATGCATTTTAGAACGTGACCGTGCTTTAGGCAACGAAACGCTAGTTTCCCCGTACATTGCCTGATGATCCACATTCTGAACACCGTTAAAGTAGCCTGCTAACAATTTATGTGTTTATACTAAGAATCAAAGTGTGCAACGTAATCACGCTGATATAAACAACGATCATCCTGTGAGTCTGTTGTACGGATATTCCTCAACCACACCCAGACTGTCACATTCTGTACGTTATGGGATATAAAACAGAAAATCCTGCCCACAACTTCGGGGGAAGCCGCCCTGCGTTTTGCGTCGGCGTCGATGGTTTAGACCCCAGCGCCGCGGCGAGCACCACCACACCGGCACCAGACGTCCAGACAGTCAGTTGCTTCCTGGTTGAACCGCGATCAGCACCGACCTGTCAAACATCAAATCTGAAATGTGAGTATGCACGAATTTAATGGACTGTCTTAATGATTCCTTATTTTTTTTATAAATGTTAATACTAGTAGCCGCTGTTTCTATGACCTCGATATTTTCTATTACTCTCGATATGATTGTATGAAAATATTTATGTAAAACATGTTACATGCTTAGATTATTTAAAAACAATACATATCGATAATACGTTTTAGAGTTGAAAATGTCGAGTCATAAATTTTGTTGGAAAAGTATGGCTTGAAGGTAGACTTTAATTTTAGCTTTGTGATTTATGTGGTACGCCTCACAGCTTAACACCCCTTTAAATCTATTTCGATTGGACCCGATGCAACCAGAGGTATAAATTTAGATACCCCAGTGTACAATGTGGCACACAACATGGCCTCCTAGGGTAGCCAATCGGTCCCATAGGATTTTACCAAGGATACTTCTTCGACATTGCTCCTTAGAGGTTGCAGGTTGAAGTTTTATGGAGGTATTATATCCTTTCTCACTGCTCGTTCTTGCTTATTTCAATTGATTAAATTTAATGTATAGAAAAAACCTGTATCTACTAGTGTAACAAATTAATTAACAGTATTTTTATTTGAAAATTACAGGTAGCTATATGGAGAAATACCCGAATAAGTAGCTGTATCCTTGGAGTTGCTGTTGTCTTCACGTTGCCAGAATGTAAACCCCCTGTACGTATACTGAATGTATCCTGAGTGTTTTCTGTCCGGTATACCTTCAGTATACGTAACAGGAGGCCACATTTCTACGAGGGAACTTCTTGAGGAATCCATAAAGAGATGTATCAAGTACTTACACAATTTAGATATATAGGTATTGGGACCATTGATTTAATAAATAAAGATCTACTTTTTTCCTAAAAAAATGTATATATCTACCTAAGTTAAATGTTAAAATTACTTTACTATCACTTGTTAACATATTGGTATTTTATAAAAATATCTGAAGAATGTTATTATAAAATACCTATCTATAATATTTGTAATAAATATGGTAAGACTAAATAAAATATTATTAAAATTCTTTTCTATTTATTATTTAAATAAAATCAACCTAAAAGTAGTAGTATCCAACAGAAATCACCTTATATGATTGTTTAATTTAACACACTTACTTGAGAGTAATTTCAACCAACAGAAAATTGGCAATTCTGAAACATTTTTGACAATCTAATAACAATGTAATTATCTCATTAATATCTAGAAACGTTTGAATTATAGATATATTATTGTAAGTAATATTCTTGCCTCTTACCTAAATAATGGTAGGTACCTGCTATTTTGATCAAATTTTTACACTCTTTTAAGTGACAAATTTTTTATTACAATATAGATATATGAAAACTGAAAATTTTCTATAAAATCCATTTACTGAAGGAAATTAACCATTATATTTCGTCTAATTAAATATGGCTGGATTTCTTAACATAATCAATGACTGATTTTGGTTAAACTTTTCAAAAATGTCCATAAATAGTTTAACTCTTATCCAATCATAATTTTGCTCTACAATACATTTTTTTGTTGAAAAACCAACGTGTGTGTAATGAACAACACGTGAGAATACTAATACACAGTTGGTAGCACACAAACCGGCTTATGCGTCACTGATACCAACATTACAGAAGAAAGTATTTAAACACGTGGGTTTACAATTCGGTTGATAACAGGATACTTACTTAAAGATAAATATTTAGATAATATACTATGTACCTAGATCATTGTTGATTATGAAATAAAATAATAGGCACATTTTTTAACAACATGCGTCATGTGAGGTAAAATTACTTACATATTAATGAAACATATGGCTATTAATTATTCTGCCAAAGTAGCAATTTGCATAACCTTTTATAGAATGTTAAATAGACCCCCGAAACACATAAAATTTAATTATATGATAATTTATGATATCTATAACCGCCACAAATCGTAACAGTGCACAATCACAATTGCAAAAGGAACATATTAAAAATATCCATTTGTAAAAGTTAAATCACCAAACTCAGGAAATAACATGCACGTAATAGGCACATAAGCATTCAAAAAGTTTGTATATCCAACTCATTCGGAATAATGCTCTTATGATTTATATCTTTTTAATGACACCTCGTAAAATGATGGGCTCGAGCGGATGCATCTTCGATGAAAGAAAAGTCTTTTATATTAAAATAACAAATTTATAGTTGGGATTGTTGGTACATAGTACGATATTGGCATTTTAATGAGTGGCAATTACAACAAATGTAGATATTATACATAAAGAAATAACTACAATACAGCAACATAATTAAATCGTAACATTTCAGATGTACAGTCATAATTCAATAATAATTATATGACATAAAAATATCAAATATAAGCTAGGTCATGAAATTTGAAAATGAATCGGAAAAATTTAAGAATATATTAGTGATACCAGGATACGACTAATGGTGTTGTTACGTAAAAGAAGTAAGCAGGATATATTGACATTTTAGAAGAAAATAGGGAAAATAGTTAGGAAAAATATTAAATAGGTAAATTAGAAAGCGGAGAATGAAGGAATTTTTTTTTTTTAATTTGTAGCTGCTATGACTATTAGGTATATTGCATTTAGTTACCATTATTCTTGTAACAAATCGTCACTACCTTTATACAGAGTGATCAAAACTATTAGATTAATAATAATATATTGTATACAGATATCTATTTTATATTTATATAACAACAACATAAATGTTATGTTTTTACTATAATTGTCATACTTATTGAAGGACTACCATTACAACAACTTCAATGGGATTTTCGATCTATTTTACTAGTTTTGTGATAAATGTACAAAACACATTTCAGGAGCGTTTTTGCAAAAATCTGATAAAATTCAAATTTTAACTTAAGTTAATGTAAGATCAGAATTCATGATCTGGTTGATGTTTGAAATTGCATGTGTAACTGGTTGCCTAACAAACTTAAATAAGCACTGATCTAGAGACCATTTGGCAACGACTGCCACTTTGTCTACCTTATCAAATGAAGACATTGTTTTATTTTCCGTTACGATTTGTCTAGTACAAAAATTGTTGATTATAACAGAACTTAACCTAAGGTACATATTTACTACAGTCTAAATATGATATGATTAGAGATTCCTGTCAATTTTAGAGTGGATATAAGTAGAATTGTTTATTCGTATTGATTTTACGAAGTATTCATAGAACTGATCTCGCTTTAACTTATTTAAACAAAATGTATCGTCAGTTATCTCAGTTATCAAGGATATCTACATGATATCAATAAATCATAATACGTAGGACCAACATAAAATTTTATTTAGAACAAGTAGATATTCATAATGTTAAATGAAACAAGAAAAAATTATGAATCCAGTAAGTCTTAAGGCAGGTACTTTTGGTACTGTAGCTAAATATGGTTAATCCCTTGATTTGGTTCGTAGAACTATGTATAAAGAATGTTGTAATTACAAAATTAGATAGCCAAACTATAACCAATACCCAATATTCTACAACGACAATATTACAATTTCATCATCTGCTTCTTTGTAATTAAATATATAATACAGTCAAAATTTGTAAAATGTAAACTAAATTTTCTGTAACTCATTTTCCTAATCAGATAAAATGATTAATTAAATTACATTTTTCTCTCATTTCTGGTTTAACCACAATTTTTGATGCTGCTGCTTTTATGTTATTTTAGTTTATTTGCTGAAATTTTGCATGCATGTAGATTTAGAGATTACCTGCCGGAAAAGTAAGTAGTCTTTTTTATAACAGAATTATATATTATCACTTAATGACTCACGCCGTTTCTTTTATACACATAAATATTTGTTAAATATAGAATAAGTAATACCTTTGGTATACTTAACTTTGCTTATAAGTTCCATACCTACATATAAATAGATAAGTGGCCATTTTCAATAAAACTGGAAATGGTAGAAAAATAATTTTGTTATAAAATGTAATCCAGCCATTTAGGCATATCCAATATTAGGGGCCACCAAAATGCTGGATGCGCCCCTAATTGAGGGGGGAAGAGTTTAATGGCGAAATCTTGTAAAATATAAATTTTATTTTGAGTGACCATTCCTAATCAGGTAAAACGATATAATTAGATTATTTATATTATAAAAAATAACAACATAAAATAACATCAGAAATGCTTAAACTATAGGAAGGAACGAAATGACAACATTACTGAAAATAGTAAATGTAAATAAAACTTGGAATGAAGAATCTATACCAGTAGATTAGGAAATGGGAATGATAATAATACTATATTCAAAATAGGAGATCAGAAAGATAATTATAGAGGAAAAATATTATTGAGTACCGAAATGAAACTATACGAGCAAATTTTGAATGAAAAATTGAAGAATGTAATAGAAATGACAATGTCAGAGTCTCAAAGTGGTTTTAGAAAAGGTAGAAACGTGCAGGACTATATCTTTACCCTTCACAGAATTATAAATAAGATAGGTATGAAAAGAGGAAATACCTATATGGCTTTTATAGACTTAGAAAAAGCTTTTTTCGATAAAGTATCGAGGACAAAATTGTGGAATGTTAGTGGCGAAAAGAGTAAATGTCAAATTGAATAATGTAATGTAGAACTTATATAGACACAACACAACAAATATGGTTATTTATAACAGTCATTGTATGCAACTCGTACAAAAAGTACACTTACTTTTTTTTCTACGCTCATGCAAAAACCAACAATGGTTTTATTGAGATGACACTAAGTGTAGGAAAATATGACGTCGATTTGAACATTTATGTTTGCCATGATGACAAAAGGCTGTAGTAGAATGACAGCTGAATGCAATAAACATTTTATTGCACTAGTGCACTTTTTCCACTAAATATAGTTCAATAAAGTTTTATTTTTTGCATGAACGTAGAAAAAAATATGAAATAGACAATATATTTAAAACTCGGGAAGAATTAAGACAAGATGAATGAGTCCTACTCTATTTAAACGCTTATTATGGACCATATTAAGAAACGTAACGAAAGAACAAAACAATTATTTGTAGGATACAGAAATTTGCAAACAGTAAACATATCAGAATGTGCTTATGCAGATGATGTTATCATTACAGTTGCACGTGCGAAAGAGTTACAGAAAAATATTGATGTGTGGAAACAAATATTAGGAGCAAATAGAATAAATGCAAAGAAAACAAAAGTAATGGAAATAAAAGAACAACAAAAATAAATGTACAAATATATGGACCAAGTAAAGTGTTTCGATTATTTAGGAGTGTCGATAGAAAAATTTGGAAAACAAAAGTAAGAAATAGGAAAAAGTATAGAAAATACAATGAAAGTATATATGTATATAGTATAAATAAAAGCTGCAGAGAAATATCTACAAAAACCAAAATGAATGCCTATCAAGTAGTTTATAGACCAATTTTGACATATACATTGACAAGTTAACAAAAGGGTAAAATTCAAGCAGCAAAACTGAAGTATTTGAAAAGAGTGAGAGGGGTAATGAAAATGGAAAATAAGAAAAGATTTAGGAACATAATCGGTATTATAACACGACAACAGACAAGTGAATTGAATATAGGCACTAAAACGCAAGTTAAGAAAAGACTAGGATGGCCAAAGGAAACGTGGGTTAGTACAATAGGAAAAGTACTAAAACATAGAGGGAAATCATGACAAGAAGCAAGGCTAATAGCAAGAGACAAAAACAGTGGTGTAACAATTAGGAATTGTTTGTAAGTTATAACCTCGACACCTAAGGGTAAATGAGAATACATATATATAATAAATATTGTACCTATATAAATAAAAAAAAAATTACATAAGCAAAAATAACCTATTTAATAACAAAATCCACTCTTTTTATCTTGTTACATTAATAATTACAAATTTAATTATAAATTAATTGTTGTCATTTGATGGAATGACTCTGGGTCTGGGGGGAGCTACCCCTATTACTCCCCTTGGATGTACTTGCGTCCAATATAGTGTCATTTGCACCAATCAGACACACCTTTCTACCAAATTTAGAGAAATTATTCCTAGAAAATTATATTTCATGTAGCTGTGTCAGATAAATCCCTATAACGTTATAGTATGTTATATAATATCTCTATGACACAAAGCTTATGCCTATAACCAATGTTAGTTACTTCAGCATCACGAAATTTTTTTTACATTTTTGCAGTGTAGACACTGTAAGCAATTAATAAAATATAAATATATCATATTTAACAAATAGCAAAAGGTACATTTGTCTCTTTAGGTAATGCAGTTTATTTTTAACAACTCCACATGCCATTGTAGAACTTTAGGTAAATATGCATATAGAAAAATAGTTATTTAGGTTACAACGTACCTAAGATGCATTTTTTTTTTCAGACGAACATGTTACAAAAAAATTTTTTTTTTTGCGTAAAAGCTCCCAAAAAATATTCAAACTTCTTATTACGTATGATTAATGTGACCAGAGCACATATTTCTCGAAAATAGTGAACTTCGGATTTTAATCACTATATCGCCATAGTAACTAGATGTTGGAAACACAAAATAACTATTGACGTTTATTTTGCATAATAATATCTCTACTCCTCATTCTAATCACGAAGATTTAGCCCAGATATCGAAGACTTGTGCGGGAGAGGGGGCGGCATATTATTATTAAGCAGGCCATATTTGCGTATAAAATGTATCATGGTAAACGTTTTGGGACTGAATCCGAAAAAGATTCATTTTAGGTGCTCAAATGAGTTTTGGGAGCGTATACAAAAAAAAAAAAATAACACATCCTTTTCAAATCCAACATCCAGTGGTGCCTGACCAATATTTTAATAATAATATAACTTCCTATATTTTTAATAATAATTTAATTAATTAATGAAAAACACAAACTATAGGTATTCCTAAAAATCTAAAATTGGTATTAAGTATTACCTAATCTAGATGTATTCTACTTATAACTTAAAAAATAATCAATTTCATATATTTGTGTTATAGATTTTGAGAAAAATACCCAGGTATATTTCTGATAATGGTTAAAGTAATAATAAAATTTTTAAGAAGGTTTAATGGTAGTAATGTAATGTAATGTAATACCTTTCATATATTTTTAGGTATTAATAATATTGTGTGAAACTAACTACTCTGTGGACAAAAGCCCCAACCAGCGTTGAATTACACCCACAATATCTACCCATACATTCCTTATTATTAGCTTTTGTAACATTTTTTACTCTATTAGAAAGGTATTTTAAGCTAATATAGGAGATTTGATTTATATTAGCTTAAAATACCTTTCTAATACAGTAAATAATTTTTTCTTTAGTTTTATTAGGTTTTTGCCACACTTCTGAAAAATAATAAAAATTCATTAAATAAGCCCTTGCGCCAAACGGAACAGTCAAGGGTTATTTTTGAAACTAAGTTTGCCTAACCTGGATCTGGGGGGAGTGCTATTTGCACCAATCAGACACACCTTTCTATCAAATTTAGAGCAATTATTCCTAAAAAAATTATAGTTCATGTAGCTGTGTCAGATAAATACCTATAACGTTATAGTATGTTATATGATATCTGTATGACACTAAGCTTTTTTCAGTATGAGATTTTTTGGTTAGGCAAACTTAGTTTCAAAAATAACCCTTGACTGTTCCGTTTGGCGCAAGGGCTTATTTAATTAATTTTTATTATTTTTCAGAAGTGTGGCAAACACCCAATAAAACTAAAGAAAAACTAAAATTATGCCACAAATAAATAGCTTCAGACAATACAGTAAATAATATCTTTCAGTTCGCAAGGCTTGATTTAAACAGGAATGAGGGAAGCATTACATAACAAAATACCAAAACAGTGAAAAGCACGCGCGCATATTTTTATTTTTGGAATGTGACCAGATTCAGCCATCTTCAAGGCACACACATGTTTTGAATACCGCAAATCTGCGACCAATATGTTTCTCTATTATACGTTACACTAGTTTAGGGGACCTTCCCAACGAGGTTACAGAAGAATTCACATTGCTTACATTACCAAATAATTTGATGTACACTTTCGGTAATGTGTTAGCTCTTAAATTAACTGAGGCAGAAAGAAACAGCTCTCATGTATGAGGCATGGTCCGCCATCGTAGGTCAGTGTCGTTCGTCCAAACTAAATGGTAATGGTCTAGATTAAAATACCTACTTAGTTAAACATAGAAGAATATTCATAAATAAAAAAATATGTAGATTTGCTCGGATATTATATACCCTTTAGTAGGAATACCGTTTCCTATACTTACGTAGATACACTTGAGGTCAATAAAATGTTTCGAGTGATTGCTTTTCAATGTAAATATGGTTTGGTAATGAAAACAAAAAATAATAAATTTTGTTTTGAATATTTTATAGATTCATGTATGGAGGGTCTTCCATTTAAAAATGTAACACACATGAATTCATTTTCAGATGGCTCTGTATTTCGAGGTATGTAGCATGATCCTTACAAAGAAAAACATGCAACTTTTAAAAGAAATTTTCCCTAGAGTCAAAAATAATAAAGTTGATAAAGGGTGATCAATTTTGGTGCAAAACCCTGAATAGGTTACTTAACTCTATGCAAAACAGAATATAATTATAACAATATTGTTAACATTGTGCTAAAAAATTTAATTATGTACCTACCATCTATATCTACATGTTGTTTAAGATTAACATAGAGTGCAAGACTATAGAAAAATATATATAAAGAAATAGTACCTAGGATTTAATACAAAGTTGTTTATGAATATTAACAAAATACATAGGGTAGGAACACCTAAAAGTATGCAAACTCCCTTAATAGTAGGTACGCTTTTTTCCGGAATTAGGAAAAATTGTAAAGGGAATTAATGCAATTTTTGGGTTGTTATGACTGTGGCAGCTGCCGGCTAGAATTGGAAGTCAGTGCATGCGCGCTGCCCTAAGCTACAGCACTAAGTTTATTTGTAGTTCAAATATTATATTTTCAACTTCATTGTTAAGTTGTTACAATTACATAATTGTTAAATACAACATACGTCTGCTATGACGTGATATTCATTTTACGATTTAGTTACCCAAAAGTAGCTACCCACCTAAATATTACGCATGTGTGCCCTTTGGCAGCTTGCGTACTCTTTGGTATCTGCGTAATGTACCAACATTATCGTTTCTGAATTTGTAGTTAATTACAATAGGAAAATATCCAAGAAATAGTGAAATACGATAAAAATTTCAATTGTGCCATGTCATTCAAGGTACTTAATTGCTGCGTACTCTTAGTAAAATGTGATGCCATATTAAAAGTTATAAAAAATATTTTTTTTTTCTGATAAAACTATAAAAGCTATCACCGGTTTTAGTTGCTTAAGAATGGTCTAATAATATTGTCAGGATACGTACAGGAGTATAAATAAATAAAAGCTATTTGTAATTAAAAATTTAATTGTAATTAAAAATTAAATTAAATAAAGCGCTCTTAAGTGGTCCTACCTTACTTACCAGCAACTATTTCTTTTCGTTCTCCATAGGTTACCATTAAATCCAACTGCAATATTATTTTTCATATTTAGCATTGGCAATACTGTGTAGGTAAATGTTTAGAGTTACTTGCACATATCTTCATGACACGCGACATTTACAGAAATAAATCATTATATTTTCACAATTCCTGATTGCATTTACATAACAATATTATTTAAACTTTATAACAATGAAGTAACTCCTCAAAAATCAATAATCATCAGTTGGTAGGATTGGATACTAAACCTACATTGCGTAAGGTAAGAGAAAGTTTTAACACCGTGTAAGTAATAAAATTGGAAAGCTAAAAGGGTTAAGAATAACAAACTTTCTATTTTTAACCCTTACGTTCGTTTCTGTTAGGTAGGTGTTAGTTTTTAAAGATTGACTGTGTGAGTGGTTTCATAAATAGCAAAAAGTGGTTTGTTTTATAAACAACATAAAATTATGGAATGTAATACAAAAGAAATGTGGTAAGGCAAATTTTATTTAAAATTAATGTACTTACAAAGTAGCTAACTTTTAACCCTGCTTAAGTGTGAATCGATATGGCTCAACATCTTAAAGGGGGAAAATAAGAATACTGCTATAGGTAACTAGAATGCAAAAATATTGAAACAGTTAAGACCTATATTTTCAATAGAAACACTTACCTAAGATGTACCTACTGGTATCATAAATCAAAAACTGTCTACATTCTATATCTATTTACATATTCTGATATTTCGTACACACAGTAGGTACACTTCAAGGTTTACATAGCAAAATTGCACTCATGTTTCATAATTGTGATACTTTGGTAGATACTCATTAGGTATGATGTAGGTACGGACCTATTTGGTTGGTATTTTGTTACAACTCATAAGATCTTGGTTTTACTCATAAATTTGCTTGGATATCTACATTGAAGTACCTATAACGAGGCACTAACCATGCACATACATCCAGTTCGGTTTATTTTCTTCATGTTTTATCAATTTTATACGATTACAAAAACAATAAAGGACATTGGGGTGCCAGTAATTTAAATTATGTGTTTCAATTTGATACTTGTACTTACTATATCTATATAGATATCCCTTCGTTTTTGTGCCGTGTAGATATATCGATTTCTGTGGAAAGATTTACGAGCATTTGCTTGAAGCCAAGTTTCAAACCATCTTAATGTCTCTGATATTACAGAAATGAATTTCAAATATCTTTAAAATTTTAAACACAAAACTAGTTCTTTAATTTTGATTATTTAATATACAAAAATATATTAGAGACGGGTTATTGATTTTGTATTTAGTGGTGCACTTGAACGCATGTGCATAGACTATCTACAGTTCGGCAAAAGCTGGATAGACGTTTCATCTGCTGGTCGGCTATAGTGTTGGTTTAAGGAGGGCAAGGGGCGAGAGGACAACCAAATAATGCCCCTGCTCCTTGATTGGCAACCCCGGTTGCCATAGTAACAGGTCGGGTGGGGTCACAGCCATCTTGAATGAGAATATCATCCCTGACAGCTGATTCTGATACACACTGCACTGGTAGTAAAACCTTTAAATGCATACTGTTATCTTTGCTGAACGGAAAAACAATAATGCATAGGCATATTAAAGTTGCATTCGCTAATGACGCATGTCAAATATCGTTTTTATAATTCTCCATACTTCACAATTCAGAAAACATTTAAATTATTATTGACAAACAAATAATATATTAAGTACCTAATATACATCACTAGTTTTCTGTAGACATGTACTTACGTACATTATTTTTTACTAAAGGTAAGGCACACATTTGAACGTAATAATCAAGTCACATAAAAAATAATTAAGATATATCTTTTAAATGATCGCCTATGTAAACATGGACAATTTCGCGTGACCTTTGATTTAAAGCCGTGTTTACAGCGTACTTTATTATAGTTTTACTACCTATGTGTAATAAAATAATCCGTTTATTACATGTAATTTAACGCCACTGTAAATATAATTTTGTTAACTAAAGGAGTTCTTGTAACATGCATTCTATGATTTTCATTATTATGCGGAACATGCACGTTGTGAAATATTATGCTGATATTTATTTATCAGAAGCCATAATATATATACCGTTAATTTGATAATTTCTATATTCAATTCTGCACAATAACTATATTGATCGATTGTCTCTTAGTCAAAATTAACGCAGAAGGATGGATGTGTTACATTAGCCCCTGCTATTTATTTTTTATGAAAACAGTTACGTAATATATACTAGGTACCTAAGTCCTTCAAAATAGAAGAAACAGTTACTAAGAGTAGGTAAAGTTTTTAGCATTTAGCACCAAAACATTATGGAAATTAACACTATTTAACATTTAAAACTGCTAATTTAAAGAAGCATTAAGTGTTCGTTGAAACGACTGCCACTTTGCTTCTATCATAATTTTTTTTCAGTTACTTAAAATACTTAGGTATAAAGATTTTAGAATATCTTAAAACTGTCCTGTCCAAAGCATAACAAACCTTTCGTAAAATGAACCACCATGTTAAAGTATGACATTAATACGATATACTTTTTTAAACATTATGGTAATATTAAAATTATTTTATATTTTTAGTCTGTTGCTGTTTCCACCTCTATACAAATGGGTGAGATAACTGCAGACAGCTCATTTTGTATAAGGAAACGTCATTATATGTGGTATTATTTTTTAATAGGTACCTATCTAATAAAAGAATTGGTGAGGCGGTTTTGCCTACTTCCACATAGATACCTAATAAGTGAATGGACTGTATCTTCTTTATTTTCTTGTGAAATAATAGTCAAATATACCTAAAATTATTTATATTCAATTAAATACAATATAAAAATATTGGGAAAATGATGTATCAAAAAGAATGTGACAAGTACATGAGTGTTTTACCTATATGCATCCTCTTTTATTAGGATTAACAATATTGTGTAAAACTAACTACGCTGCGGACTAAAGCCCAGACCAGCGTCATCAGTTCTTTAATATAATGTACTACCGATACTACGTAGGCCCTACATATCTAGCTTTAAAGCAATGGATCAATTGGCAATGATTATTATTTTTGAAAACCATAAGATACGGCACCCTATAAGTTTATTTCATGGTATTAACTGAGAACGAGCATTAATTTTAAATCGACGTCTTGTACTGTACTGAATCAAATGTTTCATCATGCACATAATATAAAATTTAACTTACTAAAACATAATTTTGGATATAGGTAGCAGGTAGGTACCTATCTTTATTTTAAATAATTACTTTACCAGCGTATTTAATCTTAATTAACGGCGAAGTTGAATATGGCTCCATAAGCATTTACCCACTTAACTGGACTTGGATTGGTTAAACAGATATCAAATTTTATGTTTACATATTTCTAACGCTAAAAGGATATTATCATAAAATATTTAAAACAATGTTAAGAATTAGATAATACTAATGAGTATTACTAGAAGTGTATACTTTTTAATGTTGGTTTCTACATATTTTATTGACTTTATCGTTTTGCCTCATATCAGTGGCTAACCTGTTATAATTAAAAAACAAACTTCACTTTAATATACGAGTATAGCAAGAACAAACATAACTTACAAGAATTTTATTTAATCCATTGTACTCACTTGCATGAATTTTATAATTTCGGTGCATAAGACAGACTGTTAAGTGGATCAAAATGAAATAAATTCCGTTCTGTTTATCTATACCTATTTATGTTAATATTATTGTCGATAAGTTATTATACAGTTTTCAACTTCCTCGTTTTATTTATATCTTTTATTAATTTTATTCAAGCTCCACTCGTAGTTCCTTCACCCTCGGTTCGTGAATTCAAAGTAGTTGTCTCGTATTTTATCCAAAGTTGGATGTTTTTCATAATATATTTAGGCATATTTCACGATTTCATGCTTGCAGTTGTTTCGGAGGAAGTATTTCATGATATTTTGCAATTTGTCTCTCAGAATTTTCCTAAAATATATGGTAGATTGGATAAAATCTTTAACTCAAGTACGAGTATACTTTGTTGAAAGTTGACAATAACTGTTATTAACAGAAATAGGAATATTATCTGATTTTCTTTTTCATAGACTTGGAACAATTATTTTTTAAATTTTATTTGTTGCTGGTGACCTTTAGTTTATTGTAGAAGAAATTATTGCCTGGTGACAGGTCTGTAGATTTATAAAGAAAAAACAATTTTGTACATACTGCCAACGTTTCGACCTATATTACTATTTAATTATTTTAATACATAGTATATACACAATCATAGCAATTTTTTTGTTTTCTTTTCCGAGTTTTATTTAAGGAGAAAAAGAAAAAAAGACAACACTCCAACCAACCCGTCTAACAGACAAATTTTAACAAATGTTCTCGTTTAACGACGAACCATTGTTTCTTGTGCTCTTACATATATTGATATATTTCTACTTAAATTTGGAGAAGTTTGATGAAAATCTTTGTACCTATTCTTTTTGGACAAAAAAACATTACATGTAATAGTTAGATCGTTTGATCATTGTAATTGTTTGTTCTTAGGTTTGTTATTCATTAAATTAAGCACACCTTTACTCTTTTAACCAATTTCATTTAATAACCAAAGTAATAATTGTATAATTGTAATTTGAAAGTGTGCAATGTGTTTTAATGTGTTTTTTATATTAATTATTTTACAGTAATTTTGTAAAAGTTGTATAATAGATAATTGTAACTTATAGAGCTCTGAAGAAGGCCCAATATAAGCCGAAACGTTGGCAGTATATTAAAAATTGCTTTTCTTTATAAATCTACTGACCCATCATCAGGCAATAATTTCCTCTAGTTCAAGCAGCATGTGCTATTTTTTTTACTAAAATGTTTACTATGATACCTGATATCTAAGAACAATCCAAGCATAGTCAGACAATGTGCCAGTGTAATAAAATAAGTAGGTACCTACATACAATTTAATTCTAGATAAGTAAACAAATTTTCACTACCACAAAATATATTTAGTAACTTACACAATAATTCAAAAACCAAGTTGTTAATAAATCAAGTCGTTAACCTTTTATCTTTAGAAATTATATGGGTCATAAAAAATCCGATAATTCATTTATATTGGACTGAAGCACGCAATGTTTTAAATAAAAATTGCAAGTAGGTCTAATACCTTTGGCGAATATCTCAGATATATTATATAAAACAAAAGTAAATGTGTTTAAACAATATACCTGAATATATAATAAAATCAGAACTAGACACCAATTATTATTTATACGTAATTATACAAAATACCTAAATACAACTGAATAGATGCTAAACACTCAAAATATTTCAAAAATTATGTTATAATAGAAGAATGTATAAGATATTAAAATCCAAAATAATTTTGAAACTTTGATAAGCTCCAAAAAAAAACGATAATTTTCAATAAAACGTGATATCCGCTGTAACAATATGCATTTATTTTTTTTAATAACTCATTACTTTAAACACATCTCTCATTTGGATTCTCTCTGAACGCATGGTAAACTAAACTAAACTAAATAAATAAAATAAAACTATATTTTCTGTGACGAATGAAAATTAAATAATTATTTATTTATTACCGAATAAAAAATTAAATGTATATTGCTTTTAATTTTAGATAATATACTTAACGGTACAGCTAATTCAAGTTTATGAAATGAATTTTTAAATCTGACAATAAGTAATAATTATTCTATTTTATTCGAGAGACAGATATTAAATGCAGCTTTAATTGCAGGTAATCTTTCTTTTATCAAGATAAGTAAAAATTTCTTAAGAAATTTAAAAATCCTATAGTATCTCAAGCATGATTTAATTGACGTTGATTCATTGTAAGATGAATAGATACAACATTTATAGGCATACCCTTTTACGAAACACGTGGGAGTTTTTAAATTAAAATTAATTAAAATTCAAGTATTTCACACATATTTCCATATAGCAGTTTTTCTGTGTAAAATTTAAGTAGGTAGGTACGTAGATATTTGTTAATCAAGATAATATCAGAAAAAATTTAATGGTAGTTAATTTAGTGAGAAGTTACTATGTATTTTAATCACATTCCATTTATTTTGGTAGGTAGATAGGTACTAGATTTTGAACGTGAACTGTGTTCACCGTCGCTTCAGAGAATAAGAGGATATACATTATGTAAATATTTAGTTAGACAATGTAAGTAAAAAGGCAACTATGTTGGTAAAATATACCTATATACTATTTACCTATAAGTATAGGTATATATTTCGTATAAATGAAATAGGATGATACCTACTACCTAAGTTAGAAATTTTATCACGTAGGTACCTATATTTTCAGCAGCAATTAATTAGCTATGTACTTATAATTAGAAACAATGTTGTAATTTTTTAGAATTAAAGGATATAAACAGACATCTACCTAGATAGCTGTACTACTGCCCTGTTAAGAATAGAAGTCGTATCCACATTTTTTTATCATTTTCGGTTTATAACTTGATAATTAGTATATGTATGCACATGTTAAAGCTGAAAATCGTATTATCTTCTTTTATGATGTTATTTAAATATGAATTTTATTTTTTTTTTCAAAACAGAATAATTGCAAAAGTTCGTATCAATAAAAAATCTAATTTCCACTTATATGATAAAACAAGGTTTGGCCTAATAGAACCTAATGTGAAACATATATTAATATGTTAAATAATAGTTTTATTAAAAATTTAAAATTTGATGGCACAGAAAATTACCCAATTCAGGCAGTATCTCAAAATGAATATTTTGTCAGTTAAGAGTTCTATATTTAACAGTACAGTGTAGACGTGTAGAAAAGATTAAGAGTATCCGCATTCCACAAATATTGTTTTCTACAAAACGAAATAATTATAAATATTTAACAATTGAACTACCTATCCAGAATCAACTACCACTAAGTACAAACATTTTTACCACGTACTCAGGGAGCACTACAAGACAATAAAAATTATTCCGGAATTCTAGCACGATATTTAAAAAATGCCACAAAACCTCCGGAAAATCGGCGTCTATAAATCCTGTCCTAGATGGCTTAGATCTGTCATGCGGTCGTTTTCTACAGCATTTGCAATTGTAGAAATAACGAAAATGAACATTAATAATAATAATAATACCTGATATGTAACAGCTAATCCAGTTAGCTGCAGCATGTTCCTTTAGTTTTTCATTGTCACAACTGAATTTTAACTCGTTAAGTATAGGTGTGTCAGAATTACACACTTTAACACACACTTTGCGTACAACTAAAACACTATTTTTTTTTTCAAAGAAAAACGAACGAAAGGAATATTAATAGATAAGAATACTTTGAATGCACCCACGGCAGTCTTTAATTATAAAATCTTGTCCGATAACCTAGAAAAACAAACGAGCGAACTTTATTATAGGAAAACGTGTACCCGACACAAATCTATTTATTTAGTTAATATAAAACGTTTAAAATTGTAAAAATAGGCACTAAAACAGAAAATCGCAAAAGTAACAGACAGGGCTTTAATTATGACAACAAATTGTTGGTGGTTGCCGTCAAATGTGGGGTCGCAGCTACCGGCCGCCAGTGTAGGCGATAAATTGAGATATAATATGGTTTCAAAATTTTTCGCCTTATAAATAATATAATTTGTTTATAGGGTGTTACTTCATATTTGTCTTTATCTCCTCTTAAAATATTTTTATGTAGTCAAAGTTAACCCTGTATAAGGCTTAACAAATAACGGGAATGATATTGATATTCAAGAAATGTAGACAAATAGCAACAAAAAGACGATCTAATTAACAGAGTTTTAGATATCGAAATTTATGAAAGTTGATATCTAAATTGTAAGAAAATAGAAACTTCTGGAACGGCTTCCATAAACCAATGCACTAATGTAAGGTGACGTGCTGTTTATTACCGCCAAAATTTGAATATTACCGGTAAAAGTTTTAAAACAGTGAGTGAGTCATCTCACCTGATACGCCAACACTCCTAGAATTACCGTATAACAAAATACAGTGCGGTGCCAGGAAGTACTTACGTATCACACACGTTACGATAAAGGTTTAATTACCTTTAAAAATTATTTGTTGGATGTTCATTTTATACATTAATTTGTAAAATTTCACACTATATAGATTTTACCATCAAATACTTTAGCATAATCACTACATATTTTACTATACGTGTTTGTAATAGTTTTGTTACAGCTATCTATATTATTTTCGGTAATTGTGATATTAGTTATATTTCAAAAACCTGCCTTGACCATATCTATTTTTTAAATTTCAGTCATATAAAATACTGACTGTAAATTTGAGCGGAAGAAATCACTTTAGAATTGTTAATTCCAGTGCTATACCAAGAAAAACAATACTTGCCTTCTTCGACCCCCACTCGGCTGAAATATTACGTAATTCATATATAAAAATGATATTTCATCTACGTGCTTTCCCTTACAGTTGGACAAATAGTTCTCTAATACTTCCATAGATGTTTAGTGTGTTATCCAAAATTCAAATTAGGTACTGATTTAAGGTTTAACTAGAACTATCTACATAAGTTATTTAAACAATATCATAGTATACCATTTCTCTTTTTAACATTATTTGAATGATTCTGTTTCATTAAATATTTTAGCATTCGTTCTCATTTTATTAAATAAAAAATAGCATTACAAAAGCTTTGGTTTAAAATACCATAAGCTGTTGAAGAACTGATCAACATTTACGAAATAAATTATTTTCAACAATTTTTTAAACTACTTACTGCAAACTTATTTTAGAAGTTTCTTATAATAATAATAAAAAACTTATATGGCCGCCATGTTTAAATTCACATTGCAAGTATCCTTCCTCATTCACTTCACGCGAATCTAAACATTTAATAGGAAAATAAATGTTTGTGGTGCTTTACAAAACACTCACTGTCTTATATACGAGCTCTGAAAGTTGCGATAAAAGAAAATTCACAGTTTACTTGTGAAATTTCAATCTTTATATAAATAAACTTGACATACATATCAGAATTTATTGTTAATAAATATAAGGTTCTCCTCTTTAAGAATTACTCATCCATCCTTTACTTTGTGGCAAATATTTATAGAAGAAAGAATTTATGAAATTTATATCGAACCGTTATGTGAAAGGGCTACACAATTGTTGAATATTTATCTACAACATGGCGCGAGGATTTTTTTGTGGAATTTATTATTTTATTTTATAGCCGCAGTCTAAACAACCATGGATAACGTAAACACCACAGAATGCGATGTACCAAAGTAGGAGGAGAAAAGATAAGAATAGACCGTGTAATAGACACGTTAATCACTCCTGTCGACCTACTCAGTGTAATTTTATCACTTGCCCAAGCCGTTACAAATTGTTTTCATCCCTTTGTTTAGTTCAAATACATAATAAAAAAACATAGACAAAATAGTATATTGTATACTAAAGAACTATAGTTCTTTTAACCTCAACAACGAACAATAGCCAGAAATAACTAATTTACTTACCAGTAAACAAAAAATTGTCGCCAAAACATTTCTGAAACAAGCTCACTTACAGCTGAAACATTTCTTCTTTTGATGCAAACATGTTTCAGAAACATTGCAGAAACTGCAAATGTCCTACCTATAATATGTTTCAATGATATGATTCTTCTGAAACATTGGTGAAACATTATGTACAACTTTGTTTCAGATATGAATATACTGTACTATTTCGAATAGACTCTTTGTAATGTTTCTGAAACAATACTACAAAATTGTCCTTGAAAGGTTTCTTCTTTAGGTAGCTCCATTTTTGGGCACAGGTGGTAGGACATGACCTCAGATACATTATGCAAAATAAAAATCAATAACAACAATAACAGAAGTACTTATATATGAGTAGACAAAGAGGTATGTAAGTATGTACTTCTATTATTGCTGTTAAGTTTGCAAAATACATAATTTCGTTTCAAGTGTCATGTCACAGCACCGGTCACCAAATATTTGCGAAGATATACTGCAAATGGTTTGAAATAAAATACAAATATCAGATATGAAATAAGTCTATATTTTCACATAGAAGTGAAAGTTTACAACAAAAATACTTTAACAAAAAGTAAATACAATTCACATTAAGGATTAACAGCAATATATAGTTTATATCTAATATATTAACAACTTTTATATATTATTTTTAATTAAGATTTCTGCTTCTCTCTGATATCTTAATTCGGCTTGCCGGAACCAGGATCCCACGATGGATTTCAACAGTTTTGTCACTTAAGGAGTAGAACTTCTTTCTTATTCTATCTAAAACAATGTATATGACATGTATGCACAGTAGAATAACGTAGAATAACAATGAATAAATATTTGTACCAAATTATAAAACTAATAAAACAAATTGATTTAAAAAATGAACATGAATGTAAAATGATTAGATTTAGATCTCGATATTAGCATTTGTTTGTTGTACCTCTAAAGACGCACAAAGTCTTCTCAGATGCCTCTTCGATTTAAATAAGTTTTTACTTACGGTTTTCATGTTTACACAAAACAAACTGCTACAGCACTTACTCATAAATTACCAATACGCTAGTAGCTAACACAATCACAAAACATCAAAAGATGCCAAAGAACTTCCAGGATTCTTTCTAACCGCCAACACCAACCGCCTAAAAATATAACCTAACCACAGATTTTACGTTATTAATCAACAGAAACGGAAACTATGACACAGTGCGTGGCAATCCACCAATGCCCTGCCATGGCAATACTCTACACTTAGCACACATTCCTTGTGCGCATGCGTGTAAAAAATAATATTAAGTAAATCACTTTCAAAACATATTTGACATGTTTACTGGATATAAGTACATGTACTGGGTTTCTGAAACGTTTCATATTTGTTTCATATGTGATGGTATGAAAAATATATCTTTCTGAAATATATCGTGAAATGTTTCAAATTTTCATTAAAATGTACTAATTGAAACGTTTCATGAATGTTACATGTTTACTGGGTTTATTATAAACTATTTGTATTTTTTTCGATATTGATACTTTTCACAAAAATGTCTACATCCAGTCGACAAAGTCTTTACTCGTACCTATAGTAAATTTAACTACTTACATATATCTAGTAAATTTCATATCTACACTAAGTACCTAAATTACATAGTTATACCTACTTAAAAATTAATGTTATAGTAATAAATTAAGTAAAATTTCTATTTTCTTATACAAAATTACCCACACTTTTGCAGTACAAAATATTATCATTTATTTAAATCAAGAGATTCGTTTCATTTCATCAAGTGAACATAGAGGTATTTGGTTTTACTTAGTTTTGTCTATCAATTTTTCGCCAAATTATCCATATATTTGGTTGCATGGTGCTCCAACTTTTACTACCTAAAGTAGCAATGGCAAAAGTTTGTATATATAGGAATTATGTGGCTAGAAAGTAGACACACAGGGATGGCCAGAAGTACGGTATAAAATTCATATCTTTTGAATCAGTGAATTTTTTTAAAACGCCGAAACAGGTTAACTGTTCTTGATTTTTTCTCATATTTCGGTTATATAATAATTAATTTGTCTTCACCCCTCTAACACCCAGATACCTCTACTTCTTTTTCAAATGGAAACATAAGGCATGATGGAGCTCGTTGAAAAGCTTATAGAAAACCGAATCCAGTCGTACCAAATAAACAAGCTTTATGTCTTCAATAACAAGTCAATAAGAAGTTTTTTTTTCATTTATAAATGGAAAGAACTAGTTAATTTACAAAAATAAATTCCACAAATGCTGAAAATGTCGTCCATTCACTATTTGGCATTCTCCAAGACAATAGTAAAAGCTGTCCACAACATTCCGAATGACATCTCCGCCCTAATGTCGTTCTTTAAATTCTCAATATTAACCGGTCTGTCCTGGTAGACTCTTTCTTTCAAATATCCCCAAAGAAAATAATCCAGAGGAGAAACATTGTTCTTCGAATATCGATACCAAAATGTGGGAGAGCGCCATCTTGTTGGAACCAAATTCTTTCATTCTGTATATCTGGATCAATTTTATGAGGAAAAATCACAGCTAGAGCAGGTATCAGGTCAAATGTTAGGAAATTCAGGTAGCGTGCGGCAGTAAGATTTTCTTCAAAAAAGAATGAACCCAAGATTCTGTTGTTGATGATACTTGCCCATTCATTAACTTTCTGTGGGTTCACCGTATGCGATTCGCATGTCTAGTGTGGATTTTACTCGAACCAAAAGCGATAATTGTGCTTGTTAATCATTCCGAAAAAAGTACGCCTTGTTGAAAACCACTTATTGTCGTCACACTGTCTCATTATTTCCTCACAAAATTGTAATCGTCTATCATAATCGTCTTCCAAAAACTCTTGGACAAGACATACCTTATAGGGATAGTATTTCTCTTGTTTCAAAAATATTGGAATTGCATTTCGAGGAGCAACGTGATTGCGGGCCAATGAAACAGATAAAGTATGAGTATTTTCAACAAGGTCTATTGCAATGTCTAATTTCTTTTCTTCATTCAAAGCACGTGCCCGTCCAGTTTTGGGCAAAATCTGTACTGTACCTCAAATTTGTGAAATATTTTATTAACTGTCCCTTGCGAGATTTGGTTTTCGGGATATTTCGCATTAAATAAATCGCGCACTTCAGTCTGACTTCTTATTTTGTCTCCAAATCGAAGCAATATCAAGATTTCGATGCGTTGCCTTTCCGATTCAGTAAATAACTTGATTTTGACACAATACCAGAACAATTAACCAGAAAGCCTGGCAAGTAAGTGGTACCAAAAAAACGCAACATAAAAAAGATATCTAGTTTCTAGTTTCAAAATATTTATTTTATTCTATGCAAATTCATGGATGATAACACTGAAGCATATCAAATTGTATTTCACTTGTTAAGTAGGTGTTTTATACAACCCGAAAAACCTTGATATTGAAAACATAAAACTTGTTTATTTGGCATTCGGTTTTCTATAAGCTTTTCAACGAACCCCATTCGTGCCTTATATTTCCATTTGAGAAAAAAAGTAGAGGTCACTGGGGGTTAGGGGGTTGAAAAAAAAATTATTATATAACCGAAAGATATGAAAATATCAAGATCAGTGTTAACGTGTTTCGGCATTTAAAAAAAATCACTCAGTCAAAGGATATGAATACTTCTGGTTATCCCTGTATATACCAGGCAAACGACTACCTACCTACTATTGAACATTTACTATATTTTATATTTCAACAATTATCGGAGGAAACGAAGTTAAAGTCACGAATTTGAGCAATTTTTAAATATATTTTATCAACATTCTTTAATTTTTACATATTACTAACATTTACTTTTATATCTACGTAAACACAGAAATTGCAACTATTGGTCCGCAAAAAAATCATATTGTTTGTACTATAAAGTTATATTTAAGGTATTTATAGATAATAGAATTACATATAACACATTTGTGGTTGATCAATTTCTTGTTTTAATTAAAAAAATAACTACTGCTAGTTCATAAATATAAAAGAATGCAAATGTGTGAGAAAAAAATAGTAAATTAAATACCATATAAAAATTAAAATGCAATAGAAAAATTATGTAATTACATAGGCGTCGATTTAACGGGTGCGGAGGGCGCTTTAACTAAGGAATATTTTATTTTACGTTTTGGGCCACCAAAAACAAGTAGTGGATATTTTGTTACTCAGTTCCACTAGTTTCAATTTTATGGTGGCTGCTAGAGTTATATTACGCTAGTATATATAGACCATCGAATTACTCCGCAACTAAGAGCGATAGATTTTGTTGCTCCTCGAGTACTTTCAGAAGGTGTCTAGTTTTTTTTCAAAAATAAAAATATTCGCCATTTAATTCATAGCCAGTTATAAATTTGTTGATGCTTATAATAAACAACAAATGTATAACGTTTGTCTAAAAACGAAAAATCAAATGCGACCGCTAAAAAAAAACAAGTGTTGAATATTTTGTTGCTCTTCGAGTAGATATGCTTTCAGAAAGTGTATAAAGTTTTTACCCAAAGTTAAAAAATTGGCAGTTCAATTTATACAGACAAATAAAAATTTGTTATAAGTTTGTTTAAAAACAAAAAATCAAATACGGCCACCTAAAACAAATCTCAATATTATGTTGCTCTTCGAGAATTTACAGTTTTTCTCCAAAAATAAAAAAATGGACAATCAACTCATACAGTCCGTTACAAATCTTTATTACTGCCTTGTGCATTTGTCTAAACACGAAGAATCAAATACGGTCGCCACAAACGGTTCTAAATACCTATTTTTTTGCCAATTTGTACTAATTTCAATTTTGTAGGATGTGCCTCTAATGATTTTTTATTTTCAAACAAGTGTAAGTAAACAACACATTTTTAACTGACTATTGTATAAGTTCAATGGCTAAATTTTTTTATTTTTAAAAATAACTATACACCTTTTTGAAGGTACTCGTTGAGCAACAATATATGATGCAAAAATCCAATCATTGTTCTATCGTTTTTTGTTGCCCAACAATTCAATGGTAGCGCTAGCAGCCCCCATTTTTCTCAAAAATGGCACAAGCTAGAAAATTGAAAATAAGAAATTAATAACAGTATACAATAAGTATTCATTAGGACTGTCAATCCCGGAAAAAAATTAGATCCCGGGATTTCGGGATTTGAAATTTATAATCGTAAATCCCGGGATTGATTGGTGTCGATATATTTTGAAAATTAATATTATTTTAATTTGTATTTAATTAAATGTAAAGAAAACGCTATATATTATAATTAATATGAATAATCATAAATCATTTATTTTTTCTTCATTATGTTGCTAAAAAAAAATTAGAAAAACTACTTCATCCAGCACATTCTGATTCAAAATCGAACTAATTTTGGTGGACTATATTCCAACCGTCGAGAAGGCCCTATCCGATTTTGTATGTGAAATTGATTGAATTATATAACTCCGTTTCTTTGGTTAAAGTAGAAAATAACTAAACTTTATTATTTGTACTTGAACCTGGCTGAAATGCCTGCATAGACTTTTTCAGACCTTGCTTTTATGTACTGAACAAAACCATATTAAAAATATCTATTGGACTATCAACCTGTTATTAGTTTGTAAAAATGTGATTAATATTAAATTTTTTAGACCTGGCCACTAAATTACATACAATATCTGTGTATTAATTAATTATTCTGTAGTCTCATATTTCACATTAGATTGCAACGTATCTATTTGACAAGGTCAAACCCGAAAATCTCGGGATCCAAGCTGGCAACATTCCAGAATTTTTGGGGTTGAAAATTAGCAGAATTCCGGGATCCCGAAAATTAGAGATTGATAGACCTAGTATACATCACTTGCTTTTGGCGGTAACTGAAGTTGCCTTGTCAGGGTAATTGACATGAAGTAGAGTTTGATTCAATACATCAATAAGCCCACGTAATATGAGGACTTCCTACGTCACCAACGTTTACGCTTACCTATTTCATGTATTTATTCAAGTTTATTATAAAGTAGGTATATTATAATATACACGTGATAGCAGAAATTTCTGAATGTGAATAATTGTTTCAAAGTTTAGATACCATCTTTTACATCGAATTTTTATTGGTTATAGGTGGGTTATAAAAATAGTAGGCAGTTATAAATTATGGATTTGTTAATTGTTAGCTATATTAAAAATATTAATGGAAATTATTTGACATTTATACTATATATTTAAAAAACACATTTGCGTTAATTAATAATCAATGTTCATTAACTATAATTATTCACTAAAATATGTTTTTCAACATATATTATGCAAATTAAAAAAATAAAAACATCTTAGATGCTTATGAATATTAACTATTCCTTTTATTCACATGTGTAAAGAAAGTGATAACCCGCTTAATGTGTTTAAATAATACTTATAATATTTTTGTCAAACTAATAAATATTTTTTAATTATATAATCTCAGAATTACCTATACAGGGTGAACCTTAAATAAGTACAAATATTTTAACTGCTGGTGTAGCTCGTCATATAGATCAGTCTAGTGAAAGTCATTTTTAAAAATTTCTAATATTTACGGTATTTTTAAAAAAAAATACCCACATTTTAAGGACCGCTGTCATAACCAACCTAATGAACTATATGATTTGTTGTGAGGTTGCCATATCTCCTCTAATATAAATATTAAGTTTCCTTTAACGTAATAGTAAAGTAATACGGTTAAATTCTATTTTAAAAATACTTGCTTGAAGCATAAGTACAGTAAAGTTGGGTATGTAGTATGATACGCAGTATTATTAACATAAGTTTTAACTGCTTAACTGTCCTTACTATAAACGATTAAAAATGAATTTCCGCAAGTTAAATACATACTACCATAAAGTATTTAGGAAGATATTACGTGATATTACTATGATCAATGTTCAAAAAATTATACATAAACGTACACACAAGCTCACCAGTTTGTTAAAAAATTAACTATTTAATCAGTAATCCACATTTCACAAGTTAAATGTCATTGTACACTGTTAGAAAGAGACACAAGACACAATATCCTTAAGTTATTTTAGGAACAATAACGAAAAACTATGATTTTCACACAGCATATTAAATTAAATTTTCGTCACATAACCCCAAATGAGTCGGTATTAACCATTTCGAATGCAGAGCCATAAAGTGACTTCGCACTTTAATCAGTGAAACAAATTTTAAAAATAAAGGTACACAATATTAAATAACAAAATAGCAGCTTGACGATGCGTTTAATATCAAGAAAAGCAAAGACATTTGTGTAACACTGGCAACACTGTGAACCACACGTTCAATTTGCAGTGCTATGACTCATAAATGTATGAAAGTCAGCGGTCCTCAACAGGTTTTCTACAGAAAAATTACAAAATTTATTTAAAATTTTACTTTTTTATATCTGATTTTTTTTAAACTATTATTTATGTGTTCTACACACTGAACTATACTGCTGGTTAAAATATTTGTACTTATTAAAAGTTCACCCTGTATATACTATCATTTTTGGTTTGTTTCTACAGTAAATTGCTGATAGTTTGCAAATTGTCTTTGTTACGCGTGAGCGGTTATTGATGCTGATTGCTGATTTTGCACTACAGAAATTGTTTTTTTTGGTTTGACGTTTAATTTTTATGTATTATTTAGTATAGGTACTTATCTATAAATTAAAAATTTTAATATTCATATCAAACCCGAAAAATGTCTCCCTATCATTATCAAAATATTTGATATACGAAATAAAAATTTTTTGTGTGATGTACAAATTTTTGTCTTTATATCTACTAAATTAATGGAAAAAACACGTAGTGTCACACGGCCTTAGATTTCCTACGTAACTAGCTGACGAAATAACTACCTCAAGAAATGTCAATTCTTTAGTACACGATAATTCAGAAATACTAGGAGAAAGATACTGAACGCTTAATCTACGACAGAAATTATTTGGATCGTATTTTTTCTGCTTTCCTGAATTGTAATTTTTGGGGGTCCTTGGAATTTCTTGAAATTGGACCCAAAATTTTGTATTTTGCCAATATCTCAATGAAATTTGGTATGGAGTTGTTTCGTATAACCTTTTTAAATATTACACAGGTCCACAAAAAAAAAGTGGTGTGTGCTGAGGGTCTCATTACATGTTTTCCATGTATTTTTTCCCGCTGAACACGAATCTGAAGTCAAAATGGGGGGTCGCACAGCAAATTTTGGAGAAAACCTATAAAAACGATAAAAATCACTGAAAAGTTTAAACAGGCACAGCTATCTTGGTATACTTATAGCTGTAAAATAGTAAATATTCACTAATTCACAGCATTTCTCATTGCTTCAGTTTTAGAGGGTATCATATGGAATAAATTACGAAAAAGTGATTTTTATCGATTTTTTAGGTTTTCTCAAATATTTGCTGTGCAACCCCCCATTTTGACTTCAGATTGTGTTCATCGGGAAAAAATACATGGAAAAAATATAATGGGACCCTCAGCACACACCACTTTTTTTTGTGGACCTGTGTTATTAATAAAGCAGTTTTGTCAGGAATCACAGAGGTCGCTAGTTATGCATTATCATTTTTTCTCTTTTTTTAATGTATTCTAAGCACCGTTTCATTTTGCACAAAAAATGCAAACGCATGTTTTCCACGTATATTTTTTTGTGTACTTATATTGAAACGATTCTTCGAATGCACTAGAAAAAAATGAAAAAAAAATCAATGATATTTAATATAATTAGCATCCTCGGATGTAAATCAAATAATACCAATAATAACAAAATTACTGCTTCAATAATATTCAGACAGAAAAAAATATTTCGTATAATATTTTTAAATTTACGTATACCTACCATAATTTAACGTAGTCTAAGTCTAGAAAAAGTGCACCTCTGCACACTCTACCTTATACGTCAATTGTGTTCTTAATAAATTAATATAAAAAATCTATTACTCCTAGCTATAGCGAATGTTACGCAAAACGTCGCAGAATCTAAAAATATAGTAATATACAAGGCTTCCATTTAAATTAACAGTTGGTGTCGACATCCGGTATAACCGGAAGTGTTAGAGAGTTCTAGATATTTCAGTTGGATCCACCCCAGGGCTTTGCCATGTTGACAAATTTTTCGGATCATTATTTTTACCTTTACCTATACAGGTACATTGATAATTATTATTGGAAAAAATGTCTGTTGAAATATGCTATCAAATTCACCATTGTCATTTAAAGAAAAAGTTTCTATTAATGTATGTAATGCGTTATAACATACAGGGTGTTCAAATTTAATTTATGTTTTTAAATCTGTCGAAATGCAAAAGCAATTTCATTCTTTTATGTCAATTTAACATCAACAAAGCTTACTTGATTACGTTTTGTAATAATTTAATGGAATTTTCTGATAAAACGTAAATATTGCAGTGAAAATTCTTGACATTTCAGTAATGTAGTTAAATATTTATTAGTAAGTAAGTAGCTAATACGTACTTAATATAAATATAACTGTTATAATACTTAACACGGGGTGATTTTGATGGCGGGGTAGTAATTTTACTATAATGTCTACTTATTCGAAGAATACGTGACATGCAAAAAATAGCCAAATAAAATGTTAATATAAATAACTCCTATATTTTCGCATTTTTAAATGTCGGTCATGTATACTCACAGAAAGTCTTGAAAATTATATAGGTACGCTTTTTGCGCTTGCTCGTTGTGTTAGATAAACAAATCATCGAACGGATGGAATTTATAAACAAATTTTCTGTGTATTTTAAATACACTTCGATACAACCGATTTTAATTACACTCTCCGTTACACGAATAACATATCCACAGATCATTATTATCAATACACTTGGGCCAAATCACTGTGTCAGCAATCTGCATGTAAGACAAAATAATAATACGCACTACACTAGAAAATACCTAAAATAATAAACGTTTACGTACGTGTGACTCTGTTATTTAAGGTTAAAGTTATAAACGACGCGTATGACTTCACCACAGACTGTGCGCACAACTTATGACGATTATATATAATAAAATAGTTAATTGACTTGTCAGGGTAGGTTAGGGTTACACAGAGTCGCCTTCAAAACTTACAATAACTTTAAACTCAGTTATCTCGGTTATTATAAAACATTTATTAGGACAACATTTTGCAAAATAATTTATTTTAATGTCTACTGTCATCAGTTAAAATTAATACCTCACTTTCAAAATCACCCTGTATATTACAACAATTATGAATCATTTAATACCTAGCTATCTACTTAGAAAAATTGTAATACTGTTTGTCTTAATTCAATGCTACCTGGAGAAAGCCACAAATATCCCAATAATAGATAATACGTAAGTATTTTAGAGTTGGGAAACTTTCCTCATCTGGAAATAAATATCTCCATTAAAACATTAGCAGAAATAGCTTATGACTAAAACGTTTTCAGTTTGGCACGAGACAGAAATCGTCAAGTCACTTACATCTTACATCCTTTTATACAGATGAAAGGCACTGTTGCCGACCTAACCCAATATTCAACGAAGTAGTAATCCTCTGAAATGTGTGTCATTAGTCTCATCCATTAAAATCATGACTTAATAACTCATGGATGACATCCCTTACAAGAGACGGCATTCATATGTTATGTAATGGCTAACAGCCAGCCATGATGCTATGTAGAAGTGCTGTAGTGGGCATAATAATGGCGGGTGAACAGATATGATATACGTTACGATAACCATTTTAATGAGGATAATGGCTGAATTATTTTACTACACGAAACGTAGGTACTTATTGAAATTATAATGCACAAATAGAGCCATACAAACAAATAATTGTAATGTTAGAAATGTGATTCGTTGTTATTATTATACAGGGTGAATCTTAAATAAGTACAAATATTTTAACTGCTGGTGTAGTTCGTCATTTAAATCAGTCTAGTGAAAGCCATTTTTAAAAATTTCTAATATTTACGGAGACATTAATTTTTTAAAAAAATACCCACATTTTGAGGACCGCTGGCTGATTTTTCATCCAACAACGTAATGAAACATATGATTTGTTGCGAGGTTGCCATATCTCCTCCAATATAAATATTACGTTTCCTTTAACGTAATAGTTCTATTTTAAAAATACTTGTTTTAAGCATAAGTGCAGTAAAATTGGGTATGTAGTATATATACGCAGCAATATTAACATAAATTTTAACATCTAAACTAACCTTACTATACTTCAACGATTAAAAATGAATTTCCGCAAGTTCAATACTACCGTAAAATATTTAGGAAGATATTACGTGATATTACTATGTCCAATGTTCAAAAATTATACATAAACGTGCACACAAGCTGACCTGTTTGTTAAAAAATTAACTATTTAATCAGTAATCCACATTTCACAAGTTAAATGTCATTGTACGCTGTTAGAAAGGGACACAAAACACAATTTCCTTAAGTTATTTTATGAAGAATAACGAAAAACTATGCATGCGTTTTTTATTTAAAATGGAAAAAATGTCAACTTTTAGCATATTTTAGCTTTTGTTGCTATTTTCATGCATTATGTGGGGTTAACAAGTTTGACTTGGGCTTCCGATAATCTGTCATGACAGTCAATGACAGTTTGATAATAAAAAATAATATAAAATGTTACACTTGACAAAATTCGCTAAAAGTTGAGATTTTTTCTTCCTTGAAGCAAAGACATTTGTGTAATACTGGCAACACTGTGAACCACACGTTCAGTCTGCAGCACTATGACTCATAAAAGTATGAAGGGTCGGTCTAGGCCAGCGGTCCTCAACAAGTTTTCTACTGAAAAATTACGAAATTTATTTAAAATTTCACTTTTTTATTTCTGATTTTTTTGTAAAAAAACTATTAATTATGTGTTCTACACACAAAACTATACTACTGGTTAAAATATTTGTACTTATTTAAGATTCACCCTGTATATTCAGATTTTTTAACTTCTAACTGCTTTTTTTAAATAATCACCTACTTTTTAATTACAAATAACACCCACATTTATTTATGCATATATCTGCAACTAAAACCTTCAGCAGCTTTTACAATTTTATCAGACAAAAAAGAAATTAAATTAGAAGAATTAAATTTTATCATATACAGGATAGTCCAAATTGGTATGTTTTTGAGGACCACGGATCGCAAATCTAATGGACAAGTCCTGGACTCTTTTTTGAGATAATAATAAAGGCGATCTCCATATATACCGTTTTTGAGGTACAGGGCGCTTTTCGGTAACAACTGGTTTTGCAAACACCATGTAGTTCGAAAACAGATAGAGAATGCGGGAATCATAATTGTTATTTTTTTCAAAAATAAAGCACAGGACTCGTCTATCAGATCGGCTCTATCTAAAACGCATGCGTACTCTTTGAGTGCGTATTCTTGCAGAAGTAAACCATAAAATGAATAGTCCGTCATAGCAAATCTATGTTAGAACCATTACATAACCACCAATACATGATTTGAAAGGTTAAATACAAGGCTCTTAGTTATACCACAGTCTATTATACAGTCCGGCGTCTTCACGTCGGCTCCTTTGATGTTGAGGTCCCAGATTTAGTTTTTTTAGACGACCAAAAGACGACTGCGCATTTAGCCGCGCACATTCGCGCACTCAAGGGGCACGGTGATTTGTCAAGAAATAGATTTTCTCCCACTTCGTCGTGTACAAATGAATTTCATTGGTGTTCATTGCGCATTTAGCCGCGATTTAGCCACACCCTCTGGAACCTTCACTCGACAAACTGTATAAACTGTGGTTATACGCCACATTATTTATTGAACACCAACCACGAAATTGTAACAACTTACCAGTCAAGTCGAAAATATTCGTATAATAATATTTTTCTACACCCGTATTATAACAATGCACTTATATGCCCATAATCCGTTTCATAATGATACCCATTACGATACAGATTTTTCATTACGATACAGATTTTATAATCCGTTTCATAATGATACCCATTAGGATACAGATTTTTCATTACGATACAGAGTTTTAAACAATAGAAACCCATAATTTTTCAATCAAGCATGCTGTGCATTTGACGTTTATCCTAGGTTCTTATGTAATTATTTTAGATGTCAAAATCAGTACGTATTAAATTTTCGTAGATACCTAGCTAAACTTCGATAATTTATCAAAATGTCTGATGTCAACGATATAGAAGAATTACCATCGACTCCTCCACACATATCGGAGAAAGCAGAAAATGCAGTTCATACGAATAATTACTGTTACCTATTGTGTTCAATAAAAATATAAAATTTATGGTTTTTGATTATTTTTCGGGTGTAGAAAAAATAGCGTATGCAACTTTCATGTAATGGTTATTAATACACTCGCATAAACCATACGAAACTCGCCTTCGGCTCGTTTCGTATCCCGGTTAATTCTCGTGTATTAATAACCATCATTACATTATCGTTGCATAATATACTATTATTGAACTACAAATAAGTTTAATGTTGTCATTTCGAATAGCGCGCATGCGTCGACTTCTAATTCTAACTAGCAACTTCCGTAATCATACAATCAAAATACCTCATCAATTTCTTTTCAAATTTGTGTCAACTACTGAAAAAATAAATGCATACTCTCAAGGCTTGCGTAGATACTCTTAGGCGTTCCTACCCATAATATAATTGGAGCTAACATTATAAAAATCAGTGATACATTTGTAACAATTGAAAAAAATTACAGAAGTAAACTAGGTACACAGTGCAAAAGTGCGAACATGTGTCCTGAAAACCCTTAGGAAAATGTGACGGGGTGATAAATATGCACTTCCAAAATCACATTTTTAAATAACTTTATTATGCTTTAGCAGATTATCGACTGCAAAATTAGTCGCTTTTTCTCCCACACAGACACAAATATGCTGGAGGTAATTGAGGAACTTTGTTTCTAAAAAAAATATCTAGCATTTTCTGTACATTAAGTAGACAGATACCTACACTTTGCGAAAGAGCATGTTGAAATATACTAAGCTACTCTTTTTTTATAATATTTTAATCCGCACCGTACCTGAGCAAATACGCAATAAACTTGTGTATACACCGTCAGATATTCTAAAAATAAAAGACCCATATGGATTTCCAGCAAATTTGGTAATACGTTAAATACAATATAACAATGCTTACGTGTAGAAAATATGGAATGTGCTCTATGACTAAAATTAAGATAATACCAGAATTAAAAATAAAATAATTCAAAATTTTGACCGCTTGAGACGTACAAATTTAGTATACAGGGTGATTCTTAATTCCACCTATACCTACACTCATAAAGTAATATATTTTTAGCCTACATCAGATGAAATTTTTTTATACTTTCAGGTATTAACAATATTATGTGAAACTAACTACTCTGTGGACTAAAGCCCCAACCAGCGTTGAATTACACCCACAATATCTACCCAAATATTCTTTATTATTAGCTTTTGTAACATTTTTTACTGTATTAGATAGGTATTTTAAGCTAATACATATCAAATCTCATCTATTGTGGTTGAATTTTCGAGTTCCCAATGTCAGAAGTTAGATATCTATAGAGTGTTTTCATTAAACCAGGTTAGTAAATTTAGATAGATTAATTTCTTTAGATAATTATTGAATAGAGCTTTGTCTGTGGAATTGTTCATTAGCATACCTAGATGTTTGGTATCAGAGAACATAGAACTTCATTGGTAGGAATTGTAGGAGATTTGATATATATTAGCTTAAAATACCTTTCTAATACAGTAAAAAATGAAATTTTTTATTTATAAACACAACGAAGTAAAAATTTCCATACATATAAGCTTGGTGACAAAATTGTTTCTTTTCTTTCATTTACAAGCCAACTATGTTTTAAGTTACATAGATTTATAATGAGTTTTAGCATCCGCTAAATATTAAAATCCATTTTCTTCGAAATCTGACGCCGACGTCAAATTTCAACAATAGTACGTGCCTTTTTATGTAAAAATCCTTAGTTTTAATTTTTGCTATAAAATTATCAAAAAAATATACACAAAAAAGTTTGGGTATTTTTTAAAGCATTATTAGCACTACATTTACCCGCTCCTGGGCGGCAATAAGAAGTTGTGGGATTGTGTAAAATTGAATTCATTTATCTCTACAAATTTGAGAAATACTGATTAAAAACCGTTATCAAGAAGTAACCTTTCACACTCTACCCTGTATGTGTTTTAAGAAACACACAAATTTATATAGACTTTTTATATAGGATAAGAATCACCCTGTATATTTAAGGTACGCAATATATAAATTATAAAATTGCAGCATATATTACTCGCAATGCAGTCCGTTCATTTTTTGTCCTTCATATTTGTTCCTTTGCCGTTTAACAGGAAAACTGATTTTTTTGAATAATTACACCTTTTGCTACTTATAGTATAATATTATCTGCTGTGAGTAGCGAGTTAAAACAAATAATGAATATTGTACCTGGTCTAAATTTAAATAGCCACAGCCATTAGCCACTCTGTACAAATTAAGATAATAAGAACATTGAATTGAAAATAATTCACATTTTTTTATCAACCTCAGGTATTTCAAAATATATCTTCAATATGGCATTTAAGAATTATTCCACAATCAAATTTCTTAATAACAGCAAAATTTCAAAGTAATCGTTCGATTTTCATCACAGTTTAAAAATAAAATTATTGTAGTTTTCTAAAATGCTCATTTAAAAAAATTGTACTTATCTATTATTTTATTGAGAATCTTATTCATTATTTTTAATAAATATAGGTATCTAGCTTAAAATACTCTCTACATATTCAACATTATGTTACAAAGACCTTCTGCTTCCAATATTATTATAATCAATAACACTCCTGTCTCATAAGAATCTGATCTGATCTTGTTTTAGGACCTAGATTTACACTAGAAAAGATTTTTTACTATCAAGATCAATCTTTTATCTAAGTAGACGCTTTAGTACTTAAGTAATAATAATTTAGTAAATCTATAATTATTTCATTAGGTAAATTAAATGCATTAAGTGACAGACATGCTTATATCTTTAAGAACCATTAACTTGGTACTTGAAAGTATTTACCAACCCATCACATAAAAAATCAGAAGCAGAGACATAATATTTTAACACAATCAAAGTATTCACTTAAAACTCCATTTTTAAGAAGTAACAGTCGGTTTAGAAGACATTCATATGTACGTTAGTTAAAAAATATAAGCCGATTCAAATTAATTATAACATTTTTTCTATAATATCATTAAATGAAATTATTATTTTCTATGATATCAAATATTTATGTAGATTGTAATAGTAATAGGGACTGATAACCTTCCTCAAAACACACAGAGAAAGGAAAATTACATAACTTATTCAAAGATTGAACGATAAACAGAACATCTAAAAAACCACCTAAAATGAAACTTGATACAGTGCAGATTCCTCAAACCACATTTAATTTGAACAATAATTAACAAGTAACATTAAAATTAAAAAGGATTTAAATGGCTTCAACTATCAAGCAAATTTATATTTGACAAGGCAAAAATTTTATTTTACAGATATGGATAGATTATTTTTACCTGAAAATAAAAAAATGCATGCAAGTCGAAATATTATATGCGAACTAAGCAGAGGTGAACGTGAATATACATAACGTTTTGTTGAAAAATGAGTAAAATAATTAGCTTGTATTCATTACTGATCAGCTGCAACCGAACAGTATAATGATTTTTTAATTTTTACTCATGAACAGGACGAATACACCTAAGATAAAATCAAGAAAGGAAAAACTTTTACTAAAAATGGTGCCTGTATATAAATTTGTAAAAGAATATTCTCAATAACATCAACTAACAATTTCCTTTGGACAGTTGTAACTCTTCAGACGTTTTTAATACCGATGTCATTGATAGTTAGCTTTGATTTTAGCTTCATGTAAATAGCTATTTTGAGGGAATTGCACTGCTCCAAATTGAAAAGGTACATATTTTATATATTGTAATCACCCAGTCACACTGTAATTATTTAAGTATAAAGTTGCCCATGTTTGTGTTTGTTTAACAAAATAAAGAACAATAATAATTCTTAGGCCCCTGTGTTTTACTGCAAAACCGTTCAAGATACGAAAAAATATCAACAGATCTTTTTTATTGTAAAATGATGAGTCTTTCAGAACATGTTTCTTATTTTTGAAAAAAGCAGTGGCGTATCATTTTTTTTTTCATTGAAAACAATAAAAGTGAAATTAATAGCGATGCCGATGGTTAAAGCTGGTAATTCATTTCTTTAACAAAACATGTGTCTTTGCATATAGTTTACACCCATCAAGTTCCACAAAAATATCTAATGCCGTTTAGGAGTTATTTAAAATAAATAAATTTAAAAAAAATCTTTATCACCCTGTAAATCAAAAATAAAGCGGAAACGGACCTATGTTTATATGAAACTTTTGTCTTAAAATCATGCGTAGATTAACCTCCTTCAATACTGACATTCATTTATGAAACACCCTTATATATTAGGTACTTAAATCAGACTTAATTATACATTTCCAAAGTTTTAGGGAATTTGGTAATGCGAATTGTAAAAAATTGGACTTAATACCTATAATTAAAATATTTACAAGCTTATCGATCTTGTTTCAGGCGTAGATTGCTGATTGTCCCCGGCGTAATATCCACGTTCCTGCCTTCATTGGACCGTAGCACGAATTAGAAAGGATGAAACTAGGAAGAACAATCGGCTTACAGATGCCGTTTATCGCCCAGCATCTCTGGAAGCAATAGCACTTTCGCAAACATTGGACGCTTTCCCAACATTTACCTGTCTCTTATGTCCTCTCCTTACACAGCTATTGCTTATTTCGTTTTATTTATTGGCTTATTTCGTTCACCCTCTTGCCATCTCCTTAAACTACTTCCCATACGAAGTATTTTGGATTACATTTAAGGGAAACCGCAGACAAATGTTCGAACGCAGCAAATTGTTTTGAATTCGTATCCGAATTTAATTAAATTCTTACATAGATTTCTGCCTAAAGAATAGAATTTTATAATTCTAAATCCAAAAAAAATAAAATAAAACTTAATTATTAGTGCAACTGTGAGATTTTTCATATGTATAATCTGAATAACTGACAAAGATACTTCTTAGTGTGAAATGACTTAATGAACAAAAGGTGATATAAAATTTGCTTCTTTTAGTATTTTAGTTTTTATTAGAAGATCTCTGGTGTAACTAAAATTGTTTTAAATTGCTGCCACTTACCGTGAGAAAAAGTGCATTTTTCCAGTACTATCAGAGGTGTGCATGTCGGTAGCCAGTAGAATAATGTTATGAAAATAAAAAGACTTATATACAGGGTGTCCCTCAACGAGCGTGCGTTAGACATATTTAGGAAATCGGAAATGTTGTGTTTTCAACACTGTCGAGTTGAATGTTTACAGTGACTTGGTACTTCCGGTTACACCGGTTATATGATATTTCACCTTTGTTAAATATATCACGTCAAAACTCGACAGATTTTAAAGTATTTCGTTTTCTATAGTTAGTTTTTGTTTTTCTGACTACGAATTATTTTACTTTAACTAAAGTAATTACAGACTTTAAAAAATAATAATTTTGTTGGCGCAATACTGACATGGGATACAATATCCAGAATAGATGAAGGATTCTCTAGACTACACAGAGTACTGGAAAATGGGCGGCCAAAGTGACAAAAATCTCAAGAACTCGCTTATTTTAAATAGATCAGTCTGCGTTATATTTTACCATCTCTTTATATTTATATTTTATTTCCTTCCAATATTAAAAGATCTTAAACGAGTTATTAGATTTGGATTTTTCAGTATTAGCCCACTTTTAGCATCCTGTGTAACCTTGAGAAACCTGTGCCTATTCAGGATATTATGTCCTGTCTCAGTGTTAATTACCTGAATTACGCTGTATAATGAAATAAAAAATAAAAAAAATAGACATATATAGTATATTTAACAAAGTTGACTTAAAATTATACGTAGAAATTAAATATAAAATAAAAAATATTATGTCTCATTTAAAATAAGTGTGTACTTCAGGTATAATCGGAAATAGGTACCATAGCGCTGTAAATATTTATTTTCAGTAGTGTTGAAAATCCCTAAAAACGAAAGTTCAGATTTCTATCATTTCCAATTTCCTAAATACGTCTAACGCATGTTTGCTGTGGAACAACAGCCTGTATATACTCCACAGAGCCTCTGGCTTTTTAATACAACTTTTGAGTGTTTACTTAGTACTTTACAAAAAATTTTCGATTTAGGACGTGGTTTATGTAAAAAACCGTCATTAAAGGACTACTAATATGTAATTGCACAAGCAAAAATAATAATTACGTACCTATGTAAAATTTTTACAAAATTGTGAGTTTTAGAATGAGTATGTGTGTCCACCAAAATTAGTTATCAGCGTGCCACTTTTTAATAAAATTAAGATTGGGCTGAGTTGTGCCACATTGTGCGGTGAAAATTTTTTTCCTAGAAAACTGAAAAAACGTATTTTCTACTTTAGCACGCTTTGGCACATTAAAGAAAAATACGATTTTTGCAACGTGTATGGTTATACGTGGAAAATACAAATTTTGCGTTTTCTAGGAGAATGACTATTATTTTTCTTTTAATTTTTAGTAAGTGTTTGTGTATACTTTACAACCTAGAAACGAGAAAATGCCACAAGTACATTTTTCGTATAGTTTGGCGAATGAAAATATTCTTGACAGAATACATAGATAACTACCTATTATGTTTGTCTGTGCGATGATTATTAAAATAACGTTTTGTACCTAAACCGAAATTTTATTAGAATGCCAGTGGGCATTTCTCTTTGTACAACTATAATGACTACGTATTGTCACAGTGTATAAGTAAGTTATATAAAAACGTAGTTGACTCCAGAAATTTTTCAAACAAAATACACAAAAATTAAACTTCAACGCTCTGTTGTCTCAAAAACTAAACCACTTAGGGAAAACATATTCTTTTCATGAAACCACTTTTAGAAAAATATATCCTTTTGTTTTGAAATTACTTAGGAAACACCCAGTATACGGTTTATTATTAGCATTCATAATATCAAATAATTGCAAGCACAGTAGATAGGAGATAGATTTGTTAAGATTGGAGGATTGCAGAATAGCGATTTCCATTAGTATCAAATAGCAATCAATTCTCATCATCAATTCTGTAATTTAAGACAAATAATATTAATTGAAATATAATTGACAGGTATTGCTTTTAAAGTAGTTAAAAGTATTTCTCATGTATTGTGACGGCCGATGGCATCTCACACAAGCCAACCTTCTATTTTTCAAGACGAAGTAGTAATTTATCCACCAATTTTTTTATACACTTTTTTTCTTAGGTATTAATAATATTGCGGAAACTAATTACTCTGCGGACTAAAGCCATGACCAGCGTTGAATTATCCACAATATCTGCCCATACATTCTTTATTATTTTAGCAATTGAAGATTTTTTACTGTATTATAAAGGTAACTTAAATGAATTTTTCGTCCATTCTTATTAATGAAGTCATAGGTATGTGTGTTATTTTATACTAAATAATTATTCTAGCTGTGCTAAGGAACAATTGCAGATAGATATGCAGCGCTGGCCAGGGTTTCAATCCGCAGAGTAGTTAGTTTCCTTAATATTATTAATACCTAATAAAAAATGTATTTCATAACAATTTTTAATTCTAAAAACCTTTCTTTCTGCCATTTCTAAATTATTTTAATTATTTCAACCATTAGCATTGGAAATTTCAATGCCAAATATTTCGAAACCGGTGCGAGACAGCTACTTTCATAAATATACCTTTTTTGTGGAAAAAAGTTAGAAAATAAGAATTTGATACCAAAGATAAAATACCTTAAATCATAAGAAAGTTACGTCGATTTTAATACATTCAATCTACTGCTGCTGGCGCCCTCTATGAACTATAACCAATATGTGTGGATATTTGTATTTATTAAGAAATAAATTTAAAAGAACAAACTAAAATAATATTTTACACTCTGTATCACTTTAACTATCAAATTTTGGACTACACTAAGCTATAAGAAATATTCGCAATATTTTTGATACGGGAATCTGTCCGTGAATTTTGACACATTACCTCGGGACCACCCTATATGTGCAAATAAATATGTACTACTAATTTTTATACATTTAATAATTTATTAAACTGCCCTTTTTAGATTTGGTCAATGAATATACTTATTTATTTAACATACCAAACTATCCATTTACTTAGCATTCCTGTATTGGTAGCCAAGGAAACGTTATCGATTTTATGGAGTTATAATTAATGGAAGATACAATGATGCTGACTGTTCTAACAACACTAAATAGTTTCCTTAAATTTAATACAATTTCTCTCAAGTTCTATATAGAGAAACGAAGGCTCATTCCAAATAATGTTGTTTACAAGCACCAAACTTTTAGAGTTAAAGAAGCAGATGAAGAGACATGGGATGAAAGTTGAGTAAAAAAATATCTAGTAATTTATTCAGTGAATAAGAATTCCAAGTTATTCTAGCTCTGTAGTGACCTCAATTTATATTATTTTATTGTCGTTTTTATATGATAACCCGTTATTACGAGTATTAAAATAATAGATATACACATTTAAATGAAACAGAATTCCTCGTTTCATTTTTAATATTTTTTGATATGAAAGGTGTTTGTAAAATATCTAAGCAAAAACTTCGTATAAATATAGATCCGAAAAGCTTAGTAAAGAAACAGTATGATGAATGTGCACTGGCAGAAACATATATAGGTATTTTGTTAAATAATTCCAAAGGGGTTATCAAACTCTAATAAAATTTATTATTTTTTTTTATCTTCCGCAGTTTTGATTTTTCCATTTAACTATCGCTACGTACCCCTTTTGTAAAAATTAGTTGTTATTTTATCAAAACTGCCACAAACAAGTTTCTTGGGATAATATAATTTCATAACCCTTTTCTGTGAAAAGGCAAAATTGCAATCCAAATCCGTATCTCATTTAAATCTTGTTAAACATTTTAGAGTTTCACATTTTTTTCTTAAAACATTTCCTGCATTTTGTTTTAGTTTGATAATATATTTAAAACTAATCTGTACCTATTACTGGATAGAATTTACAAGATTATTTATGACATCAACAAAACATTTAAGAAATACATGTACCGACCTAGGTGTAGGTAATTGAAATTTGGTTCTTAAGAAAGATGCACATCTCTACTAAAAAAGTAAGGAGTACCTATAAATTCTTATAGGGTTCTAAAAGAGTGAAAGTTTTAACCCTTTTTAAGTTTGAATAGAGCAATAAAAACCTTTCATACTATAATATTGTGCAATGCTGTAAACTGATTGTATCAGGTTTGTGTCGTGAAAGTTTTCTTGGAATATTTATTAGTTAAAGATTAATGCCCATTTTTCAACCCCTTTAGGTTTACAGCGTTAAAAATGTGAAAATTTTATTATTGCAGGAAATTTTACCTGACCAAAAAATAATTTTGTTACGTTATTATGATACATACCTAATAATTTATATTTTTAAATAATTTTGTAAAAAAATAAAGTAATCCTTCTTATTTCTATAGTTTAGAGAATCTTTGCAATTGATGTTTGTATTAGTATCTATTATTTTTACTATTCCTGTTTATGTATAAATAAACAAATAAGTGTTAGTATTTCAATAAATATTCATCAATATTGGTACAACATATTATTTAAATATTAATACCGGTAACAACCGAAATGAATTTCTATTATCGAATATGTGACTGTATAAGGTAGGTATAGCAAAATTCATTTCTTTAAACGCGCGAATAAAATGTTTCAAGTGCTTCCAGGGTTGGACTTTTGTAGGGTTGTTCTTGAAGACTGTTTTTCAAATTAATTTAAAAATATCACTTCTAATTTTAATGGATTAGGATAATATCTTCCACGTATTCAATACATTTTTTCCAAAAAAGTAAGTATCTGAAACCATCAAGATCTCAGAAATTAAAAGAGATACAAAACTGCTTATTTGCTAAGGCAAATTTGCGCAATTTGGTGGTCAATCGCATGCCATTTAAAAATTGGAGAAATTCCGAATACATCTGGAGATATCAGGAAAGAAATGACATTTTAAAAATTAGATATAATTATATATTAATACATACATTGTTGTATAGAAAATCGATTTTTCATATTTCATTTTTTTTAAATATCTTGGGAAGTATTCGGAATATCTCTAATTTCTTAACATTTAATTGAGCTTCAAATTGTGCAACGTTGCCCTAATTTAAGCCGTTTCGTATCTCTTATAGTTTCCGAGATCCTAATGGCCACTCTCAAATTTGGGACAGGCTGTACATATGGAAAATATTGAATAGACACACCGAAAAAATTTGGTGCCTGTATTTTGTTTCATGGATATAAATTGTTTATTTGTATAGGGTCAAACAAATACTTATTTTTTGATACCAGAAAAGACAAAAATAAAGTTAATTTGTGTAAAGAAAGCAATTGTTTTCAGTAAAAATTAAAGATTATTTCCTTTTCAATGGTATACTTCTGGTGTTGATTTAATTACATTCTGTGATAAAACAATATTTGTAACTACTTGTAGGTATATTTCAAAGATTTTTTTTCAATTAAACAACTACTTAGGTTAGGTCAACAACTTATTGTTCAGAAATTTCAGGAAACAACTACGGTCTAATGCCCCGACCAGCACAGAATTACACTTGAAAAATATATAGCAAATAGTCAATATACCGGTTTCAAACTTGTTAGCCCACATTAGCAAAAAAAATGGAGCAAAACCTTTTTTTTCTATGGAAAGTCGGCGCCTATGATAAGCATCGACTGAGATGGCTTAGATCCATAGATAAAGCTTGCGTCTGTCAACAATATTAACTACCATGCGGTCGTCTTTTTGCAGCGTTTCTAAATGCAGAAACGACAAAAATTAACATTCTTATTAATTAATAATGCCTAATAGATAGATAACAATTAATCCAGTTAGCTCCAGTATTTTGCATTGGTTTTTCATTATTTCGTTAACTAGCAAAACTACATTTTCACTCATTACAGCCACTCACTACCGATAATACATATTTCCCGTAGGTACAGTTAGATAAAATGCCTATTTATTGTAAGAGAATCAAACGAAAGGAATATATAATAGAAAACATTTAATATACCCGCAGCAGTCTTGTCCCGTAACCAAGAAAAACAAACCGGCGAACTATATTGTGGTAAAATATCTGTACCCGACACATATACCTTATTTAATAACAACTATAAAACGTTTAAAATTAAAATAACGCACTAAAAACTGAAGAACACAAAACTACAACGTAAACACAGGAATTGAATTATGACGTGACAGCGACAACGACCGTTGCTTGCTGGTTGCCTACTCTGATCCTCACATTGGTGGCGTTAAGAATTTAATATAATATCGAATCAAAATTTTTTTTCGCTTTATAAATAAGTTTGGAATTTTTTTTAAAGGCGATTCCGTTACTTCTTAATTTTCTCTATCCCCTTTTAAAATATTTGTACTTAGTCATAGTTAACCCTGTATATTAGGAAATTGAGTTTCTTAATTTATATTTTTTCATTTATACCTACTAATTCTACGAAAAGAATTAAAATATTACATATTTTTCTTTTCCACATCCCTCAATAAAAAATATGTATTTTTGAATTACGTAAACGCATTACTTGATTCCAATTGCACATTAATTTAAATTAAAAAAATATTTCAAAACATAATTTTTATATAGATTTGACTAAATTGTTTAGGGAAATGACAAAGAAATATTTACTTACGTGAAAATAATTTCTTAAAATTAAGTTTTCATAAGATGTTCAAATGGAATAAATAAATAAATATAAAAAAATAAATTTATTTACCAAATAAATCAATTTACTTTTGACAAAAAAGTTATCATTAGCTACACCAAAAAATATTTTTTCCCGAGAATAAATTATGTTGTAAATAAATAGAATTATTTGCTGAAAAAAAATTTTTTCTTGCTGTTATTATTTGAAATTTTACGTTGCAACATAATAGGTTTCATACATGGCTGCCTTTAGAAAGACGAGATTTGTCATAATATGTAAAACATTCAGGTCTTTATTTAAAAAAAATATATGTTGATGTTATATGGCTCTGTCATAGGAATATACCATTTTGTAGAAATGAAAAAATGGCATATAAATTTTTTAAAATGTCTTCAAATAAGTCAGGAAAAAAGAAAATCGATTTTTTATAATTTCATTTTGTCCAGATATCTTGGGAAGTATTCGGAATTTCTCAAATTTCTTAACGGCATTTGATTGAGCTCCAATTTGGGACAGGCTGTACCTAGATAAGGGAAATATTGGATAGACACACTTGGCGGAAGTTACAATGTTCTACCGTCAAACTGTACTAAAGCAAAATAATATGAACATAGATTCCAAACTCCTTGACTTTGAGATATAGAGTAACCAAATATAATTGTTTTCAATAGTCTCATTTATTTTTCATTGTAGATCGATCGGTACTAGGGGTAGAGCTCCTAGTCGGTTACCAGGTTTATTAACCAATTATTACTAGCTAGACAATTGGGAACAGACGACATAACATATGCTACTTGCTCTTAATGAATATCAATCAAATTATAAAAGTTATTAAAAATGATTGAATGCAAATATAAATGGATAATACAGAGGGTTGTTGCTTCTCAATTAGTCAGTGTCCTTACAAAATCAAAATTGTTGTATGGAATAAGCTAAAAATTATAAAATTTTATCTCTGCACGAAGCGTTTGTGGATTCAATATTTATACTTATCAACCGCTTTATTATTTTTGAACAAAGAATCACCTATTGATCTTTTATACATTTTTTAGTAAGTATTAATAATGTTCTGTAAAAAAACTACCCTGCTGAATAGCGTTTCGACCAGTATTGACCTTCAATTACACTCACAATATTTTATCCATATATTTTTTATTATTAGATTTTGTAGTATTTTGCTTTACAATTTTTATATATACTTTAAATTCTTAATTACATTATTTAGAGAAAGAACTTATTCAGAGATTCATTTTTATTTTGTATTGAATTGGAACTTTAGCCTGGACCTGTATAATTACCTGGAACTACTCTACTTGCCGTGACATAGGTATAAAGCAAATACCATTTTATTGATTATTTTTTACTATGTTCTTCTTCTCCTATTAATTTTATACATCATAACTATCGAATTATTTCATAGGCATACTGCTCTTCTGTCGTAAACAATCCATTTTTACAGACATCAAAATGACCTCAGTTTGCATTTATTTAAAATAACAGTTGTACAAAAAAAACTCTCAAAAAAAGTATATGTAGGTATCTATATGCATGTACATTGCAGATAAATTTCGAAATTATTAATAAAACCTGCAATATTATTGCATTTTAAACAGAATCCTTATGCAGAATCATACCCAGAGAGCAAATGCTTCCAATAATATAATGTACATTAATTATTGAGCGCAGCTAAAAAATGTGTTTATAACTCCAAAAGTGTACAGTAGCCGGTATTTCATGTATTTTATGTATGGAACTTGCACCTCGGATGGAGCTCAAGATGGGATCTTTTTCCATCTCTTATCTTTAAATAAAGTTATCCTTGTTCGACATGCCCCGAGAGGCCGACCTTACTAACTTAAACATTGCCCGTTCGGCGGCCCCCAGACAGTATAGATAGAAATTTGTGTGCTTTCCCCGGTGGTATTTCTCCTATATTGAGCTCCACAAGTACAAGTTTGGTGCAGTCACACAACATATGTATATAAAGAGGAGGTGAAGATCTTCTGCGAGTCATATTTGAACACGTTATTTGCACACATAGATATGAAATATGTGTATAATATAATCTAGTTCATATCTTATACTTCAACATTATCTTTCACAACGTTTGTTATCGTTATTCCTGGCGTTTCAAGGACAATGAATCGTATTTACAGATGCACAAATAAAATTCACCCAGTAGGTGGAAGTTCTTATTAGCGTAATACTAAAATATAATGCTGAAATTGAATAATGAAAAACCGTGAGATGTACCTTATCACTGAGTTTCAAACACCGTGAAAAATACTTAATAATTATGCATTTTTTCTTATTCTAAATATTATTTATTTTTAGTTGTTTTCTGTAAAATTGTGTATTTTGATGTTTATAAAGGGGCTTTATATTAAATTTCTGAGAAGTTGTATTACAAAAAATTGTTTTTCTGAAGAATAATCTCTCGAAACGTCAAGAAAGCTACACTAATCACATGGAAACCATATTGGAAATTACTAAATTTCAAAGTATTATTTTAAATCGATTTGAGAACAAATTTGAAAAAATGAAATTCAATATTCGGTAGTCTCTATACAAAGCAAGTTATAGAATAATTTTACAAAAGTTCCACATAATCATTTCTCCCTTACTCATGAGGTTTGGTTGTTTAAAAATGAGACAGAGACGCTGTATTACAGCCTACACAGATTCTCTGAAAAATATTAGACTGCATCTAAATTTCTCAATTTAATTTTCCTCAATGTTATACCTACATAATATACTAAAATAAAACGCTTGATCCAATGTATAACTTAAGAACCACTATTAAAATTTGGCAAATCATTTTAAGTCACTAGATGCTTAGATGTACATAGTTTTCATACTCCCTCAAAATAGTTTTTGAACTTCTGAATGTTTGTCAGCAGTTCGAAAAAAATATAAAAATTAATTTTAAAGAATGTCATTATTATTGCAAACGATTGTACCTAGCTATTTTTAATTATATTATTATTTTATTATTTATAACTGGATTATTTCTTCTCAATAAATTTATTTCTTAAACCTTTCTATTGGAATTATGGTAAATAAAAGCCATCTGTAATTGTTAATTAGCAGTAATGAATGTAAGCGTTAATTGCCATCAAATAAAAATTACAGTTTATATATAAAGTGGCGTAAATATACTTTTTACAATAAATTTTATCTTTTGTGTAATAATATGAAAGAGTTATTGTAATTTATCCAGCATTTAGGAATCTTTAAAGTCGGTAAATTATACTTCTCAGTATTTTTTATATTTCATTTAACCATTAAATATATGAAATATATGCACTTTATTTAGTATTTTAATTTTGTACATAGGAAAATTTACAATTATTTATCCTTATCTTGGCTCCGCCTTCAAGAATAACCGCTTTTAAAACTTGTTTTAGTTGACCAATAAAAGATTAAACTTTAAATCAGGTATCTGAATATTTCGCAAGCATATTTTATCTTTGTTTGGGCATTTGCTTGAGTTGTTTAATCAGATATATAAAAAAATCATTTCCTGAGTTTTTATTTCGGTGTTCTTCACCATGTATATTCTAGTAGGTATTCAAGTAAATTAAGTCGATAAGAAATATTTCATGTAGATTATTCAAATTAAGACCGGCGAGCCGCATTTCTGATTAAACTCGTTAGGCAAGTTTTATTAAAGCATCCATTTATTGTTTCAAGCGTACCACTTCAATTTCTTTTACAGTTATTTACTAGACGGAACAAGACCGTTGGATACACATGTGACAATGTCATTTAAAGAATACAATTTTTCCAAACACGCACAATACAAGACGTCTCTGGGGTTTCAACAATCTGCTACCCTAGGCCATGTTTACGAAATGCTCATACCGTATTTTGCGTCATTTATTTCCCAGGAGGAAGTGAAGGAAATAAGAAAAACAAATTTCAAAATCCTTTCTTTCTTGTATTATATTTATAACTCAATTTGCACTGCTCTATGGAGAAGTATTTTATATCGTCTTTTTCTCTTTATGTTGCTGTAACGACATTCATTATTTATTAACCTTGGGATTAGTCTAAAATTTTTTGCCAAATTAAATTTAGCCATACCTTACTCACATTTCTACAGCAAACCTACTACTACTAGTGCTACAATAATTATAGGGATATCAGTAAATTGAGAACAAATACTAGTATGAGCCTATCGCAAAATAAATGAACAAATACGCACGATCTTTTCTAAATTGTGAAACACAGCTCTTGACTAGTAATTATTCAAAAACTATTGAAGATTTTTGGTCCAATTTTGTCCTTATGGATCTTCTTTAATAATAATATCTCTACCACTTATTATAATCGAGAAAAATAGCCCAGAAGTCGGAGACTTATGCAGCAGCGTCTAACGTCTAAACCGGTCGGCCACTGACCGACACAATCTACTTGCACAGTGTGTCCCATTTTAAATGGTCTGTAGAAATTGTATTTATTATCCGATTTCGTTCAGTTTTTTTTTAAGATGGAGTAGTAGAAATTCAATTCTGGTGCAGAATATTAAAAACTGTTTAGCGATTTTTTTTTCAAATCTAACTACGACACTGGATTCAGCATGCTCTGAAACGGTTATATATCTACCAAATTTGGTAAATAAATATTAATGATTATTTATTTATACCAATTCTAATAAAAACTTTGTCTTGGTATATATATATATGTATAATATTTAAAAAAAATGTTGGATATGAAAAATTAATAAAAATTGATAAATTAATTTTTCGGTTGTAATTAATCACATTAAATGTGAAAATGTCTAATTAACGGTTAATACTAATTAGGTATTTAAATAAATAATTATTAATATTTATTTGACAAATTGGGTATATAACCGTTTTAAGGCATGCCGAATTCAGTGCCGTAGTTACAATTGGAGAAAAAAAATTACTAAACAGTTTTTGTAAAATTTGACAGTGAAAAGAATTTGAAAACGGAAAACAAATTTTAATATTCTGTATTAGAACAAAGTTTTCACTGTTCCATGCCATTTTTACATAACTGTTTCCATTTGAAATGAGTCACACTGTTTGTAACATTTGATTATAGGCTAAAGCTGGGGACACATTACTCTGATGCCACGCCACGCCATGCCACGTGACGTGGTGTGTCATGTATTCTGTGTGCACATTGTTACAATGCCATGCGATGCCACGTTACGTTACGTTACGACAATTTCATAAATTTAAAGAATATTATTTCATATCAGAAGAAGGTCAAACTCAAATTGTGACTAGAGGATGAATACGTTTAAGTGCCCTAATCCATTTAACTAGAGTCGTTAAAATTGATTTTGTTTCATTAACAATGTGCTGTGAGAAACATTTGTTGTGAAATTTGTTTTTAAGCTTCTCCTCTCGTAATTTGTTCTCTATAGCGCTTACATTTTATACCCTACAGACATTTATGCTCGCATATCTTTAAAATAATAAAATGTTGTCAATATTTTCTATCATTTTATGCATGTGACATCATATTCACGTGTACACTACTACCACGCAACATCATGTTACACCTCCCGACGTGATGAAAATCTGACAAGGGGGGATTTGCGACACGTATGGCATGGCGTGGCGTGGTGTGGTGTAGCGTCAGAGTAGTGTGCACACAATACATAAAAATACATAAAAACACACGGTGTTAAATCCTTCGGACGTTGTATTAGATGGCGTGGGGTGGCATCAAAGTAATGTGCCTCCGACTTAACCAGTTGTGTCGAAATTAGAAAGATTTCATCTATCAAAACAGTTATAAAAAAAACATGGCAAAATATTTTGTGTATTTTGAAGACAAACTGTTTCATAATTAGGTACATCTATTTATTTACAGTGTGTTTTACTTCTCAACTTTGCACCCCGCACCCCTTCAGGTGAAGCTGTACAACCTACCACGACGACTAGTTTAGCACTGCACGACCTTCTGTGATTTTTTCCGGTCCATTTTTCGGAAATTGATATTAGAATTTTTTTATCAAAAATCTGGCAAAGTTGCCTTGCATCTTCAGCACCTTCTAAAACTTATATGTAGGTACCAAGTTTTCTTAAATTATGTTGAAAAGTAATTCTTATGCAGTTCATTCGATATTACAAATTGGGAAGTACCTATATTTTTAGTATAAGCAGACTTTTTTTGCAGGATGTTTTAAAATATTGTAATCATTATTCCATAAATATTGGGTACCCTGTTTCTTATTTGGGAGGTTTTCTGCTCGACAGAACATAGATTTCATTAAAAATCTATTTATTTTGGTAGCATTTTTAAAGAAATTAAAAATCAACTTCCGTCATTTTTTAAAAACTATCTCGGAGCAAGATTAAAGAATGTGTCCATACTTTATACCATTGGCGTTATAAGTTACGCTACTACATAAGTTAAAGTAATGCTGACGGTGCCCATAAATGTTGACGTTTGTCAAGAGAGCATCGCCATCAACGTCGTCAGATCTGACGAATTACACATTTATTATTCTTTATTACTTTTATTACCATATCATAATAGTTTAAGCAACAGATTGCCTCTGTTTGTGGCACACGTACATACACACACTGAAGGCGTGTACCTTGGTGCTCCCTAACCTGTCAAACGTAATAACATAGGCTAAAGACATTATTTCATGATGATAAAAATAGGACGAATATTCTTGTTCTACTCGTCTATGCAGGTTCAGAAAGTTGAAATGTGTACCAGAGAGAACACCCTCTGGTAGGTATACAAGGTGTTCGGAATATAAGTGCCTTTATTTTGTCGTATATATGATAAATTATACCAAACAATTTTTTTTACAATTGCCGCTAAGATTATAAAGGTTTTAATTGCCAGGGATGTTGTATTTTATGTTGTAATTCTTTGCATTTATGTAATTTCTTTGGTGAAAGTGTATTTTAAGACTTATCAATATGATATTGGTTTTCCAATTCTCAATTTAATTTTCCACTGCTTACAGAGTTTCGAGTCTACGGGAACTTTATGCAAGGAAATATCAGAAGTAGGTTCAGTAAGAGGAGCACTGGGAAACAACACAGATTTTCCGAATTTTTGTTCAAATATTCTTGTGTATGAGCATTGTTTTTATAACTAAATATGATACGATCTTAACAAAACTTGCAATAATACTAAAAATACAGAAAATTTCCACTACACCAACACATACAAAACAGATTTCTGTACTTTTCTTCATTCAGTATAGAATTGTACTATTTTCAAACTGTTCTGGTACTATTGATACAGAAAAAAATGATAGTAAAATATTCAAAAACACACAAAACTTCACATTCCTATTATAGTAATTTGTTGTTCATTCCTACATCAGTTCTGAAATATATCAATAGATGTCAGCCACTTTGTGATTTTTGTCAATACAAGTCTCTTTAGTATCGGCACTTATATTTCTGATACACTGTACAATAAAAAGGGAGCATTTCCAAAGATACCAGGCTATGGAATATCTGCCTTACTTCATACAAGTTCTCTCCATTATAAATATAAACAGAAGTCAAACAAAATAAGTCAGATATAGCTTCGGGATTTGCCATATAGGTGAGTGTGTACAAGTTCTCTCTTATCGGCATAGTTTTTCTTGCTTTGATCATCCTCAGTTTAATACGTAATATCTCGTAGTGACGTGGACGATTTGATTTTATTGAATAAGGATTTGAGATGCTCCCACTACAAATAGGCAGTATTATTTAGATCATCCTCTTCCAAAAAAGTAGTAATGAAAATTTACATGATTATAATCAAGTAGTGCGAAATTTTCTTCCAACATTGTAAAAAGTAAAAATAACTACAAATTGATACATACCTACTGAATTTTAATAGGTACTCTTAAACAAAATTTGTGATTGCACCTGTAATAGTTATTACTACCTATCTCTTACTAAAACATATTTTTGTAATTTTACATGTCTTTAGTGAATTTATTATCTAATCTGATTGTTAGAGAATGGTACATAGTATTTCATTTAGCATGATACTGAAACGATGATACTGACACGATAATACTGAAACAAAGTGGTTTTATTTTATTAATTTAATATAGCATTTGTACTACTACAATACCTAATAAAAAAACAAAGAACTACATAGTTTTTGATATTTTTTGGAAGACATGCTGGAGAAGCTTCTCAAGTCGAAAATAAAAGTATATGTCAGTAGTAATCTGTTTCATTATTCTTTGCAGGTTATGGAGTTACTTTGTGCACATGCACTCAAAATATCAAGCAGATGTACAATGTATAGGTAAATACCGCTACCCAAACTTTATATTTGTAAGACCTAACATAATAAATAACAATGTAACATAATAAAAACAATTTAATATGGGAAACAATAAGTTATATCACCATGACTATTTATTATTCTACCACCCACACGATTATTTATGAGCGAGTTAACTCCATAAATCTTTAACTAAAATATGATAACACGACGCCATACACATCTAGATAACCTTGGGACTATATATCCTTTTTCGTCACTGACAACAATTTTAAGAAACTCTTTCAAAATAAATATTAAAGGATTAAAATAAATAATTATGGAGAGATGCCGTAGTGGTTAATCATCACCTTAAAATAATGCTCCTGTAACAAATATTTCGTAATTGATACTGATTTAATATTGTTTAGCACCTTGCTACTTAATAATTACTTTTTCAGTGTAAATTTTAAGCCACGTATTTATTTGTCACAGAAACTAGTTGCGTAACTTCGTTTCGAACAGGGTCAAAGTAGGTCGTAATCGCATAACATGTAAGTATGAAATATTTCTCTCCGAACAATATTTCTTTGCGCCGCGAACAATTTGATGTTTCCATGTTCTGTGCGGTCCAGTCAACCATGTTAGGAGAAAAGTTTCACATTCACACTCTGTATAACCACATACTGTATCATCCCTTGGTATGACGCGAAAATACCGACAAGTGCTGAGAAACCTGCAAACCTCGATGCGAACACCCATGTTCGCTATGATATGACGCGACGAGATTCTGTTACAAGTGTATACGCGGCTTTAAGTTTAAATAGAACTTCATTTATATTAGACATACTACAAATCATTTTTGCTGTGCTCTGAGGCAGTAAATATTAATGTGTACCTAATGTAGATGATTATTTATTATATGACAAGAAACATGCAGAAATAAAATGACATACAAACAATATCCACCCACTTATACTTTCGCATCTCCTTCTGTTAATACATAGTAGTTTAATTTCTTTGCTCTATAAGAAGACAATCAAAATGCTAGACATTACCGGGCACCTTAGCTATGCAACCATCAACACAGCAATGGCATGTTTTGCTAGCTGTAGGAATTAAATATATTTGCATTTTTCGTACTGTCAAATTGTTAAACCATCGGCAGAAATGTGTTTATTATGTTGTATGGCTAACAAAGTTTAACGTTAAGAAATAATATCATTTTTAGATATTATTTTCCTTTGACGATGTTGAAGTATTTGTTCCAAATAGTTATTTTCTGTGGTATGTACCCGTATTTATTTTTAATACAGGTTTACTTCAACAAAATGAATTATTGTAATAGCAATAATTTGAAATATAAAAATTTGAAATAGCTGCTTGAATTGATACACCGCGATGATGTTCTGCTGTTAGAGGGTGAGCTTGACAGGATAATTGTTTTGGCAATTTATAACGACGGAACAAAGAACGAATATTATAAAATTTTGCAGCGATCTGTACTATCTGATATCTATCAGGCGTTAATATTAATAAAAAAAATTATATAATCATTTTTACAATTATTGGCAACGTCGCGAATTCTGGCGACACAGATGTTGGCAGTTCGAAGCTGTCAAACTACAGTTACCATAGGCGCCGATTTTCCGAGAGAAAAGGGGGTCTTGCTCCGAGCTAAAATTCCCAAATAATTTTTTTATTGTCTTTTAGGCCTCCCTGGGCATGTGGTTGGAGTTTTTATACTTACTGATAATTAACCTTGTATAGTGATATTTATGATAATAATATTACTCATTATTCATATATGAATTAACTAAGAATTTAACCTCATTACTTAAAACCTAATTTAATATTGTGTGCGCCGTCAAGGTTTTCTTCATTTTGATGCAATAACTAGAAAAACGCTCCAACCCAGCAACTTTTCCACTTTTCCTTTCAGGGAGATATATTTTATGGATGTAATCAGTTCTAAAATTTGTACCTATAAACCGGGGTGATCTACAACCTTAAATGGAAAGTAAGTGGTATCGTGATGATATATTATTTTAAGGGACGTTCTCTATACAGGGTATGCGTAATTTTCTATATATGACCAAAAGCAATAAAAAAATCTTATAAAAAGAATGTCTAAAACAAATAGTTTGTCTACAAATACATTTAAAAAATAAAAATATGTTATGAAATAACAAACTAAAATACAATATAAGCGCCTGTAACGTAATTTGTTTTTTGGATCCGTATTAATGAAGTAAACAATTGAGTTTCGGAGAAACTCATTAAAACTATAACGTACTGTAACGTTCGACAACGTTGCAATGTGTCAGACTGCTGCTGATAACCTAAAAGTGATATCAGTCATGGCAACCCGTATAGGTAGTCCGTTTCATTTTTCTCTAGTTTTTCTTTGATGTTTGTGGGTGTATATAAACAAAAATGGAACAATTTATAATAACCATATCCAACTGCATGTCACGGCGAATCTAGGCAATACTCTCGGACTACGAGACGTTTGTACGGTAAACGGTTCTTGCAAAGAACAGAAGTCACTTTAAACATTTGTAACTATTATTCGGTGTTGTGAAAAGAGCTCTAAGAAGACCATTCACAGTAAGTATCTCCCTATGTTTATTATGTACAAATACATAACAATCCTAAGATAGTATGTGAGCCATGTCACATATTCTTTGGTGTCATAATTCTGTTACCGTTGGCAAATTTAAAAAACATTTTTATATTCAAAGTAATTATGAGTATACCATCATTAGAGATTAGAGTACGTACTGCAATGCTTCTCCGCTTGCTCCAATTTTTAAATTTCAAAGCCTGGCAACCGTGATTCATGAACAATTATTCGTAAACAATCTTGTAGGTACCACCGTGTTCGCAATAAAATTATCTTTATTTTGATATATATTTCATTGAGCAAGCAGATGAGTACAAATTGCTAGTGTCACCTCATCTTTTCATAATAGGCAACCTGGTAATAGTGACCAGTAAAAAGTAGGTAACCTAACTTTTGCACGTTCCTCATGCTTTGTACTTTCGATGGTATTAAATTCGTTTGGTAAACAAGTGAGCGCAATGTTGAAAAAAAAAAAATGAATTACAGTATTTTTAATTAAGGGTAGTCATAAACATATTTCATTAGGCAACCCATTTGCGATATATTCGTTTATTATCTTTGATAAAAAAATACTTTTCATTCGGTAAGCAGATGGGTGTAAGACATCCTTAGTTGGGATCTTGTACTATAATGAATCTCCTAAAACCACAATATGAAAAATATATCTGCAAAAAATTGGTTACATCAAAGAATTATTCTTTTCGAACGGTAAGTACTGTTTCTAAGTTTTGAGAAATTATGCATGTAACGACGTTTTGAGATGTGGGAATTACGTGTAATAACAAAAAATATAATACAAAAGTAGGCATGATTTGGGCATAGTTGCATCTACTGCATACTTCATGGAGAAAGAGGTTATACGTCAAATCTTTAGTGAAGGACATAAATAAATCAATGGTATTCTATAAATGCTGTAGGTTGCGTACGACGGGTATCCTGCACTGCAGCAGTAGGTGGCACAATGGTAGGGTAGGTAGTATACGTGTAGGTGTAGGTAGATATATTTGGTAGGAGTGTATATGTATATGCCCAGGGTGCAACGCACAAATGACTGATGACTGCTGACATGTCGCATCATGTGCACTAGAGACTATCTATTATTGCAGTATGGAGTATATTAACAACTAAAATTACAAAAATCCTAAGCCATTGTGTATTCAATATTATGGGCACTTTAAAGGAGTCATCAATCTAATATATATTTAGTTATTGATAAAACTAAACTAACCGACAAATAAAAATAAACCCAAACTCGATTTTTACAGAACAGTTGTCGCTTTAGTTGACTGCAATAAAATATCTATAACAATCGGAAGATAGGTGAAACTTGTATTCGTTGCAATTCAACATAAACGGAAATTTTTAATCTTTTTAAGTATAAAACGGTCACCTGCTAGTGCATATAAAAATTAGTTCGAAATTGAAGTTTTAATATGGTTAAAATTTGTAACTTCCAAACTGCATTGATATTCTTGCATTTTTGGCACGCCCATGTTAGATTCCTTAGTTTAACGATGTTTTTTTGATAAAAGTAAATTAACAATGTGTACAGGGTGATATAAACAGTAGGAAAACGATTGGGTAGGTACATAATCAGCAATTATTCGATTCGTATTGGATCCCTTGCAATCGGGCCCAAACTTTTATACCTATTTTACAAATATTTCCTTGGACCTCTGTATTAAGGACGACGTATTCTTGAAATAATAGTGTTTTCTACAAATACAAATAATTTTAAACATTTAAGAACTCAATAATACAGAGTGCAGCAAATAACAGGAATATTATCTCATGCCACCTGCAAATAGCCTAACGAGGCGATTTCAAATATCCGATTACTTAAGTATTTGAATTAGTTTTGCAAATATCAAAAATGGCTTACGTCTATAGCAACTCGCCGCTGATGGACATCGTTTTAATCTATGTTGAAGTGAAAATGCTTTAGCAGAACAATTTCCCGGTAAAAATGTTCCAAATGCAGCTAGCGTGACAAGGGGAAATTTGCAACCGAACATCCATACCATGTACAGCATGTCCAAGCATTTCATTCTCGTCCAATCCCTTAGTATTCTAAGGGATTGGACGAGAAGGACCGCCACGATCTCCTGACTTTAAATCATTTGGACTTATTTTTGTGGGGATACCTAAAAAATGAAGTATATTGCACCAGACACTTGTGGATACTATTGGTCATTTACGCAAATCATAGCTGCTGCCAATAACTTGAATAAGAAATTAGAAAGAGGCGTAACCTTAATGGCGAAATGCGTATTCAATCTACAAGTTTAACACCCTGTATCTTGAAAACAAAGGCTCTAATAGAAAATATCTATAGGCCAAAATGTTTTTAAAGTCGGACAAGAAGTAAAGGCCTTCATGTTTGACGTTCCGTTATGTTATACCGGGTTTTACAGTAGGGGTTTTTTGGACCCGAGATTTGTCCGTCTGTCGAGAACTGTTGTTAACGACAGTCAATTTTGAATGTTCTGTGTGATTCAATGGTTTAACAAGCAAAGAAAACCCCCGTGAACAATAAGTTGTCGATAAATTGACGAATCTTAGAACCAAACAGCTGCTATTACCTAATATTATCTCGGGTCCAAAAGTGGATACGCATTTCGCTATAAGGTTGCGCCTCTATTATAATTTCTCATATAATTTCTCACTCAACGCTTACACGTACAAAACGAACAAGAAGCAGAAACATTTGTGTAGAAACTGACGCCCGTAAGACGGGCCCAAAATGTTGTTGTCACATCAGGTATGTCAAACTACTTTTTAATTAAAGCCGTAAATTAATTATATTAATAATTAATAACAATAGCGGGAAAAGCAGTTGAATTTGCTGTAAAAAATAGGTGTTGTAAAACGTAATACATTTCTTTCTCTGGAATTTTTTTTCAATTTCTTGTCCGCTCACCGACTATATGCCTTATCAGGTTTTACAGTGGACCAGTTTCGAGTGCCGTGCAAAAGTATATTTTTAAATCATTTTACAAAATTGTATTTGTTGAAAAAAAAAAAATGAATTACAGTATTTTTAATTAAGGGTAGTCATAAACATATTTCATTAGGCAACCCATTTGCGATATATTCGTTTATTATCTTTGATAAAAAAATACTTTTCATTCGGTAAGCAGATGGGTGTAAGACATCCTTAGTTGGGATCTTGTACTATAATGAATCTCCTAAAACCACAATATGAAAAATATATCTGCAAAAAATTGGTTACATCAAAGAATTATTCTTTTCGAACGGTAAGTACTGTTTCTAAGTTTTGAGAAATTATGCATGTAACGACGTTTTGAGATGTGGGAATTACGTGTAATAACAAAAAATATAATACAAAAGTAGGCATGATTTGGGCATAGTTGCATCTACTGCATACTTCATGGAGAAAGAGGTTATACGTCAAATCTTTAGTGAAGGACATAAATAAATCAATGGTATTCTATAAATGCTGTAGGTTGCGTACGACGGGTATCCTGCACTGCAGCAGTAGGTGGCACAATGGTAGGGTAGGTAGTATACGTGTAGGTGTAGGTAGATATATTTGGTAGGAGTGTATATGTATATGCCCAGGGTGCAACGCACAAATGACTGATGACTGCTGACATGTCGCATCATGTGCACTAGAGACTATCTATTATTGCAGTATGGAGTATATTAACAACTAAAATTACAAAAATCCTAAGCCATTGTGTATTCAATATTATGGGCACTTTAAAGGAGTCATCAATCTAATATATATTTAGTTATTGATAAAACTAAACTAACCGACAAATAAAAATAAACCCAAACTCGATTTTTACAGAACAGTTGTCGCTTTAGTTGACTGCAATAAAATATCTATAACAATCGGAAGATAGGTGAAACTTGTATTCGTTGCAATTCAACATAAACGGAAATTTTTAATCTTTTTAAGTATAAAACGGTCACCTGCTAGTGCATATAAAAATTAGTTCGAAATTGAAGTTTTAATATGGTTAAAATTTGTAACTTCCAAACTGCATTGATATTCTTGCATTTTTGGCACGCCCATGTTAGATTCCTTAGTTTAACGATGTTTTTTTGATAAAAGTAAATTAACAATGTGTACAGGGTGATATAAACAGTAGGAAAACGATTGGGTAGGTACATAATCAGCAATTATTCGATTCGTATTGGATCCCTTGCAATCGGGCCCAAACTTTTATACCTATTTTACAAATATTTCCTTGGACCTCTGTATTAAGGACGACGTATTCTTGAAATAATAGTGTTTTCTACAAATACAAATAATTTTAAACATTTAAGAACTCAATAATACAGAGTGCAGCAAATAACAGGAATATTATCTCATGCCACCTGCAAATAGCCTAACGAGGCGATTTCAAATATCCGATTACTTAAGTATTTGAATTAGTTTTGCAAATATCAAAAATGGCTTACGTCTATAGCAACTCGCCGCTGATGGACATCGTTTTAATCTATGTTGAAGTGAAAATGCTTTAGCAGAACAATTTCCCGGTAAAAATGTTCCAAATGCAGCTAGCGTGACAAGGGGAAATTTGCAACCGAACATCCATACCATGTACAGCATGTCCAAGCATTTCATTCTCGTCCAATCCCTTAGTATTCTAAGGGATTGGACGAGAAGGACCGCCACGATCTCCTGACTTTAAATCATTTGGACTTATTTTTGTGGGGATACCTAAAAAATGAAGTATATTGCACCAGACACTTGTGGATACTATTGGTCATTTACGCAAATCATAGCTGCTGCCAATAACTTGAATAAGAAATTAGAAAGAGGCGTAACCTTAATGGCGAAATGCGTATTCAATCTACAAGTTTAACACCCTGTATCTTGAAAACAAAGGCTCTAATAGAAAATATCTATAGGCCAAAATGTTTTTAAAGTCGGACAAGAAGTAAAGGCCTTCATGTTTGACGTTCCGTTATGTTATACCGGGTTTTACAGTAGGGGTTTTTTGGACCCGAGATTTGTCCGTCTGTCGAGAACTGTTGTTAACGACAGTCAATTTTGAATGTTCTGTGTGATTCAATGGTTTAACAAGCAAAGAAAACCCCCGTGAACAATAAGTTGTCGATAAATTGACGAATCTTAGAACCAAACAGCTGCTATTACCTAATATTATCTCGGGTCCAAAAGTGGATACGCATTTCGCTATAAGGTTGCGCCTCTATTATAATTTCTCATATAATTTCTCACTCAACGCTTACACGTACAAAACGAACAAGAAGCAGAAACATTTGTGTAGAAACTGACGCCCGTAAGACGGGCCCAAAATGTTGTTGTCACATCAGGTATGTCAAACTACTTTTTAATTAAAGCCGTAAATTAATTATATTAATAATTAATAACAATAGCGGGAAAAGCAGTTGAATTTGCTGTAAAAAATAGGTGTTGTAAAACGTAATACATTTCTTTCTCTGGAATTTTTTTTCAATTTCTTGTCCGCTCACCGACTATATGCCTTATCAGGTTTTACAGTGGACCAGTTTCGAGTGCCGTGCAAAAGTATATTTTTAAATCATTTTACAAAATTGTATTTGTAAGTCCCATGTACATTCAAACAATTTTTTTAGATACCTAAGTTGTGAATAACTGTATAGATGCAAAATAATTTCCTAGTGGAAACCACCCTATATAGGTATATAAATATACTTATTTGGGGAAAATAATATCTATAAACATTTATCTAAATAAAACCCTTTTAGATTGTATCGTAGTCGGCCACGGTTTCGAATTTTAGAGAACACCAGATATGTCTAAGATAGATTTTTTGAAAATGTATCTAACCAAAAAAAGTTTATTGAAATCGGTCGAACGGTACGCATGCGACAGGCTTGTTCCATTTTTAAGCGAGACATCCAAGGTATCCTGAGCACCCTGTATTATGTGGCAACGAAAATTTGGTTGGTAGAGTTTTCTGGGGTCCTGATCAAGAATTCGTACGAATTATTCGAATGAAATAATCCCTAATATCGGCATCATATTTTTGTTAAACTAATTTTATATTTGCTATACCTTAAATAGTTTAAATAAATATTAAATAGCTATATTTATTATCTTGTAATGGGTTATATTTTCCGTAACGCATAAAACAATTGTACAATCAGTAGATAATTACAGAACAATTATTTAAAATGGATCGAAGAGGTTAGCTAGATACGTGTCTTGAGGGCACTTGATGTACGTATTTATTTATGCTGTTCCCGAGAATGTAGCACGCTCTGGGGTCGTAAAACGTTTATGTTTATTGAATTACACTGTTACGTCTAGCATTAACGTCGTCCAAATGTTGTTATTGCCTCTACCTTATATATGCAGCGGAATGTAATGTAACGACGTTCTCTTAAATTTCTGCAGTTCTCGGCTATCATTATGCTACAGGTAGAACGTATAAAATCAAAATTTTATTGTCAATCAGTGCGGATCATGTAGTGACTTGTGGGATAATGATCAATACTGAGTAAATATGGAGAAGCCAATGTGAATACAGTAAAAGGAAATTTATTGAGTATATTCTAGGTTATTCGAACAGGCCAATTACGGGTAAGTGTCTCCAGTAAGCATAATAATTTACATTATTACTATGGCAGTACATAAGCCATAACAAAATGGCCTTCGATGGCTTGTTAACAAGAAAATACAAGGAAATTTAAAAAATGTTAATTTTCGACAAATGTAACATTTTTTAATGCAATATTTCTACGTTTTTTTAAAATTAAAACTAATTAATATTAATATAATTCCTAAATCCTATATTAAGGCATGTTTGTTTGGTACAAAATATCTAGACGTATGATAAAGAAATAACTTTAGACAAAATTTTAATCAATAATAATCTAAAAACAAAATTATGTAACTAAATACTATCAACAAAAACACATAATAATTGGCATATTCGAAGAATTTGATTTATTGTTACTGAATATTATACAGTACGATTCAGAACTAATTTAAAAAAATATTTTTTTGGGTGTACAATTTTATAAAAAAAAAATCAAAAAGGACAAAATGATTTACAAATACACTTCTGCACGGCACTGGAAACTGGTTCACCGTGAAACCTGATACGGTAGCAATCTGCGACCGGACAAAAAATTGAAAGAAATGCTCAAGGAAAGAAATAAATAACATTTTACAACGCCGATTTTATACAGCAAATTTAACTGCTTTTGCCGTTATTGTCATTAATTATTAATAGATTCAATTTGTGGTTTTAATTAATAAAATAGTTTGATATACCTGATGTTACAATAATATTTTGGGCCCGTCTTACCCAGTCTCTACTAACTAATACAAATATGTCAGTTACTTATCCGCTTTGAACTCGTAAGTTATTGGCAGCAACTATGATACGGTTCCGTAAATCGTCAATAGTATACAGGTTGTTAAAAAAAAAGTGTAAAATATTTCAGGAGGTAATAGTATGAACCAAAATAAGCAGAAAAGTCTTAATAAACATGGGGCCGCAAAGTAACAGTTGCGGAGATATGAACCACTATTAGTTTTTCAAACATTTTATTTTATTAGGAATAAACCGATAAAGGAAGCTTTTAACAAACAAAAAACAAAGTTACAGAAGATGTTCAAAGTGGCCTCCGTCCATTTCCAAGCAGGCACGACATCTTTGTCTCAACGATATTCGAACTCTTTCGAAAACAACCTCCTTGGTTTGAATTTCTTGACACTTTTGATTAATCCGTAGCTACAGCTTTTCCAGGCTATTTACAGGAGTACCATACACTAATGTCCTCAAATATCCCCAAACAAAGAAATCTAGAGGGTTCAGATCAGGCGATCTTGGAGGTCATAAAACAGGTCCGGCCCTTCCTCCCTATCTATGTGGAAAAGTTTGGTGTAAATGCTCTCTAACGGCCATGAAAAAATGAGCTGGAGCACCATCATGCTGGATCCACATTTGTTGCCTCTGATTCAAAGGAATTTCTTCCAAAAACTCTTACAGTGTGTTCTGCAGAAAGTTGAGGTAAGCAGCGCCCGTTAATCGGTTTGGTAAAACAACAGGTCCTAGAAACCTATCACCTACAATACCCATCCAAATGTTTATTGAAAAACGTGCCTGATGTCCAGATTCTATTAGAGCATGGCTATTAGAGAGCATTTACACCAAACTTTTCCACATAGATGGGTAGGAGGGCCGGACCTGTTTTATGGTCTCCAAGATCGCCTGATCTGAACTCTCTAGATTTCTTTGTTTGGGGATATTTGAAGACATAAGTGTATGATACTCCTGTAAATAGCCTGGAAGAGCTGCAGCTACGGATTAATCACAAGTGTCAAGAAATCCAAACCAAGGAGGGTGTTTTCAAAAGAGTTCGAATATCGTGGAGACGAAGATGTCGTGCCTGCTTGGAAATGGAATGTAACTTTGTTTTTTGTTTGCTAAAAGCTTCCTTTGTCGGTTTATTCCCAATAAAATAAAATGTTTGAAAAACGAATAGTGGTCCATATCTCCGCAACCGTTACTTTGCGGACCCATGTTTATTAAGACTTTTCTGATTACTTTGGTTCATACTATTACCTCCTGAAATAGTTTACACTCTTTTTTTAACACCCTGTATATCCACTTCGGTGCGATACACGTCATTTTTTAAATGTCTCCACAAAAAGAAATCCAAATGATTTAAAGTTAGTAGATCGAGGCGGCCATGGTACCGGTCCTCTTCGTCCAATCCCTTGGTATTAATGCTTGAACACGCTGTACATGGTACGGATATAATTGAGTCCCGTGTATGATACGGCACAATGCTGTAATACGCCGTGGAAGTGATAGACCTCCATCACTTTCACGATTCGGTTCGTTTCAAATTTCCTTCCTGCTAAGGCATTTTCACATCCTCATAAATTAAAACGACATTCGTCAACTCCGAGTTGTTACTATACACGTAATCCATTTTTGAAAAAATAATATAAAGACTGGCATCACAAAAACTTTAGTGCCTACAAAAAGTTATCGGATTTCAATATTCGTAATCGCCTTTCTAGAGACTACAGTAGCCCAGCGACGTAAAGGTTGAAAATACTACAACTTCAATAATGTTTTACTCGGAAACTATGAGCATAAGGGTTTTATACATTGTTTTTACGATATTGGCTCCATTTTGCATGACGCATCTATTCCCAAATTATTTTAGATAAGTTCTGAATCAACCTGTATATTATTACCGACTCCAATCTGGTATATAATGTTATTTCTTTAGCATTCTACAGATATTTAAAATCAAGCAATATATTATACAACTTAAAATGAATTTGAACGAGTTTAATACCATATTGTCTGAAGCTATTTGAACTGTCAAACTTGCTATATAGAGCAGTGCTGAAGCCTTTGAAAATGGTGAAAAGTAAAAAAAATAATAGTAGGATGAAACCCATTAGAAAAGGAAGAGAATATAACAAAAATGAAAGGAAAAATAATTTACGAGCGATCTGAGGTCGGGAAGTGGAAGGGGGTGAGTTTTTAAGGGTAAAAAACGGTTTACCTCGATCTCTGGCAAAACTACAAGTCCTATGGAAAAAGCATTTTCTGAGAACGATAACCATAGTAATGTATATTTTTTTTACACCATCAGAGAGTAGAGATTTCAACGAACAAAGAGCCCACCGACTTTTTAAAAAAAGCAGATATTTTGACGTGAGAATTTTCGATTGAAAATTAGAGTGCTTTTTCGATATTAAGTCAAAATAAGGTGAAAAAATAAATATTTTAAATAAAAAAAAAATACAGTGTATTTGGGACATAAAAAGGTGTTTTCAGCAAATTTCGTGGAAAAATTTTTTTTTGTAAAAGATAAAAATAAAAAACTAAAAACTTGGTTAATTGAATTTTTCACATAAATGTTGAGGTTATCTGAAAAAAGTGTAAATACAAAAGTTGTAGATCTTTTTATTACCTATAACTTTCTCATTTAACTCTTTTCCATAGGACTTATAGTTTTGCCAGAAATCGAGATAAACCGTTTTTTATCATTAAAAACTCACCCCCTTCCACTTCCCGACCTCAGATCGGCCGTAAATTATTTTTACTCTCATTTTTGTTGTATTCTCCTCCTTTTCCAATGGGTTTCATCCTACTATTATTTTTTTTTTTTGGTTTCAAAAATTATCGACCCTGGTCTAATACGTTTAATATTTTTACTACTATTTTGAGAACGAAAGCAGAGTTTTTGGAAACGTCAATAATACGGAAGTGCGCGTATGTGATATGTTATTTTTTACTTATTTGCTTTTTTCAGTGTGAGATTTTTTGGTTAGGCAAACTTAGTTTCAAAAATAACCCTTGACTGATCCGTTTGGCGCAAGGGCTTATTTAATTAATCTTTATTTTTTTTCAGAAGTGTGGCAAAAACCCAATAAAACTAAAGAAAAGTAGGTACCTAGTTAGTTTTTACTTTTAAATTGTATTGTGTAGCATCCTTAAAAACTTGAGCAAAATTTCAATGCAATAAATTCAAGGATAAAAATTATGAATTTGTACCACATTTCAGTGCAACATGTTCATAGTTTTTTTTTAACATGTAGCCAAACTTTGATTCCAAAGAATAATATTTAACTATAATATGGTTTATAGATAAATATCATATTAATATTTGATGTTCCACCAGTATCTAAATTTATGGCACCATTTTTAAGAACACTCTATGTAGTGTTTATTTTCCATAACTATGTATTTGTGTATTTTTGTAGTACGTTGCTTTAACCGTAGAATTGTTAGTACCTACTTCAATAAGATCTTTTTACCAATCCGAAAATAATTGATACCTAATACAAAATAGTTTTGGTCAGACAAAATTACGTTTATAAAACACTTTTTTTATTGGTATGGCAGAAATACGGGATTAAATAAAAAACTAAATAGCATATTTCACTTCACTGAAAATATATATATTGCTAAAAATATCTTACTTCTGGTTTATTCAAAAGTGAGAGCTGTTAAACTAGCAGATATGTAATTGATTCTTTCATGCATTGACAAACATTTACAGATCATAAAAAGTGGGCAATTCTTATAAAATTAAGTCATTCCCTAAAAAATAATGTATGCAATCAGAGGAAGTATTTCTAAAAATGTACTTTATGTGGCTCAACAATATTTTTCCAAACAATTTCTGAAATAAATTATGATCTAGTCAAAATTGATGAAGAAAACTCTATTTTATGAAGGAAAGCATATAGATCATAATGGCAAATTACTTGTAATGGAGTAAGCAATTTTTTAAGTATGCATACTATCATTAGAAATGAAATTGACGATTATGGTCAAAGTAAGCCATCAGCAAATCAAGAGCTCCACAAAATGCAATTTACAGACAAGCCTCCAACATATTTAGTTTGAAATTCTTAAGACTTCTACAAGTTTTTCTATATTACTGTGTACTCTGACAATAAAAGTATGTATATCTACTTACATATTATGGCACTCTGCTACTTAGAGGACGAAGTGTTCTTGTTCAAAATTGTTCCGTTGCGTCATACGTTGTAGTTACCAGTGTTACCACCTATATTAAATCCTTTATTACACACATCCGTTTGTACTGTCCTTATTAATAAACTTTGCCTGTTAAAAGCTCTAATGAAGCTTAAAATTACTCATTCATTATATTTCATGTAGAACCGCTATAACTAACACAAAACATGTAAATGAAGGATTAATTAATAGGTTTTGTTATTATTAGTGGGTCACATAGCCATCTATGTAGTGTTGCTATATTAAAAAAAATATGTACTGAAGTTCCAGGCAACCAGCAATACACAGAGGTGAAATAGGGGTGGCAGACATAAATTCATACAGTAAAGTATTCATTTCATTGTAATTTTTAAGGAATTTTTATTTTAGGTCATCTAAAAATAATTGTGGTTGAATGACTTCTGAGGGTCACAAATTCATCTTTAGAAAGAAATGTGTATGTATTTTTTAAAAATGGTTCAATATAATCAGTACATGGTAATTATAAAGACGGAAACTTCTTCGTTTTAATACAGTTCCATTAACATTAATTTATTAATTTAGATTTGACACTTACAGGAACACTTACTTTATATAAATTAACACACTACCAAACGTCTGTCGTTAAGAAAATGCTTCCGCAAATAACCGTATCGACGCTAATATAACTCGTCAGAACATAGGTACAATCCATTACAATGATAATGGCACTCCCTCAAATCAGTTTTTGAACTACTGGAAGTTTTGAGTAAAAATTTCATTAGATCTCTATTGGTAATGGAACAGCTAAGAGATAATGCTGAAAGCTGAAAGTAGGTTTCGTTACGAATACGTTGGAAATAAATGGTCAAATTCGTTTTAAAGAATTCCATTACCTATTATTGCAATATATTGAATGTGGGAGAAAGATAGGCTTATAGACATGCATATAAAAAATAAGAACACACAATAGATCTTAAGTTCTGATTACAATGGTTCTACTTTTCTTTCAGTAATAAAACAATAAAATATCTTCATTATTTTCTTATAGACTATATAGCAACAAAACTAAATAAAAAACGTAATAAACATTATAGCACTATTTAGATAAACACGAAAGAATTGATAAAATTAACACATTACCTAATTAATGGGCAATTTCGGGATTAGTTGCGATGTGTTAATGAGTTTACTAGGTAATTTAACTCACAGTTAGGCAATTTAACAATTGGTTAAAACTAAAAATTTATTCACTGTTTAAGCTATTAATAAAATATCGTTAATTATAATATTCTCTAGCAGATTAATAGTCATTTAATTTGTACTCCTATACAAAGTGTAAAGATAAAGATAAGTTTATAAAGTTAATGTTTAACCAAATGTATACAGGGTGAATTTGGAATAGATGTGTCATGAAAAATGGAGTCAACATCGTAAACATTTTTTTTTTTGTAAAACACTTATAGTTTCCGAGTAAAAAATGATTAAAGTTGTAATATCTTCAACCGTTACATCGCTGGGCAGCTGTAGTCTAGCCAGGCGATTCCGAATATTAACAGCCGTATTCACCAACAAGATTTACCTTTCTAACAAACTGTTAAGTCAGTTATCAGTCGGTTAAATTATTTTTTGGTATTCTTATCAAACTGTTAAAATGACTGTTAATGTAACAGAAGAAATTTGGCCTGTTAAAACTTGAGGGTTAAATGTTTAAAATTAGGTTATGGTAATTTGTAACTTGGAATCTATACTTTGCCTTGTTTTCCTGGATTTGTTTTTGTTATTAAAATCAGCGATTTGTTAGCAAACCTCGTTGGTTATAAGCACAAACAAAGTATTTTGGTTGTAAGACACCTTCACATTTTGAACCTGTAGTTTAAGTTTGCAATTTAAATGGATAGATTTGCACAAATTATATTTAAATATTTTGTCAGATGTATTATCAGATAATGAGGAAGAACTCCTTCAAGTTGTTAGAAACCTTATAGTGTAGTAGTAGTAATTTATATGAACAATTAAATGACATTGAATTTATAAATATTGTTATATACAGTATTGTTTTTTTTTGTTTTCAATCACATGTAGGTATGTTTCAACTAATTAAAGCAATATTTCTGCAATAAGCACTTTTTGTACGAGTTGCATACAATATTTTTTCTACGTTCATGTAAAAACCAAAAAATGTTTTATTTAGATGGCACTAAGTGTAGGAAAATATGACGTCGATTTGAACGTTTATGCTTGTCATTGTGACAAAACGCTGTAGTAAAATGACAGATGAATGCAATAAACAGTTTATTGCACTAGTGCAATAAAGAATCACTTTCTTCACTAAATATAGTTCAATAAAGTTTTCTTTTTTGCATGAACGTAGAAAAATGTTCTTTCCATTTTTTGTCCGGTCGGCTTTGACGTCTTTTCAGGTTTTACAGTGAACCAGTTTCCAGCTGCCTTGCAGAAGTGTATTTTTAAATCATTCTTGAACTGCTCTTTTTGATTTTTTTTTTTACAAATTTGTATTTGTACATTAAAAATTTTTTTTAGATAATTCTGAACCACCCGTATAAATTTTGATCCAAAAATGCAATTTTAAAACAATTTTTTAACATGTTGTAATTGAGCCACATTCATAGATTACACTAAATTATGTTAACCATCACGATTTCAATAATTAAATATCATTTCACGTAATTATTGGTAGGTGTCTGTTGTGAACGGTAGGTATGGTAGGAATATTTATACAGTTAGAGTGGCTGACCGCCCCTAACAATAGACCGGAAACGTCTCAAACTCAAGTAGAAAACAAATAGTAAGTAATTAATACGTCTGGTATATAATTAATTATTAGATGGTCACTATTTTGCTTACTTCAAATAACATGGCTAATATAAATGAAAATTTTATTTACTCGATTCTTAAAAAGCGCCGTATTCTTGAAATAGAATTTTCTACAAATACAAAAGACTCTAGAGCTTAGCAAATAACAGGAATGTTATCTCATACCACCTGAAGTAGGAATATATAACGACAGAAAGTGGTCCAATCAACTTTTTATACAAACATTTTTATTCTACGTGTTTTTCCAGATTTTTGTACCTAAAAACAACACAAATTTGACTTTTTTATTGCTTTTTATTTATTAAAAATATTCATTTTTTATTAAAATAATTTAGTCTGAAATACTTAACTTTTCAATTGCTACTTTACTTTTGAAATTGTCAAAAATCATTAAACTGATAAAACTGATGTTGCGTGGTGTAGTATAGTTGGTCATGCATTTTTATACAATTATATAAAGTTATAATAACGCTTGAAAGAAAACAGAAACAAACATAAAACAAATAATTAATAAGAAGAAAATTAATCGACAATATCACAAAAAAATTGTTGCAAATTATTTAATATTAACTGTTATATATCATTATAAATGAAAAATATAACGCAATTGAATGGCATTAACATATCCCAACTAGCAAAATGGAACTTTAAAAGAACCGAGTTATTTTATAGCTATCGAATAGCGTTGTTTAATGAACAGTTTGATTTTATATAGTAAATTATTGTGATAATTTTGTTCCTGAAGAAAGTAATTGTGTAAAATTGTTTTATAGTACTTTTTACAGTGTTTTATAGAACAAATCATTTTCAGTTCCTTAATTTTTTTATAAAAGTATTATGATGCGTTATACAACATTTAAAAATATTATATATAAGGATTGTAAACATATTGTGTAAGAGACGTTATAAAATCGTTGTATTAACATGTTTTATTAAGGATATATAAGGAAATTAATATAATTATTATTTAGCCTCGAAATGCGCTTATTTATAAAAAAGATTTATAGTTGTGTTTAATTTATAAAAATATTTCCTGTTTTATAAATATCTTATAAATCAAAATTGTGGCTTGATAAAGCAAAATTATTGTATATTCTGCCTAATCAAATTTTAAACCTCACCTTAATTTTAGTACAATGTAGGTATTGCGAAGCACTAATCAGATAAGCAATGATTTCTCGGTGGATAAAAATAAAGAACTGGACATTCCAAAAGAGTCGTCAAGAAAAAGTATTAACAAATTCTAGAAAGTAAAATATTCAGTGAAACGTGCCGGGGTTGAATTGTATTTATACTTTTTATTTTTTCTACCATATGTAGAGAAGTGTCACTTCAAAAATATTAAAAATATACATATATTAAATGGACAATAATGACGATGTCCAGTTGTTGGAACTCTTAATTTATTACCAAATAAATCCAAGGAATGTGTGAATTCGCTTTAAAACGCTTCATGGCTGCGAAAAAATACGAAAAACCAATACGGGAAAGTAACTTCTCGTAAAGTTTTCGATGGTTTTTAGGACTAAAATATTATAATAATATATTTTGGATCCTGAAGTTACTCCGAGAAAGTATATAGACATATTCTTTATCGATAGTTATTTTTCAATGACTTAAGTTTTTGGTAATGCAATAATTAGGTTAGTTTATTATTATAATTAACTAATAATACTTAATTTCTAAATTTTTTATGAAATTTGCGCATAGATTTTTTTTACATACTATAAAAGAATTTTATCATATAAAGTTCTAATTTACACAAAAATATTTTCTTATGTTTTATGTGGAATAAAATCGTTGTATTATAAGTGGTCATGTTTAAATGAATATTTGTTGGATGAGCGACTGCCGCCATCATGTAAAATCAGTTGAAAGCTTTATTAAAATTATATATAAAACATGATTTTACTATTTTTGCAAGATTATTTTATAACAAGATCATTAATCATCATTATACAATGATAATATAAATTAAAGAAAGAATAATTATAATATTTTTTAAATTTATTTTTTATAATTTTAAAGGAAATGTGGTCTAAACTAAAGCGCATCATTTTATTGTCACAAACATATCCACAGTTTATCAATAAAATTTTCGTTATTGAAACACGAAATTGTTGAAATGATAGTATTGTAAGTATTATACATATCGACCATTTACACAAACGATCGTCATTGAGTTTAGGCTACCCCATTTTTAAATATAACCACAAATAATTATGAATCTGCATTATACACCAATCTTAAAATGATTGGGTTTTAATATTCTTCACTAAAACATATAATGTATCTTTAGATAATACCAAAATACAGACTATAAAATGTTTTGTTGTATACATTTTTTATAGAACTGTTACATTACCAAAGTGTTTTATAAAAGTGGGTCCTTTTCGATTCTATATGTATCGTATATAGGCATTTATCTACATTATAGGAATCTGAAGCTCCTATAAAATTTATTTTATAGCAATTTATACAATCTATTTTGCTAGTTGGGATATAGGGTAATCCACTTGAAAACATATTTATTTGGTCATATTTTAAAACAAATACCCTGAAAATAAATTACAAGTACGTCACTGAACTCTACTCTGAGATATAAAGAATCCCTTAAAAGCATTTTTTTAAAATTTCGTCCTGTATCTCAAAAACAAAAAGGTCTATGAAAGTTGTGATTACAATATCTTAAATTATTTTAAAAAAGTAATCTAGTGTTGCAAAAAACCACATTCTTATATCTATTGTAATTTCTAAGACATTAGAACAATTGTACATTTCTTTAAATAAAGAGAAACCTTTAATTTATCTAATTTAAATAATATATGTATAACTGCGTTTACTTTATAATTCTTTATAAAATAAGGTTTGATTAGTTTTGTTCTTCAAATGTTTAGAGTCAGAAAGGGCGACAAACCCAACAAAAGAAAAAAGTATTTATTATTATTTAATCTAGATAGCAGATTGTCAGGCAAGTGGACATATTACAATGACTATAATAGATACCACTAGAAACAGCAAATATTAAAGAGGAAATTAATAACATAAAACAAGGCACTTTTCCTGAAACGATTCTTAGTTACACCGGAATATGTTCAATTATTGTAGTTAAAGCTGTAGAAATGTATATTATACAGGGGCGCCATATATATATGAAATATTATTTATGACTTTTTTGAAGCATCCGGTACAAAAAAATTGTTTAGACAAAAGTATTTTAATTATGTTTTTGCACCCTTTGATAACCCTGAGTTTGTCCCAAAGACAGTAACTTTATTGTCAAAAAACTGTAAAAGAGTCTACTGAAATGTTAGGTTTTTTCAAAAATTTTTAGTGCAATCCTATACACAGTTTACTCATCCGTACGCAAAAAATAGAAATGATTCTAAATAAGAACAGAAAATAGGATTGTGGCATTTGAAAAAACAAGATGGGTTACCATACCAACGAAATTACTGGCTTACAGACAAATTCAAGGTTACCAAAGTGTGTGAAAAACTTAATTAAAAAACTTTTGTTTGAACAATACAGTATATTTTTAAAATGTTGGGGTACATTATGTTATGTTTTGTTGTATTGTATTGCAGTTTATTACATTACATTGCATTACAATACATTACATTATATTATGTTACATTTTATAAGTTTAGTGCAGTTGGAATTTCATTATTGTAAATTTGAATGCAATCCATTTTTTTGCAAAAATTTTACCATAAAATAAAAAATCAATTTACTCTTTCTTAACTCCAACCTAGGATGCACTGTAAGCACACAAAAAATTTATTGTTAGCGTAAAGAAAGATACGTACCTATAGCAAAATAATTTTTTTTATTAGGTATACTATTGAATATTCTATTAATTCCGACAAACATTTGTTTTCGAAAGTTTAATTCTACTTATTAAAAACGTTTTGAAAAAAATCTTGATAAAGTAACTGTACACCACGTATCATATTTACAAATTATTTTATATACGTTTTATATTATCATGGTGACAAGTAACGCCTTTCAGATTATATGTACAGTGCTTTCGAAAAGTAACGAATAAATTCATTATTTTTTAAATTGAGAAGTTTTCGAAAAAATCCCCAGGCACGTCGATTTTGTTTTTAAAAAAGGCACTTTTTGACATACGACCCTCATTTGTGACGTCATCGTTGTTCTAGATATGACGTCGTCGACAATTTTTTTAAATAGCAACCCCCAATTTTGACCATGCCATTTGAAAGAGCGTGTCATTCTACATACATACATCATGAAAAATTATGGTGTTGTATAACAAAAATTTCAAGAAAATAATGTTTGAAGATTTTAAAATTTTATTTTCACAATACTGAAAATGATAACGATTATGTAAAAAATCGACTAAATTAAAAATTCAACTTGTGCACCATTGGCTGCCTGACAGTAGCCAAGACGATTAATAAATTCTTTTTGGACATTATCAATAACTTCAGGAGGTATACGATGTATCTCGTGACCAATTCTTGCTTTTAAATCTTCTAAATCAACCGGTCTAGTAACGTATACTTTGCTTTTTAAGTTTCCCCACAAGAAATAATCTAGGGGTGTCAAATAAGGCGATCTGGTTGACCACTCAATCGGCCCCCTTCTCCCTATCCAACGATTCGGGAACAGCTCATCTAAATAAGCACGGACAGGTGTTGCATAATGGGGAGGTGCACAGTATTGTGAAAATTAAATTTTAAAATCTTCAAACATTATTTTCTTGAAATTTTTGTTATGTAACACCATAATTTTTCATGATGTATGTATGTAGAATGACACGCTGTTTCAAATGGCATGGTCAAAATTGGGGGTGACTATTTAAAAAATCGTCGATAACGTCATATCTCGAACAACGCTGACGTCAAAAATATGGGTCGTATGTCAAAAAGTGCCTTTTTAAAAACAAAATCGACGTACCAGGGGATTTTTTCGAAAACTTCTCAATTGCAAAAATAATGAATTTATTCGTTACTTTTCGAAAGCACTGTATATAAGTACAATTTTCAATATATTTAGCAAATTATTGTTATGTAGAAATTTTGATTTGATATTGGGTTTCCATGGATTGATTGTGATTTAAATCAACTTCCCTTAGTATAATTTTGCTTCCTTAAGAAGTTATAGGTCTAAAAAGTACCCGTATTTCATATTTTTATTATAATATTGTTATTTGTTGGGTAGTTGAACCCAAATTTTGGAAAATAATTGTTGTGGTTTTTTTTTGTGAAATAAACACAAATATCTATTTGATTTTTGAGTTAAATGTGCATGCATTTTGAACGCCTGTGCCACTATATTATTCCTTTCAAATTATTAAAGATAGAGATAATTGGAAAATGATTAGTTATTTTGATACAGACTTAGGTTAGTTTTTATAAATGTATACCTATGTATACCTATTTAGAGAAAACTGCGTTTAACGTATTTGCTAAGCTTGGAAATCAATCATAAATTTTAAAAAATTATTAATTCAAAAGGTTATTCCAATTGGTAGGTTGATCGTTATAGCAACAAGAAAGAATGACAACATTTAAAAAATAAAAATAATAACCACTGAAAACTAAACCCAATAAATATTATTTACCTAAAAATATTATCTTTATATTTATTTTTGACATATCCGCCAGACATCTACTTACTAGCTGTAATAACTTGATTTCCAAGTTTAACAATGTTACTACGTTAAACGAAGATTTCTCTAAAATCGTGCATTTTTTCCGATGTGCAACAAGTATATCTTCTTTAAAACTAATCAAAGGTTATTTCAAAATAACTCACTTTTCAAAAAACTCTATACATCAAAGAAAAATCTGAAAGAAATAATATAGTCATATAGACGCTGAAAACGCTCTGTATAATTAATGCAAAAATCAATTAGATATTCCTAGTTATTTCACAAACAAACTTTTTTTTTCAATTTTCAGTACAATTACCCAACAAATAAGAAAATTATCGTAAAAAAACTAAAAACTTAAAAAGTACTTTATCAGGTGTACAACTTAAAGACGAAAATAATAAGTTGATTAAAATCACTCAATTAAAATATGGTGCATTATTTACTAAATACCCTGTATAGATACATAAATATTAAGTATAGAAAACAATAGGGACAACTTTCTGACTATGTAAGATTCATTATTTATTCATATCTTCGTTGAAAATGTTCAATATTTTTAGTAAATCATAATTAGGCATAATTTAAAAATCAATTACCCGTTATTATATTTAATGTTGTTTTGATATTGGTTTTCCATAAATTGATTTAATATTATATAGGAAGGTATTAAACATAGTACAGTAGGATAGAAATCAGAAATGCATAACAAGTTGGTTATTTGAAAATTTTATCGATATTGGTTAGTGATTTGAAACAGACACCCCATAAATATATTATATATATACATAACAGAACATATTCTATCAGAATTTTATATATGTACACTTTCAGAACTAAGACTATTTTTTAACCATTAATGAATATTTGCTACTTCATCAAATCTAAAATACCGATTCTTTAATTTCTATATCCTGTAAAACTTTTTGGGACGATAAAATTATAAAAAATAAGTGCTTATTCGTTCATCGTCTCGTCGTCAAGGATACTGCATTATGCATTCTGCTTGCAAATAGATCCTGCTGAGTCGACCATAAACAGACTGATTGTCGGTACATATGAACAATGTATCCGATACCGACGCCGATAATATCGTCCTGTGTGAAATCGTGCTGCAAATTCCGTTCTTACCGGCAGATTAAAAACCGGCTGCCAGACGGCAGTCTGTATGTACATTTTCTCGGAGAAAAAACTGATAAGATATAAGATGGTGCTATTGCACTGTGTACTGAATTATCGAAAATACTCGTATTATTGTATGAAAAAGCGAGATAAATTGCCAAAAATCTGGGTGGAAGATAATGGATGACCAGATGGTCATAATGATTGCAGAAATACAATAAATTTATATGACAAGGTATATTTCGGCCAATTTACGTAGTTGTTGTTTGTTTAAAAATAAGAGTATGTGCATAACACCAGATGACTAGGTGGAAGACAAAAAAAATCGATGAGTACGAAAATACCGATCACATTTCTCTTTGGATTTTCGCCTTTTACGTCATATACCGAAAGCAATACTACTGAAATAGTTACTTTAATTTGTGCTTACAGTTTTGTCGTAGAAAAAACTATAAATGTAGTAAATCAAATAAAGCATGCCAAAACTTCAACGAACTATCCTAATACTGGAATACTCTAGTTGACTCCTGAACAGCGATGTGAGAAGTAGATTTTCTATATTGACTATGAACGAATTTAGTTTGTTAATAGTGTATCTACATGTAAGTCCAACTACTTGCGTTAAATTCACTGGTAACTCGTTGTCAACTTAACTGGTCGAATATTTCTAATAGTTTTAAGCCCTTACTAAATGTGGCAGAAACAAACCTATTGAATAAAAAAATATCTAGATAACACCCATTAACAATACACCGTTAGAATATATGTTGAGCAATTCCGTGGTAAGTATCCCATATCGTAGGTAGTAGATTTGAATGTACATATCTTGGACTTCAATATAACAGAAGATGTAATGTAGTGGCAACCGCACTTTGCATATTTTGCTATCCCCCCTAGTCCTCTAGGGTTACGTGCATATTGTTTTTTGAAACATAAAATAATGACGAAGATTGCCAGAAGTGCATCCTGTCATGTAAATTTCTTGAAATTTCTAGTAAAATTACGACTGAACATCATGTGTCACTCTTTGTAACTATCTAGCTCTCCATCGATAAGATTAATATAGAAGTACAAAGCTTTAGTTTCAATGTCCATCAAAAAGTTCAGCAAAATGCGACAAAATCTCAAATGTCGCAAATACTTGACACTACTTCAAACATTTTTAGTATACTGTATTTAGTTCTACAAAAATTGATATGTGGTAAACTTTCCTATGTGGCAACAATGGCAGGTTGCAAATATGGGTTTTCTAGTTTGGAATTCTGAGTTCAAGATTCTATTGTATTTCAACTGCATTTGAAGTATAATAATATCATTTGCAGCAATAAGTTAAATAATACAAATGGTTCAAAAGCTATAGCTAGAATAAGTTATGTTACGGAATATGAAATTGTGGGGAGGGTAACTTAAGAGACTGCAGCATTTAAGCACCTGAGCCGCTGGAGAAGGTGGTCTCTCTAATGTAGGCTAGAGGACGCCACCGTTCTCCCAACACGGATTCTCTTATTGAGGAAATGGCAGTGTAGTCACAGAATGCATAGAGTACTGTTTCGTTTTCCTGTTTACAACCCCTACAAAGAGGTGTTTTACACTTTCTCGTATAAGAAAGGTACTTCCTTAACTGTGTCCAGTTTGAATACCTGTGGCCAGGGAAGATTCATGACCAGGTACTTTTTCGCTGTATCCTTGCAGGGGTACCCTAGGTGCTCCTAGGCAAATTGATAGCTATTTATTTTCATCCTACCGATTTCTAAGTTCTTTGTGGTTGTCCTCCTTGACAATTTCAAAAAGTAACAACGGAAGCATACTGGAGGGACCAGGTCCAAAAATATTGAGACCCGATGCACTCCTGGCTAGCTTGTCAACTACTTTATTGCCATTGCACTGCACGTATCCCTTCACCTAGCATACAGATATGCTGTTGTCGGTTGAAACCACTACCAGTGCCTGATAGCATTCCCATGCTGATCTAGTTGGTATATTATGATTACGTAAGATCAGTAGTGATTGTTTACTATTTGTGTAGATCCTGATGATTTTGCCGTCTACGGACAATTTCTTTGACGGCTATAGTTATACCTGCTAATTCCGTTTGTACTAGAGTAGCGTGCCTATCCATTGTCCACATATGGTATAATACCAGTCTTATATAGACAAAGCACAATTACTTCTTTTAGATGAATATCCAAAGGTGGCAGACATAGCATTACTTCATTGCTATGGTGCGTGTTGTTCGCATAGCTCCTGGCAGGCAATGATTTGTACCTAGCTGAGCTGCTGACTGTTGGACTTTCGGCCACCAGACGACAGCTCCATATACTATCATTGGTCTCAAAATGACAGCGTATATCCATATAAGTTATGTTATGTTATTGCAATAATAATGGCACTCTTTAAAATTAATTTGGCGATTTATTTCGAACTGCTGATGTATTTGTAATGAAATCTGCTTACAATTTTCATAGTTCTTAGTTCCACTCACCAGTAGAAATCTAACAAAAATTTCTACTTAGAACTTCCAATAGTTCAAAAAGTGATTTGAGAGAGTCCCATTATTATTGTAATAGATTGTACAATTCGTCATGAAACACATGTAGAAGAATAATATAGATACAGGATATTTACCAAGTACGTAACAGCAGGATATAATATATTACGATATTTGAAAAAAAAAGTTTATATAAACAACCTTGAAGAGTGCTTTTGTGCTTTTGAGAAAGTTTGTAGTTAATTTACGTTAGTAAAGAGCTACATTTCTATAGCCGAATTTCAAAATATCACAGACAGATTGATTTTATAAACCCGCATAATTTATAGCAGTGTCCCTGACTAGGATTGTAATACACCGTGTAATACAGTGGCAAAGAAAACATACGACATACAACTAGGAAATGGAATCTCGGAGAAGGAAGGAGATAGAGGTTGGAGACAATACAAAATACGCGATTCATAGAAAAATTCATGGATGGTATTTTAAAAATGAGCTTCAAGCTACTGCTTGCAAATCAGGTTGCTATTTCACAGGATGAAACTTTGCTAAGAATATTTGTCAATTGTATGTAGTGGTTGTATGTAGTGTATAGTGTGTATCTATAGTGCAGTGTATTATAAGTATTAAAGTGTGACATCGACGGAGAGCGGATCAGGTAGACGTAAGTAGATAGTGGTGGGCCATCGCCGTCCACAAGAAAAGCGTTCTTTTTAAGGTATGCTATTAAAGTACTACTCACTCAACGTCAACTTATTTTTGGTAATTTTGTGTTCATTGAGCCCTTTTCAAGTGGTACGCCTATGAAATCTTGTCCCTTGTAATCCTCACCTCCTTAAGGCCGCTTTACATTTAGGCAATGGAGCATGCATTGTAATGAAAACTATTTTGCAGCAAAATCTTTCGTGCAATATTGCAAGGTGTTATTTATTTTACATTTATGCAATATATTGCCCATTGCCAAATTAGTAAAATGAAAATGATTTCGATCTGCTGGTCTTCTGCAAAACCATCAAAATATACCGGTGTTGTGTACTGTGGTGTGAAGTTTCAATCAACCTAGAGCTTTAATGGATGAAATAAAAAAGAAAATTATTATGGTTAATTGAGGTTAATTCACATTTTACTTAATTCCTCGATGTTAGTTCCTTTTGTGTAGGATGGCAAAACTGAATATTACCAGAAAAAGAACGAGAATTTCACGTGCAATGCAATCAAATTAGAGTAGACTCTATATTCGTGCAATGGATGGAAATTGCGTCGGTCATTAATTTTAACTTTAATGCGCAAGCGCGCATGCAATATTTCTTTGCATGCAATAAGAATTGCATAAATGTAAAGCGGTCTTTACACATCTAAGTGTTGTAAAGTATTCAGTTCCTACTATTTTAAAACTCGGATATAGTGTAAAGTCAACTACTCTTTGAAGGCTTACTTAAGCGGAGTCCGACGACGTTTTCTTTGAAGAAATTATACTTAAGAATTTGTAATTTTACTATTTTAAAACTCGTGTATAATGTAAAGTCAATTAACATTTTAAGCCAGTGGCGTACTTAGGCGTGAGTCAGCCAACGTTTTCTTCGACAAAAATATACTTAAATAATGTTATTAATTATTTTTAAAGCTTCTAATAATGTGCAACAAAAAATATTTTTTATATTGTTTATCTATTCCGATTCTTAGAAAATTTGCGAAATGCTACAAACAACAATTATAAAAACGTTAAATTCCTACACTAATCAGGAGTGCATATTAGTAGTTTTCATCTAATGCAGGTGTTATGTACACAAGAGATATTAGGTGACCCCTTGAAAAATGTAAAGTGTTGTAATCGGGACTACGAGCTGGCTAAGCTTGAAGACCTTTTTCTTCGATTAGGATAGGTGTTGTCGATGTGCAGTAAGACTAAAATGAACTGAGGTACCGTCGTGCATGAAGCAAAAATTTTATCCACCTGCTATTTTGTAATTTTAGCTTGATCTTCCGAAAGTCGATGACAGCTGAACAGCGCCAGTTTCCGCGGAGTTGCTAATTGTAGATAAGTAAGCGAAGATATATAGAAAATGTAGTTGAGTAACTATTTAGACCTAGGTATTCGGAAGTGTTCAGAATCGAAACCCGAACAAACTTTATGTTATTTATTGCTGTATTGAATAAAACGTTTATTAGCCTGGCGAGCCAACTTCAGTGACCGCCTGAAACAAGTGAAGGACATTTTATTGCTTTTTGTTGCTAATCTATACCACCAATTTAAATTTTGTAGCTTGTGCAGTTTTCGAGAAAAAATGATGGTTGCTAGTGCTACCATTGAATTGCTCGGAAACTAAGACCGATAAAAACTTAGTACTTCTGCATCAGTTTTGTTGCTCAACGACTACTTTCAGAAGGTATATAGTTTTTTTTCAAAAATATTTGGCAATTCATCTCATAGGCAGTTAAAAATTTGTTGCTGCCTTCCGCTTGTCTAGAAAAGAAAGATTAAATAGTCATTAGTCAAATTACAATAATACTAGTCATTTCCTGCATCGTTAGTCGATGACAGCTGAACAGCGCCAGTTTCCGCGGAGTTGCTAATTGTAGAAACGATGAAAATAAACATTTTTATCAATGATGCATATCAGATAATCCGGATTATTGCAGAATTTTATATTCGTTCTTCGTTGCAAACTGCCAAAACAACATTTTTGCTCCTTACAGCAGAACACCAACGCGTAGTCTTAAATCAAGTACCACCTATTTAAAAAAATTTAATTTCAAATTATTGCTACTGATGCAATAACGCATTTTATGGAAGTAAATACAACATAATAAAGACATATCTACCAATAGATTGACAATTTGAACAGTACACATTTCTGATTACCACAATTTATTAGTAGAAAGAGATGCATCGACACGTTAGTAGATATTTTTGCGTAAGGGTTCTGCACGGTTTTTATCAAATAATAAATTGCCATCTACATTTTGCAAATAAAAGTTTTCTTTAAATGTGTGTAAATTAATACATGTGCCAACCCGGCGCTGTGTCACTACCTTTGACGTATAGATGTAGACAAGCTACATCTAGCGGCCATTTACTACTCCATGCCGAACTGACAAATCGCAGATACGAAACATTCTACATCGCAGTAGAAACCATTAAAAGCTAGCGACCTCTATTGCGATTTGGCAATAACAATGTGTTGCAAACATCGAATTCTAGGAAACAACTCTTCTGTGGGCTAGTGACCCGACCAGCAATGAATTACACCTGGAACACTTATAGAAAACAGCCTAGAGCCTCTCGTCAGTAGCCAGAAGACCGGACATAAGTATACCGATTTTGAGCTTATTAGCTCTCATCAGTAGAGTAAGATCGGGTAATATGAAATAGACCGGGTAATATGGAAGAGCGTCTATTATGAAGACAAGTGTCGGCATCTGAGTTTTAATTGCAACACTAGCATTAGAACATTCCTTCAATATGGCTGACATGGATTAGTTGCGCCGATCGCCGTTCTGAAGTCGACAGAATTTAACATATTTATTGTTTGGAAAGTTTTTAAACGTATATAGTCAAAATCTCATAGTGCTCTTACTATTTTGAAGTTTACAGTTATTTTATCAGGTGAGTTGAGACTAATGTTAAGTAGCATGTATACAGTGACTTAAGCGATATATCCGTAGAGATAAATATTTAGCGTCGTTTTTTTTGCGACGAAGTATTGCGGGTAATATGAGATATTCCATATTTCAAGTCCTAGAGGTATCTCATATTACCCCCTTATTTTTAGGTGTTCGTAAAAATCAATTCACAGTAAAAATTGACATTAAGTGGTATCACAACATTATTCAGTTTGGATTCAGATAAGAATAAATCAATTTCCTACCTTAATTTTTTTCCAGATATCATGCCTCCAAAGAGGAAACAGTGGAATACTGATAATATGCAAAAATCCATCGAAAAAATCAGATAAAAGAGTTTAGGCTATTTGGCTGCATCAAGACAATACAATGTCCCTCGTGCAACTCTGTTCCGTTTATGTACCGAGGAAGGATCACCAGAAACTGGCGTTCCACCTGGCTAGGCGCAACAGTTTAACACATACGTTTTCATTTCTGCGAGAGTCTGCAGGAAAGTACTGGTTTATGGGTTCATGAAGAGGCATAAGGAAACCCTAACTTTCAGAAAACCAACTGGAACCTCAGTAGCCAGAGCTCTAGGATTCAATAAGGAAAACGTGAACGAGTTTTTTGATCTCCTTGAAAATGCAATGATCGAAACAAATTTCCCTCCTGATAGAATATACATCGTGGACGAGACAGGGCTATGCATCGTACAATCTAAGTGTCCAGAAGTCATATCTCTGAAGGGTAAGCGACAAGTTGGGGCACTTACATCTGCTGAAAGAGGCTCTTTAGTGACTGTGGTATTATGTATGAACGCTGCGAGCGGATTTGGTCCGCCGATGATCATTTTTCCACGTAAAAATTCAAGTCAACAACTGAAGAAAGAAGCTCCCCCAGGTACCCTTTTTGCATTTCACCTGTCAAGCTGGATCCAGATGAATTTATTTACCCAATGGTTTAATCACTTCATAGAGAAAACAAGACCTGCACAAACTTGTCCAGTGCTTCTCATGTTAGACAATAATTTACTTGCCGCCACATACCACCCATAAAATGCAACCTCTGGACAAAACGGTGATGGGTGCCTTGAAAACTTTCTATAATGAGGAGGTCAGAATTTTTCTGCGCTCTGAGAAAAGAGCCGTAACCCACTACGATGTTTCGGAGTTATGCGGAAGAGCTTTTGCAAAAGTGCAGACAGCAGAGAGGTCATTGAAGGGTTTTAGTTCAACTGGCATATATCCGGTGAGAAGAGAGAGAGTCTTTGCAGATGAGGACTTCCTGGCTGAACAACAAAGAGAAAATATAGAACAGCATGTCGCCGCATATTTTGAAGTTCGTCAGCCATCGATTATTCTTCCGCAAGATATCGATCCAGTTTCCGCAACTGAAGAAGAAAACTGGAACCAGAGGAAGAAAACCAATACGCTCAAAAATAATAACCTCTACGCCCAATAAAAACAAGAGGAATCCATTAATACTTCACGTGATAAAGTGAAAAGAAAAATAACAGATCAAGCTGAAGCTGGTACAAGTGCGATAAAGCTAAATAATAAGAAAAAACGGAAAGAGCGATCACGATCATCTTCAGAATCTGAACCCATTCTTGATGATTACTCCTTACATGACGAGGCGCCGTTATCCCACCTTGTGAAAAGAAATGATCCAACCAATGATGACGTAGAGTGTATCTTCTGTGAGGAGAAATTTAGCAAGAGCAAGGAAGTATGGGTGCAATGCGTCATTTGTGGAGGATGGGCTCATGAGACCGGTACATATGGTGAAGATATATTTGTTTGCGATTTCTGCAAATAAAAAGTTTCTTCTACATATTTTGGTCTATCTCATATTACCCTACCTATGTATTCCATATTATCCGCCGCTTTTTTCGAGGATACAAATGTGAACCGTAAGAGAAAATAATCAATTAATAAAAAAATCTTATTTATTGGCAAAATCTCCGCTTATATACTGAAAACTAATACTGTAGGCGTATAGTATAGTATAACGTTTCAGAGCAAAAACTGGTTCCTAGCATAATTTATAGTGAAAAATAAAAACAGTATTCCATAATACCCGATCTTACTCTATGCCATAGCTGAGATATCTGACGAATAACCCTAGCTGTTTAATTACGTCTAACCCGACAGAAGAGACCATGAGTAAACGGTGTAGAGAAGGTTTAACACAGTTTCACAAAAAAATATTTCTGCTTTGTAAATCATTTTGGAAATATTTTGAAGGACGATTCCGTTAATTCTAGTTTTACTCTATTCTCTCTTAAAATATTCGTACGTAGTATCCTGTAGATACATTACACCAAAAAGTCTCATGTATATGTTTATAGATAGATACCTACGAAACATAGCTACAATTAAGATTGTACTGAAAATCAAACAATACAAAACACGTCTGTACGCGCGCTATGCTGCACACTGAACTTAACTACGTTACTACATTGTAAACATCAGTTCATTAGGTAGGGATATGTAGGATCGCCTTAAATCTTACGCAATAATTTTTGATAAATTTTCTGAAACAAATGACACTTTAGACTTAATGACATTTTATTTATTAAGTATATTCTACATGTAATTATTTTACATTACAAAGTGTAAAATGTCAGACGTAGTTCCGATTTGTACCTTCAAATTAATGGACCGTTTTCTGTGAAACTTTCTTACCGAATATCGTAGGAGCTTAAATGAATAACCGGAAATTATTCCTAATTTATAAATATTTTTAGAAAATTATACCTCTCCTGCGGCTCTGGAATAACATACGACATTTCAACTTTATATTTATCGCAAAAAAAATAAACTTTGACTAAACAAATTTTTACTGAAAACAGTAAGTGGGTTACTAATACAATAATCATGTAAACCAGCGGTTGTCAAACTGTGGTACGCTAAGACTTAAACATTGGAGACGTAGAAAGTTCTTATATTATATAGGCTTGTTTGGGTTCTTGATTCGGAACGATTCAGAACGCTTCGCAGTAGTTAAACATTCCATTTATGAAGATAAGTAAGCGAGGCTATATAGAAAATGTAGTTGAGTAACTATTTAGAACTATTCGGAACTGTTCAGAATCGAAACCCGAACAAACTTTATGTTATTTATTGCTGTATTGAATAAAACGTTTATTAGCCTGGCGAGCCAACTTCAGTGACCGCCTGAAACAAGTGAAGGGCATTTTATTGCTTTTTGCTGCTAATTTATACCACCAATTTAAATTTTGTAGCTTGTGCAATTTTCGAAAAAATGGTGGCTTCTAGTGCTACCATTGAAACTAACACCGATAAAAACTTAGTACTTCTGCATCATGTTTTGTTGCTCAACGATTACTTTCAGAAGGTATATAGTTTTTTTTCAAAAATATTTGGCAATTCATCTCATAGGCAGTTAAAAATTTGTTGCTGCCTTCCGCTTGTCTAGAAAAGAAAGATTAAATAGTCATTAGTCAAATTACAATAATACTAGTCATTTCCTGCATCATTAAAATTGATTTGCAAACTGTTCTCGACAAGAAATCCAAGTCCTTTCCATCTTGTGGAGCAATTCGATGATATGTTGCCGTAATATTACGCTAGCAACATACAATTCCTAAAAAACAATGTACATAAGGCAGTTTCCGCTTCATTTTCTATTTCAGACTTTTCAGTATCACTCGAATCTGATGCGTCACACTTACTGAAGTTTTATGTAGAATTAATACTGAGTTTAATTATTGGGGTTTAATGTTCACAAACGTTCACAGATTTCAGAATTTGTTTAAAATGTTTGTATAGATTGTGAACATCGTATCATTGCAACTGCTCCATACCAACAACCGATTAGAAAATGCAATCGAAGGTCATGTCGAAACTATTTCGAATATTTATATGACGATTTTACGAAGAATCATGTTCGATACATATTTTCCTATTCTAAATTAGCTATTTTCGATACAAGTTGCAAAATAATGCTGTTTTAGTTATACATGCTCTCATCCAAACTAGGTACTGTAAACACTTTATGTCTTTACTAATGGGGGCGTAATACCCTAAGAAGCGTAATTCATTGAAATACAGGTATGTAATGATTCTATGGTTATGGATATACAGTATGCGCCAAAAATATGGAATAAATTCAATAAAAACGAAACAATTATTTTTTGGGAAAAATCCTCGAACAGGTCTATTTTTAATTTAAAAAATACATATTTTAGCGTAAAATGCGATTTTCAAATGTCATTTGTTTTCGAGTAATGACGTCATCGATTTTTTTTTAAATAGCAACACCATATTTTTTCCTTGATTCTGAAAGATCGTTTAATTCTCTATCAGACAGTACTAAAATTTTGCCCTCTTACATAGGACCGTTTTCGAGTAAATGACGATTGAATGTTAGAAAACGTAAATCAATTAAAATAAACCAAAAACGTTATCAAGTTTAGTTTTTCGAATTCCATAGTTCTTTTATGGATCACGTAGGTGAAAATCTTTGCAAAGTGTCATTGTCACACCGACTTTCTAATAAGTATTGTAAGCGACATAGAAATTATTATTCAATTTAAAGTATTATGGCACATTTAACTGTTACTCAAAGAATTGAAATTTTAATTCTTATTGGATGCAGGAATATGACTAGAACTCAGCAGGAAGTTTGCGATTTATTTAATGAAAAATATCCAGATCGCCCTATCAGCCAATCAGTAAGGTAGAGTCTAAATTTAGAGAAACTGGCAATGTTGTAAATATTCCAAAACCTGGACGTCCAAGCATTAATGAACATCAGAAACAGAACATTTTGATAAGTATGGTGGATAATCCTCATAATTCTTCACGATTGGTTGCATTAAACAATGACACTAGTCAGAGCACAGTGCTACGTATCTTGAGGAAGGAAAAATATCATCCCTACAAAATTCAACTTGTGCAGGAACTCAATGAAGATGATCCCGATCGCCGCTTACACTTTTGCGAAATTGTAATGGATTTATATCAGGGAAATAGAAATTTACACCGGCAAATACTTTTTTCAGATGAGGTCACATTTTGTCTGAATGGTACAGTAAACCGTCAAACTTGCAGATATTGGAGTCGGGAAAATCCTCATTGGATGGCACATACCCAACACCCTCAGAAATTAAATGTGTGGGCTGGAATAGTTAGCGACAGAATAGTAGGGCCTTTCTTCTTTGAAGGAACCCTTACAGGACAGAGATATTTAGAGTTTCTAGAAAATGACCTTGTTCCAGCCCTTGCAGTAATTTTTCCTAACGATAATGACCCTGACATTCCTGACAATACCATATGGTTTCAGCAAGACGGTGCACCTCCGCACTATGTGCGCCCTGGACGAGATTTTTTGGACAACTGTTTTCCTGGGAGGTGGATCGGCAGACGCGGCCCGATAGAATGGCCAGCAAGATCGCCAGATCTTACACCTCTTGACTATTTTTTATGGGAATACTTGAAGTCAAAAATGTACGTGTAAACCACGTAATTTAGAAGAACAAAATCGCATTCGGGACGAAATACGCAGAGTAACCCCAGAAATCATTCATAATGTGCAAGAAGAATTTCTTCACAGACTTGCGCATTGTCAAGAAGTTGGTGGATGGCAATTCGAATATTTAATTTAAGTATAAAATTTAATCAATCGTATTTTATTTTACATACCTCAGAATTGTTACTTTTTTATGGATAAAATTTACGTTTTCTAACATTCAATCACCATTTACTCGAAAACTTTCCTATGTAAGAGGGCAAAATTTTAGTACTGTCTGATAGAGAATTAGACGATCTTTCAGAATCAAGGAAAAAAATATGGTGTTGCCATTAAAAAAAAATCGATGACGTCATTACTCGAAAACAAATGACATTTGAAAATCGAATTTTACGCTAAAATATGTATTTTTTAAATTAAAAATCGACTTGTTCGAGGATTTTTCCCAAAAAATCATTGTTTCGTTTTTATTGAATTTATTCCATACTTTTGGCGCATACTGTATACAATATATAATTTCTTCTTGCTAGTTTTGAGACAGAAATTATCTGTTTAACGTCTCTAGAACATACCAAAGTTGCCCTTCTAAAATCTATTTTTTTTTTGTAACTGCTATTTACTCTCGGGTCAACTTAAAAGCTATCTTTCAAAATTTGTTAGATATTTTGTTCATTATCTCACAACTCAAAGTAATAACTGATATTTCTAATCCTTCCACCTTCCATTTATGACGATGAGTCACAGTAGGTCAGTTTACAAACAACATTTCCAATGCTTTCTTGTACCTATATTAATAATTTGATATTTTAAGACATGATAAATATTTTATTAAAAATTATACTTTCAAATTTTGCTCCTCTGTAGGTATAAATTTCCTTCAGCAAATTTTTTACAAAAATTCTGACAATGTTATACCTATTCAAAAATAGACCGTACCAACTTGAAATTTTCATAACAACTTTCAGTACTATCGAATTTACATTTTTTCACTTCTCATGTCTCATATATTAGGTATCTTATTATGAAATAAATTAGGAATATTCAAAATTTATAACAAATATTTTTGTTGTATCCCATTTTTTATATTTGTGTTTTTAAATAAGATAAGTACACATTTTATGTAGGTATTTAACATAAATTTCAAAACTACATTGGCACCCAAACATGTATAAAAGAAGATAATTCGATATCTGATTCTTAGTTATAGGCACCTTAAAATATGTGCAGATTAGGTACCTAAGTTTTCTTATTTTTTGTCTGGAAAATGCATTTTATAAGTATAAAAGTTTTATCCTCAATGTCAATTTCATTTACCTACACAGAGAAGTAAACAGAACGTTTTATCTAACAATTTCATAAATATTAAAAAAATCTTATAGACGCATGTTATTATTCATGAATCTACTCAGTATTTACTTCAAGTGCTGAATATTTTAATTAAAAAAATCAGCTTCAATCAGCTCAATTTAAACAGCTCTTCAATCTTTGTGTCGGTCTATTTATCAATTTTTGTGTAGTCTACGAACTGGGATATAGTAATGTTAAAATGAGGCTAAGGTTGGTTATTTATAATAAGTACAAGGAGTTCAAGGGTAGCTTTGTTATTTGCAAGGATAATACCTATAATAGTCAAATATACAAGATAGCACAAATTTTTTTAACAAAATCAATTTTGGACAGAAAAATTATATAAGGATGGGGCTGAATAATCAAATACTAATTTTCGTTTGTCTAAAAGTAAAAAAAGTAGGTAAGTAGTGATATACTCGCGTCAAGAATTCAGACGTCTTAAGTCACGGCTGACGTTAAATATTTGTTTGTATTGTCAACGTAATTTTCGATATTTGGTCGCGTTAAAAACAATCATTTTTGCAATTTAATGCAATATATAATGCAAACTTTTAGTGTAGTATATAGTTTTATTACTATCAGTTGCAGTTTCTTAAATATTTTGATAACAATATAATGAATTATCATTTGTTCGTATGACGTAAGTTTGTTTGAATTCTTGTCGCGAGTATACAATGTGTCCCACTTTTCATGGAGCCACCCTGGTATCTCGCTCAACTGATATCCGAATACTTTGAAACTTTCGTGGTGACTATAGTCAGAAGCGTCCGATTGTAAAATGGAGAAAGGGGATCGATTTTTCAAAAAAAGAGCGATTTTTTTAGAAGAAAACTAGCAAGATATTCTTTAGCAGCTTTAGCTTCAGCACCTTTAGAAATCCCCTTGTACAACATTACATAGTTGTGGATTCAAAGATGCTTGAGATATGGATCGTCGAAAATCTATTTTTTTTTTCAATTTAAAATAATTTGTATCTGTAAAACAGGCTTTCAAATGAAAAAAATGTATTTTTTGTTTTTCGTTCAGAATAATGGTATCTACTGGTATGAAATGATTCTCCAACAAAATAATAATACAATCTTTTGTTTTCATGGCTTATTTAGGTTTTTATTGAAGATTATTTGTTAGAAAAATGGTAGGTATGTACCTATGTACAAATTATAAATTTTGTCCTATTAAAAAAATATTCTTTTGTTGTAAAATCATTTCTTACCAGTGCAATATATTAACAACAATAAATAATACATTTTTTTTCAAATATTGCAACTCTGAAGCAAAAATCAGTTTTTAATGGGAGTGGCTGAAACTTTTTTTTCATATACCTAAATTGATCATGTATTGTGTTCACCAATTTTTTAACTATTTTGTTATTATTAAATCGCCACAAACGCGAAAAAAACTAATCAGACGAAACATAACTCATAAATGATAAATATATTATATATAGGACGGTACATTTTTCACAGTTCACCTTTGGCATCTCGGAAACCGTAAAATATACAAGGTGGCTAAAATTAGAACATAGTAGTGCTTTTTGGTGGCCATTAAGATAAACCAAACAGATCTAAGATATCTGCTGCTATTACTGAAATATTATGAAAACATTGAAAATAGCGATTTTAGAAAATACCGTCTATCGTCATTATTTCTCAATAAAAACAGCTGAAATTTGGCACAGCGGAATAAAAAATATAGGAGAAATCGATTACGGCCACTAGTTTTAATTATGCAACATTAAATTGTTTTATTTTCTCTTATGAACGCCATATTGGATCGTAACAAATGTAGAATAAAATTACAAATATGTCAATATAGTTTATTTTATTTATTTTATTTTTATTTTAAGAATACACTGCCCGGACAGACTAAATCCAATTATAGGGTAGGGGAAAAATACAATAATGTATACTTAAACAACTAAGCAAACAATCAACAAGTAAACACAACAAGTAATACATTATGTCATAACACAACAAATACAAGCCAGCATACAGTTAACAATTCCAAATATTGTAATCCAAATCACAATAGATTAATTAGACTGCAAACCAATTTAAAACACAACGTCTTATGTCATTAACAGAACAAGAAAAGATATCTAGATCCAATTCATAGCACATATAGTTAGTACATGCAGTATAAATAGGAGAATACTTTATTTTATTAATGGTATAGGCAAAACCTATTGAATTTAATTTCTTTGTGAATGTCATTACGCCACATTTTGCAAAATTCAGCGCGGCAATTTGTTCTCTTGGCATCATAAACCATCCTTTGTAAGATCTTCTTGTAAAAGGTAACAATCATCAAGTGAGTTCATCTGTGCAACTATCTTTAAATCGTCAGCATACAACAGAGCACTCACATGACGTACAAACATCATTTATAAACATAATAAATAACAAAGGTCCCAAAACTAATTCCTGTGGGACACCAGATATAGCGTATATATCTGTGGATTAATAACCAAAGTAATTAACATTTAGGACTCTATTTGCTAAATATGACTCAAAGAAAGCTAAAAAATTAGAATTTAAACCAAAACATGACAACTTGCTCAATAACAGACCATGATCCAATCTATCGAAGGCCTTTGAAAGGTCCGTATAGACTACATCAACCTGACCACTCTAGTCCAACACATTAGCAATGAAATGAGTAACATTAGCAATGAAATGAGTAACATTCAACAAGTTGGATGTTGTAGATCTACCGGATATAAATCCATGCTGAAAAACGGATAACCTTGATTTTACTTGGGAAGAATTTAGGTTAGACCAGTCGATATCACACAAATCCTGATACAAAGTGTTTAAGTCAGCTTTCTTGATGTTAAACCTAGAATTGAATTTACGATTGAATTAGTTATATTAGCTTTAATGTAAAAAAAATCAACGGAGGGTGATGGGCATCATCTGGTACTAAACAGTTCTCAGATTTACTAACAGTAACTGGCAACCTACTCAAGACCAAGTTTAAAACTCTTTGGTGCAAGTTTAATACATTATTATACTGCTGAAGATCCAAGAGATTACAAAGATTAATTACAGAGTTAACGTAATTATTTGAGACTTGACCGCTGGACATATAATTTATAAAACATGGAATATTAAGGTCACCCAATATTAGTAAATTGTCTAATTTAAAAAATTACAATTAGTTGTTATAGCATCAAAAATCAATTCATAGATTTCTGCACTGGTTTTAGGTGGAATATATAATACTAGCACGTATAACGAACTATAAGAAAAAATAATCTTGATACCAATAACATCTATTTGGGGACATATAATGATAATATTGCTAGTACATATCAAATAACATAGCAGAATATGATTTATTCAAAGCTATAAGGACCCCTCCGCCTCTATTAGCATCTATCAAATCAAAGTTTCTATATATAACACTATTATTTTATTTGAAGAATAACCCATAGAACAATAATTTAAAACTAATTATTCTTGACATAAAAATCAACCAACATTTTGACAGATTCGACATTTGGTAACTTCATTTTTATTGTTGGAAGCCACCTCTCAGAAGTATTTAAATATTTTAAGGACGAAAATGGAGAATGCACTGATAAAATCTTCCATTAAATAAAGTAGAAATTTAGAAATGGTTCAGCAAAATAACACAAGGCCACATAATTTTGTAATGATGTTCCAATATTTAAATCGACGCTTTCCAAAAACATATTATATAATTGGATTTGCACTCATGAATCTATTGCTTGGCCTCCACGATGTCCATGTAAATTTTTTTTTTTTGAGATACTCGAACAGATCTCACAGAAAATATAGCAGTTTTACGTTACAGAACGTCTGTTGCTTTTTGGTTTATTTCAAAACGTTGTGGGTAACATCAGTTAAAGATCTTAACTTAGTGTGCGAGGAAATGACGTCACTTGAAAGTATTTATGTAGGATTTGTAGAATATTTGCGTATTTTGTTTGGTTAATTAATAATTTTTTTTACGTCAAAAATACCTAGATTTTTATTTAAATTACTATGTATATATTTTAATTATATGGATAATTCTTCAATTAAAATAGTAGCGTTAGATATCAACGTGTTCATAATTTTATGGTACATCTGATGCTGTCAATATTCAATATAGAAAAACAGTTGAATGTTGCAGTTTTATTGGCGAAAATTGATCTCTCGTATGTTCTTACACTCTGTATTAACTTTCAGCTCTTCCTGTTGAGAAATACTGACGTTAGATGGCATTCTCTAAAATCGCTATTCTATTTCACAATATTTTAGTAACGGCACCAGATATCTGCTTGGTTTATCTTAAGAGTGCTCTACGCCATTTAACCGAGGTCGAGCTGAATTTCCTTGTTCTTTACGCATCTGTTGAACTATATTCTTGGTAGCATATTTCTAAATTGTAGTAGTTTCGAATTTACGAAATACTTTTTGGAAAGATTTTATACGTAAAAAATGTTTATTTGTTAATCAAACAGGGTGGAAAGATGGTCATTTTTTGTTCTAGTCAAAAAAAATTAAAACATGTAATTGTTTTACATAAAAATGGATAACTTTGCATTGTGTAAACATTAATTCTAAAGCTACTTACCAAAAATGAATCATTATGACAAGTACGAAGCTCAAAATTAGTAGTTTACTAATGACAATATGCTGGCATATAAAATAATAGCCACGTATATAAAAAACAGATTGGTAACAGAGGTGGAGGATACAATAGGGTCATATCAATGTGGCTTTAGTCAAGGCAGAAATACAATACATCAGGTTTTCACTTTGCAAGAAATTCACGTAGAACTAACCTTAGTTTTAATAGGTTAAGATAAGGCGCAACTGTTTCTAATTTGGGCACGCTGTATTATTTATGGTTTCCGAGATGCCAATGGTGAGCCATAAAAATCGGACCACCTTGTATAGATAGATACTATATAGATATCCAGTCCCTGTTTGTTCAATATATCTACATAAATTACACATCACCTGACCTCCTATTAAGGTTATTACCTTCAATACTTTCAAGAAAAACTGTATAAACTTGCAATAAGAGACCACAGGTACATATTTCCAATGGAAAGAAATATAGAACGGAACATGGCGATCAGCAGATAGGAAATCAATAACCCAAATAGATCACATTATAAGAGAAAAACCGGAGGTAAAATTCATTAAGAATGTAAAAATTTACAGAGGTTTAGACGCAGATTCGGTTCACTTTATGGTATAAGCAAAACTAGAACAATAGTTATCCGAAGGCTATATAGCTATATTAGAACAAATAGAAGAGAACTCGAGAAATAATAAGATTAGAGGCCCATATAAAGGCTTGAATGAGAGAAGAGAATATCAGCCAAGACCAGTGTTCTAAAAAGACAAAAATGAAAAGATATTTGCGGGAAATGATTAAATAATGAACAGGTGGAAAGGATATAGTGAAGAGTTATTAAATGAAGATGACACCAATAAAACGGAAAGGGACGAAAACAATAGATTGCTAGGGAAAGGTAATATGGTGCCAACGCCAAGTAAAGAAGAAATTAAAGAAATAATTTCAAAATAATAACAGCCCAGAAAGTGACAAGTGATAGCTGAACTATTTCAATATGTGACATATAAAATAATAGCCACATATATAAAAAACAGATTGGTAACAGAGGTGGAGGATACAATAGGGTCATATCAATGTGGCTTTAGTCAAGGAAGAAATACAATACACCAGGTTTTCACTTTGCAAGAAATTCAGGTAGAACTAACCTTAGTTTTAATTGTAGACTATAAACAAGCGCGTGACAAAATAAAAAGAAAAAAACTATATAAAATTTTGGAAGAATTGGAAGTCAGCAGAGAGTTATGGAACATGATACGCACTGAAGAAGACTGAGAACAGAGTAAATAATAGAACCACGGAAGAGTTTGAAGTAAAAACGGAATGAGGCAAGGAAATCCTTCATCAGTGTTATTTAGTACTAAAAAAGTTATGAGGAACAGATCAAGTATTATATTATACTATAAAGGAGAGCAGTGTCTCTTTTACAGATGATCTCGTAGTGCTAGCAAGAAATAGAACAGATCTAAAAAATTTAGAATCAGTGAAAAGGAGACTATAATATTAAGAAGGAAAACTCAGTACATGGAATGGACGGAAGTTGAATATCAAAAGGACAAGCTTTTGAAAGTAGGGAAAATATAAGACTATACAAAACAGTGGTAAGACCAGTAGTGACGTACGTCAGTGAAATGAGGAAATAAAGCAGAACAAACAAGACTATTATAAGAGAGGAATATTTTTAGAGGAAACAGAAGAAGGGAGAGTCAGAAGAACGAATGAGGAAATAAAAATTTATACAAATAGGCGAGCGTAGTAAGCGTGGTAAAAGCAGAAAGATTAAGATTGCTAGGGTATATTGAGAGAATGCTGGATATAAGGACACCAAATATGATAATGGCACGAATAATTGGAGGTAAGATGAGGAGAAGGCGACTTAAGTCAACATGAAAAACAGAGGTGGAGAAAGATATATAGCAACTACAAATGGACAGATGGAAAGATAAAGCATGGGATAGATTAAAACAGAGAACGATAGACCTCCAAGCCATGGACCTTCTAGGTTCACGGAGCTAGATTATACAGTGCTTTCGAAAAGTGACGAATAAATTTATTATTTTTGAAATTGAGAAGTTTTCGAAAAAATCCTGGATCCTGGAAAATTAAATTTTAATATCTTCAAACATTATTTTCTTAAAATTTTTGTTATGTAACACCATAATTTTTCATGTATGTATGTAGAATGACACGCTCTTTCAAATGACATGATCAAAATTGGAGGGTTACTATTTAAAAAAAATGTCGATGACTTCATATCTCGAACAACAATGACGCCACAAATGTGGGTCGTATGTCAAAAAGTGCCTTTTTAAAAAACAAAATCGACGTGCCATTGGGATTTTTTTCATCAAATAAAATATTCATGGCATTAAATTAATATTTAAATAAACATATTTAATTTATATATCATGATACCATTATTACCTATATATATGATGCATTGGACGGAGTAACATCAACGATATTGATTATTTGTTATGAAAATATATGCCTAGATAATTAAATATCAAAATAGCAGTTGGAGTCATATGAGGTATCAATAATTTCAATTATATTGTGCAGGGTGTTTCCAAATCATATGTCGGAAAATGAAAGATTATTAGGTTCATTCCAAGAAAAAAAGTTTTTATTAACATTGGTCCGCAAAGGCACCGTATTTTTACGTAATATTTAAATGAATATTTTTTCCGGAATAAAGTATCTGTAAGCAATAAAATAAAATTTCAAACATAATGCAATACTGCAGTTCAATATTAGATCTTAGTTGTTTCTATTCACCAACAGAGATCTAATGAATTTTTTACTCAGAACTTTCGGTAGCTCAAAACCTGATTTGAAAGAGTGCCATTAATTATTATTGGATAGATTGCATCTAATATTCCATACTATGTATCTTACTATGTAAGTAAATACTAATGTACCTAATATTTCATACATTCATTATGAAATGATGTTCTATCAACCTCCAAGTACCTCCATAGTGTACACTGAGTGTGATTATAGAGCTTTTTATACAGGCTGTCCGGGAAAATGTGGGAAATCTCTCGGGTGTAGATAGGACATGAAAAAATAGGATTCCTATAATGCAGACTTTCTCTGCAAAGATATGTGTCCCTGAAGGACGCCGCTGAAAATATATTTTTCTTGAATAACTTTTAAAATACTCAACATAATTTTATAAAAATTTATTGTGATGAGCACTAGTAAGGGTCTCTTAAAACAGTGTCCTTGAAACATATTTAGCTTTTCTAGTTTATCAGGGGCGGACTAAGCTTTGCAACTTAATGCCTAAATTTTTCACACCCTGTATGATAAAGACTTTAAAATAATAAATTTTGGGTAGCTTCAACCTTAGACAAAAAAAAGGCACTCTTATTTATTGTCGATGAAATAAATAAAAACAATAATAAACGAATTCATGTTTCATATTTAATAAAAAGGGTCATGACTTCTATTTTTTCACGACAACAAAGTTTCATTTTAAGATGTTCAATCCGGAAAAATACAAGATTAAAAAAACGCAGTGGAGTACATCTTATTGAAAGATTTTATAAGAAGGTTCAACATGCGAACATAGGTCGAACTTTTTCTCGTGAACGATTAATTTTATCGACAATAAACAAGAGTCTAACGTTGAAGCTACCCAGAATAATTATTTTAAAGTCTTTATCATATAGAGTGTTCAAAATTTAGGCAATTAGTTGTAAAGTTTAGCCCGCCCCTGCTAAACTAAAAAAGTTAAATATGTTTAAAGGATGCCATTTTAAGAGGTCCTTGACATGTCCATCACATTAAATTTTTATGAAATTATATTAAGTACTTTAAATGTTATTCAAGAAAAACCGATTGCCAGCGGCGTCCTTCAGGGACACATACCTTCATATGGAGAGTCTGTAGGAAAAAAATTATAAAAACCGAGAAATATTTTCACATTTTCCAAGACACCCTATATAGTCGTTGAGTGATAATTTATCCATCAATTATAATGTAGTTACTATGTAATTGTAATTTTGGCTAAGTATAGATTTTAGATTTTGTTGGCATTTAAGAAATTGATGTCCATTTGTTATTATCTGCTAGCTAAAAGTAAATATTACATATAGCTACTGCGTAACACAAGCCTACAAAAAGAAAATTTTGCTTGCGCCGTAGATGAATCCACGATATTTGCTTGTTGAAACCAAATCTTGAGGTCAGTTTAGACCCTATAATCCAAATTTTTTCTCTACAACCGAAAAACATCTTAATAAATGAGTAAAGTTGTAGAATTTACTATCAAAAAGTGGTCTTATGAGCTGAAACCTAGGATTCTATAACCTTTTCCTGCTAACATCATTAGTAACTCAAGCGATCATGTTACTTCCATAGCATCACAATACAGATCAAAATCAAATAATCAACAGATGATACAGATTGAAAAGTACATCACTGACAAATCTTGTCTTGTTGCCGTAAATGGTTTTCTAGTTTGCCGATAAACACATTATCCAAAGAAGGAGAGTCTATAATGCAGACAAAAAAAAACAATAACCATATAACTCTGGAGACCCTTAACACGAAGAATCCCAAGAACCACATAACCCAGAGGAAGAGAGATCCCCAATAACCATATAACAATTTAGATAAAGCAGTGGACACCCGTTGTTCATCTGTTTTCGTAGCTCCTGACTTTGAGATATGTGGAAAGAAAATATGCACATTCTCTCTCCAACAGTCAAAAGGCACCAGTCATCCCAACTATCCGGGAAATATCGATCTATTTCCTTGATATCTTGATGAAATCATTCTCTTTGCTCTTCGCAGTTATCTTCAACAATTTGTGGAAAACAATGTAGCTATAGTACAATCGTTTTCGGAAGACGAAGTGGGCCATAAAACGTTGGTGAGACGAAATGTTTACATTCATTTCATTTCAACTTATATCTGCTTATAACTGGGTGGTAGCTGGCGGGTCAGCCGAAATTATGGTGGGAAGGACGTGTTTAGGAATACATGTGCGGTGGAAAGATTAAACTAGTCCTGGTATATCGGTATTCAATTATCTCTAGATGCAAATCGCCAGGGTCGGTTGGGAAATTTTCCCATAATCAATGATAGAAAAAGCTTCCTACTTTGCTCATTCAAAACTTCACGATGAGTCATTTTCAAATGTTTTTAAATCTGTATTACAAACACGCAATATAAGGTTCAACATGAACAACATATTCGAACTATTCCAAGTTCGGTCTTTTTGGCTATCCTTCTCTAGTGCAGGTAATGTCTCCATAACGTTAGTCGTAAAAAAATCCAGCAATATCTGATGCTAAATTGAAAGGCTATTAAGCATTCGTTATCACAATGAATAACGAAAAAGATCACGTGGTTAACTAGATAGTTAAAAGCTTTTCTGATAATTTCGAGAGTGATAATTATTATAAAGAATCACCTAGTTGATTATATGATGATGAATTACCAGGGATTGAGTTGTCTGATTAATTACAAGCTTTATAAATTCATATCTAGATTACTTTCCAAAAAATCAAGGGATTGCAACGAAGAATGCAAAGGGGACAGTTCCATCAAGACATCAAGTAATCATGTAATCCAAAGTAGATAGGATACTAGGTATATGTTATCGTGTTAGAGATTTGATCAAGAATCACTTGTATTATAATGTTAGCACAAAACGGTTTGCCAGTGAATTATTTTGCTTTATTGATTTTTTCTAGAGTTGCTGGACTGTAGGGAAAAATTCTGATGTATAGTAATTAATCTGACATCAGATTCGGTTTCAGCAAGCAAAAATACATGTAAACATCATGGCGCAAACTACTTTTTTTGTGGGCGCGTGCAATTATGAATCTTTCTATCATAGGTAGAGAGTAATTTAATGATTTTTCACCTATACTGTAAAAACTGTACTTAATCAAATTTACAGAAAAAAACTGTAGAAATTGAACAATACCGTAAGTTTAAAACACGTAGGTATATTTCGCATGAAAATATTAAATATTTTACTTATGAAAATTAATATATTTGCAATACATGTCGGCTAGTACCTACTTAATGGTTCCTAGTCTTGATCTTACCATTTGTTGTTAGATAATTTTATATAGCGCAGATTTGATCGAATGCTCGATACCTAACGCTATTAGTAACTATATAAAAGCATTTAGGAGTAACTGTCTTTTAATGATAACAAGGATGGTTCGCATAAAATAATAAAGAAGGCTACGTATGTAACTGAAGTGTCGTGGACTATTCGTAATTATTATTTTTCATTTTTTATTCAACATTTCTTATAGGAATGGTTCTCGATCTATTTAGTGCACATAATTAATGTAGGAATAATCGGACCCATAATTAGATACCTTGGTACATGCATATTGTCTCTTTGAACCAAATTTGCTATACCTACCTACCTATGTCCAAAATAAGTTATATTATCAGATTATTGCCATAACAATGAATTACCGCTTAATATTTACGTTGGCTTTAACATATATAGATACTTACAGATATCTACTAACCATTTTGATTTAAATCAGACATGCATGATCTGAATACTAATTTATTGAAAGTAATAACTATGCCATTTTATAGGCCTCCGTGAATTAATATTTTTTTTAAAACAGACAGGTAGGCACGCACTTCAACAGGTGTGCACCTCGCGTACATTGATTTAAATTCAACACAAAATTATATGTCCGACATTGTAGATAATAAAAAGCATTGTTTTATTAACTCGGTATTGGAATTACGTAACTCATAACTTAAATTACTTACGAAAATATTAGTAAGTAGGTAAGTATCACGAAATAAAGTAAAATAACGAAAAAACTGCTCATAGGATAAAACTTTACACAGTAAAAAATATCATTGAGTAACCTCAAACTCATTTATGAGTGAAATTATTTTGGTGTTGAATTTTGAGTAATTAAATATTTTAATGCAGAAATGAGTTTATCGACATAATTTTTCGTCAGAAAGGTGGTTTGTGGAAAAAACAACGAAATATACTGATAATATCACTCAATTTTGAGTTTGTAGTTCAGTAAGCTAACTCAAAAGTTATTCAAAGTTACTCATAAAAGATTTATTTAACTAACACATAACTATGTGTATATTACTCTATGAATTGTGTTTTTATTTTAACACAATCAGGTGTGGACTCGTTTTAACAATCAATTGTGTTGATTTTGAGTCAAATTTTACTCCAAATTTTTAACGGTGTACATGACAAACTTTCTCTTGTGTCTTTATTTATTACGACAAAAATTTACTATTTTTATTGTTTGACAAATTTTCTATAAGCATAAAAGAGCATTATTTATAGTAACTACATAATATAAACAATCAAGATACGTAGTAGGTACTTGAGATTCACACTGTTTATGTACTTATTTAGATACTGCTTACCAAAAAAGCTCTTAAGAGACGCAACATCATGAAATTGAAATATTACAGAACTTAGAACGAAACTGACAACATGAACAAAGAAAAAAAATTGACAGACCAAGTTGATAGTCGGAAGTATTAATTTTTATAGGTGTCTGTCTATGGCACGAAATTATAGGTATACTTATACTTATTTCAGAACGTTTTACTAAAATGCCTCAACAAATATTTTTCAAGGAATTATTTTTCAGGCAAATTTCAGATCATACACGTCCTCATAACAACCATCAATGCATATTTTTCAGATGACAATTACTTAAAAAAAATTTGGAACTCCATGGAACACGTAGGTACAGAATATTCTGGGAGGAATGATCTATGTAGGTAAAATACAGTAATCGATACAAAGAATGAACTGAAGAATAGTACTTACGAAGAAATAAACACATGAATGATAGCAACCTCTCGGTGTAATCGCAATCACAGTGTGAGGGGGTGATATATAATTCTTGCCTACTTTTTAAACCCTACCCACCATTGTAGTGCAGGAATGGCTAAAATCTAGGAAACTTCATTAATAATTCATAATGGATCTTTACTTCTATGGCGTAGGTATACCAATGTTTATTTTTCTTGTCTTTTGAATACTTTTGATTCAAGGTTTTCTACTTATTTATAGATCTATAATAATAAAAACATAACAGCTTAAAATAGTGGCACTTGAAGACCACCCAGTAACTGTGGTTAAATGTCGGACAAATCATTGGGTATGTAAATGCTTGTGTCTTATAGAGGGTGTCCCTTCCTGAGTAAGTATATTCAAATTTATAACGGTATAAATTCGGTCAATTTTTAATTCAATTTTCAAAATAAATTTTTAAGATTCTGAAATTATGGCCGAAAATCTTTATTTTTAATGATTTCATTAAATGAAATCTAGGTGGGGTTTTAAAACAAAATACAGCCCTCTTATACAGAGTGATTTAGAAACTATTGACCTATAATTCTTTTTCACTAATTCTCATTTGTGGGAGCTCTAGGGTCTAGCTCCTTATACAATTAATTGTGCCTAAAATTTAGTTTTTTGAAATATTTCCTGAATCTCTAAACGGTTTTAATATATTTTCCTATGTAGTTGTAAATAGTCTATTTGACCATAATTAATGATATTTATCAAGTGACACAGAATATACTATAATTATATGTGTGCTATTGCTAGGTATTGCTATTTAGTTTTTTTAATTCTTCTCTATTTTATTTCCAAATTTTCTTTCTCGCGTGCATTCTACACAAAAAAGTATACCTACATTATCTTTTGTTATTTGAGATTTAATTTTCTAGAAAATTACCAATGCAACTGAAAAATTCGGAAATAAAATACAGCGTCCCAGTTTATGAGGACAAGCAGTGGCGTATTTATAGGGGGAGGCGAAGTAAAAAACTGTACGATATTTTGGAAATTAGGCTGTTTTTGGTTGTGAAATTGAAGATGCGGCATTATTTTTTCCTATAGTATTTTTCGATCTCCCAGAGTAGTGAGTGACACGACAGATCATATAGCACAACATAACAGAAAAATAATTTAGATATAGACTGAGATACTCTGAGAGAATGGCGTAGAAAAGGGGGGGGGGAGGTTAAAATCATTGAAAATGATCAGCAGAAATATAAAAGGGAACCACTACCAAGTTTAGTTCATAGATTCCTAGAGTAGGGTTAGTATTTAACTAAATTATTTCTCAAGAAAAAAACTAAAAACTGTTTTATTGAATAAGTTTAGATACCTAATTAATTATTCTACTTAGGTATTATAGGTATCCTATCTACTTGAATTAAGAAAACGTTGACAATCTGTAGTAGTTAGCTATTCAATAAGATGATACTTAATAACTCTTAATACATATTGAGTTTCACTCACATGCAAGCAATTGAATTAATAGAAAAGCTGCCCGTAAGTTCTATTTGTAGGTACAATTTATCGTTAGTTCCTAGGAAAATTAGAGATTGGAGACCGAGGCCACCCAAGTTAATGGAATTAGATAAGGCAGACAAGGATTTCACTTAATGTATTCAAAACTGAATTATTTATAAATAGTTGTTATTTATAAGTCAGTATTAAGTAACATAATGATGCAATAAATCGCCACATGCATAGATGTGGTTGGAATAATGAAATATATATTTCAGGTACACTGTATGTTTGGTTGCATACATACAGGGGTGCTTTAATTCTACAATGTAGTAAAGTAATAAGCGTATTGTTATTATTGTAATTATACAAAATGTTAAGTAACATTGCATGTATGTAAATGTCTGTATGTAATAAATTTGTACACAATTTACACATTTTTAAATTATTTCTTATGGAGAAGTAGGTAATTAAACAATGTAAACTTCATAGCCTAAAACTATAGTTTTGGACATTTTTTAATCCATTTTATTTACTTAAAAAAATCTTACAAAATTACAGTACCTATATCTACCGGCTTATGTAGGTACCTAAAATACCTAAACAGCGGTATAATAGGTAACGTACCTACTGTGGTGGATATATGACATAAAATTCAATTTCACAAAAGTATGTAATATCTTTCTTGCATTTCGGTAGAATAATTTTATTTAGAACCAAATTGGAGATTATTAAATATACAAAACATATAAGACCCTTTATTTGCAAATTTAAAAGTGGTCGAGGAAAGCCTAGCACCATCTAGGAGTAAAGTGGTGAACTTTTCAGTACAGCTCCTCTTCAGTAGAAGCCATGAAAAGGCTTGGCTGCGATTGGAGAAAATCTAGCGGCCATCATTCCCGTTTGTCAGTTGAACTAATTTATGGGCTGAAAGCGTGTCCCATTTTCAACAAACGGACCAATAAGAACATGGTAGGTTTGGTTTAAACGGCAGCCATAGCAAACTAGGAGGGGCTTAATTCAAGATAAATTACTCCCAGAATACAAGGCAGGAAACAAAATAAAGCTATTCAACTTCTGGAAAATGGAAGATAACCAACTCAACTTTTAATTGTAGTGTGTTTCTTTTTAACTTTTCGAACTGAATTCACTATTTCAATTCAATAGTAGAAATCTAATCCAAAAGTAGGTAATTATGTTAAAAATGAAATAAGCCTTGTCTGACCTTAAAGATTTATTCTTGGCATTCAAATAGATACCTATTAGGTACCTTATTAATTTCTACTAAATGTTGAAATGAAGAATAAAAAAACTATATAACAGTGAAAGTGAGACCATAAAGCTTAAAGGGTAGGTAACATTAACTTTACATTCTGTGAATTATCGTAGTATTTCATTCATAGAAAACAGATTGATTGTTGTAGGATGTCGATGCGAGTGGCTCATAAAAGGTAACTTTTATGTGTCGTAAAAGTTTAAGAGTCAATGAAAGCAACCACAGACAACTAAGTTTAACTTAAACCTTTATCTCTACACCTTGTTGATCATTACATTAAAATTTTTATAAGGCGTTTATGATTTCCATTTAACCCCTGCAGCGCCGCGGATATGTCTATTAGGTAGGTAAATGCTTAGATAGATATTTATTCAGTGTTAGCAGGTCATTATATTGAAATTTATCATCATATTTATTCACCGTGCAAATATAGGATCTAAGCAATTACTCAAGAACGACATATAATACTTAGATCAGTTTAGGTAATAATTTTCCTCTGGATCTTAAGTAAGCACTTACATGTACATGGATTTGCAATAATATTGACACTCCCTCAAAACAGTTTTTGAAATTTTGGAAGTTCTGAGTACACATTTCATTAAATCTCTATTGATGAATGAAACAACTAAGAACTAATGTTAAAAGTTGAGAATGGGTTTCATGACGAATAAGCAGTAAAAAAAAATTGCAAAATTCATTATAAAGAATGCCATTATTATTGCAAACGATTGTACCTACCTATTTAGGTATTCCTACTTAGGTATTACCTAATTCTCTAACAAAGAAACGGAATAAACACCTAAATAGGTATCTACCCAGCTGTGAACGTAGATAGATATTTTGGTATACCTATCAACTTATATCTGTACCTAATAGTAGTTAGCAACCTAATTTCTGTATAAGGTAGGTATAAAGGTATGTACAAAATTAACTAGGTACTCAAGTAATAGGTAGCTACTTTGAATCAATAGTTTTATTTGGTAGGCCTGTTTAGGAGTTAATAATAGGTAGGTGAAATAAATGTACCTATTTATTTTATACATTTTTTATTAGGTAAGTAGGTAGCTAGGTATTAATAATATCGTGTGAAACTAACTATTCTATGGACTAAAACCCCGACCAGCGTTGAATTACACCATTTTTTAATATTTTTTTCTTTAAAATAGAAAGCCACCTGAAAAAGAACCCTAGAAATGCAGAACTGAAAGAAACACCAGAAAAATAATAATAAAATAGTGCTTTCTCTAATTTCGAACACCTCTAAAATAACAAAAATTGTTCATAGGCAATATACCTACATCGCCAGACCAAATTTCACCATTTGCCATGCAGTCTAAAAGAGATAGTTCCTATGTTAGAGCAGAAGTTATATTTGAAATATCTTCTTGCACCTAGCGGGTTTGAAAATTCACCAAAAAAGTATTCAAGGAGGGTTCATTGTAGAATTTGGCAGGTACATCTTATAAAGACTCTTTAGAGAAAGGTTGAAAGAAAGGAAAGCTTACAAAATAATCAAACTGTAGATAGCTAAAGATATGTCGTAGTAAGTACTTACTTATAGGTAACAGTAAAAAAAAACAGTGGCGGGAAAAATACATTGATGAGGATCGAATAGAATTCGATGACGACTAGACACGGATGCTAACGCCGAAAGCATTTCTTATGTGACTAATTTTACGAATACTTATGTTAACTGAAAAAAATCATAAAATGTTTAACTTAAGTTTCTTAAATGGGCCCATTAAGATTGCATCAGTACATAAAATAAAAAATCATTCACATGTGACTTCTTTCAAAACCTATAATAAACATTTTTGTGAAACACTTAATATTTTAATGTTACGCCGTTCAATAAAAAATGATGTCCAGTTTCGGATAGATACTTTGTACTCTATCCAAAATTGAGCTCCTTTTTGGAAACTATTAAAACATGCAATATAAATTTTCTAAAAATATATAAACTTTTTAAAACTATCCGATATTAGGCCTACTTTACATAACCTTAATACAGTAATAAATTTATTTATTTGGTTAAAAATTAGGTATAAGTACCTAGTATTCTTACATAGGTATTTACTACATACAATATGTATAATATTGTTGTACATGAAATAAATTAATTATTTGCGTATTATGCAATTATGCATTATTATAATTATGAACGAAGTTAAATTACTAAATTTAAATAAATAAACCTTGACTGAAGAAGGACTTTTTAATTCAAAATTTGATAGGTAAGTATATTATATGTTTAAACAAGTCTATCAAATTATTTTTTGTTTGATATAAATCATTCCTGTTTTGTACAGGCTATACCGATATTTATCAGGTAAATAAAGACTAAATAGATAATATTTGTAAATACTAGAAACTGACGTTGTACATATTTTGTTATTAGATCCTTAAACATTCTAGAATTAATATCGACAGCTCACAAGTTCGCGTTAAACATACAAAAATATACTTATTTAAATAAAAACAGTACTTTTCCATGCCTTTAACTTCTTAAAGAAGCAAACTTGTACTAAGGTAAGCTGACTTAAATTAAATCATTTTTCTTCAAAGACGTTAGTCTTAAAGTCCATTCCCGTGGCCCATTTACTTAGGTAGATATATGCCTATTATTATTGTTTTTTTTTTGCTTTTCTGCCATGTTTCATATAGGTAGGTAAAGGAGAGCTGGATATAAGACTAATCACTTAGATACAGATATACATACTTTATGTCTAATGCTTTTAGCAACTATATAGAACCAAATTAATATTTTGATAAATATAGGTATTTGCGTATAATTAGGCCATCACTTGGAAATTAATTTAATTAAGCCGAAAAAATTATAGGTACCTACCTACCTAAGGGTAATCATTGTAATGCGGAAGCAGTAGGATAAATAAAAAAGTAGGACACGCAAAGTCTATTTTTGGATTAACAGATATCTACCTACATAATGTAAAGTTTTCGTGCAGAAGGAAAACGTGGATAGCAACCTATAATCCTTTTAATTAAAAGTTTACATTCCGTTTTAAATTCATTAAAAACTTTTATTTACCTAGAATGATTTACCATGCAGTCAATAAATTTAATAGGTACCTAAAAGGTAAATCATTCTTTACGAAATCAATAACAAAATAATAGTATATTATGCAACGATCATGTAATGATGGTTATTAATACACGAGCATTAACGGGGATACGAAACGAGCCGAAGGCGAGTTTCGTATGGTTTATGCGAGTGTACCTACACTGTAAAAAATAATTACAGTTAAAATAGATGGCAATTTATTTACCACTCATTATTGCTGTAATTTTCTTATCGATTGTGTCTTTACAAATAAAATGTAAAATTACGTTGTAAATTTATTTTATGGTGTAATTTTAGGTTTTGAAATTGTAATATTACTTTGTGATTTTACAATACAAAAAGTATTTTTACAATGTAACTTCCACAATTACTTATAAAATTACAAAGTAACTTTACAGGCAGTTGTATAGTTACATTGTAATAATACATTTTGTATTATGACTACAATGTAATTTTTTTTTATTTATTGTACAGGATGGTCCAATTTGGGCACTTAGGTATAGAAGGTTTCTTCTATTTTCCGAAAGAACAGAAAAAAATAGCCAAGATATTTAGAGCTTAATTTCTGAGAAAAGTTGAATAGCGAGAATCACATTTCGATATTTTGATTTGTTTAAGAAATACCTACTTGATATTTTTAAATTTTGGTCGTTTTCTGTGGTAACTTTTCTACTTATCATATTAATATTTATACATTGTAAAGACATTTATTCTCTATGTGTTGAGGAATATTTTTTTATAACTTCTAGTTTTCCGCTGCTATATGTTTTAATGAAACATCATACGTATGTAACATGGGGCATCATAGAAAAGGCCTAAAATTAAAAAAATGCTATATAAAAACTAATCAAGATGTCGAAATATCAGGCTTTTCCGTGAGTTTCTCAATAGCATCACTGCATCAGAATGTTATTTCAAAAGAACTTAATATACTCATATTAAGTAACCTAAGAAACATGAATGTCAATTGCTTCTAATGTTAACAAATACACATAATAGTAATATTGAATTTTTGATATGATATCCCCAGTGAAGTCAAACATTTTCGAACCAATAGATTTGTGTTCTATATGCTTTTCAGATGTATATACAAAAAATTAAGTACTTTGGAATTTATGACGCATTTAGTTGAAAATAATACTTATTTCTATTATAGCCTCGATGTATACCTTAAAATCAGCAGAATAATCCTTTTTAAATTTATAATTAAAATTTTTGGACAAATTGTGTAAAAAACATTTGTTACACAAAACCGTACTTTTCCTAACTGATTATATAAATAGCTATTTTGTACTCCGATTACGGCTCAGTTAGCTAATTAGTAGTTACAGCTTTATTATAGCTTATATCTAAGTGCCCTTTGCTTATTTTTTAGCTTATAAATACATGTACATACAGGTACTGAAGTAATAAAATATTATGGTTTTACAGCAATTTTTTATTAAAATTTGGTACCTACACATTTAGGTTATTTGTACAAAACACTTAACTTTATACAAGACATATAACAATGTAAAAATATATTCGTAGAACTAAACTAAACATTTTATAATATTCAAACGAAATCTATGATCTTATACTAACTATTACAAAGTAATATTAATTATATAAATGTGCATAGAGAATAAGTAGATACCCAGAACTGAAATCATGCTAATCCTCTCCTGCTCATCAAATATGTATAAAATATAATAAAATAGAAAATATATAATAGAAAATATTATATTTTTATATATTATGTAAGATGAACAAAACAACAGTGGGGTACCCAATTTTTGTAGATGCAATGTTTCTTTGTTTCAGTAATTATGTATAACTTACATACCTATTAGTTCTTAATCTCATTGAGGTTATGTTTAAACAAGCACTAGACAAAACTATTTATAGTACTAAAAACACTCAGTTATCACTCTAGATATGTTTATATTGCTAGTCACTACTCACTAAATTAATTATGTAAGTACCTAGGTCCTAGGTACACGCTGCATTCATCGAAATGAAGCAAGAATAATGAGGCGTCACCACCCAACGCTCTCAACGGTTAAGTTAGGTTAGCGCGTTTTAAACCTTCACATACACATTAGGCATATTTTTACAGTCAATTATATAGCAAATTTGGTATTTTCAGTAATTTTACAGTGTAAAAATGGATTTCACATTGTTAATTGTAAATGTATTACAATATATTCTATAAATGTACAAATAATATTATAATTACATAGGAAGTTTACGGTTTTATTGTATATTGGCAGTTTTCTTGTAAAATTACAAGTGTCAGTGTAATATCATCATTATTTTTAGAATTATTTTAAGACAATTATAAGGATATTCTTACAAAGTAAATTTGTAAAGTTACTGACCTTTTTTTCAGTGTATTAATAACCATTACATGAGAGTTGCATACGCTATTTTTTCTACACCCGATAAATAATCAAAAACCATAAATTTTATATTTTTATTGAACACAATAGGTAACAGTAATTATTCGTATGAACTGCATTTTCTGCTTTCTCCGATATGTGTGGAGGAGTCGATGGTAATTCTTCTATATCGCCTAAGTTTAGCTAGGTATCTACGAAAATTTAATACGTACTGATTTTGACATCTAAAATAATTACATAGGAACCTAGGATAAACGTCAAATGCACAGCATGCTTCATTGGAAAATTATGGGTTTGTATTGATTAAAAATCTGTATCGTAATGGGTATCATTATGAAACGGATTATAAAATCTGTATCGTAATGAAAAATCTGTATCGTAATGGGTATCATTATGAAACGGATTATGGGCATATAAGTGCATTGTTATAATACGGGTGTAGAAAAATATTTTTATTGAGCAAATTTTCAGTTAACTGTCGCATCATCTTTTTTCCTGAACAACAGTTCTCCAAGGATGCCCCAACTGTTTCACGTAGGTAGGTACTCGTCAATAATAATTTCCCAGATTTAATTGTGTTTTAAATCAATCAATAGCTGAAATCGTTTGCAATAATAATAGCACTGCTTAAAATGAATTTTGGAATTTCTTTTGAACTGCTGACGTAGGTATTCGTAATGAAATCTACTTTCAACTTTTAACTCAAGTTCTTAATTGTTTCACTTACCAATTAATGATTAATTACAACTTCCATAAGTTCAAAAACTACTTTACAGGCGTGTCATTATTATTGCATGTACCTACTAGGTAGGTATTCATGCCTTTATAGATATGTGTATTTTGGTTAATAAATACCTCTAACTCTTTTTAAATATAAATTAACTTTGAATTTCAGGATTTGGTGCTATAAAAGTACAAAACTCTTTGCAAATCTCTAGACTATCTATTGTTAATACTTAATTACCTATCCATTTAGTCAAGAAAGTACGTAGAGCAAAGGAGTTATTTAATTTTTCAGCTAAATATTGGTACCTACCTACCTACCTGCTTGAAATAAATGTAATTATACTTCAATTGAACTTGAATTCAATTCCAGCAGTTTGCAAAAAGAATCGTACCGTAAACAGAATTATTGAGCTTAAAACGGCTAAAACCACAAAAGGAATATGGATATAATTTGTTCATTTCAAAGAAATAAATACCTAGAGGCAATACCTACACATAATAAATTTGTGTTATAGTAGTATTTTTCGTTTATACCTACGTAAATATAGGTAGGTATTTACTTAACTTTATTACTTGATGCCACAATAAAGGGCATCTATGGGTAATGACCCTCATGTTCATGAGTGACACACGCACTCACGAACGTAACTAACTGATAGTTACGTCATGTCCATTCACTCACGTAAATGTATAACTACTAACTTACTGAGTGAATGAACATGACGTCATGAGAGTTAAATGCGACCGGGCGTGAGTGGGTACAGAAAACAATTCAGACGCTCTAATGTATTATACATATACAGAATAAAAGTGGGATAAAACCTGTACTAATTAAATTAAACTATTAATACAGGTACTCATTTGAAAAAAAAAATCAGGTACGCTATTACTTAATTTTCCATAAATGAGAGTTTAAATTTTTTCGATGTGATGCATTTAAGTATTTATGATTTACAAGAGTCAGTTTACTTGAAAAATGTTGTTAGATGTTTTGTGGTTATGTTTGATGTACAGAGAAGACCTTTAAGTGTACGATAATTTTAAATTTTCTGTAGGGCATAGATATATCCCACACCTTATAATAGATATCAGCCCCCTGACTTAATTAAATATTGTATTTCAGACATACCATGGAAGTATCTTAGAAAACAAAATATAGAATACCTTGTCTCCTGGGCCTCGATTCTTCAGTGCAGTGAAATAAATTCGAGTGGGAATTCATTCCATTTACAAAATTCCTATCAGTATCTTATTATTTATGTGTTTATTTACAATTCTTCAAGCTTTATATTCCTTTGGCAAAAACCGTGTGAAATGATTCCCCAATTTTTTATGGGAAATAACTAACACCGAACTAGAGACTCGAGCCTTCCGCCAGAACATAAAGATTGAGAATTCTGATAACACAAATTGTGTATATAATGTTCCGAAATATATTAAAACACCAAAAAAACTTGCCTCAATACTGTGCGTTGGCTGCAGACGGTGGTTACATGAATCAAACACCGTCAATGTTTCTGAATACGTTTTTCTTTCAAAGAGGTAGCTGATAGAGGACGTGAAAATAATCAATATTCATTAAGCAACATGTGGTCTAAAATATTTTTTTTGTTCAAAATAAAAAAGTAGTCTAATCAAAGAAACAGAACATTTTGAAATCGATCTTCTGTATGTGTGCAACATTTCTTAATAGTCAAAATTAAACACTAAAATTGAAATTAATTTAAAAATAATAGAAATGAACTGTGTACTTACTATATACCAAATTGTACATAGGTATTTTACGTGCAATATTGACAAGGTGTAGAATCCCTTCTTCCCTGTTTAAGAGACGTTGTGGTTTTTCTTGTTCACGACATTCATACAAGTAGGCTGGCTTCACTATACTAATGTCTTGCTGTCTAACTGTTTTGAGATTTGGCTGTTCTCTTTGGGGCGTGTAAATGACAAGTCATGTTGAAATCATATTTGCACTTACATTAATACCATATTTGCTATTCTCTATTTAAATAATCTATCTCTTATGGTTAAATTTTTGAGCTAATGTATTAAGTATTTAATTAGTTCACTCATAATTAGTCCGCAAGCAGTGTTGAAGTATACCAAGTCGATTAAGTAGTGAGTAATATGCCTGGTGGAAATAAAATAACTCGTAGTGCTACTACTAATATTGTTGACAGTCAAAGTTCTAACGATGACAAAATTGAAGAGCTGATTACCAAGATATGCACTAATTTTTCAAATAAGCTAGAATACAAAATGGAGGAAAAATTTAGTAAATTTGAAAGTACTTTGAATAAATTCACGGACACTATAAAGGCCTTAGATGCTAAAGTTAGTTCTAATACAGAAGGAATTGTTTCTCTTCAGAACAAGACTGACTCTATTGATCAACTCATGAAGAAAAATTCTTTAAGATTTTGTGGTATTCCTGAGACTATGGGCGAGACTGTTATTGATATTATTATTGATTTTATCAATACCAATCTGAATGTTAACTGCAACGTTAATAACATTGATGCAGCTTTTCGATTAGGAAAAGTGGATGGGAGTCGAGATAAGCCTCGTGCTATTTTGGTTAACTTCATAGCCAACTGGAAAAAAAATGAAATATTAAATGCTCGCAAACTTTTGAAAAACTCCACTTATTCTATATTTGAAGATTTAACTTCACAAAGATACAAACTTCTGACTGTTGCTAGGAAAAAGTATGGAAGTAATAAGGTTTGGTCTACCGGTGGCAAGATTTTTGCTTGGAAGGACAATAAAAAGATTTTAATTGGTGCTATGGGTGATATATAATGATTTATATGTTTTGAAATTAATATAAATGATATGTTGGTTTCCTATTTAATCTTATATTTAATGGATTCGTATAATTTAATTGCCTTGGTAGGACTATAATTCTTTGTGTATTTTTTTCGTTAGAATGATAAATTACTGAATTGTTTTTTGGCACTGATATGTATAAGTTTTTGCAATTTAAAAGAATACAAGCTATTATTTTCAAATATGTTTACTTATTATTAGTTGTACCGTAAACATTGGCATATATATGTAAACAATTTGTATATTAGCATTATTTATTCATGATTATTAATTCTGTTGCTTGTGTAAATTTAGTTAGTATATACTATGCTGGAGACTAAAAGCGATTTATGCAAGACACATGGATACATTTTTCTCATTTCAATGCTAGATCACTTTGTGCAAAATTTGATCTATTTTCCGATTTTATTTCTGATAGCATCTTTGATGTCATTGGGTTGTCTGAAACTTGGCTCACCCCCTCTATTATAAATAATGTTATTAATATACCTGGTTATGTCTTAGTTAGAAAGGATCGGGTGGGCAGGGGAGGTGGAGTGGCATTTTTTATAAAAGAATCCTTTACATTTACTGTATTGACTGACATGTTCCCAAATAGTCCGCTGGAAAATATGTGGATTAGTATTAAGGTGGCAGGAAGGAAAATTTGTCTTGGAACATTATATAGGCCGCCATCTGCTACCCTAAATGTGTGTATTGATAACTTAGAAAGTATGGTAGTTGCATTGTTACCAGAATTTGATTATGTTTTGTTTGGCGGTGACTTGAATGTCGATTTGTTGGTTAATGGTAATTATGCCTCTACTTTATTTACTAGACTTTTAAATAAATACGGTTTAAAACAATTAGTTAACGAACCTACTAGAGTAACTCTCACCTCTCAAACTTTGCTTGATATAATTGTAACTTCCTGTCCGGAAATTATTGGCAGTGTGGATGTTTATAGAATGGACGATATTTCTGACCATCGATTTGTTAAATGTGATATTAAGCTACTTAAACCAAAGCAGTCCATTAGCTTTAAAACATATAGAGATTTTTCCAAGTTTAATTATGATGCATTTTTATTTGACTTAAATGACATTTTTTGGAATTACTTATATACTTTGGAAGATGTTAATGACATGATTTCCTTTTTTAATGATAGAGTTTTATATTTATTTAATATTCACGCCCCTTTGAAAACTTCGAGGTTAACTAAACCGCCCGCCCCTTGGCTTACGGATAATCTAAGGCTTTTGACAAAGCTCAAAAAGAAATCTCTCAGTAGGTACAAACGTTTAAAAACTGATGAGTCCTGGAGAGAGTATAAGGAAATTAGAAATCATGTCAACATAGCTGTTAAGACAGAGAAAAAGGCGTATTTGCAATATGCATTTAAAAATAATCCGAAAGAATTTTGGAAAGTGTTAAAGTTTTTAAATGTTTGCTCGTCTATGGATAATTCAAGTAAGATCTTTTCGAATATTGGCAATCCTGACAAATTCAATGATTTTTTTATTAATAATATCCCAACTGTAAATGTAGGTAATGATAATTTTTTGAAATCTAATTATATGAATAAAACTTGGCCTAATTTGGATACTAACTTTAATTTTAAACCTATTACATGTTTTGATATGGAAAAATTTCTAATTAATATTAAGTCGAATGCCACGGGTTCTGATGGTATTTCTGTAAAAATGCTACTGTACTTAATTCCTCATCTAAGTGAACATATTACATTTATAATTAATAGATGTCTGACTGCCGGTCAGTTTCCTAAGTCATGGAAGTATGCTAATGTAATTCCAATAAAAAAAACTAGTAATCCGGTAAATGTTTCTGACTTTAGACCAATAAGTATTTTGCCGGTTTTGTCTAAGATTGTAGAAAAAGCAATATATGTACAGTTTAGTGAGTTTTTGGCGAAGTATAACATTCTTTCAAAATACCAATCTGGATTTAGGCGTCAACATAGTACGACAACTGCGTTAATTAATGTAACAGATGATATTTTACGGGCAAGTGATGTGAACAAAGATACTTGTTTGATTCTCTTGGACTTCAGTAAGGCATTTGATACTATTAATCATACAACTCTTATAACAAAACTAAAATATTTTGGTATTGGTGCTGTTGAAACTACATTTTTTAATAACTATCTAGTTGGCAGGAGTCAAAGAGTAGTTCTATATAACACTTTTTCTAAATTTCTACCTAATAATAATGGCGTTCCACAGGGTAGCATATTGGGCCCCTTACTGTTCTCCATCTATACTGCTGATTTATGGAAATTCCTTAAGTTTTGTTCGATACATCAATATGCTGATGATACTCAAGTGTACTATCATTTCTATTATAAAGAATTAGATCTTGCTGTTCGTAATATTAATGTAGACCTTGAAATCATAAGTCAGTATTCTAGGACACACAGGCTCGTGCTCAATGAAAAAAAAACGCAAATGTTAGTTTTAGGCCCTCATAGGCATCTAATTTCAGTGGATCCTCTCTTGCAGGTTAAACTTAATAATTGTTTACTTTTATCAGTTAATTCTTGTAAAAATCTGGGTCTTAACATAGATGCTGATCTTAGATTTGGATCTCACGTTAAAAGTTTAATTCAAAAATGCTTCCACAAGTTAAAAGTGTTATATATGTTTAAAGATATTTTAAGTAAGGATGTTAAACTTAAACTTACGGATAGTTTGGTATTGTCTATTTTATCATATTGTGATACTGTTTTTTGGCCGGCCTTATTGTTTCAAGACAAAAATAGTTTACAAAAAATACAAAATGCCTGCATTAGGTTTTGTTACAATTTACGTAAGTTTGACCATATTACTGATGCGTTTATTAATTCTAATTGGTTTAATTTACAAGAACGATATCATATTCATTTATCCTGTCTTGTGTTTAATATTCTTAATAACAAATTACCTGCATATCTTTATGATAAGATTGTAAAGGGTTCTGATATTCATAATCGTTTTACTCGTCATCGTGATTTATTACACATGCCACGACACCATTCTGCTCTATTTCAACGTAGTTTTACTTATAATTCAGCTAAAATTTATAACTCCTTGTCTGACGACATCAGGGGTGCAACCAGTCTAGCAGTTTTTCGGAAAAAGGTTAAGGTACAGCTCTTTAATATTCGTGATCGAATTAACTAATATTTGTATTGCATATAGATTTTTTCTGTGTTTTTGTTTCTCTTACTATTAATTGGTACAGTTCTGTTTATATATTTTTTGTTTTGTTTTGGTATTGTAATTATTGATTTAATGTATTTTTTCAACTGGGATGGTTGTATGAGCAACATGGTTGGATACCGCCACCCGATATAGATAATTTTGTTATACTCATTGTTTTTTTTTTTAACAAAATAAAGTCCTATTATTATTATTATTATTATTATAAATAAGGCATTTTCAAATAAATAATATAGGTAAATCAATCTACAGAGAGTAATCAAAACGCATTCCCGCCTACGTCGTGTGACACTAAACTTTTTATAAATAGCTGAGGAAATGCAGGGTCGGCATAAATTTTACGTAATAATGTTTCATTAAGTTTCTGGAGCACATTACACTTTAAATAACAGACTGTTTAACGAAAATGTTGTATTTTTACGTGCTCTATGACCGCTTCGAAAAATGTAGTTAGGTTGTATTATCGATGCGGAGTATAAATCACATATAGGGGCATATATCCAGGGCATAAATATCATCAAGAGGGCATTTATCCCCAAATCTCTTAATGAATAAAAATATTAATGTTCGGTCTTTCAACAAATATTAAAAACACTCATAATTTTGAATACCTATGTATTAAGTTAAAGAATAACATTGTAGTAGTTTATATATGTTATTTGAATGTTAATTATTTCTGTTGGAATTAACTCGCCAACAATGTGATAAAAAAAAGGCCAGAACAGGCATCATTAATGTCACAAAAAGATAAGAAATAGTACCTATAGCTACATATTAACATTTACTTAATAAATGTAGATATGTATATTATTTACCTATTTCTATATTCCAATACAGTAGCTATACAGTACTCAATTTTGTAAAAATACCAATATTCCTACAATTTCCAGCTTGGTTAGTACTTATGTACATAAATTAATATTACCTATACATCACATTATACTATTACATTATTTTACTTTAGAATAGGTATAACCAGACTCGCTAGGTTATGCAAGTAATTAGCTATATACCTAAAGTAAATATTCCTGTATGAAATTTGTCCATTTACCCGCAACCACAGAAAACCATAACACAAGCACTGTTGCGATGTGGTACAACTCCTAGCACAGTAAATAAAATAAGTATAGGTAGATATCTCTATACCACATTTGTTATATTGAATTGATAAATGCGCATTTTTGAACCACTTTTGTAATATGTCTACGGCAACATTTGGCAATATCTAGCCAGTGCCACGCATTTTTTCGCAAAATCCAGCGGCATAGACAGATGCTTCGTTTTTTCTGGAGGTAATATTTTCTAAGTTATAGACAATACTTCTGTATTTCCAAATTTATTACATTTATTTAGCAGTCTCAAAGAAAATACAAAAACAAAATAATTGTATTTTTAATTATCAGGAGTCAACATAGATTAAGTAAATAAAATAAATTAATTTTATTTTAGATATATATTTATAACACATTTAGTAACTCAGAATTCAACAATATCAAAATAATAAACAATTGACACAAGATAACTATAAAAGTAAATAATAATGGACAATTAACATAACAGTAGGTAGTAATGTGACTACCTACGAAAAAATTATCTATCAACATTTTTAGTAACTGACTTGAAAAGCTGAACCAAATTAATTTTAACTATTATTCAAATACAGTAATGAGAAATTGTAAATCCAATCCAATTAGATTTTGGATAATCTAATACAATTGTCAAAAGATAAGAAATAATCAGCTAAAAATCTGGTCGTATCTAGGTATAAGTCTTTCCTTGTTTTCATAGTCAAATATAATAAATTTAGTAATACAAAAGTATTAAATTCTATGACGAAATATGGGCAGAATTATATTATAGAGATTCCACAATGTTTACCGTAGATACATTGTTTAACCACAATGCACATTTTTCAATTTGCCTCTGTAAGCCAAAACCGCAGAGTGCTATGAAAATTATGTTAATTGCTTCTCAAAAAAGTAGCAAACTATTGCGGAAACGTTTTCAGTTATCTTCAGAAAGCGAGCGTCATGAAAATCATCTAAAATGAGACACTCTGTACATACTACCTACTTACTTACTACCTACACTTCAATTTCGAATGATTAGGATGACTTGTAAACAAATGGATAATAAATAGATATTTTGTATTCAGGTAGGTTATGTGTCGTCTGTAGTGTAGTAAATTCAGTTTACATAAAAATCCTATGGCACGTACCTTGTTGGCAATATTCAAGTACTTATAGCTTGTTTTGGCTAATTTGTTATGCACGACAAATTGCAAAAGTTTTGCGACTCCGACATCAAGTTCAAGGTCTGTCGAAGTACCAAGCGGAAGGAAGTGTGGTAACTAGCGATTGTTAGGCCGATGTCTATAAAATACTGGGTGCGGTGTTTTACGGCGTACGACTTCTGACTATAACAGAGTGTTTTACGAGCAGCGCCATGACCTGCCTCAACCGTTTTATTCGCCGCGTTTATTGCGTTTTTATGGTCGTTATAGTGTAATTTGTAAATGTGGGACATTCTACTAATTTTGGATGGGTTTGATATTGCTTTACAACTTTACAACTCGCTACCAGTATGAATGAAGTGTTTTATATGCTTGTGTCGTGTTTGTTTCGCTACGTCGTAAACAAATTTTATTACAGCGTAATTATTTATAGTATACTCACCATTTATGGATGACTGTAGTAAAGCCGGCTAACATTTGAATGTTTTATCTCTTGAATCTGGAACAAATAATAAAAATTATTACGTCATAACAATTAATAACATATTCATTTTACAAATTTATACATTTAAGTTTTAGTGGCGATAATTACACAGTAACCGGTACTTTATACGGCAGTTAACACCTCAATAATTCTATTACGATTGAAATGTCACGAGTTTTAATGTTATTGTTAAGCCTAATGGAAATTCATACTTTATTAAGCACTTATATACCTACCATTAGTAGAATTAATTAATTCTTCACGGCAAATTTATTTTAATAACTTTATTCAAATAATCTTCCAAAGCAATAAATGTGAATTACTTAACTGCATCAATTTTTAGTCGTAATATCTAGTCATTAATAACTATTATGACTTAATTTCTATTAGATTAAAACTAATTGTATTGATCCCAAAGACAAGTAGGAGGGTTTACCCTACCTATATTTTTTTACCAATGTGAAATTAAAACATTTGTGAGAAAATAATTTCCAGTAATTAGGTAGGTATATATCTAAGTACCGTTGAGATTATTAAATAGATATTATTACTTATTTACGAAACAATACAATATCTATTTCTATACTCATCGGATCTCATCGAGACCTCAGATCGAGGGGTGTTTCGCAGAGGCATTTTGGTGTACACATTGCAGGTATTTTGAGACATTTTCTTGAATCTCGAGGTATTTTAGGACATTTTGAGGCATTTTCTGTTATTTAGGGGCATTTAAGTGCATTTCGAGGTATTTTCTGGAATTTCGAGGCATTTTGGGATGTTTTAGAGGCATTTAAGAGCATTTTTGAAAGAATTTTTGTATTGTATGTGTACGCGTAATAGTTTGTCCACGAGGTGCTCGTTGAGATGGATTGTATAATTCGATATTAAGGCGTCAGGCTGACCAACTAGGCTCATGGATGTTGAAAATTGTACCTTAGTGTCATTTCTTTGGTTCAAAATAAAAAACATGTAAGTAAGTGACCACTTATTTAATTATAATAGGTAACTATTTTTGTTTTTTGTAAACTTCGTTTTCAACCGGCTTTGAGTGATTCACTTGGACTCTTGACTTCTATAGTTGTACACATTGTATAAGAGTTAAAAACGGATGTAAATAGGCGAAGCGGGTCCAGTGTATGTTTGTCCAGTCGATAACTTGACAAAGGAGATTTATTGCAAACCAGAAGACTTTTCAAAATATCTAGGTGCATACATGCATATGCATATTATATGGGTGTAATTATTTTTACAGTTAGACTAAAGTAATGTAATAGATTTTACATTAAAATGATATTCTAGTGCGACTTATACTTCAATAAATTGCACGGTTTCCGAGTTAAAACAAATTACTATGTAATGTAAAGCTTGTATTTTCTTAAATACACAATTAAATTTATAAGTTATTAATATCTAAAAATAATAGTTTTCTGTTACGTAGCAATTTTCAAGTACTATTTTACTCTGAAACGGTGCATTTTATCGAAGTCGAAAAAGAGTACCTTTACAATTTAAAATGCATTACATTTCTTTGGTCCAAGCTAGAGTAAAAATAATTTCTAACTAAAAAGTTAAACTATAGATATCTTAAGCTTCCTGCTTAACACATATTTGTATCAAATGCTTAAATTTCCAGCGTTCAAAATTTCATTACTTTATCTTTTCCTTAATATTGGTAATATTGAGTATAAACCATCTTAAGTTTGTTTTTATTTAAACGTTTTCGCTATTTACTATACAGGGTGTCCGTTAAAGAATGGGCCAAATCCACTAGATTCTACGACAAAAATTAATGGGCAAAAGTCATATACCTCCAATGTTGTTCCTAAACGCTTAGTTTTCGAGATGTTGAAGTTGAAAAAATAAAAACGATTATCAGACATATCTCGGAGATATGTTAAGGGATTGTTTTCATATATGAGCCGAAAAAATCCAAATGAAAGCATTGTACGACACTTTCAGCATGAGTTTAAGTTCAATATTAGGTTCGGAATATTTGACGATCAGGTTCTTGGGCAATATGAACTTCGGGCATCTATCTTTAAACGGCCAATATTATCTGCACTTTTTACAATCTAATTTAATTGAACTACTAGAAGAAATTCCTTTGAACATTAGTGCTCATGTGATATTTACATGATGGTGCCCCTGCTAATTATCTTATAATAGTAAGAAAGCATTGAGATAACATATTTCGTCATCGATGGATAGAAAAAGAAAATGAACATCCATGGGTGTCCGTTAAAGAATGGGCCAAATCCACTAGATTCTACGACAAAAATTAATGGGCAAAAGTCATATACCTCCAATGTTGTTCCTAAACGCTTAGTTTTCGAGATGTTGAAGTTGAAAAAATAAAAACGATTATCAGACATATCTCGGAGATATGTTAAGGGATTGTTTTCATATATGAGCCGAAAAAATCCAAATGAAAGCATTGTACGACACTTTCAGCATGAGTTTAAGTTCAATATTAGGTTCGGAATATTTGACGATCAGGTTCTTGGGCAATATGAACTTCGGGCATCTATCTTTAAACGGCCAACATTATCTGCACTTTTTACAATCTAATTTAATTGAACTACTAGAAGAAATTCCTTTGAACATTAGTGCTCATGTGATATTTACATGATGGTGCCCCTGCTAATTATCTTATAATAGTAAGAAAGCATTGAGATAACATATTTCGTCATCGATGGATAGAAAAAGAAAATGAACATCCATGGCCGCCACGTTGTTCGGATCTAAATCCGATTGATTTTTTTTCTGAGGTTATATTAAGACCATGGTTTATAGTGCTGCCTCTCTCAACAATAGAAATGAACTATGGCAAAGAATAGTTTCAGCTGCAAATGCTATGAGAAACATGAACCCATCATTTTTCACTGTTTGGAGAAATTTCTTAGAAAGATATCGAACATGTCTTTAGTCAAATAATCGAAAATAATCTTAAACATTATTAATGTTTAATTAATGTTCTCTTATAGTTTTCCTTGTTATATTTTATTATTTACTTATGCCATACAAAAAATATTTATATTTTTATTTTAGTTTTCTTAATTGTGTGATATATTTTACAACTGTAATGCTTGAAATATATTATGTAAACAGTATAATGATTGTTAATGCTATTTAATTATCAAAAAATTATGTTTCTATAACACAAGTTGCAAGTTAATGGAGTTACGTAATCAACGAACTGCACATCCTTGCCTACTTTAAACGCAGTTTATTTTTTCAAAAACGGTGTCTCTCAGCGATATTCAACAAATATACCTTTTTTGTTGAAAAAATCATTGAAAATTTTAAAAATATTATTTATTTCCGCTTTATGCAGTGGCACATTTATTTTTTAGAAAAGAATCTCGAAAATATAGTTTGCACGCCACTGTTTTTTACATATTGACGTGAAGTCGCAGCAAATGAAGTAAGTTGCCATTAGAACTCCTCATACCCAATTAGACAAAAATACCTAAATGCATCTCCGAGATAGATATGCCTAAAAATCGTTTTTATTTTTCAACTTCAACACCCTGTATCTGGAAAACTAAGCTTTAATGAGCAACATTGCATGACTTTTCCCAATTAATTTTCGTCGTAGAATCTAATGGTAAGGTTTGGCCTCTTTTTCAACGGATACCCTGTATAAAAATGATAAATAATACAATTAGGACAGAAAATGGTAACTAAAAACATAAGGCTTTTCGAGGTATTTCCTGACATTTAGAGGCATTTTGTGGTATTTCTGGTAATCCGGTAACATTTCGGTGGCATTTAGGGCATTTCGGGGGTATTTCGAACATTTTTTAGCATATTGAGGTAATTTGTGGCATTTCGGAGGCATTTTGGTGCATTTTCCGCGAGGAAGGAATTTTGGTGTACAAAATTTGGACAGCGAAACGCCCCTCGCCTCAGATAGTGGATCAACGTACACTAAGAAACAGCTTGTCAAAATGTTTGCATGTAGGAAGGTAGGTAGAACATACTCCGTGCATAAAAATCAACGCTTTTAAAAATATTATTGAGTTTTGTAGGTATGTAAACTGTATGCTGTTTCTTTAATATTTTTGTAACGACGTATAAAATTATGCATATCTATTATTTATTCAGATTTAAACCGGTGTATTATTTTTCTGTATAACTATACTTTAAATAGTTACACCTACTTACATTAGGTAATCTATAGGGTATCGGAAAGTTCATGTAAGATTTCCAATACCTTTGCATAAAGCCGGCTTCATAGAGCAATTACTGTCGCTGGTGGCAACATTTCCTCTTCCCCTTACATTAAAACAGGCGTCATGTACTGGTATTCATTGACGGTGGTAAACATTGGCAAAAGTAAAAATTTTTCAGGATATACAATGTGTCCCACTTTTCATAGAGCCACCTGGTATATCGCTCATATCATATTCGAATACTTCGAAACTTTGATGGTGAATATATACCTATAATGTGAGTCTTTATAGGGCCATATTTGATTATAGTCAGAGGCGTGCACTTCTAATATGGAGAAAGGAAGTCGATTTTTCAAAAAAAAAGTATTAGCGATTTTTTTAGAAAAAACCTAGTAAGATATTCTTAATCAGCACCTTTTGAAACCCCCTTGTACAAGATTGTGGGTTCAAAGATGTGTCAGATACAGGCCGTCGAAAAATAATTTTTTTCAACTTAAAATATATTTTTTTATATATTTTAGGTATTAATAATATTGTGTGAAACTAACTACTCTGTGGACAAAAGCCCCAACCAGCGTTGAATTACACCCACAATATCTACCCATATATTCCTTATTATTAGCTTTTGTAACATTTTTTACTGTATTAGAAAGGTATTTTAAGCTAATATAAATCAAATCTCCTACAACTCCTATCAATGAAGTCATATGTATGTTCTCTGATACCAAACATCTAGGTATGCTAATGAACAATTCCACAGACAAAGCTCTATTCAATAATTATCTAAAGAAATTAATCTATCTAAATTCACTAACCTTGCTTTAATGAAAACACTCTATAAATATCTAACTTCACTTTTGGCAGTTGGAACACGACAATTCAACCACAATAGATGAGATCTGACCTATTTCTGCATTTTTAGGATTGCTTCTTCAGGTGGCCGCCTTTAAGTTGAGTCAAATATCTAACTATAAAAATTATTATAAAAATTAAAATTATTTGAAGTTAAATATCGACAGTAAAAAATGTTACAAAAACTAATAATAGGGAATATATGTGTAAATATTGTGGGTGTAATTCAACGCTGGTTGGGGCTTTTGTCCACAGAGTAGTTAGTTACCTACTTGAATAATGTTTAGGTATTAATAATATTGTGTGCAACTAACTACTCTGTGGACAAAAGCCCCAACCAGCGTTGAATTACACCCACAATATTTACACATATATTCCCTATTATTAGTTTTTGTAACATTTTTTACTGTCGATATTTAACTTCAAATAATTTTAATTTTTATAATAATTTTTATAGTTAGATATTTGACTCAACTTAAAGGCGGCCACCGGAAGAAGCAATCCTAAAAATGCAGAAATAGGTCAGATCTCATCTATTGTGGTTGAATTGTCGTGTTCCAACTGCCAAAAGTGAAGTTAGATATTTATAGAGTGTTTTCATTAAAGCAAGGTTAGTGAATTTAGATAGATTAATTTCTTTAGATAATTATTGAATAGAGCTTTGTCTGTGGAACTGTTCATTAACATACCTAGATGTTTGGTATCAGAGAACATACATATGACTTCATTGATCGGAATTGTAGGAGATTTGATTTATATTAGCTTAAAATACTTTTCTAATACATTAAAATAATTTGTAATGTAAAATGAGATATCAAATGAAAAAAATTTATTCCTTATTTTTTGTTCAGAATTATGTATTTTACTGGTATGAAATGATTCCACAACAAAACAATAAGGCAAAAATTCTAATTTGTACATAGATATTTGCCATTTTTAAAATTCAAAACAAAATAATAAATTATCAATTATTTTCGAATTTGTAAAAAGATCCTATTGAAGTACTAAAAATTCTACGGTTAAAGCACGTACTACAAAAATACACAAATACATAGTTATGGAAAATAAACACTACATAGAGGGTTATTAAAAATGGTGCCATAAATTTAGATTCTGATGGAACATCAAATATTAATATGATATTTATCTATAAACCATATTATAGTTAAATATTATTCTTTGGAATCAAAGTTTGGCTAGATCTATGAATATGTTGCACTGAAATTTGGTACAAATTCATATTTTTTATCCTTGAATTTATTGCATTAAAATTTTGCTCAAGTTTTTAAGGATGCTACACAATATAATTTAAAAGTAAAAAACAACTAGGTACCTACTTTGCGAACTTTTCAATTTTTGTGAAGGTATTAAACTTCTTCAAATTAATTTTAAGTTGTATAATATATTGCTTGATATTAAATATCTTTAGAATGCTAAAGAAATAACATTAGCTATATACCAGATTGGAGACGGTATACGGGGTGATTTAGAACTTATTTAAAACAATCTGGCAATAGATGCGTCATGCAATATCGTAAAAAAATTCCTTATAGTTTTCAAGTAAAACATTATTGAAGTTGTAGTATTTTCAACCTTTACATCGCTGTTCTACTGTAGTCTCTAGATAGGCGAATCCGAATATTGAAATCCATTTACTTTCTATAGGCACTACATTTTTTGCGACGCCGGTCTTTACATTATTTTTTTTTCAAAAATAACTTACGTGTATAGTAACAACTCGAGTTGATGAATATCGTTTTAATTCATGACGATGTGAAAATGCTTTAGCAGGAAGGAAGGAAGGCGTATTTCAGCATTGTGCCGTATCATACACGGGGCTCAATTATATCCGTACCATGTACAGCGTGTTCAAGCATTAATATCAATTGGACGAGGAGGACCGGTACCATGGCCGCCTGGATCTTCTGACTTTAAATCATTTGGATTTCTTATTTTAGAGACATTTAAAAAATGAAGTGTATCGCACCGAAGTGGATACATACTATTGACGATTTACGGAAATGTATTATAGTTGCTGCCTATAATATACAAGTTCCAAACAGAGAAGAGGCAGAAACATTTGTGTTAGTTTGTAGAAACTAAGTAAGACGGGCCCAAAATGTTGTCAGGTAAACTCGCGACAAGAATTCAAACGACTTACGTCATACGAATAAATGAATAATTCATTATATTTTATTCAAAACATTTAAGAAACTGCAACTGATAGTAATAAAACTATATACTACACTAAAAGTTTACATTATATATAGCACTAACTTGCGAAAAATGATTGTTTTTAACGCGACCAAATATCGAAAATTACGTTGACAATAAAAACAAATGTGCAACGTCAGCCGTGACGTAAGATGTCTGAATTCTTGACGCGAATATATGTCATACTATTTTACTAATTAAAACCATAATTTAATTCTATTAATAACTAATAACAATAGCGGAAAAATCAGTTGAATTTGCTGTATAGAAATAGGTGTAACATATAATTTATTTCTTTCCTTAGGAATTTATTTAAATTTTTTGTCCCAGTCACTGATTATACGCCTTATCAGGTTTTACGGTGGATCAGTTTCCAGTGCGGTGCGGAAGTGTATTTTTAAATCATTTTTGAACTGGTCTCTGATTTTATTTTTATAAAATTGTATTTGTAGGAGTACATTCAAACATTTTTTTATATAAGTTCTGAATCACCCTGTATATAACACAATCATAATTAACACAAACATTTTTCTATTAACACAAATACAATTAACCACAGCGATTAATTTGATTCTCGAAAAAAAAACCTACTTCATCAATTCAAATCGAAATTTGTAGTTGGCAAATTCTAACTTCAGAGCGACAAATTTCCTGTCGCGTTTACCAAGTACTACTGATTGAAAATAATGTATCTGGCGCTATGCTCTCTGAAGCTGGCTTGAGATGAACAAAATAAGTTAATAGATCTGTAAGATAGAGAATGATAGTTATAGTTGCAACGATTCAAGATCTAATCATGATCTATAATTCTGCCCATTTGCAGTGTGGACATTTCAGTCTACGTAAACTTAAGCAAACTGAGAACCATGGAAAAGACAATTTTTTTGTCTCACGATTATCTACCTTAACATAAGATTTTATCTTATTGTAGTCCAGAGGATATGTTTATACTTTCCAAACCTGTATAGTTTTTGTACCTATAACTTTTCGTGTAAAATCAGAGATATTTAATTGATACTATGTATAAGCAGGTAACTATATTTAGGTATTAATTTTTTATACAGAATTGTGTAGAACCTTAAGGACACGCTAAAATATTTTAGAATTTAACATTGTTAGTATTATTAAGTTACATTATATACAAGGCCTGTACCTATGTATCTATGTTTAGAAATGCAGTATGAAATAGTAAAAAAATATTAAAGTAGTGAAAATTTGAATTCTTAGAAAAAAGTTGAGGTAAGTACCTAGGTCGTTACCTAGTAGCGTAGGTATGTATTTTAAAATGTATTATATTAAAGTAAAATAGTTTAGTCTGTGTATCATTCTATAATATATGATTTATTTTAATATTATATGTATGTAGTCTATACTGTTAGGCAGTAAAGTAGGTAAGCTGATCTGCAAGCCCCTGTATGTACAGATTGGTGCTTCTTCAACCATTCTAAAATTGGTTCAAGAACATATTACAGTTAAAGTGTAAATGTGGGAATGCCATATCTTGGACTGTAACTACCTAATAGTATCAAGAAAAAACAATATAAAAACCTGCAACAATAGACGGAACAATATACCTATGCATTCCTGAAAGCATTGACAAACTTCAAGGTTGAGACTAAACTGGCAATGTTTAGAAAAACAAATTGTGCTGGACCGCTCATGACAAATTAATTTTGAAATAATAATCTGTTGAGAGTAACGAAAAAACTGACGAGTTGATTGGCAGGCTTTTTCAATACTTGCAACCTGTCCTGTTATCGTCAACAACTAGAGAACAAATATCATAATGGGTCAATTAATCAACCCCAAATAGGTAAACTAGAACAATTTACCGAGTCACAAACATAATAAGGTTTCCATCAAACGACAATAAAGCGCGAAAAGACTAAAAACTGCTGTTATTAGGAAATAATCAGCTCACGCAGTGGTATGTTTCCTCGTTAGCTCATTTGACACTGCAGTCTCAGAGACCACCTGACTTTATAATGAATATATAGATTGTAAATTATGTAATATGTCAAAACACGCACGCAGCATATCATATCATATCATGTGCGAATATGAAGAAGCATGATACACAGAAAAACAAGAGAACCAAAATTTGATCCAGAAAAATATATCACGGGCTAGATTTTAATTGAAAACAGTAAACAAAGGTTGAATGCACTAGAAAATTAGATATCAACTAATACATTTTAACTAGATTACTAAAAAAATCAGAGACACGCTGCCAGAAGCCATTAATAACTTATATTTATGTACAGTTTATCAAGTCTGCTGCACCTAGATAAGATATACAACAAATAATTTGAAACGATCGTCTCATATAACCACTTGTAATCAAAAATAATGCCAAGAGCTGTGAGAAATTATCGTTTGGTTGTAAAAAAATGATTTTGATGTACATAGAATTATGCCTACTTTTTATTGTTGCCATATTAATCGAATAAATAAATAGGTATAAATTAATTTCCAATTCCTTAATGATACTTTAATATTGCTTGAAATTATTTTCAGCAATTATGAATAAGACAGTACTCACTATTAGGCATCTGGCAAACTATCAAAATGACTGCATGCAGTTCTATGTTGTTATCTGGATTGCACTAAAAGGATGCAATGTGTTATATTTGAAATGATTATGGCTAATAAAATATAGTGTTCCAGAATATAAAATAAAATTTTTATTTGGGTCAATCTGTTGAATATTCAATTCAAACTGTTTAATTTATACAGGATGTTGCTAAATTGGTAGGTCATGTTTTAATAGCGAAATGATAAAATTATACAAAAAGTATATTCTCCTAAAAGCTATATTTCTTCGAATTTAGTATGCATCGCTATAGTTGTGCACAGAGTAGGTACTTTCACTGGCATTTTTATGGCCAAACATTAGTTCCATCTTGTATAGATATAAGTATATAAAATAAACCCTTGAATAATTGTTAATAACATCTAACCATTGATATGGCTATTAGTTATACAGGGTGTTAAAAAAAGAGTGCAAAATATTTAAGGAAGTAATAGTATGAACCAAAATAAACAGAAAAGTCTCGGTAAACATGGGCCCGCAAAGTAACGGTTGCGGAGATATGGAATGTTTTATGTTTTTTAGCCCCTTTTTATTTTGCAAAAACGTTGTGTATTTTCTTATAATAGTTGATTGCTGTTTAGTGAAATAAACAGTACGTATTTGACAGTTGTTCTCAGTGCAAATGTTTTATTTCGCTATGGCTGGTTAGTCTAACGCAGAATTAACAGACATGCATTTCATGTATGGTCGTGCTAATGGGAACGCCACCGAAGCGCGACGTCTTTATGTTGACGCTCCAAATCGCCAGATTCCTTCACAACGCATGTTTGGAAGAATTTAACAAAGATTGCGCGATACCGGTTTCTTGAGCAAACAGTGTCATTTATCCGGAAGACCAAGGTCGGTATCCACTCCTAAAGCAGAAGTAGAAATTCTAGCACTGGTAGAGCAGAATCCAGGTGCGAGTGTGTAGAGAATATCAGCAGAGGTAGGAATTAGTGGTCCTCTTGTTTGGAGAATTCTTCACGAGCAACTGCTTTATCCATACCATGTGCAACGAGTACAGGTCTTAAATCCAATAAATGATCATCAAGCACGTTTGGTTTTCTGCCGCTGGTTTCTACGTCGTGATGCATGAGACCCTCGTTTTCTTGCAAACATTCTTTTTACTGATGAGGCCGGGTTCACAAGAAATGGAGTGTTTAATTTTCACAATACGCATATTTGGGCCGACGACCAAAATCCTCATGCTCTAATAGAATCTGGACATCAGACACGTTTTTCATTAAACATTTGGAAGGGTATTGTAGGTGACAGGTTTCTAGGTCCTGTGTTGAATATAGGTACATGTATTTAGAATAAAATCATAAATTTTGCCATTTAGGACCTTCTGTCCAATTAGCACAATTAGACATTGGAATGTTGTACGACTATAGTAGGAACACTCTCCCAACACACTTTCATATCAGTAACTTGCTTGCTTCGTCTGTCAGTTATATTGCTACATTTCATTCCTTTCTACACATTTCATTTTCTTAATATGTTTTAATAAAAATGAAGTCTAAAATATCTAATACCTAACATTGTGTGAATGTGATATTCTAATTTGATGAATAAATAACGACAAGTTTTATTTGTGAAGTTAAGGTTAATATTTGGCAATAATAGCCACCTAGGTCATGTCTGTCCAAATGGCGCGTTTCGTAAATCTTACTTTGAAGTCTACTTTAAGAAACGCACACCTTTAAAGTAATTGATACTTTATCTTTCGTAACGGGAACTGGCAATATGTAACTTTCTAGTAATATTTACTACAAGGTATCGAACGAAACTGTGGGGTTATTTTATAATAGCAGTAAAGCTGTGACTACCACATATTGTCTGTTCAAAGTTCCCGCTGTCACTTCTTAGTAACATACCTGCTCTTCATTCTGAACGCGGTACGTCTGACGTTTACACTGAACACACACCTTGCTGAATACTTATCCCTACTATTTATAGCTTAAATAATAAAAACCTAATTGTTTTTTCTGTTCCGTTTGCTATTCAATTCAAATAGAATAATATGATTTAATCTACTATGTTTTTCGGGTCGTGGTGCGGCGGCTTAGCTGACGTCGATGCGCTGGGAATATTTTATCTGTATTTGTTACTCTCCTGCTACTCTGTGGAGACGGATCTGCTTTCAGAATCCCTGTATCCACCCAGATTTTGGTTTCAATTGTTGGTACTAGGTCTCGAGATACCTTCTGCAATAATTAAAGGGGCTCAATAATAATAATTGATCAATTAGCTCCTCCTTTACCTTATAAGAAATTTTAAAAAATTGCAGTATATCAAGCTGAGGTGTAGAGTACTAGTAATATTTGTCTTTGTTTTTTATTGATTGATCATGTTTGATCATTTTATAGGTAAGCACTAATAGATTATATGGAAAATTACAAGCAATGGCATTTTGAAAATTAATTTACAATAATACGTTACATCGTCATTCTTATTTATATTTTGTATCCATGGAAGATATTTTAATTAATTAGAAATCAGTAATAACAGTCTTTATGGCTAAGTGCCTACCACAATTTTGCTTTTTGTTTTTGCCTCTAAACTAAATTTCGTTTCTAGATCGCTTTTATTTACATTAAGAAAAAAGTCAAGCTGTGAGAAACTGTTACTTAAAAATAGCTTGAAAATCACTGAAACCGAAATCATAAATAAATTTGGTTAGGGGCCAATGTTGAAGGTTATATTATTATAGAAAGCAAGAGTAAATTCAAAGGATTATATAAAAAGGAAGTGGTCATTCTATGCGGTCATAAATAGTACGGTTGTCATGTTTTATATTTTAAGGTTCTATAAAAGCTCATGCTGTAAAAGTAATATTTTTATTCCTTTTTTAGATGTGCAGCAATTCTTGGCAATGGTTACTTACCCTAATACCTTTACAGTAGATACACCTATTAAAAAATAATGAAATCATTTGTAAACTCTGTTTTACGTTTAATAAATTTAGATCAAATAAATTGGTAAATAAATTGATCACGTTATGTTGGTAATACCTAAATTTCAACAAATCGTAATTACTTGCTTTATACAGTATCGCAACATAAATTTTTATATATGTATTAAAGAGATATTAAATTTTGGCCACTGATTTTTTTGTATTTACCTGAAATTAAACTTGATGATGGATGGTGATCAGTTTGCACTGTCAAAAGTTTTAAAATTTTTAAAATATAGACGTATTTCAAATATTAGTTACTGATAACAGAGAACAGTGTAACAGACACATTCTTTCTATTGTAAGTATACTCGTATAGGTACCTACTTGTCTTTGGTGATATACACTAATTTTAATAGCACCGAATTCTTATAATAGTGTGTTCTAAAAATACCAATTAATTTTAGACATTTAAAAACTGAATAATGTAAAATTTAGCAAAGAACAGGAATGTTATCTCATGTCACCTGCGAGTGTTCGAAGGTACCGGAGTAAAATAAATATATAACGACAGAGAGCGGCATAACCAACAAATTTTTAGGTACAGAAACCTTTCAAAATACGTATTTATTTTAAATTTAACTGTAGTTACAAATATTGTTACTTAGTTCTGCATAATGTATATATTTGACGAAAATTTAAATAGTATTTTATTTTTCATACTACTTTTTGCCCTACATATATAAGTATATGGAATACTACAATTCAATTAGGTACTTTCTAGTATATCTAGATATCCTTACCTAACCAAAAAAATAAACGTATCTATATCTACTTATATAGGTAGATATGTAGGTATTTGAAATTAAACAGAAGTATATTTGATAATTATTTCAGATTTGTACGACTTTACTTTGCATATTTCTATAAAGGGTGTCTGGAAACAAAACTTATTTGACTTAACCATTTTTTTTTTCTGACCAATGGTAATGGAATTGTGACAGCAAACAGCTCTTGAATATGCGACAACCCTGCACGCCTACAAGATATTTATTTATTTATTTATTTAAAGAACAAGGCATCCCAATAGAATGGATTAACATTCCAATTACAGGGTTGCACAGATAATCAGCACAAATTTATGTGTACAAAGGAAAGAATATAAAAGAGACAAAATCTTAAAACTAAGTAAATCTTAACCTAAAAATAAAGTGCAAAATTATAAAAATGTATAAGTTGCTAAACGCTTAACAGAAGACAATGGCAAATGGAATATATCAATGGTAGAAAATAATAAATTGTATACTTTTTGAAGTTGACGTATAGGTGAATTACTTGCATAATTTGTGTTATAATGCCTAAACACAAATACACCTAAACATACTTACTGGTGAATTATTTTCTTAGAACTCTTTTCACAACACAGAATAAAATGTAAAATATAAGTGTTCAAAATGAATGCCGTTGCTTGCTAAAAGAGTTTTGCCCAGATTCACCATGAATTAACATGTCATGCAGCAGGTCATATGGTTACTATAAATTCTTCCATTCTTGTTTACGAAGGTACATTCACATAAAATATCAAGCAAACACTAGGTACTGAAAAATTAAATGCACGAGCCGCAACAATACTACTACTAGTAGTAATAATTTGAGGTTAACAGCAGCAGGTAATGGATGCAATGTTGTCGTACGTAATGGTTTAAACGACTTCTTGAGTTTCTCAAGAAGTCGTTTACTTCATTAATAATGATAAAAAAGCAACTTATAAAAAATTAAGTTACAGGAGCTTTTACATAACCTCAGTTGTATCTCAGTTTTTAATTGGTAACACAGTTTTGTATGTTATTTAATTCATAAATGTGTTAGAAAAACTCGTTTTAGATTTTTTTTATGAGTTTTTTGCTGTTTTTGGTCAGATAGGTAGGTACATAAGTCCATTTAGTAGATATCGGAACTTATATTCCTGTAAAGTTGATATAAAATATCTAATACATTTATGGCTAACTACAACTTACATTTTTAAATACGTAGTCACGTAGATAGGTACTTCATAATTGATAATATAACTAAACCTTATTAAGACTGTTAAAGCAACTATTTATATTCAGCGCATTTGCCAATATTGCAAGTTGGATACTTCCAGCTGGATCAATATAGGAGCGAAAACAAACAAAAAAAGTACATTGCAAGTCTCGAACTAGAATCATTCATGAAAATGGTAAAAGCCTTCCGCCATTGATGTCAAACTAAATTCGAATATAGAATCGTACAAAATCATATAATTCAAGAGGAAATACGAGTATATGATGTTGTTTACTCGTTAACAAAGTGAAGAATAAATTTTAATAAAAACATAAGCTTTATAATTCAGAAACTCAAGGGTAAAAGTAAACGTGACTGTATTTTCTGAGAGTTCGTTTCGTCTTATATCCATTATTTATACAAGGGGCTCTAATTCTAGAGGGAGGGATAGTATAAGAAGGGAATGTTGAATAAACCCAGAACATGTTGCTTTTAATTAATGTAAGGCGCAAATGCTGTTTTCCTTAGATTGGGTTGCATACCTTTGGCGTGAAGTGTGAAACGTTAATACCGAATATCATGTTTTATGAGTTAATTTTTATTTTTATAGAATACTTTTCACCGTAAAAATTTAAATATACCTAATATCCATCACTATTGTCGACTAATGTCCAATGTCCAATATTCATTTACTGTTAGTTATGTAGCCGGTATGATTGTAACCTTATCCTTAACTTTCATTATTTTAATTTAGAAAAAAGTTGTAGCTATTAATTATAATTTTTTAAGATGATTTTGTACAAGATGAGCTAAACAAATTTATGATTTTTTTATATGAACACCTTGTATATAGGTAGTACTTTTTGTAATTTTTATGTAACTTAAATTTCTTATTGGATGGTTATGCATCTAATTTAAGAACATTTTTATAGGACCGCAAGAAAACTGAAAAATAAGTTTACATTGTGCCGATACTTTCATACCTATACTTACAGGATGAGTCAGAAAGAATGGGTCAACTCTAAGCTGGAGATAATAGACATCAAAATATTATGTTTAAGCTGAATAGTTTTATAAATAATTTCCTCTTTAATAATTCAAAAAATAATTTTAATAATAGATTAATATTTATTTAATTAAATACTATTTGAAAATAAATTAAAATAAGCACAAAAAAATAATGAATAAGAAGAAAATTAATCATCAATGTAATTTAAGAAAATTGTTGAGAATTGTTTAATATTGAAAACATATTTAAAAACTGTTTAAATTTTTCCTCTGGTAAATATATTAAATATAATCATGACAGCAAATTACAAAATATGGATAAACAGAAGTATATTTTGGGTTTCCATTTTTTCAATATTAATTGTGGTGTTAAAGATCCGTTAGATATAGCAAAAAATAATATTAATTATGTAACTTAATTGTTTAAACTGTTTATTTTGCATACATGTTTAACTTACTTTAAATGACTAAGGTAGAGTTCATGAACCAATTTTATATAATCATCTATATAAAAACGCATGGCCAACTATTACGCACCAGACAGCATCAGTATTATCAATTTAATGTTTTTTGATAATTTTCAAAATATAAAGTAGCAACTATTGTATATTATTATGAAGGAAATAATGCAATTGAATGGCACAAAAATATACAAGGTGTTCAATTTTAAATAATTTATATATGTGGGTCATATTTTAAAAGAGACACCTTGCAGAGAAATTACAAGTAAGCCACTGAACTCTGCGTAAAAAACTCAAAAGCAGTGTTCACCATTCCGATATCTCAGATATTCTCCGAGATACAAGGAATCCCTTAAAAAGTATAACTAAATTTCGTCCTGTATCTCAAAAACGAAGAGGTCTATGCAAATGCGAAAACTGCATCTTTCTGTCTCTTAATTTCCAGGATACCCTGTAATTAGAACGAAATTGGTGCACCCTGTACTTATGAGTGAAATAGATGCACTATAAAATAAAATAAAATAAAAAAATAATTTTAAATAGTGATCTATGTATCTTCTGAGCAATTCTTATAATATAATTTCGGAAAAATCACTAGTTATCGAGATATTGTTTACAATCCAGATAAAAGAAAAATGCAGCTTCATTAAAAGATTAAGAAGTAAATAATTTTGTACTCAGAATCATTTATAGGTAAACATTTTTTGCAAAACTTAAATAATTTTGAGATATCTGTGAGGTTTTAAGTAGAACACCCTGTACATATAGTACTATCTCAATAATGTCTGACTTTCCAGTTCTATGAACAATAATAGCACAGCCACAATATAACATTTTCTTCTCAACAATGGTTTAACTGCTTTAGTATTTAGTAATCAATTTCTCTGAAAAGTTTTTCATTGTTTTTCAGTAAAACATATTCGATTTGAAATTTTACTAACAATCTTAATGTTGTCAGATTGCCGATGTTTACTACTTAACCTACAGTTAAGATGTAGTTATAGTAGGTATTTAAATATTTCAGATAGTTACTTGTCCGAATCACATTAGAATCAAAATTTTAATGCAAATTGTTCATAATTCAAAATTTATAGATTTATCAATCTCATTGTGTTCCTTGTTGTAGAATATAGATTTATTTTCACTTTATCTGACAAGTTTCTGCTAAAATACTCTATTCAAGTCTGAAAGGCATCTGATATAATGCAATCTCTTGAAGGTATTTGTACAATCTCCATCATAAATTCCATTTCGTATTCCTCACATATTTTGTAGATGCATCCTCGAAGCAAAACCATTTTCCGACATATATACAGCACCAAATTCCAGTGGAAAGAGCACAATTTATAAATATAAGTAGATATTAATAAAATATGCTTTTACTTTTTAATAGTTAATTTTAATTTATGCAATATTAATTACTTCATTTCATGCAATTGCTTTTTAAATTGGAGGATTTTAGTATTTATATTAAATTCTCTTGCAAAAAATAGGCAAAGACCTTAAGCTAATTTGTGTTGTACAAAATTATGCAATGCAATTTTCTGGAAAATATTACTTCATAAATTTTATGAGGCAAAAAACTGGGAGGCTTAATTACATGAGTTAATTAACTAAGTGACTAAACCAGTTAAACACTGCTTGCAGGTGCCACTTCAAAGGGTGGGAACGTGATCTGCAATATAATTCATACACCCTAAGAATGCAAAAGACGTAAGTATAAATACCTAATGTATATTCAACTTGTCTTACTAGATCTGTTTGAAAAATTGTAGCATTTGTAGTGGGTAAAAACCTTGTTTAAAATTTATAACATAGACGCGGGTACAATCTTAAAAACTATTGTAGGTGATTTACTTTTTCTCTTCCTAAATTATTAGGTACTTTATTTCTTTACTTCTAGATGCTACATAGGTACAGTTTTACTACGATAAAAATTTGAGTAGACCCGAATTTTCTCAGTATAATAATGATGTGATCTAAAATTAACCAACATTGACTTAGCACACCGTAACAAATTTTGAGTAAAACATTAACTCAAAATCAACACAATTGGTTGTTAAAACAAGCCCACACAGTATTACGTTAAGATAATAACAACATTCATTGAGTAGTAATGTTTACTCAGTTATGTGTTAGTTAAGTAAATCTTTTGTAAGCAACAATGAATAATTTTTAAGTTAACTTAAAAACACAAAACTGCATTTTTTGGTACTACAAACACAAAATTGATTTTTTTTTCGCAAACCATCTCTCTAACCAAAAATTGTGTTGATAAGCTTATTTCTTTATTAACATGTTTCGTTACTCAAAATTCAACACCAAAATAATTTCACTCATAAATGGGTTTGAGGTTACTCAATATTATTTTTTACTGTATATGGTGAATGGATGGATTAGAAGAGGAAATTTTTATATCCTGATAATGTTCTAAAACTAAACATATATCTACCTATTAACTTTATAATAAAATTTAATTAATTAACAATCGTACTGCCATGAAAAAAAAAATAAATACAATGTTTCACCCATATTTCAACTTAAATTGAAATGCATTTCATGAGTTAAGAACATTATTAATATGTAAGTGTATTTTGAGAATTCAAATGTTTAATGTAACTATATAAAACAGATGTACCTAATAGTAGGAATGTTATAAATTCAAGTATTCCGTTATTTATTTTCTAACATTCCACATTATATATATTTTCGTGTTTTAAATGATATTCTCACAAAAATTCAACACGTTATAATGATGGTAGGTAGACTAAAATAAAAAGTTGATACTTAATTAGTTTAATTTAAATACAAATAGGTAATTATAAAACAACTTACTAGTCATCCTTTGAAATAAAAAATGCCTAGAATAAACATTCTCCCACATGGTTCTCCACGCACTCTCCAATGCCTTAGGAACTCTTGGTTAGTATCACTTCACGTTTTAAACAAATTTATAGAAATTTGGAGGCTTATAAATAAGGTTTTGTATACATCTATAATATTTTAACAGCTACAGGAGTTTTCTTAGGGAAATAATAATAGGCAAGCAATAGTTTCTCAGTTTATCCAACTTCATGTTAATGCTAACGATTTTTGTGATAAAACAAATAAGCACTTTTTCAATTTATACTTAAGGATAAATTATATATCCAATTACAACATATAAACATCCATATATAACAATATATTTGTTTAAAACGTTGTTATGAATTGAAAGACAGATTGTTGTTTTCATTCAACCCCATCAGTTAAGGCGCATAATATGTGTTAGTTGATAAGTTACAGAATCTCTGGAGGATGAAACCAGAATTGAATCTAAAAATAGCTCTAAAAACAAGACTCGTTGAAAGAAAAATCGCATACAAAATTTGAATTGTCATTTTTAGATTGAAATCGGTTACTCGTGTACCCACAGCGATTACCTACATACATGATTCGACCATGAACTAAGTTTTGATTTTAGTAAACAATTTCAAGGCTGTATTTAATTTGCTCGATTTGTTTTAAAATCATTAAGTTTGTTGCAATATTTAGATGTAACAATTCCTTATCATTCCAAATATAATAGATATTGTCATATAAAAAAAATAAATGAATGAAATGCCATTAGGAAGTGAGAGTTATAAAGCATTTCACCATATACCTATGCACATCTGTATTTGTTTGATTTTGAAATCATTAAACGTCATTTTAGGTATTACATAAGTACTAAATCGGACACAGGGTGTTACAAATTAGTAGGTCAATCCGTTAATCACATATGCTTTGAACAAAAATAATGGGTCTTTTCTTATGCTAATTTCCAATTCGGAACTTCATTTTCAAATACAGCCTGTCTAAATGTTTAAAATGGTTTTTATTGATAGCTCCTATAGAGATATTTGTTTCAAATTTAACACATATTTTTATCTTAAATCGGCACACTTTCTGTGTTATTTTAGTCTAAAATATCAAAGCATGAACGTAGAAAATGGAGAATAGAATATTTTTTTAGATAGCGCATGTTTTTGTTCAATTTGTTTCACTGTTGCAAGATTTTGAGTTGAGGCTCGGTTTATGAGATATTGTCACTTTTTTAGATATGGTCAGGATTGACTCAAATTAAATATCGCTAAGTATTGAATTCCCATTTTATTCAGCAAATTGAAATAAACAAAGCGGTATAACTAACAACAAACCCTAAGAAAAGACAAAAATTTAACTAAATTAACCCAAATGTTCAAAATGGGTACCATATTCTCGAATACACTCTTAATAAGACAATACCGAATACTTTGGAAAATATGTGGTTCCATCTTAAAGTGCTCTTCATTTTGTACAATTCGTTAATTTAGCTGTTGTTTACTTAGTTATTGGAACTATATAACCGAAATCTTTCATAAATTGTATAAAATTTTATTTTTTTACAAAACTCTTTCATGGACTTGATATGTCTGGCAATTCATCAAAATGTTCAGAATCGTTTAAATGAAATATTTCCTAATCGGTGGACTGGTAGTTTCTAGGATTTTATAAAAGATTTCGTTTATATGGATCCAATACTAACGATCAATAGCTAAGGGAACGAATTATACAAGGTGGAGATCACTTTAGACTGAAACCACATATTTTCCAAAATATTCATTAGTATCTCATTCAAAGAGCCCCAGGTGAAGGTAAAGCTGGTACCTATATTAAATATTTAGTTTAATTGAGTTAAACTTTTTGACTTTCTTGCTTTTTGTTACGTATTTCTTGTACTGTTTTGCTTATTGCAATTTACTGAATAAAATAGCCATTTAATACTTAGCGATATTTAATTCGTGCCCAACCTAGTAAATCCAAAAAAGTTGCCATATCTCGTAAACCGAACCTCAAATCAAAATCCTACAAAAGTGACAAAAATAGAATAAAAACGCTCTCATCTAAAAACAAATATTCTGAAATTATAGGTGTATACAAAAAATATGAAGGGTACGTTGTTATTATAATTTTTCTTTCCCCCGTTCGTACTTTGACATTATAGACCAAAATTACATAGAAAGTGTGCCGACTTAAGATAAAAATATGTGCCCAAATGTTAAACAAATATCACTAAAATCACCGGAACTAGGTATAAATAAAAATCATTTTAAAATCCATGTATTTTGAAAATGGAGCTCCGAAATGAAAAGAGGTATACGGAAAGTCCCATTATTTTAGTCCAAACAATTACCGTTAGTAATATGTAATACCCTCTATATCGTATTAAGTAGGTGTACCACTTAATATTTTTTATGATAAAACAGAAATAAGTAATTGTAAACTTAATTTAGTTTCTTTAATTATTATGATCAACATTTTCCGCAATCAAGACGTATGTACAATCGTTTGCAATAATAATGACACTCTCTTAAAACAGTTTTTGAACTTCTGGAAGTTCTGAGTAGAAATTTCATTAAATCTCTATCGGTGAGTGAAACAACTAATAACTAATATTAAAAATGAGAAGTAGATTTGATTACAAATACATCAGAAGTTCTAAAGAAATCGCAAAATTCATTTTAATGAGTGTCATTATTATTGCAAACGATAGTACCTACCTACTTCACAAAAAACTTGCCGAACTTTAGCTGTTCATCGAAAAAGGTATATATGAATAGAAACATTGATGTAGCATTGGATTTCGACAAGAATATTTTAAATATTTTCATTGTTAAGTTAGGTTTACTACAAAATAACTATACTTGTAAAAAATGCAAAATATGCGGATTGGATTGAAGAATTAAGACACATTTTTTATACAAAAGTTGTTAGCATAAAATACTACACAGTGATGATTAGATAGCTAAGTTGATACACAGTGATTTACCTGTCCTGGTTGTTCTCGGGCTAGGCTCTGTGGGGTCAGACTCGCTATCGGTGTCTCTGGGCCCGTCCATATATTGATTTCGGTTCCTATTGTTGGTATTACGACTGATATGGTCGGAACCAGGGAATGCCGACAGTGGAGAGCGGCGAAACGTTTGGGATGCGACCAGTTACAGCGGCGGCTACGGAACGCCTCGGAAGACCACCATTATCCGAGGAACGGTTCCGACCGTAGTAGTCGTAATACCAACAATAGGAATCGAAATCAATATATGGACGGGCCCAGAGACACCGATAGCGGGTTTGTCCCCACAGAGCCTAACCCGAGAACAACCAGGACAGGTAAAAGAATCCCGACTAATACTAGGGATGTGCATTTTAACCCTGTTTCTGACAGCTACCAGTTACCGAGGTCACGGCACAACAACCCGGAAAATCACTATGTGTCAAATGATAGCACTGACCGTGAAAACCCAAAAAAACACTAAATAGCTAAGTGTTATTCATCTATTTGGAAATTAAAAAATTAGATATCTAAAGTCTGTTTTTTACTGAATAAACTAGTTTTTATATGACCACTTGACATAAATTTGATTATAGGTAGGTATGCACACATTGATAATTTAAATAGGTAGGTATTTAAAATAACTAATCTTTAGTGTTCTACCTACCCTAATACAAATATTTAGCTTCATTCCAATGTCAAAATATATATAATAAATGATAATCTGCGAAATTATTTATTTCAACAAATTCTCTCTTATAGGTACAGTTAATACCAAGCGTTCTGATCGTGTTGGGAGAGCTTGGAATAGCCGTGGTCGAAATGGGTAATATAAAGTTAATATTATGGAATGGATTGCAGCATGTGTCGTTCTTGAACTGTTTGTTGATGGGATACGTTTAACGAACAAGAACTTTGGTAGTTGCCACGTATATTAAACGTTCCAAATCATCTGAGCTTTAGTGGGATTTTTGCAAGATTGGAAAAGTTTTAATATACGCAATCTCGCCTCAGACGTCATTTCAGGAAATATGTTATGGAAATTTGTGTTTGAAAATGTAACTGCAATGTTTGAATATACAGGGTGTTACGGATAAGGTGTTACAGATAAAGTCGCAAATTCAAAATGTTCGCAATAAGATCGACATGTACTTATGTTAACCCGAATAGTCACATTTTTTTATAAGTAACTCCTTAGAAAACTGAATTCGTTACATAAAATTTAGTAAGATTTTCAAATTCATTATATACAAATATACCTAACTGACAACTGAATATTTTTTTAATACATCTGTTGTATTATTGTATATCATGGAAGTAGTTGGGAGAGGAGAGTATAAATTTATATTTCATTGAAAAATATATCACTTTGTTGTAATAGAAACATTATTTCAAAGAAAATCAAAATAAACAATATGATTCTGACAGAATTTATCGTTTTCGAGCTAATTATATAATATTGTATTTAAACAAAATCTACAATTAAATTTAATGCAACTCTTTGTAAAAGGCAATAAAAAAAGGAAAAAATAGTCAATGATTCTACACACATTTTGATCATAATCGTCATGTTTCTAAATTTTCCATCATCCCAGTTACCTATATCTATAATTTCTAATTAACACAACTTTTCGATAATAAATGAGTAGCAAACAAAATTCTTTTAGTACATATTGCTGCCAGTTTCCTGAACCAAAAGATTACTTCTGGCAAATCTAATATATAAAATTCTCGTGACACCATAGTCCTCGGAAACGGCTTGATCGATTTTTATGAAATTTTATATGTATATTCGGTAGGTCTGAGAATCGGTCGCAATCTATTTTTCATACCCCTAAGTGATAAGGGTCGTCCACCCCAAAATTTTTTTTTTATTTTTTGGACAAAATTTTTTATTTGTATTTTTTTATGATGTGGCATTAAAAAATACACACAACCCTTAATTTTCATCCTTCTATCTCAAACTCCTATTTTTTAATAACCATTTTAGTAATTTAATCATTATTAACCCTGGTCGATAACTGATCGAAGCTGATGAAAACGAAGCCGGTCTCCTGTCTCTCTCACACAATAAGCCTTCTCTCACTTCCTACACAGTTTTCAGCCATTATTATTGTGTATGAATCGAGCGTAGTAGTGACGTTTACAATGATCATTTTACCTTCTAAATATAATTCTTAAGTAAATTTATTATTAATTTGCTGGGCCATAATTATTTATTTCCTATTTTATCAATAATTAAGAGGAAACCGCCAACAACGGCGGGAGCTCGTGACACATTATTTTACTATATGGCTATTTTTTGTACAGTGAACAATGCCAACAAGACGTAAAGGGGCTAATTTGGGCCGTCAAACAAGTAAAATTGCATGCACACAAAATAATTCAAAAATTGAATGTTTCGTGTTTTGTTATTCTTATAGGCCGCCATTGTTCACAGTGCTCCATTCCTCTTTTAGTCATATACCACATCTCCACACACTTACAATAAGTTAGTTATTTTTTATTTAACTGCCAAAATATTCACTAGAAATAATTCATATGGCAAAACAACGTTTGCCTGGTCACCTAGTATACCTATAATAATTATTTGCATTGTGTAGGTATCTACAGTATGTTCTAATTAAGAGCGCCGTTTTTAAACGCAATATTCAATAAATTCATAGCTGATTTTAGAGGAAGTCTAAAGAAATCAAAGCGAGTTAGAAAAGATATCTGTTCACTATGACCATTATTCTTTCAACTTTTCTTCAGAGTGTAGAAGAGTTTACTGGCTGACAATACATTTAGAATAAGAAGAATTATAAGTACTTATTATATATTTTTACCTGTTAGTTTTATCATTACACTCTCTGTTAGGTACATACTTATTATACTTGAATTGATATAATTTATAAAGTATTTTTGACTAAATTCGATGCACAACGAAATGTGTAATTGTTTTCCTCCAAAAGTTAAGGAAAATGTTTCACTTTCAACAAATCTAAACTTTTTCTATTATACGCCAGCTTTAACGATTTAATTATCTCGATAATTTTTTGTAAAACCATGTATGGAAATGTAAGGAGGTGCTCATGAAATGGAATGTAATTTATTACCTTAACAAATTTAATATACTTTTTCTACACCCGTATTATAACAATGCACTTATATGCCCATAATCCGTTTCATAATGACACCCATTACGATACAGATTTTTCATTATGATACAGATTTTATAATCCGTTTCATAATGATACCCATTACGATACAGATTTTTCATTACGATACAGATTTTTAAACAATAGAAACCCATAATTGGTCAATCAAGCATGCTGTGCATTTGACGTTTATCCTAGGTTCTTATGTAATTATTTTAGATGTCAAAATCAGTCCGTATTAAATTTTCGTAGATACCTAGCTAAACTTAATTTATCAAAATGACTGATATCAGCGATATAGAAGAATTACCATCGACTCCTCCACACATATCGGAGAAAGCAGAAAATGCAGTTCATATGAATAATTAATTGCTGTTACCTATTGTGTTCAATAAAAATATAAAATTTATGGTTTTTGACTATTTATCGGGTGTGGAAAAAATAGCGTATGCAACTCTCATGTAATGGTTATTAATACACTCGCATAAACCATACGAAACTCGCCTTCGGCTCGTTTCATATCCCGGTTAATGCTCGTGTATTAATAACCATCATTACATGATCGTTGCATAATATACTATTATTGATTAGTTTTGCCTGTAGTTTACGAGACCGGTAGCATTGTAGATAGTAAAAAAATTTTGTGGGTATAAGTTTTTCTCCTTTATTTGTAATTTTCATCTAATTATTGCCAATCACTACTAACATAAGAATAAACATGAAAACTATAGCAGATTTTTTCAAGAAAATACCTACAAATTGAAAAAATGGTGGCTATTTAAGTGTCAGGTAATATGTTGTTGTTAATATGTTAAAACAGAGGTACCCAAAGTTTAATCTAACTTACAGTAAAAATAGGTACTGTACCTTTTAACTTTTTCATTAAACACGTAATTTTTTTTCAATTAAAAAAGTACACTTGGTACACTGATAAAAGTGAGTGGAAATTTTCATGTTTTGTTATTCTCCCTTTCGTAATATTCACTAATAATTTTTAATTTACATTATTATATATTCAGGAAAAATCAAGTATGCGTATTTTTACGTAATAAAATTAGGAAATTTCAGGAATAATGTGATAATATAATATGTAATGCTTTGAAACTAGTTACGTTTATTCAGTTTATTACGTTATTTTACAGAATGTTTCATGTGATTTCTGTTGAATATGCGCAGGGGCACATCCATCTAACCTCTAACCTAATGCGTTTTAGTTGTGTTAATGTGTGGTAGACAGACATGCACGTACGTACGTATGTTAATAAAAACTTTTTGTGGGACATTCGGAAAAGAGGAATATACATATTAATGTTTCAAGAATGTGTATGTACCCTTTTCAGCGAAAACATTTTAGCACATTTTCTAATGCAAATGATATACGTTGCAATACATTTTCAAATGATATACGAACAAAACCTACACTTTTAGAGAAGGCGATTGATATTTCACATTTAGAGGACGGATGGAAAAATTCCATTAAAAAATTTTCCTACAAAGAAGTTATTTCTGCTGCTGTCAGGACTGCTTATGCATTTCTTAACTCGCATAGTGAATTTATTATTGAATTCTAATAATAATATCTATTTTATTTCTAATAATTTGTTAGTGAGAGACATCCTGCATATTATATCTATTAAATCTGTACTTTTGTCCATTTTAACAAGAATTTTTTAATCGAGAAAATTGTTTGCTGCGACATTAACAGTAAAAAGTTTTCCCTTCTTTCAACTTCATCTTGCAACACACTCTATATATGGCTACCAAAAAAAATAATATTAATAAACTTTTAAATTGGTTTGTGTTATACTATTAAGTTTGGATATTTGAATTGATTGATGAACTCTTTGGTATATATTTTTTTTAATATGTGCATATTGTTCATTATTTTTTAGAGAGGTACTGATATTCAGTCATACAGCTCTCTATATGCAATCATATTAGTTACCGAAAAAGTTTACTCAATGCATATATTTCAATTGTAGTTATAAAGGTAAGTATATATAAAATATTAGAAAATTTAAATTACTCAGTTTACCTAAAAATCACAATGCATGAAATCAAAATAAATTATAGTATCGGAAATTTCGTATGGAATTTAACATAATAGTTGTAAAATCACATAGGTAATATAATATGGAATTTTATCCATGTTCATTGCTAGAATATTACAGTGTATGTACTTATTTCATATATAAAATTATTATGTAGTTTTAAATAACTTTACGCTGGTCACAAATTGCCAATGTAAAGTTATATGAAACTACAGACAAATTTTTATCAGTGTATTATATAAACAATTATTACATTTCTTTTAATGTGATTGAAGGAAAATTAAAAAGCGAAAATAAAATATGTAATTATACCTAGCAGGTATTAGGAATAAGTTTTGCTCATATAAAATTGTGTACACAATAGAAAATGTTTCCCAGAAACATTAACTAGAAAAGCAGTGTCCCTGTCATTCATTTCAGCCTACCGGGTATCAGCTGACTAACATGAACACGTAACAAGTGCACACATTGGAAGGGCAGGAAATAATGCAGTATTGATTAGATGCGTGCGCAACAAAATGTTTAATGGCGGCAGTTACACTTGCATCTACTACCATAAGGTTGACTAGACAACTAGGTCCTGGGTCCTGTTGTCTATTAGCTACTCTATGAGGAAGTATTTGATTCTAGCTATAGGGGTGTATCAGGATGGCAATTAGTTAACTAGGTCATTTGTTTTCTTTACATATTTTTTAAACAGGTGTACTTAGATAGCACTTTTAAATAAATAAATCACTAAATTCGATTACCTACCAAATACAAACTGAAAACTTACCATTTAATAATTGTTAAAATTTCCCTAATTAAAATATATATATTTTTTAATATCATTTATTAATCTACTCTAAATCGGTAATTTAGTGAAAAGTTATGTTATGGTAGTATTATTTTATTTCTATAATTTTCAAAGCATGTATTATGTGCTAATTAAAGTAGCTAATATATTCTGTTCTGGCTTTTAACTTCAGTTATATTAATTACACTAATTATAAAATAATTATAATTCACTATATGAAGCACATTAAAATGCTTGAAATAATTCATAATGTCTGCTCATTAATACATAATATACCTACATATACACGCCGCTGATTTGACTAAAAAGTTCGTTTTATTGCGAAAAAAATTGTAATAGTGAACATATTGATATTAGCAGTTTTTGATAGTAAGAAGTTATATATTAACAGTCTACCAATAGTACCAATGGGTCGGTTCTATGCGAACATCTGTTATTTAACAATTTTATCTAAAAGCGTTGAGTAATACTACTCTTTTACTCAATACTAAAACAAAGTTGTAGACATTTTTAAAATAAACTATGTATACAGATACCTTCATTCCATCAAAACACATTAAAATAGTAACCAATATTTATTTATTGTCCTAACTTTTATAATACTCCAAATTTCAAACCCCGTTTTTCTTAGATGATGTCTAATATAGAACCCTATAATTTTAATAATAATATTGTGTGTAAATCGGTATCTATGTGAAGATAAAACAATTCTGCTTTAAATGTTATTTTACAATGATACGTACGTATCGATAATTCTCAAAAAAATCGAAATCTTTCAGTGGGAAGGTTTACCTATGAGGCGCAAGCTATTTAAAAATTAAAAAGAACATATCGTTTTAAAAAAGATAGGTTTTATATTACTTTAAAATTTAGAAAGCATACCTGCACTAATGTATATGTAGTAAATTTTAATGTTACAAATGAAAACAAGAAAGAAATAAAGCACAAGAAATTAGAAGGAAATTAAATGCATCCGGGTTGTAAAACGTAAAATATATGAAGCCTCATAAAAGACCAACACGCGACATCTAGTGGAGGAATATTTGCTTACGCTGAATGAATATGTTAAACACAAATTTAAAAAATTGAGAGGATAATTGTTACATCTTAAATTTACTGTGCAATCAAAAACCAGTAAAACATTACAAGTCGTAAAATTTTTAGAGTGGAACAATTTTTTTAAACATAAACAAGTAGTAATATTTTATTAGACATTAAACGATTTTCACTGTCAACGAACGACCTTCCCAGCTTTGAAATGGCCGTTAGCGGGCGCGTGTCGTTGCCTTGCTATAAAATCATGTTTTATGTGAGTGTTACATCATGTTTTGTTGTGACCCACTTCTTATTATAGTACATAAAACTGCATAGACACACTTGGTGAAAACACCAAAATAGTCCTAGGTTATGGACTACCAGTTTTATGCTTCACGCAAATGTTACTGTATAACAATTTTGTTGTTCTATATCATAATAATTTAAAATTATAATATCTATTATTACTTTATAAATGTATTTATATCTTATTATACCATATAAATACCAATGCATTATATTATTTCAAGACGACTACAAAGCAGTTTATATCTACTGCCTCAACTTTGAGTGGAAGATATATAATAATATAGATAGATATCTCTGGTCTGGTCTGGTTTCCAACGTTGCCAGACTGTGCAAATGTTTGTTTGCTTCGTATTGTTTTGTTCACTCCATTCCTGTTATTCGCATACGTCAATCCACTCTCGATTTAATAACGTCACCCCAGAATTATAATGTTCTATACGCCAAACTGCTACTTTTGGGAAATCGTGTCTAAATATTGTACAGCGATCATACATTGACATATATTATAAAGAGATGTGGAATTAAGATCAGTGTTTCAAAATATGAAGTAATGTTACAATTTAGTTATTTTAGATCTACAAGAGAACTATATAAAATCATAAAAACGGGTTTTTATAAATGGATATTGAACAAAATGCCTTATTTTCAGATTTGGTAAAGAAATATGGGGATATAGAACAAGATATTTTGATTTTTTTTACTGTAGGTATTTTAAAATAAATCAAATCTCCTACAATTCTTATCAATGAAGCCATATGTATACTCACTGATACCAAACTTCTAGGTACGCTTTAGTCCACAGAGTAGTTAGTTTCACACATTAATGTTAATACCTAAAAAAATATAAACAAAGATATTTTGATGTCGAACAAAAATAAGTTTTTTATGCAACCCTAATAAAATCCTGTGGAACTGTCTTTCCTCTTCTGGAATTTGAGGAAGCATCTGAATCAAATGCTTTTTTTTCTGATCGGGTATACTAACATTCGTCTTAGGTATTTGGGGGACGTTATCCGGAAGTGATACCTCCGTCTTAAGATTTATTCTTCTTGTATATTTTAGCAGTCTTTATTTCTCCGTAATGTGTCCTTTTTATATATTAAATGTTTCGCTTTTGTGTAAGGAATTAAATTATACGAATATCGGGCTGAAAATGATTGATAGTCAAAATAATCTCTAGAAGTCATCTGGATTATTCTAAATTTAAGTTTCCACGATTTTGGCATTGACAGGAGGAGACGAATTAAAGTTAAAGGGGACCAAACTTCTAAATTGCGTATATACCTTTCTATGCAACTGTGAGCATTATCTATTTCTTGGACGCTGCCATGGCCTGGCTCCCCGAACTTTTGATCTCACTTTTAAGTTCTATGCTTGCCGGAATTAAATAATTTTTTCTGTAAAGCAAAGGACATTATTGAATTTTTATTTTGTGGCACACAACTATCTGGCCATGAAATCAGTGTATTAAGTTGAGGAATGTCTAACTATTTCCTTTAGTATTCTAATCAGGGCACTAGCAATGTGGACACCGGCTCGTCCACAGAGAAGTTCGTGCAACACTGCGTTGTAAACAGTATTATTCACATTGAGGTGAGCTGTAAAATAATAGCAGGACAGTTTCATTTTATAAAAGTTCTTTGATACATTGCACTTTGGTAATGAAAATGTATTTTGCAAATCAAAAGTAATAACTCCTACTGTGTTATCATTGGAAAAGCGGCACCTCTCACTATTTATTTCAGGATTACCCAAATTCTTAGGTGCGATATGATTATTAAAGTTTCGGATTTCTTCAGGTGTCGAATTATTATTCATACGTACTTACAATGATCGTCGATCGAGCTTTCCTATATTATGTCTAATCGGATATAGAACAAAACAGTTCTGGGTGATGGGAAGGGATTGAGAGGGGATATAGCACAGTATAATTTTCTTAGAGGTTATGGAACAATATAATTCTCATAGATTTCGAGGGACAAGATAATAATATTATGTTTGAGAAAAAATGTGGATGTACTACATTAATTTACTAAAAACTTTCTTGTAGAGCTTTGTTAATACGTAATTTTTATAGATATAGTTCAAGCTAATTATCTAGTTTTCAGGGATTACATTATGTCGTTTTGGCCGAAAATGGATATAATATATACAATATAATTCTGGGGTGACGATAAGTGTGAAAAAATATCATTTTAACGAGAAATGTACAGTATTATTTAGATCGTAAAGTATTGCGAATACAATACCAATGTCAAAGGTATTATACATATCTATTGATTTATTTTGTTGCTTTTACGTAAAAGCAATGGGAACACATGAACTTTCCGATATTGCAGTAATGTGGAATCAACAAGATTTATAAACCGACTGCCATTTTTTTTATAGATATCTATAGCTAAAGTCCAATTCAAAAGTTATATATTTGATACATAAGTATTTCTGCCTATTTAAGCAAAAACAAAGTTTTGGTGGATTTTTAAACATTTGTAGTTATCTGCTTTATAATATCTAGTTACACCGTAAAAATTTTTGAGTAAATTTTCACCCCAAGTCAATACAATTTTGTTGAAACAAGTTCACATCCAACTATGTTGAAATAATATCACACTTCGTCAAGTAATGTTCAATCAGTTCTTTACCAGCTAAATAAATTTTTCGGGTAACACTGAGTTAGCTAAACTATGTGTGCATTATTACTTGGGAGAAAAGTACAACTATAGAATCTCTAGGTAGTAGACGATAACTTAACCTATGCCTAGTTCCCTATACTTTTAATGTGTTCCGCTTTTCATAAATAAATACATAAAAATCTGACATTTTAATAGTTCAACGACCAATGCACATATCTACAGCGACCAGCGACCAGCGACCAACTCATGACTCAGTGGCGTGCAATAAAATGAGCGTTAATCATATATGAAAATAAATAATAAAAGCACCTCATGAAAGTACCAATAATACATGCACATAAAGTGTAATTATTTTTCTGGTTACACATTGGCTGTTTATTGGTAGGTAGTTATATATAATAAAATAGGTAGGTAGGTATAATAGGTACTCGTCATCAGTATTGTTAATAAATTATAATATTTCTACATGTTTTCTGAAGTCTTTTTTGTTATTTTAATGACTGGGGGTTTACTCTCGAATGTCCGCAAAGCAATACGTATGCGAATTAGACACATTTATCCTTCTTCTCACAACAATAATTGAGAGGGACAGAACCATATAATTCGCATACAGATTACTTTTCAAAAATCAAGAATAACCCCTCTGGTGGTTACTGGAGAATATCGATAATGCAATAGTTTATCAAAGGCAACTGCCAAGAGTGTTGATATATTACTAATTATTTTCCCTAACTTTATAATTCATAATACTGTGCGTCTTTTGTTCTTGTAAATCAGCTCTATAACCAAAAATTGTGTTGATTATTAAAATGATAAAATGAACTTGAGCTACCTATACAACGTTATTGTTCTTTGTATCAAGAAAACTGAACATTGAATTACACATTAGATGCCTATATCATGATTAAAAAATTGTATTTATACTAGTTTTCAGAGCAAAATTTTTAAATAATACACTTGTATTGTTGTATGTATTTGCTACTTATTACGTTTCTAGTGTGTTGGTAGGTAGGTATAGAAAATAATAATTTGTAGTGTTTGTACATAGTGGTTCTAGTGCGATATGGACAATCCACTCGAGTTATACAATGTGTTTTTACTACGATCCACCAAACACAAAAATACGATTTAAAAAGTAATAATAAGAAACAGTATATATACTTTGTTTTCTAGGGTAATGAATATAATGCTTCGTATGTTTTATTTACTGTTTCTCGAACGTCAAATGGGTTTTAAATATTTTTTCGGTAAATTGTAAACTGTAAGGAGGTACTATCGTTTGCAATAATAATGACACTCATTAAAATTAATTTTGCGATTTCTTTAAAACTTCTGATGTATTTGTAATGAAATCTACTTCACATTTTTAATATTAGTTATTAGTTGTTCCACGCACCGATATAGATTTAATGAAATTTCTACTCAGAACTTCCAGAAGTTCAAAAACTGTTTTAAGAGAATGTCATTATTATTGCAAACGATTGTACGTACACTAATTTGACAATTTATGCTCTTTCCAACATAAAAATGATGAAATATTTCCTTAACATACACTGTGACTGATAGATTTCAAATCGCCTACGTATCATTGAGCAAGTTGTAAAGAAAACAGTGAATATATCCACATGTGGATGTAGGAAATTTTTTTGTAGCTTTCGGGGTCAAATATGGGTACCATCGCGTCCTATTTCACAAAAAATTGTGTCACTCTGTACCTATAATATTACTATCACTTTTTTTCAGCATAGACAAAAAGTACTTCATAGTAACAATCAACTGACCATTTAAACTTGGGCCCTTAGATGATTTTATATGATATGTTTCACTACCGAATATAAATAAATACTATAGTCTATTTCATTATTATGATAAGAAAGTTGTAATATTTAGGTTAATTTACGTTTTTAATGTTTTAATTTACTATTTTAGAAGACAATATTTTTTCTAAGAACAGAAATAGTATGGATAGAAAAACAGTTGATCAGTAAAGGAATCACAGTGAACTAAAATCTTTTTTTGAAGACTGATATTGGATTGGGTTGACACTAGTGTTAATAATAAAAAATCTTTGACTACCTACTGCTACTCGTAAATTCAAAAAACGTCTTCATTGCATTTTGTTTAAATAATTTTAATGCGATGGTATGGGATCAAAGAAATGGTTTTATTTGTGGACTTCAGGAAAGGATGTGATTCGATCAAAAGGAATAAACTAAGTAAAGTTTTGAAATAATTTGGGATATCAACCAAATTGATTAGGCTATTGAAAATGGCTTTAGAAAATACTAACTCCTAAGTACGAATAAAAGGTGAATGTTCGGAAGGCTTTACTATTGGTACAGGTCTGAGACAAGGAGACCCACTCTCAACGCTTCTTTTTAATTTAGTACTAGAAAAGGTCATAAAAGATAGTCAGTTGAACAGAGAAGGACACATATTGTGTGTCACCAAATAGTAAGTTATGCAGATGACGTGGCCATTATTGCTACAGATAGTAGGGAATTAGAAGAAATAACGAGAAAACTTGTGGAGGAAGCACGTAAAGTGGGATTGCAGATAAATCAAGAGAAAAGTAAGCTTTTGAGAATAGGAGAACAAAAAAAGGACAATTTTAAATTGAGAACAGGGCATGGAGAAATGGAGTTTGAAGAAGTGCAAGAATATGTGTATTTGGGGGCGCTAATAACAGCTAACTGTGATGAGGAACAAGAAATAAATAGGAGAATAATAAAAGCAAATAGAAGTTCGGCAGCAGTCAGCCACTTATTGAAATCATAAAATTTGTCCAGAAGAGTAAAATTTAGAATGTATAAAACAATTTTGAGACCGACAGCGCTGTATGGTAGTGAAACCTAGGTTCTCAATAAGAAGTCAAGAGAAAACCTTTTAAGGTGGGAAAGGAAGATCTTAAGAAGAATTCTAGGGGGTAAGAAGACAGAGGAAGGTTATGTAAGGAGAAATAATGAGGAAATATATGCAATGTACCAGGCACCAACAATAGACGAATTTGTAAAAGCCAGAAGAGTGCAGTGGCTAGGGCATCTAGAACGTATGGAAGATGAAAGGGCAGTTAAGAAAATAGTAGGGAGTAAACCTAACTACAAGAAAAAAAGAGGTAGACCGAGGAAGCGATGGAGAGAGGCGGTGGCAATAGATCTAAGGGAGAAAAATGTAACGGATTGAAAAGAAAAGCGAAGGACAGAATGGCGTGGAGAAGAATAACACAGCTCTGGGCCTAAAAGGCATGTAAACTGCTTTATATATATATATATATATATATATATATATATATATATATATATATATATATATATATATATATATATAATTTTAAACGATGACATTACTTAAATACCATCAGCAATGCAAAATTGCTTTAGATCAAAATTGACAAAAAATACAAATATACAATAAATACATAGGTGCGAAAATGATACAGAGCTTTAGGAAATACTACTACATTTTAGCATTTTAAAGTCAAGTAGTTATTTTCAAACTGAGCTTGACTTTGGGTCAAGTGAAATACTTTCTAAAATTATCAAGTTTGTATGACTTGATATGGTAATGTCAAACTGTTTGATAAATGCTTACTTTGTTTAACAACATATTTCATGTTTACATATTATTTCATGTATTTCTTGATATTGATATAAAATGGGATTTATTATGTTATGTAAAATAAATTTTGGCTAGAACATTAGAAATTAAGGATAGAATGTTACACTGAAATATAAATAATTTAAAATTATAGAGGTACACTATTTTTGTTTCTGCTATTAAAAATAGAAATCGTTTAATATTTTCTGGGAATCTAGATAACTTATTCAATTAAATATAATCTACAAATTATTGCTACTTTTATGACAATGACTAAAGTAGCACCTGTTTATGTCATTGTTCTTGATAGTTATTGCATTTTTGGGTAGTTCTGGATTGTTTTATTTAAGCTCTCAAATAATAGTGTCATGAGATCCAATATTTCTAAAAAGTATTGTAGATGTCAAAAAAGATTATCAGTGTCGCATAGATTAGAGCAGTATTAGTTTAATTTGTTCGTGACTGAAATAAACATCATAAATTCGTTAGCTGTTAAGGAAGTTGATAACTACAGATACTGTCTATGGTACTTTTCTTTCATATAAGTGGTTAGTAGTTGTCAGCTACATGTAAATACAGGGTGATCCCGAATAATGTGCAACATATTTGAGGGTAGATTGTATCAAAGATTTTAATACAGACCTCTTAAGCCTCCTTTTAGGAGGTACCGCCCCTTCACATAGAGTGATAAATTTAAAGTATTATTTAGTTTCTTCCAAACGCTTCGAAATTAAGAAATTGAAGGATATTCATCCATAAGTCGTTGAAATAAAGTACTACTGTATATTTTTCATTAGATTATTTTGAAGGTTGACATTTTCGTCTAAAAAATGCCTGTTGAATTTAGAACGCATTTTGCCTCTTGCAATTTTTTGATAAGCAGTACAAGTTATGAACAAAAAATAAAATTTACAACCCATATGCGCATTTTCTTTTCAGTATCTATTTTATTTACACATCGATATCTATGAAGTTAGGTATACAACCTATCACGTCATTTCCCGTAAATGAACGGATATTTCTGTATTCCTCATTAAAAAATGTTACATTACCTATCGGCTACTTAAACCTTACAGCTAACTTAAAACTAATATACAACAATATTTTATACATATAATTGACACAATGAACAAAGATCAATCAAACAATCTACCTTCAAATTTTTTCCACATTATTCGAGGTCACCCTGTATATCCATATTGTTCCGATATTTACATAGGTATAGATAAATATAGTGTTGCGGCAAGAATTCAGACGACTTGCATCATACGAACACATGAATAGTTCATTATATTTTCAACAAAATATTTCAAAAATTGCAACTGAGAACAAAACGGTATATTATAATAAATGTTTACACTGCCTATATATTGCACTAAATTACAAAAAATAATTGTTTTTAATGCGACAAACTATCGAAAATTATGTTAACAATGAAAACAGTTGCGTAGCGTCTATTTTAGTTTAAGTACTAAGTATTTATTCACCACCTAGTTACTATTTTTAATTATTTAAGTTTATTTTCTTTTTGTACTTCCTACACTGAAAAAAAAAGTGATTATAAAAAAAAATGTTTCATGGGAATAAATTATTTGTTTTGTGTAGTGCCAGACAAACATGTTTTCCTGATCCACTGACCATTTTTTTGAAAAAGCAAAAATACAGTTGTGTGTAAGGCCCGCTACAGACTCTATACGTGAACTCGCGATTTGCGATGCGCGGTTTGTAAGGAATTCGTGCATCACGTTATGAATGGATTTTTAACGAACAAGACCCTACACACTATTCGCGAATTCATCGCATATCACGAATCGCGAATACACTCATAGTCTGTAGCGGACCTAAAGAAAGCATATTTATTTAAAAAAATATTATCTTTTCAATGATAGACTTCTTGTGTATCTCTATTATATTCTATGATAAAACAATATTTGTGTATTTCAAAGAACTTATTTCCTATTAAGCAACTACTCATTTAAGTCAACAACTTATTGCTCAGGAATTTCAGGATACAATAATGCCTCGACCAGTTACGGACGGTGAACGATAATATAATATACAGGGTGTCTCGCTTAAAAGTGGAACAAGCCTGTAACATGTCTACCGTGCGACCGATTTCAAAAAACTTTTTTTTGTTGGATACACCTTCAAAAAGTCTATCTTCGACATACTTGGTGTTCTCTAAAATTCGAAACCGTGGCCGACTACGATACAATTTATGTGGCCTAAAAACGGAAAATCATATTAGGGATTTTTTTATTCGAAAAATTCTTACGAATTCTTGATCAGCACCCCAGGAAACCTTACCAACCAAATTTTCGTTGTCATAGTATACAGGGTGCTCAGGATAGCTAGAGTGTCTCGCTTAAAAGTGGAACAAGCCTGTAACATGCCTATCGTTCGACCGATTTCAATAAACTTTTTGTTGTTGGATACATCTTCAAAATATCTCTCTTGGACATACCTGATGTTCTCTAAAATTCGAAACCGTGGCCGACTACGACACAATTTATGTGACTTAAATTCGGAAAATCATATTAGGAATTATTTGATTCGAATAATTCTTGCGAATTCTTGATCAGCACCCCAGAAGACCCTACCAACCAAATTTTCGTTGCCACATTATACAGGGTGCTCAGGATAACTTGGGTGTCTCGCTTAAAAGTGGAACAAGCCTGTAACATGCCTACCGTTCGACCGATTTCAATAAACTTTTTTTTTTTGGATACACCTTCGAAAAGTCGACATACTTGGTGTTCTCAAATTCTCGACTACGACACAATTTATGTGACTTAAAATCGGAAAATCATATTAGGAATTATTTGATTAAAATAATTCTTGCGAATTCTTGATCAGCACCCCAGAATACCCTACCAACCAAATTTTCGTTGCCATATTATACAGGGTGCTCAGGATAACTTGGGCGTCTCGCTTAAAAGTGGAACAAGCCTGTAACATGCCTACCATTCGACCGGTTTCAATAAACTTTTTTTTGTTGGATACACCTTCAAAAAGTCTATCTTCGACATACCTGGTGTTCTCTAAAATTCGAAACCGTGGCCGACTACCATCAAATTTATGTGGCTTAAAATCGGAAAATCATATTAGGGATTTTTTTATTCAAAAAATTCCCACGAATTCTTGATCAGGACTCCATCAAACCCTACCAACCAAATTTTCATAGCCACATTATACAGGGTGCTCAGGATAACTTGGGTGTCTCGCTTAAAAGTGGAACAAGCCTGTAACATGCCTACCGTTCGACCGATTTCAATAAACTTTTTTTTGTTGGATACACCTTCAAAAAGTAGTCGTAGTCGGCCACGGTTTCGAATTTTAGAGAACACCAGGTATGTACAAGGTAGACTTTTTGAAGATGTATCCAACAAAAAAAAGTTTATTGAAATCGGTCGAACGGTAGGCATGTTACAGGCTTGTTCCACTTTTAAGCGAGACACCCTGTATGTATATCTATTTCTTTGCAATGAGATATATTCCTACAGGAGAGTAAACCACAGATATAAACATATATTAGAGCGTCAGTGCGTAACGTTCTATGCATTTTAATCACAAGCCATATTTTTGTAATATATCAGATATATATTATAGCTCACCGTAATCGGCTTTAGCCCGCATCTGAAAAATCTATAGCAAATTGTCAACATATACCAGTTTCGAGCTCTCATCAGTATGCCTGGCACTTCATGTCTTTCAAATCCTACATATCTGAGTACGCGAAATATAACACAGCGACATCTAGCAGCCACCTTGACAATTATTTTTTGTTTACAAGAAACAATTCAAATTTTTTCTTACAAACAAATACTTTATTCGACGATACAACTATTTTAGGAATTTGGTTTTTTTTTTTAATTTACGGCTTTTTCGCAGATTATATAAACCTATTAAAACTTGAGTTAAAAACTTGACAAAAAGAATTAAAAGATTCCATATTTTTCTTTTCCATATCCCTTAATTAAAAATATACTTTTATAATTTAAATAGACGCAGTATTTGATTCGAAATGCACATTAATTTCAACCAAAAAAAACCATTTTTTTATTTCATAATGTTATTTTTATACAGATTTGAACAAACTGTTTAGGGAAATAAAAAATTATATTATTTGAAAACATTCCTTAAAGTTTTCATAAGATGTTCAAATGGAATAACTATTTGTTTCATTTAAATAAATATTCGTAAAAAATTGAAATGTTTTTACCAAGTTAATCAATTCATTTTTAACAAAAAAAAAAGAGCAGTAGGCACCCCAAAAAAATTGTTTCCCTGGAATAAATTATATCTAAATAAATTGAATTGTTTGCTTACAATTTTTTTTCCGATGTACTTCTATAATTATTTTTGTAAGTAAATATTTCTTATATCAGTTGAAAACAGTATTTCAAAAATGTGAGTTTTGCAAAGTAATTATTTACAGTATATTTACTATTAGAAGGGAATTTTACCTTTAATTTTATGGATAATTTTAACAAATAATTGCGTTGTTTTTAATAGAAGTAACCATTAGCATATTTTTATCAACCAAAAGAAACGAAACATATTTAGAATTTGCCATTACACGAAAATTTGTTTACGGATAAATTTTAAAATAATTTAACTTTAGTTACCGAAGAGAAAGAAAATATTTATGTGATGACAGCAGTCAGTGGTTTCGACATCGTGAACCCACTAGTGTATCAAGATGCAATATTTTTCGATTTTTATAACTTTATTTATATAACAAAACGGAGAACGTACAATGGTTTTAAGTAAATTTATAAGATAAACTTTAAGTGGTACCCTAAACAAAAACATTTTTGTGGCATAATAGCTATTATTTTAAATTTTAAACCAATCATATGTAAAATAATTGTTTAAAAGTATAATTTTATCCATTGAGGTGTTAAGACATTCTTATTGGTACTGCGGCTGCTATGGTCAGAATCCGGAATCCTCAGACAACAATGGTCCTTTGAGATGTCTGGTAGTAGCCTCTGTAACCAGAGGCTTGTTAGAATTTATGTATTGATTTCCAATGTTAACCAATACGTTAAACGCAGTTTTCTATAAAATAGTGCATTTTAGCGACACGCAAGTATACCTTTTTTAAAATTAATCGACGGTTGTTTCAAATTAAGTAACTCATTTTCAAAAATCTTTATCCTCTAACAAATGTTAAAGGAATACTTAACATAGTGGCAGAGACATTTAATTAAAAAATCAAATGAATACTCTTGTTTATTTCATAAAAAAGAACCTGTTTTTCAAAATTTGAGTACAATTACCCAACTAATAAGAAAATTATCAAAAAAAAAATAAGTAAAAAGTACTTTCTCAGGCATATAACTTCCTAAGGAAACAAATTGTACTAAGGTAAATTGATTTAATTCACATTATTTTTGTCCTTAAAGCATGGCTCATTCTTTACTGAATACCCTGTATTTTTAAACAAAATGTATTTAATTTCAAGTTAATCTATTGGACTCTTTGTAGGTACAAAAAAAACGTGACATACATTATGACTTCTTCTTAAGATATTTTGCTATGACATTGTTCCAGCCAAGGTGTGAAGGGGGTTCAGAAATTTGACAACGTGTCCGCTCCCAGAACATAGTACGAGAGCAACAAGGGCAAGGCAAATATTCCTAGCCAATGCTTATGTAACTGTATATTAATTATGTGACTGGCGCCGTTCATTTACCTAGGCCACGGCATAATAACTCGGAAAACCTTCGCAGATTAAAGTAACGAATTTATTCTATTACTTAATCATACCAGTGGAGTAAGAATTAATAATTCTTATTTCTGACGAATAAAAAATTCCAAGTTTTTTTCATCCCAGCTATAATTTTCTTCAGTCACATATTTTAAAACAAGCTTTAATTACATGTAGAATATTTATAAATATGTTATAATAAATACCTTAATAAATTATATTTAGATTACTAATTAGAGATTAATTAACATTCTATTTAAGAAGGTCCATTTCAAATTCCAAATGTAAAAACGGTAATATAATTTAAATTTAAACAGTGACGCATGCAAGGGAGTTTGGAAGTAAGAATAGAAAAAATTATGCAGCAGTTGAGAAATACCTGTCCCCATATACTTTTTTTGAAATAAATTTCATTTTGTGCTGCAAAAATATATATATATATATATATATATATATATATATATATATATATATATATATATATGAGATACTTATTTTAGGACTTTCTTTTTTGTTATTAACTAAACAACAAATGATCATGTTGTCTTTATGTATAGGTACACAGACCGCAACATAAAGGTTTTCAGTCGTATTTTGTTTAAATTATGATGGATGGTTTCACCGTTTTGTAAGTTCATTTCATGCATATGATCACACAGTTATATCAACATAGTTTACTGACTCACATAGTAGTAACAGAACTGATCAATCAGTTATAAAGAGAAAGAGAGTTACAGAATTTAGGATGATACTCGCTAATAATTTTCAAATCTATTGCTATTTATTCTTCTCAATAGTAGAAAAATTGAGTTTGATTAACAATGTGAGTAAAGTGAGTATAGGTACCTAAATATTAAATCCTAATTTCTTAAATTAAATAAAATGTTTCAAGTACAAGAATATGTGTACGTTGTTTTAAATATACATGAAAAAATATTTTTTTTTGCAAAAAATAGATAAAGTAACTTTATTCGAATTTGTACTTTAAAATATCGAAATAGGTACACTTTTTTATTCTTTATAAAGGGAAACTTCTTTCTGTGTAAGTATTTATAGCGACAAATTATAAATATATATATGAAATTATTACTTAGTAGTCAGTACCTAACAATGTTATCTTTCAATGAAACAAAATGTGTAGGAATTCGTAGGTAATAGTAGGTATATTAAGCAAGTATATGTTTATAGGTTTGTTGAATTTTTCATATGAAAAAACCACCATAAGGATCAACTCTGCGAACTAATACCCATACCAGCGATAAAATAACATCCACAATGTTATTATTCCTATATTCTTTTTATTATTTGCTGTAATAGTTTTTTATTTTATTGTATGGATAAGTATATAAAAATAATAATAAATTAAGTAAATATATGGTAGTTTCCTGTTTATACATATAGAATCAAAATGTCGAACTAAAATTATACAGGGTGTTCAAAAAAAGACCTGGCAATATTGCTACGGCTAATAGAATATTGAAAAATAAGTGTAGTTTGCTTAATAACGTATGGCCTGGAGCTACTAATGTTTGAAATACACGTGTAAGACAATTTTAGAAAATCAAAATTAAGATGTAATTTTTTAAAAGAACAACATTTGATCAAAATCTATCACAGGTACATTTTTGATGGTGCCGAATACGCTGGTGAGCTCTAGTTGCTAGTATCTCCGCTGACATTTTATTCTGTATTTTTTTAAATTGGGTTTTGATCCCATTTTAAGTCTCGTGGTATTATGTAAAATTTTATTTTACACAAAAAGATAATAAATTTGTTAATAATAAGTACACTGTTTTCGAAGAAAATGCAAAAAACTGTGGTAAAGTCAACCAGGCGATTCCTGTAATAGTAACAAGTCTGTATGTGTCAAACTCCTAACTCTTCCACTGAAATGTTATATTTTGTATAATTGAAATTACGGTATATTGTTTATTTTTGAATAATAATTTGTTCTTTTAGTGAATGTTGTAATTTCGTTAAATTTGTATTATGCTCTGTTTATTACCCGCTATGCTACTACATAATAATTAGTTTGTTCCAATAGCGATCAGGGACTAGTTTGAATCTGCCAGAAATGTTCGCCCAACTACTTCTTGAGTTACATTCAATGAGAACATATTAGCAACATAACTAGTCAAATATTTCTAACAGTTTGAAACCAATCTCTGATTCGTGTTGGAACAGACCTAATATTGAAAACTTATACTAGTAGCACAAATATGCTATCCAAAATTTGATTTTTTAACATTATCTTACACGCCCTGTTTCAAAAATAAGTACATTGATTAAGCAAACCCCACTTAATTGTTCTATAAGCTCTAACAATATTGCAATGTCTTTTTTGAAACACCCTGTATATAATAAAACACTTTGTTTACGGATTTATTTCTTTAGCTTACCTAGATAGTTGATGTCAAATAATGTAAATTAATTTGATATGAATTATAGGAAAACAAATATGAATTGAAATTAATTTACATTAAAGTTAAAAATCATTTGTTAAATATTGCAAAGCTGATGTATCTTATCATCCGTTGTAGTAGACACTAATGTTATAAAACAGACATTGAAGCAGAGGCCCAATAAGATGATTTAAGAAAATATGAAAAAATGCCACTATTTTAAGATAGGTAAGTGGTGATTGGTGATATTAATAAAAAACAATGGTTTCTTTATAGGTGCATAAAATGAAAAATGAAAACTCACCATTCGTTTTAGGAAAGGCACAACTTTAAAAACCTAACATAAAACAAACTTTACCATATATATCGACAGAACAGACTGAATTATTCAACCATCCCGAAATGCCTTAACCCTTGGCTTCTCCGTAGACTTTGTGGTCATTGCACCTCTAATTCTTAGGCAATACATAACAATATTCCATCAATAAAAAAGGGTAGACCGGCCGCATAAAAAATAACCCGTTTAGCCTTCAGTCAGGACTAGGAAGCGACTTTTATGTCGAAAGTGAAACTTTTTAGGTGCAATAAAAGTAATTACAGACAGGTATAGGCAAAGGGTTGGATGGAATATATCTGTATAGAATGAAAGCGAAAAACCACGATTCAGGGTCAGATATATTTCGTCTACGTTACGTCAAGGTTGGTGTAGGTGATTAACGAGCAGTGGATGTGATATTTTTTTGCGAAATTTCCAGTTTCGTACAAGGTAAAATATAAATCTTTTTATTACGTCTTTTATAATTAATTACATCTACTATTTAATGACGTAAAAGAACCAACGATACTCCTAAAACATTTTCACAAGTTTATGAATTTACATTTACAACAAATTTCCAGTTGACAGTAGAAATACGTAATAAACATTTCCTGACATTTATTTAAAAATTAAACATTTGCTTGCCAATAATTAAACTATCTATGCGCAATAATCCGCATTCTCATGAAGTACAAAAATAAAAACAACAACGATAACAAACTTTTATATTTGTTTTGTATTTTTTGTTATTAAAATTACGAAATAAGAGGTTAAGAAGTTCAATGTAAAAATGTCAAGATAATATATATAAAAATGGTTCTCATTGTAAACCCTATAATCAACAAGATAGATAACCAGCTAGCTAGAAATATCTTAGCGTAGGTATATGGCAGTCCATAAGGAGGGATTTTTTCTTATACAGCAAAGTAAGGGTATGAGAATGTACCATTCTCCAAGTACTTTTTGTGAGCTTATTACGTGTTTGTATCCCGTTGAGTAAATTCTGGATAAATTGACTTTCGTCACGTTGTTGTGACGGCTGTTTATGTAACAGGCCATGTTTGTAGACGAATACCAACGTGCTCAAATATTGTGTGTTTTGATTAAACACAAAAAGAGACGCCTAATTTGATATGAATTGCTCCATACCATAAAAAAGCGTATGCGGAATTATGACTTACATATATTTTTTATGAATACCTATTTGCCAAATTTGCCGTGTCTTAAAATATATTGCGCGATACGTGCAAAACATTTTACGTTATGAGAAGGAAAGTAGATGTCACATGTTAAGTAAATTAAAGCCTTATAAAATCCAGAGAAATAAAAAAATAATTGCAATCTGTACTTGCATAGGATGGTACGAGATTTTCCAAAATATTCTATAAAGATATCATTAAAAATATGTATAAGGTGTACAGTTACGTGACGGGCGGGAGCAGTGACTTCATTTAGCAAAGTAAACAAGTAATGAAAGTATTTAACGAGTTCTAATAATTTACATAAGATTAGTTGCAGACATAGATCTCAAATTTAGTCTAGTCCAATTCGTTCACAGAACAGCTTTAGTTTAGACAAAAGTTAAGCAGATGAATTGAAATTATAATAATAGGTGTTCCAAAGTTAAAATTTAACATCTCTTCAGTTTTTTTATCAAATGCGAGTATATACGTTCCTTGATGACAATGTTTTCTGATAACATTGTGGTTTCTGAACCTGAATACGGCAAAGGTATTTTTTACCATAAGTGCTCAACAGGTACAAATATGTTAGTTAGGAGTGATTATCTAAATCAATAGAGAAAGATTATTCTTATTCTTTCAACAGCGTGTTTCGAAATTAAAGGAACACCAGAGCAAGAGTAGAATCCTAACGACAAAATAATAAATAAACGAAAAAGATACAAAATATTAAATTAAAATTTCAATTCTTAAAATTTTTGAAGTTTTCAATTAAGTCCTTAGATTCGAAAATTTTGTGGGACGAGAGAAACAAATCCGCACTTAACTGTACTATAGACACTAGATAGCACTACAAAATGATGGATACAAATTGTCAAAATGTTTACTTACTGTAAGTTCGACTGCCATAATTTTAACAGGCGATAGTACACTGTTAAAAATTATTGTAAATTTACACATTGTTCACGTCATACATTAATATAAAAATATACAAAATCCATACTCTATCATAAGAATCTCCATGTACCTCTTGCATGAAAAAATTACATGATTTTTTCTAAAAATACATAACATTGTAAAATTATTTTTCATATGCTGGGTGGTTCACATTCGAAAGCGGAAACTTTACAGGCAGACAGAGAACCACAAAATAATATCAGTTTGTATTATAAACTATATTCGAAAAATGCTTCGTTATAAAGATACAGGGTGTCAAAAATTTTATCAAACGTTCCAAACCTATTAATATTTTTAAAACTACTTTAGATATAAATGAAAGATAAATGAAATTTGGAACCTTTGAGTAGGTAATCTAGATACATATTTTTACTGAAAAAATAATATTTTTCTTCCACCAATGGAGTGCGTACGGACAGATATTCGGAAAACTTTAATGAAAAAAATGGTACGCCAATGTTTTTTTAGAAACAAAAACTATTTCTAGAATCCCTGTTCAATTTACAACAGAAAAAGGCTCCTTAGTTTTCTTCGTTTGACACACCGTTTGCCGGTAAAAAAATAAAATTCTTTAACTGGAATTCAAACAAATTTTAATCTGTTGTAGTAGGCCATGAAACAAAGTCAGTGTTTTTGCATTTCATAATGACAGTTAATTGAATTGTGTCAGGTAATTTAATTTTGAGTTATTGTTAACATTGTTATTAGAGTGTTGTCTAAGTATTAATCTGAAAAATGCTTTTTTCTAACGAATGCGCAGATATTCATTTTTGCTACGGATTTTGTGATGGAAATGCAGAAGCGGCAGTTCGTGAATATCATAGACGCTATCCAAATAGAAGAGTTCCAGATGCTCGTGTTTTCATCAGAACACATCAGAATTTTCGTAACTTTGACCTGCGTGTTAATAACGAACGGAACAGAAACCGTCGATATAATAATCGTATACTACGTACTTTTGATAACAATCCGAGGCTGACCTTCACTTAAATATTACGAACACTACACGATAACCACAAACATGCATATCACCTACAGCCTGTTCAGGATTTGCACCCTGGTGATTCTGAAAAAGAATAAGATTTTGCCAGTGGCTTTTAAACTCGACGGAAGAAAATTCTGACTTTTTACATAAGATTTTTTCGACGGACGAGTCCTCTTTTACCGGACGTGGGGTAACAAATTATCATAATATCCATATTTGGGCACATTAGAATCCTCGAGAAATTCGGCCAAGATTATTTCCAAATGAATTTTCTGTAAATGTTTGGTTGGGCGTTATTGATGGTAATGTTTGTGGTCCACATTTCCTACTCCCAAGGTTGAACTCGAAATTGTTTATGGAGTTTCTTAACAATAATCTGCAGGACTACCTAGAGGATTTACCCATTAATTTAAATTATGAGAGTTGGATACAACTGGATGGAGCTCCCCTGCACTTTGGAATAGCTGTAAGAGAATTACTCAATACCAATTATCCTCAACGATGGATTGGCCGGTTAGGGAGGAACGACATAAATAATGACGTGGCTAATGGTATTGGACCAGTGGTCTGGCCACTCAAGTCACCGCATCTTAATCCGCTAGACTTTTACGTTTAGGGCACTATTAAAGATAAAGTCTACGCTAATCCCGTATTAACAAGGAAAGATTTAATTTTAAGAATTCAGCAAACCTGTAATGATATGCGGCGGAATCCACAGTATCTGCTGCAATAAATGCGTTAGTGAGAAGATGTCAAAAATGTATTGAGGTGGGTGGACTACATTCCGAGCAATTTTTGTGATTTTACCCTTAATTTTCTTTTTGTTATTGTTGTTGAAAGCCACTAATTAAATTTCTCGTTTTCGTTTACTTAATTGTTTTTTCAGAAATCATTAGGTAATTAAATTTTTTACTGGCAAACGGTGTGTCAAACGAAAAAAGTAAGGAGCCTTTTTCTGTTGTAAATTGAACAAGGATTCTAGAAATAGTTTTTGTTTCGAAAAAAACATACATGGCGTACCATTTTTTTTTTCATTAAAATTTCCCGAAGATCTGTTCGTACGCACGCCACTGGTGGAAAAATAATATTATTTACGTAAAAATATGTATCTAGATTACCTATTAAAAGATTCCAAATTTCATTTAAATATCTAAAGTAGTTTTAAACATATTAATAAATTTGGAACTTTTGATACAAATTTTGCCACTCTGTATCTTTGTAACGAAGCATTTTTCGAATATAGTTTATAATAAAAACTGATATTATTTTGTGGTTCTCTGTCTATCTCTAAAGTTTCCGCTTTCGAAAGTGGACCACCCTGTATATAAAAACACGGTTTTACTATGAAAAATTACAGTTGTAAGATTATATTCTGGTGTGTTATTTCACACTATTAACCTAGACAATAAATAACCAACAATCGACCGTGTAATATCGCTAATAATTTTTCAGTATATATATCAAAATAAACAAAATAGTGCTATATAACATGGGCCCTAATCCCAACCGTTTTCGAGAAAAAAAAATCAAAATATCGGATTTGATGAGCAAAAGTTAATTTAATTTAGGAATCTCTCCGTAATTTTCTTCATAGAACGTCATAAAATGCAATGTCTAGGTACTAATTACTTTTGTTTTTTATCGAAAACTGTTGGGATTAGGCTGTTAAAAATATAGCAGTCAAACCTCTAACACTCTGTATATGAAAGTTTTAATAGAAACATATCATTCCTAAGCTTTTTTATATAAATAAGTAGGTCTTAGTTTTATATCGCTCAATTTAACCATTTTCGATTTATTAGTTACATTTTCATTGAATGTAATTTAATATTTAAGATAAATTTTTTGTTACGTAAAACTACTATACTTAGAAAACTTTGGTTATGGTGATTTTTTTTTCCATAAATGCATAGGTACATCTTCCATTTCTTCGTTAGAAAATAAATTGTCGCAAGGTATATCTTAAATACCTAATATCAATTATTGAATGCAAAATAATGATTTTGATATGAATACTTTTCTATTAAAATTTTCATACATACGCTGAGTAAAGAGTTCTGATGAATTTATATCCACCAAAGACACAAAGTTTATGCTAAATATTTGTTATACAAATTTTTATATCAAAATTTTAACTTTCACATCCTGTATCTTTTCAACTTTTGGACTAATGTAAGTTTGGCTAAACGCATTATTTTGTCGTCAGGAATCTACATATATGCTATGCTCTCTGTATCATTAATTTCGACACACCCACTAGATACCAAAGGAAAAATATTTTCATCAAATATTTAGTAATTTTTTAAAATCTGTATATCGGAACGTTTTAGAAAGAAACGTTACTCGGTATTTTTTGGTTTATTTTGACGGAATTGCTTGCCCAAATTTGACGCTACATCACTTTACTATCTATTAAAGGTTACAGTAAAAAACTGTAATACAAACTCACCACCGCGGTTTTTATTAACTATTCTTTATATACAATGTGCAATAAGAGAATGTCAATTTATTGTAATAAAGAGAAAAATAAACTTTTCGATTATCTTACGACGACATCCACCGATTATTATTCTGCAGAAGTAGAATTGATCTTCTGTTTTCTTAATTATAACCATTGTTCTGTGAATTTAGCAATAAATAGCTGGCGAACTTTTCTTGGTAAGTAAGTACTAAATAAGCTAGTTCCGTTATGTTACAAGAAAACATGCTGTTCTTGTCTGGTGTCTCGATAATATTATTAAAATTTGAAGCCTTCAGCCGTTCAACGACTTGGCAGCAAAAGGAAAAAACAGCGCACAAAGTACATTCTGGTTTCACGTGACCTCAAGATAAGAATCCCGGGGGTCTAAAGATAGCAACCGGTTATCATAGCCAGTCCCGGGTGCCGAACTTCGGTCCACAAGTTACGAGACAAGAGAGTTCTACCACAGCCACGCAACTGCTGTCGTGGGACTTGAATATTCCTACAAAAGTCCGTTCGGTTAAGTTATGGTGTACCGGCACGAAATTACTTCACATTATGGAAGGTTAAATTTCGAAATAGCGTCTGAGTATTTTTGAAATCCGTTATTTTATTGAATTATGGATCGAAATATATGAAGCAATAAATGAAATTTCATTTAGATGAATGCGGTCAAGATAACACGCATAATTTATTTCCTGTTACCTTTGATAATGTAATCTTGGAATTGGAATATCTTGTTCCTTATTATTAGAACTATAGCTTCTTAAAAGCAGATCTGACTTGGCAGCACTCTAACTAATTTATCTTACCTGTGGAATTTAAATTGAAATATATTGAGTCATGATTTTTCCCTATAAAAGTTTGTTGAGCAGGCACTACGTACCTAATGTTGTCTTATCTTAATAAATATGCAGCGAAACTGAAAATTATCTAATATAAAACAAAAACCAATTTGTTTTGTAGAGTAGGTATATCAATTTCTTCATTTTTGACAGCACTTATATCAGTGTTTTTGCATCTAATTATTTTGATCCATAGAAAACAGCAGAATTTAATTTTTTGTCAGTTTTTAGGTACCGCAAAAATATATTAAAATTGTATTTCATGACTTCTATATAACTTTCTAGATGTCTCAAAGTACGAAATAGCAAGTAAAATATAAAGAGTAGGCTCTTTGTCTGAAGACATTTGGGAATAAATTCAAGTGGTCTTTAGTATTTCTTAGGCTTTCACGATTGGTGCTGTTATTTGATATATCTCGATAACTAATAACTAACAGAATTGTGCAAATCCCTAGCTTTAGATGGGGTTCTTTGAACTGCCCTGGTTGTTTTAGGGCTAGGCTCTGAGGGGACAGACCCGCTATCGGTATCTCTTGACCAGCCCATAAATTGATTTCGGCTCCTGTTGTTATTATTACGACTGTTACGGTCGGAACCGTTCCTCGGATAATGGTGGTCTTCCGAAACGTCCCGTAGCCACCTCTGTAACTGGTTGCATCCCATGCTTCCAAACGTTTCGCCGCTCTTCACTGTCGGCATCTTCAGTGAACATCACCGCGACTGAGTGACAATTCAATTAATAATATGCCGCCTCATCTTCCGTACAAGTCTCCGACTTCTAATCGGAGTGGAATTATTATTATATACATCTATAATTTAAAAAGTTTTAAGAATGTAAATAAAATCGAAAGATAGAATGCAAGTTCCAATGCCATTGTCATTATCACTGACATTGTCATTATCATAGTTGTTATTGTTTATAAAATCTTATGGATAGCACATACATGACATTTTAAAGAATGTGTAGTTATTAGTTTCTAATTTTACAACGATTCAAAAAGGTATCAATGCCTAATGGGCGTTCTCTTTGTTTTGAGACTTGAGGATATTGTAAGAATTAGAGAAAAAAATACAATAATTTTAGGGCTCTTCTAATACTCTGCTTTTGATTCATTGGAATAAACCAAATGTCAAACAAATGTTGAAACCAAACCAACTTTCAACAACAAGTGTGTTTTGTTCCTGTTTTTCATTCATTTTAATTGGCATAAGTAATGTAATAGTTAAATTTGACAGCAATCCAAATTTGTAATTTACAAAATAAATGTCAACAATGATTATCATCAATTTCAATGAAAACGATGAAGATTATGAATACGATGCAGTTGTAAAAAAAAATTTTCAGGTACGAAGTTTTCAGTTGTCCCATATATCACTGCGTATATGGAAAATGTTTGTCCATGGAATTATTAAAATTTATTATTTATATATTTATATAATTCGTTTTGGGGTAAATTTTACTCATGATTTTCGAACCGACGTTGACAGAAAAGGACAGAATTTAAAACCATATTTAGGAACCACCCTATATCATAAGACAGAGAGCATATTAATAAACATATAGCTCCATTACAAACCAATTTTGGAGTTTATTATTAACTTCTTTGAGTTATTTACAGAAAATAGAATACAGTACATTTATTTACTCACATTACTCATAAGTATTTTTAAATACAAATATCTTAAATCAACACTTTTTTTATTAAAATAGTTTAATGCATTCCAAAATATGAAAGAATCAGTAAAATTTCCTGTAACGATGGCATAGAAAATTTTATCAGGCAATCATTTATTTTATAAAGGCGGTGATATGTAATTTAACTTATTTAGTTTTAAGTTATATTGTTCGACAAAGTTATTTAGCATATAAATAAAATAATAATTTCCGTAATAAATAATTTCAATAAATTAATATCTAATTATTATTAACTAGGTGTTTGCTGCAGGATGATGTTTCTATTTACCATTTATATTAGTGCGCCTTCTCTTAAAATTTAATAGGCATAATATTCAGCATAAAACAACTATACCTACTTAAATATCTGGTGAACATTGTGACAATTTGATAGAGTTTAAAGTTAGTAGTATTTTTTTAATGTTTGTTACTGACTTGTAAGGCTTGCTACAGACTATGCGTGAATTCGCGATGCGTGGTTTGTGAGAAATTCATGAATAGTGCGTAGGGTCTTGTTCGCTTAAAATCCATTCATAAAAATCACATCATGCACGAATTCTATACAAATCACGCATTACGTATCACAAATCGCGAATTCCCACGCATAGTCCGTAGCAAGCATAATGTAACTAAGGCAAAAATAGACTCGTAATATTCCATAAGATAATAATGCAGGATTGAGAAATTACGATTATTATTTATTTATCTTTTTGTTTATTTTGTGATCCACGTCATGTTGATAGGTACCATATTTTACCTTTCAATTAAGTTAATGTGTAAGAACTCACTCTATATTATAACTGAATGTGTATGTACTGGTATTTATAAATCACATTTAAGCCATTTATGTATTTAACAGTTTACTCTTACTTTGTGAAATTTGTAAAGAGAGCGTTAATGCTTTCGACATGTTTATGTTGGTAAATATTAGTTTAATGGATGATCTAATACCATAATGGTCTAATATTTTTCCCACTTTTTTCGGTTAATTTATAAAACCCTGATGCCATTAATATTTTTCTCTGTCTATAAATATCCCAGTTGGCAAAATGTTAAAGAAATTATTTTCTTTGGTAAGCAGAGGTACATTTGGAAGCTGTTATTATTATCTCTGTAAATAGTGTCAGATAACTTATCTATTTTTAGAACAAATTACAGATCAGTATGCAAAAGAATGCATGAAATTATCCGTACGATGTACGCTTTAAAATGCAGTTTGTATATTACAATTAGCGACTGAAGTATAAAGCGGGTTTGTCCATGGCGGTAATTTAAAAATGAACCTGAACTGGATGCGGCCAGTATGCAAATTTGCAAGTAAATTAAGTAGGTTATTGCATGATTAGAGTTCACAATGCATATAGTATAATTTGAGTTAACTGAGTTTCGCGCGAGTGGGTAGTTCTACGTACGAACAAAACGGCGCTGCATACGAATTGCCCATCACTGAAATTGCATCAGGTTTGTTGGCAAATTGCCAGAGTCGTATTTACCCAAATGTATATATAAAGGCGCCCTCCGTGTTCTATAGTGCATAGTTTTAAAATAAAAGACTAAAAGAAAAGGCTATACAAAAACTAAGCTTAATGATTCATAATAATATATATCAATTGCAACTAACTAGGTGGTTAAAATGAGGAAGAAAAATTGGATATTGTAAATCTTTAATGATCAAAAAATATAATAGTTTAAAAATGCTGTTATTGCATCTCGAGGAAGGGACTTAAGGTGGCCGTATTTCTCGCCGTGAAATGATCAAATTTGTGATGGTTTTTAGGTACTGAAATCTTGAAAAATAAAACACGTAGAACAAAAGCAATATCAAAAATAAAATTACTGATGTTTTGTTTATCCACTTTTACTATTTAAATTCTCTGCAAATAATATAATAACTTTTAAAATGCATTTGTATGACACACATTATTTCGCTATTCTAATCCCACATTTTAACAATTATTTTCACATACTTATAAACAAAAGTGAACAATCTTATATGTAGAACTATGTAAGTTTATGTTATAACAAAGTTTATATCTATAGCTGAATTTAAAAAAATACGTATTTTGAAAGATTTCAGTACCTAAAAATTTGCTGGATGGATCGCTTTCTGACGTTATATATTGATTTTTCTTCGGTACCTTTGAATATTCGCCAGTGGCATGAGATAACATTGTTGTTATTTGCTAAACTCTATATTATTCAGTTCTTAAATGTCTAAAATTACTTGTATTTGTAGAAAACACTATTTCAAGAATACGGCGCCCTTAAGTCATGAAAAGAAATCATTGTTTTGTTTAATAATAGTAAAAGTCTCCCTTAAATTTAATACAATAAAAAGACTCCAGTCATTACTAATGCATTTAAAGACGAAGAATAATATTCAATGTATTTCTATGGTCATCGATGTGACAAATTAGGATTTAGGTACCTAGAAATTAGATTTTACGGAACAATAATTATTGAAAGAGGAATTATAGATATTTTGTTCATTCTTTGGTTGAAAGTTAAAGTATTACAGAGATAAAAATGAAAACACAAAATTATGTAAAAACATAACTTAAACATTAAATATCTTATGTGTGATTCTGTTAGTAATTTTTTGCACACTGTTGGTAGCACTGATACTCAGTCGTTTATATCATTAGCTGGACGGTAAACATAAAGGAATTCAATTAATGATAATGTTATTTACTTCAACGAGTATGCAAATTGCCAGATCCGATAAAAAATGTGGAAAACTGTAGTATATGAACGAAAGAAGGCATACTATTTTCGTAATATTTTTTATACCTAACTACCTTTTATTAAAAATTTTCTTTTGATAACAGTACTAACAAAAATAGAATTTTAAATGCCTACATAGTTATGTAACAATTGCAAGAAACTTTATTACCTATAAATATCTTCGATATATTCCAGAACACTAGAACTCAATACGCAGCAGCGACTGATTAAATTTTGTATTTTGTTAAGTGTTGTATGGAATGAATTTTTGTGATCATATTGTTTGATGAATATTTATTTGTTGTATGTGTTCTTGTGGTGTTATTGAAATCTCTACTTGTTCTTTTAGATGCAGAAAATGCCACTTTTAAATGTAGATTCAATATTTACAAACATACAAATTTCTTGTTACGTAGAATGGTTGCTGATAACTAAACGATCATTTCGGTACCAGAATTAGGTATAATTACCATTCTAGAAAAAATAAACAATAAGTGGTCAGTGGTACTACTCACCGTGAACTTACGTACTGTAACAATTCCGTACACTGAGTCTCTTATTTTTCGAATAACTGCTTAATTTTTCTAATCTAACTATAAAATTTTCAGAATGCTCATAAATCAAAAGTATTAGGTCTCGTAAAGATGCAGTAGTTACTAGAAAGTATAAACCGACAACAATACGTGATATAATTTGAGTTCAAAAATAAACTCAGTAGTTGAGTTTATAAATATTTTGGTTTTCTGAAGGAGCGTAATTCAACCCTGGCGGATGCAGGAAACACACGCAGCCGTCTCATTCCATAGTGCAGGCGCATGATAGCTTTGGTGCACCAAGCACCACCTATACAGCGAAGACGTGTCCGCTTAGTTGGAATATAAAGTAGGGGATTATTAACATGCGCCATTGTGGTTGTCGGTAACACTAGACGTGTTTATGTGGAACGGCTGATGATGTAGCTGAATTTAATTTATTGCATATTATGTAATACCTGATAGTGAACCATAGACATAACCTTGGCTTAGCCATACTAGATATATAGAGGAAATGCACGAAACCATTAATGTATTTATTACCAACATTTAATCATGCTTCAGGTTCCGTTTAATTTTCCAGTCATCAGAAGTACATCTCTTTGGCGGAAATGCTAGTAAACCTATACCCAAAGGTGCATCTAATACTACTCTAAAAGTGCTCAAATATGTAATTCAATTAAATATTATTTTCCTATATATTTTTTATAATTAATTACAGAAAATTGTTTACTAATAAAAATATATTTAATGTAGATATTAATTATGTATACAAAGTTTTTAATACAAGAACCGGTTAAGTCTATTTTCTAAAATTTTTGGAATAATTAACTATTTAGCAGCTAAATTAATTAAAACAGTAGCTTATGTAACCAGTCAAGTTTTCCCATAGGCCTCATAACTTGCCTAGCTCTTGTGTCAAATTTTCTGCTGCATATAGCTAACCCAAAAAATATGTTGTACAGGCTACAATCTACCAAACTGACAGATTTAATTTTTTCATATTCTGCTCCACTAGGATTTTGTTATTATTTATTGTCACCCATTTGTTCACAGTAAGTACCTACCACAGATCTACAGTTGATAATTACATACGTTTAAACGACAACTACAATTAAATACAGGTCCAGAATGCACTGTTTTTTATTTAATCGAAACTATTTCAAATCTTGCTAAACTATGTTGTAAGAAACCTTACATGAAAATGGTTAGATTTGAACGGATAATTCCAAACTGTAGTAATACACAGTATAACCATTAAAAAAAATACAGTGAGCAATAAAAGTATGGAATAAATTTATTTAAAAATCAGGTGTTGGTTTTTTGGAAAATCGCTCAGATCCGTCAATTTTTATTTTTAGTTGCACATTTTTTAAACCTCATTTCATGTATACAGGGTGAAGCAAAAAAATGATATGATCAACTTTTTTAAATGGAAACCCCCTTTGGTATTTTTATTCAATGTTCCATGAAATTCAAAGTATTTTTTATGTAACATACCCTATACCTATCTTTAACCTGTTTTAAAAAAATTGGGTCTGAAAATCGACATCTACATTTTGACAAATGCCATCTCATTTTACGAGTACGAGAATTATTTAAATGAATTTTGTAATGGTCTTTGTATTGATAGAAGAGGGTCAATAAAGTGGCTTCCAAGGTCAACCGATCTTACACCTATGGATTACTTTTTATGGAGTTATTTAACATACAAAGTTTATGCAGACATGCCCCAAAATATCGAAGAGTTGAGATTTTTTAACATTTAAATTATGTCTTTTTGTTTTAAGTGCTTTTATTATCTCAAAATTTGCAATTTTGCTTATAGTGGTTTGATTGATTTGACGATCCGGATATTTGTTATTGAATTATTTTTTTAAAAACGGTTAATGACAGTCATAAGGTATGTTTTATAAAAATAAAGGGTGTTATGGCAAATTGAATAAAGAGAGCGGATTTCCATTTAAAAAAGTTGACCATGATATCATTTTTTAATTCATCCGATCTAATTTTTAAATAAATTTATTCCATAATTTTGTCGCTCACTGTATAAGTTTGGTATGTTAACAAAACATTTTTATTAACATTTAGCACCTATTTGCATTTATCAAACTATTTTTTATTAACTTTGGTACTTATTGGTAAAACAATATTGCATAATTGAAATAGAATAGAAACGTGTATCGATGCTACACCCACCACAGCGGTTATCTATAAACGCTATATTTAATATTTATTAAAACAGAAATGTGAAAAAAATATGACTGCTCGTTCACAAGTTACATACATATCACATAAATATTAACCAATTACAGAGAAGCATTGCGGCTAAAATGATATAATGGTAAAAAAGACTCTATTAAATTAACATAAATTTAGAGTAATATAGAAACAGAAATCAACATCGTGAGAGCTACTCAATTCTGGTTGTTTTTTTGCGAATACATAAAATAATATATTAACTATAACAGATTTCTTTATGGGCGCTGTGGAAGTTGTTTGTCACATGTAGTGGATGGTATGAAATGCTATATGTTTTGTTTTGTGTCTGGATGTAAAAGATGATTTACATATCTCATTTTGATTGAACAGTATCACTTCAAAGCGAAATTGAAAGGCGAAAGTTCACATATTTTAATAAAATTGTTCATTAAATAGATATGTATTAAATTGTGCTAGCTAAATTTATATTTCTTATAGTTATTGTCTTTACATATGGTAAAACTAAATAAATTGACAAAGATGAGTTATCTTAATAAATTAAAACAAGAGGAGGCGGTAATATGATTTTGATTAATGCTTTTTAATCAAAATTGCTTTTCAATTAAAATGTTCCTATGTACGTCTGTTCACACCGCATTTGAAAAAATATATCATTAAAATAAATACCTAATAGGTACATGTGAGCAACTTAACTAAAAGTAACAACTAAAACTTGAGAATTTTGGCGCAACTAGTAGTGTTATGGAAATTCCATATGTCGATTTAATCGTAGGTATTTAGAAAACAGATCTCTTTCATATGATTTGAAAACGAGTTATTCTGAGTTACAACTACTGAATAAATTGCAAAATAATGAAACACTGATCGATTCATAACAAAATATGTAGGAGTTTTATCATTAATAATTAAAGTATATAGAATACTAAAAAAATACCGTCAAAACTTAGAAAATTTTAAAAAATTATACTATCGGAACATGTTTATAGAAAATTGAAGAAATTATTTCAAAAAATTATTTAAAATTTAACATCATCTCAAATATTTTTGTTTGTATCTTAAAGCGTGCATAAATAAGTTAATCACATAAATACTTTAAACATTATTGATAGAACAAATTTATGACATAGTACGTAACCAAATCATTGATGCTGTCTTTGTTTTAATGCGTTTATGAGTATCAGGATAAATAAAATGCTTTTTACATTAATCGTATTTTTTAAATTTAGTTTTACATATTCTTTGGTCATGAGACAAATACACTGCTAGGTATAGAGGATGCATCAGTTTTACATACAAAAAATTTCAGAACCGATAGTACATCGGGAAAGAATACTTTTTTGGTCTCATTTTCTCTTAAAACGCTTAGTATTTGACATACAGGGTTTGAATAATAATTAATAAATTATCAAACATTCTGTGGCATAACTTTTTTTTTGATTTCATATTAGGTACTTCTTAAATTTGGATATGGTTAATTTGTTGTCAATCACATGGACGTAGATATGAGATTTGGACCTCATTTGAAAAATAATATATATGCCTAATCATGTTAAATAGGTAGGTATAGTGTTTTTCACAATATCTAACTATATTTTTATTTTAAGGAAAAGTGAAATATTGTTTCTAGGTATTAAATTTTGATTAATACAAAAGGAGCAGAAAATACTATTATACCATTTGAACTCACATTTTTGAAAGCTAATACCAATTTGAAAAATTGACGAGACATTTTTTGTCAGGAAAATTTTGAGAATAAAAAAAATATTTCCAATTATCCCTAGGTGTACATTTTCTTTTTAAAAATCGGAGTCGAAACCCCCATATCTACGTCCATGTGATTGATAATGGATAAGTTTTTGTGAGATTTTGTGCAATTTCTAATCAATTAACCATCCTTAAATTAAAAAATATATAATATGACACCAAAAAAAAGTTATGTTACGGAAACGTTCTAAAAAATAAATATTCGACCCCTGTATCCCAAAAATTAAGCGTTTTAAGAGAAAATGATATCATTAGGTTAAAAAAATTATTCTCTCTCGATATACTATCGATTATGAAATTTTCTGTATTTAAAACTGATACACCCTGTATATACATATCTAATACATGAATGTAAAACGATTTAATAAATCTACGTACGTACTTCCTTAAGTACACCTCTGTTATTTACATCATTTATCCGAACTAGATGAACTCTACTTATTATTAGTGTTAGACAGTTGCGGGGCAAGTCATTGGCGTGTGTAAGGCGAGGTCGCAATTCATCATCGATTTAAAGTAAATAAAAAAATTTTGTACACGTAAGTGTGTATAAAATTTACCTATCAATAATTTGTGTTTCTCTAAGTTTTGCTTGCATTACCAGTAAATTGTCACTAGTATAAGTTGAAACATTCCAAGTTTGAAGTGACCGGTTCACTATTACATACCATGGTAATATTTTAACACATTTTTCTTTTTCCCTTCGTTGCTCATTTACACTGGTCGCATAAATTATCAAAATTATGCCATTGAGACATAATGAGCAGTGAGCGATCATAGAGCAATCAGTGTGCTGAACTAGGCCACTGACTTTACATAGCGCACTATAACAAAATTTGGACATTTACCTAAGATAAGTATTCTTCAGTGACATCAATAACGCAACGGCAATAGAATATCCAACAGATGCAATTTCTGTTTAATACAGTTGGCAAAGAATTCATTTTTACAGAGAATAACAGATCGTCCAGGAATTTATGCTGCTGGTGTATTTAAGGCCATTTAAGTAAAATCAAGATTGTGCGACATTGTCTTATATTAGCGAGTCTCTGTGCACTAATAAAAATTTGTCTGTAATTTCACATAACTTTACGTTGGAAATTTGTAGCCAGCGTAAAATTATGTACAATTACATAATAATTTTGTAAATAAACTAAGTACACTGTAATATTACTAAATATATTATAAACTTGTAGTAGAACTGTAAAATAGAGATATGTAATTTTACTAGGTAGATAATTTAAATTATCTTATATTTTATATACACTTACTCGTATAACTAAAGCAAATACTTTTTCAATAACAGTAGTGCAGCAGTGAAAAACAGTATTTCACATATATGACAAAATGTCTATGTGTAAAAAAATGAACAATATGCACATGTTAACATAACAGAGATTTCATCAATCAGTTCAAATATTTAAATTTTGTTTAACCTGAATAGTATAGCAGAAGCCAATTTAAAAATTATTATATTATTTTTGTAGCCATAAGTGTATTGACAGATGAATTTGAAAAGAGGGAAAAGTTTTTACTTTTCATGGAAAAAAGTCTGTTTGTTAAAATGTATGAAAGTACAGGTTTAAGCTATTCAATATATTACGTATGTATATCTCTTACTAACAAATTATTACAAATACAGTAAATTTTATTATTACAATTTAATAATAAATATACTATGTGAGTCACATTTGTATTTCTAAATAGTTAAGGCCTTGTCTACTGACAAGGTCTTCTTAACAGAAATATCTTTCTGTGTAGAAAGATTTTTTGAGTGGAATTTGTCCATCCATCTTCTAAATGTGATTTATCCATCCTTCTCTGTAAAAGTGTATTGTTCGCCATCATCTACAAATGTATTGCAATGTAAGAATTTCATTGGCATTAGAAAATATGTTGAATATTTTCACTGAAATTACTACATAATTATTCTTGAAACATCAGTATATCTTCTTTTTTGAAAATATTTGTAGATATCTCTGTGAAAATAAATATTTTTAGATCGAATTTTAACTACAGTAAATTTATAATTAACACAACTACAACTAATATTAATATCTGTAGTAAGCAATTATTATTATTATTACTGTCATAAAGATAAATATGTTGTTTGAAATGATATTGTATGGTGCTACACATGTAATTTTGATGCAAATATCTAAACAACGTACCGTTTCAGATTCTATGATATCTATGAATTGTATAATATTTATATTGGCACAAGCTGCACGTGAACATATAACAAAAATAATCTTATACTTACTATTTTACGAATATCACACAAAAAGCCCTTATTAATGAACCGTATGTGTTTGTCTACTACACGTTAACAATACAACTAAAACGTATTAGATTAGGGATTAGGTTGATGTGCCTCTGCGCATGTGCAATAAAATGAAACCTTCTGTAAAATTTCATATACTCGTGTCAGGAACGTTACACATTTGTTTTTATTGTCAAAGTAATTTTCGATATTTGGTCGCGTTAAAAACAATCATATTTTGCAATTTAGTGCAATATATAAAACTAACTTTTAGTGTAGTATATAGTTTTATTACTATCAGTTGCAGTTTCTTAAATATTTTGATGAAAATATAATGAATTATTCATTTGTTCGTATGACGTAAGTCGACTGAATTCTTGTCGCGAGTATAATAAATTTAGTAAAATAGTTCCATTGTATTACCACATTATTTCTGAAATTTTCTAATTTTCTTAAATAAAAACACAATTTTTCCAGTAAATATTATGTTAAAAAATTATTATCATTTTTATCAATGTGTGATAATCGTACAACTAACTCTAAAAACATTTGCGTATGCGGTGACTATTTTTGAAATATAGTGCAACGTTCACTTCTAAACTTGTCTGCTAGGCGACATGATTAGAGAATTATTTATTATCTTTGCAAGCATACGTAATTATTCATAATCCTATCCAGCTGTCAACAGCATGGGAAGTTATTATGTTATTTGTTTTATATCAAAAGTGAATTATAACTCCGCCGTGGCCACGCCAGTGACATGCCTCGCAACAGTCTACTAGCCCTACTTATTACTAGATATCTGTCTTTTACTTGTTCCAGCAGTTTTGACACATTTTCTTTGAAAATTTAAAATTGAGTTCAATCAGGTTAGGTGATATATACAGATTTGGTTAAGTACTATAGAAAGTAATAAACTGCAATCCTAAAGTAATTTGCACACTAGACTTTACAGAGAATATATGGCATGTTCTTATATCGTCTCGTTCTCTGGAAAGTTCTGTTTAATGTCCGGATATAATTAACTTGGCGTGCAGTGAATTCTCACAAAAGTTCCACATCAAAGGTAGACTTCGTGCTATTCACGAAATATTAAAGTCGGTGTACGAGTGCAGTCATATTTCCGTCTGATAGTCACCATTCCTGAGAAATGCAATATTCCGCCACCTACTTTTATATTTTTGATGAATGCGAATCAACACAGCTCCAACAGATGGAGTGAACATTCCTTCGGGAATAGAAACTTTTATGTAAAATATTTACTTTTTTCTCATCACACATGAAAGCTGGTTTGTACACAATGATTACTCCGTTGAATTTTCCTGTAAAATATCTACTCCTATTTCATTAATTACTATAGTATAGAACAAAATATAAATTGTCAGTTTAAATAAATAAAGTGTGTTTCATTAAGAATAGCAATAGCGCACAGCTTATATTGAAAACCTATTATCAAAATAGGATTAGGCTAAACATGCCTTAATACAATTTTACTTTCATTCAGTCTATTGAGGTGTCAAAGTTAAAAAAATCTAATTCTGTCAATATTTCGAGAATCTTAGGATGATAACTTCAAAATGAATATTTATTTTTTCTATTTAAACTATTATTTTGACCTAAATGTTCTGAACGCTTACTTAGTTGCATAAAATAATTATGACAAGTATGACAAAAGTATATAACTAGCGTCCTATATTGACGAATGAATATTACCTTTGAAATTTATGATGTATAAAACATATAAACTTAAATTTTAGCCTTGAGCTTGTCTCGGTTTTCAAAATATTACTCAATCTGAAGAAATTGTTTGTTAAATGTTATTGTATAGGGAAAATAAAACACAAAATACTTCATAAAATTTTAATTATTTTAGTTAATAAGTACAGTAAAAGTATCTAGGTATTAATTAAAAATTAGAAACATGAGATTTCTATAAACAAACTAAAATTGGATTTTCTAGATAATGAGTATTTAAAAAATGCCTAGATAGAATTTTAGCAATTTATAAAATATGAAAATTTGACCAATTAGGATTATAAATAATTAAGTTAATTTATATCATATTTAAAATAAATAAGCAACATTTAAAAAGGTCACTGTAATAACTCTAATATTATTTTTCCCCTCTCCCTTTGATTTATTTATATACTCGTATACCTAGTTGGAGATATATCGATTTATGCTAGGTTGTACCTGCCACATTCTCAAACTAGAAATAAATGTTTGTAAAAAATATTTCGTGCCTATGACACTTGAAGGAATATTATTTTTCAGTTTAATAAAAATAATCTCAAACGTTGTACAGGACGGGCTAATTTCGACACTTGTTTTATTTCCCTAATATTGTATCGAAAAAAGTTTGTTACACGCCATGGGTGTAATCTTTGGGAAAAACAATTAGCGAAAACCTTATCTTGATGTTTTCATTCATTCAAGAGATATAGGTAGGTGTTCGTGAAAGTACTTATAGTTTAACTTTTAAAATTTGTTTTTTTTTTGCAAATCAACACTTTCATTATATCTACAGGGTGTTTCACCGGGAACTGTGTCGATCTCATTTGGGAAAATAGTGATCCGAAAAATTTGGCAGCATGGCAAGTCCCTGAGGTGATCACAACTAAACATCTAGTACTTCCGGTTATACCGAAAGCCGACACCAACTTCGTTATTTTCAATGAGACACTGTATATTATTGCATTTTTGGATTTTATTGAAAATTTTAGTTCCTTATAGAGGAGTTATAGATTTTTTTTATGAAGAAGAAAAACCTGTAAGATACGGATACGGAAGATTGTTTGACGTATACTAGAGTGCGCGGAGGTGTCCACAATTTTTCCCTAGAAATTAAATGTCAAGTTGATTTTTGGTATTCATAAAGAACTTATGACGTAAAATTATCGTATAATCGCAAATTTAGAAATATACCAAGTATTTCATTCTTACCGTTACATTTTGACAACTTCAAACAGCTATAACTTTTTATTTCAAATCTGCATTTTTCTCTTTGTCTTTGAAATTTTATTTTGTATGATGTGTTTTAACTGATGTCACTTCATTACTTTATAAAAAATAAATTTAAAAAAATAGATATTTGTTTTAAATTGTATATATTTTAACTATACAAAACATTAATTAAACTAAGGGATTTATTGGTCCCAATCCTACCTATCTACCAACGTTTTAATTGATACCTATTCTTATTTTATGAACATAAATCAATCAGATGAATTCAACAACTCGATAGCCGCTTTTAGCGATATCCTATGTTAAGTTCCAACGTCACCTTTAATGTCTAAAGCTGTTTCTCTTAAAACAAAATTTACTTTATTTTATAGATTATCATAAAGTTACGATGTTTTGTTGGCACATATTTCTGGAATTAATTCGTACTTAATTGACTAAATGTTTATTTACACTTCCTATTGTCTATCAGACTGTGTGTGATCAGTAGTCAGGCTATTGTTTTAAAATACTTCAAATGTGATTTGGAGCAGCTGAACTAATAAAAACATTTGTCAGGTCAACTATCGCAGATCTTTTAAGAAACGCATGCTAACTTGTAGTTAAGATAGCTTACTAGAGCAAAAGACGTTCATAGCATCCAGAAGGGCTTCATTTCTTACGGCAACATTAAGCTTCATACAGCTACCACATATCATTGAAAAATAATTGCTTAGATATCTCCTAGACTATAGAGTTGTTGCTATGTAGAAGGTGTTGAAGGAACGCCTTTTGAGTATGATATATAAGAACCAAGTGCTAAAACTATTGTGTATCAACATTGTACTTTTGTTTTAGGTAAAATTATTTCCCTGTTTATATCAATACTGTATAATAATTTTTCTATATAAGGTGCTCACTGAAACAAGTCGTTCTTACCTTATATAAATAGACATTTTGATAAACAGTATATTCAAAGAATATGAAATGATTGCAGAGAAAAATTACATTTTTAACCTTACAAAAAAATGGCAATGGATTTTTAATTTTTTACATAAAATATTAAACATTGGAATTTTCATATACATATTCACTTTCAGTACCTATACATATCCCTGTTTTCTTAAGCAGGATCCACATTAGTTACATCTCTAGCATTGCTAATTAACAAGTTATATGCTATATGTTGTTGTTGTTGTTTAGTTGCGTCCACATTATAAAGTTAGTCATTATGAATCTGTGTAACGAAAGAGACAGTCTTATTGCAACAGCAGTGTGCCGTATTATTTGCGTATGCGTCTTTGAAACGACTAACTGTTGGACTAAAAATATTGCAAGTATGGACGCGTTGTTTTAGCAATGTTGCACAACATCGTTTGATGTTTACAGACTAGAGATGGATTTGCTAAATTTGATACAAAAATATGTAACATGTTATGTAACATTGTTATATAGCAGTGTTATATAGAAAGTGTGGACCGTGCTTTACGCTTTATAGTCTGTAAACAGAAGAGTGCATTTTTGTCTTCTAATACGTTAAATTTGGACTATCATTTATGTTTAACTATTTAGGTAAACATAAACATAACGTAGATGCCTCTTCAATATAAATTTTGAAAAGGAAAACCTATATTAATTTAAATACCTACCAGTTTTTCTTCAAATTTATATAGACGATAGTATGGTAAACTCTAGGAACCAGTTGTGATTTTATTAATTCAAATTTCGATATTTTAGGTGCCTAGATTACATAATTATTAGTCTGACATTCTTTCTAATATTTATTACTTACCTATCAGTGAATTATTAGACAGTATCTGCTTTCACAATTTATTATAAATTTACAGAATGTTCTCGATGTTAATATATTTAATCTCGCTAATACCACACGAAATTTTATTGAGCAATGTAGCTACTTAAACTTTTTAACTTTAATCTGAAAAGCTCTAGGTAAATTGCGTAGGCGCTTGCCAAATGAAGTGTTGATTAATTTCTCCAAAATTTATTAAACACTACGAAAGGAGAGAAATGAAAGAGATGAAATATGTGGAAGCGAGGTAGCATAAAATCCTTTAGCAGATATTATGGTGTAAATCTCGCAACAAATCGCTACCAATTTACTTGATATTTCCCCAAAATAACCCCCAGTGCACATAGCGAGGAGTACCTCAATCTCATTTCATCATAGTATCCGGAACGTCGAAGGTAGAAGAAAAATTACCCACGATAAGAACCTTGTTTTCTTGCTTCTGTTTTTAAAGTACGTTACTTTAGTTTGAATTCACACAGCTGTGCCACTCCTTTACTTACATTTCTCTTAGACTGTTTCCAACATGACCACGTCGATACACAGTCAAATCACGTTCTAACCAAAATGATATTTTAAAATTTTACTTCACTTTGTTTTCCAACAGCGTAGCAAAAATATGACGCTCTATATAAATGAGTTTTCATAAAACATTCTATCAGCCAATATAACGTTTTTTAAAATTCCTTTGTATATGTGCCTTATCGTATTAGCACTCAACGGATTATTGCTTGGTCCGAATTCAACCCCCTGAATGAAATATAATTTCAGTAATATTAGCGCCATCCCGTGGATAAATCCTACACTATTCTGGAACTGATACGACATCTTTACCTGTTGATTTTATGCTACTACCCTGCGTAAAAACGTATCCTTAACTTGAACTCCAAATGATCTCATAAAAATTGCGTCTGGTGTAGTGGCTGTAGGCTGAGGCTGTGTGCGAATAACGTATAATACCTCCATTTCATATATCCCTAAATATATAACTACTACAAGCAACCCTGAGGATTAAGCATTTAAGTATTGTTATTCAATGAAAATATTTGTCACAATTTAATTTAATCAACCTGCTTCAATTAAAGCAAATGCAATGTAGAGATTGCGGAGCTGTAAGTAAATAATACATGAAAACCGTGCTTAAAAATCCTATATAATTCCACGGGCAGAGGTTGTATAAAAACGCAATACCGGTAAAACTGGAATATATTTAAAAATAAAACAAAAATACGAAAAACGAAACGCTTACTGAAAGCGTTTCATAGATGGCGTCATCTGTACAACCCGTAAGGCTTTTCGAATTCAGCTTGGATCAATACTCTATATTGCATGCTGCAAAAGTGCAACGCGCAAAAACTTTAATGGTACTTTTTTTGTTGCTATTAGCACATTATGGCATTATTAACTGTACTAATTAAACATTGCTACATTTAACTTCAAGTAATAAAATAACATTTAATCTTGCCGCCAATTGAAGGCTAATGAATATACATAATTAATTGCATGAATCATGCACGTAACTTTTTAAAAATGAATATCAAATAAAATAAGTAAACTATCTTTGAGATTTATGTGAAAAACGTAGAATGATATTGTTAATGAAATTAAATTTTGAAAATTTGAATTTGAATGAAGTCAGTTAATTGATACAAAGTTAATAAATATTAACTAACCAGTACGCTATGTTAAGCAACAGAGAAAAATTAGAATAGCATTTAGGTAAAAAAAATTAAAAATATTAAGTATCTCAAATAAGTTAAAAAATAAACTTATAATGCTCAATACTGCATAAATATAGAATTGGATAAAGTAAGCCTACCATTTTTCCATGTTATTTTCTACACATCTGTTTAATATACAGCATGTCCACGATTGTAATTGAAAATATTGTTATTTTTCTTGTTGCGAGATAAAACCATTCTAGATTAAAAATTTTGCTTGTATTTAAAATGCGATTGGCATGGAGACTTTTCTTCTTACATGTATAGGGTGATCAGATAATCGGTAAATATAAAAATCGTTCAAGAATAAACTGCCTTTGTTTTCAACAATAAAAAATATGTTATTAGGAAATTATTAGTTGTTTAGAATTGAAATCTGTTATAATTTCAATTTGTGTATGAATCGGCTTACATTGACAGAAACGGACGGTAACATATTTTTATTTCAGTTTAAGAAAAAAACATGCTTGATATCACTTTTCATTAGGACGGTTGTTGCAAAACTTGTTTATTCTCTATGCCAACCGAGTTTTCAAAACAAGAAAATATTTTAATCAAGAATGTATTTTTTTCGTAAAGTGAAATATAAAAATATTTCCCGGTCTCTTCTGTTAAAATAGGCCGATTCATACACAAATTGAAATTGTAACATAAATTTTGATTCTAAATAACTTTCTCTAAGAACATAATATTTTTGTATTGTTAAAAACAAAGACAGTTTATTCTTAAACGATTTTTATATTTACCGATTTTCTGATCAACCATGCAAGATGAAAGTTCTCATACCAACCGCATTTTAAAGACAAGCAGAAATTTTAATCGAAATGTATTTTTCTGATAAAATGAAAACTAAAAATGTTTTACTTCCGTTTCTATCAAAGTAGGGCGATTCATGCAAAAATTAATATTATAATATAAATTTCAATTCTAAGCAACTTTCCGTAATAACATATTTGTGTACTGTTAAAAACAAAGATGGAAGTTCTCCATGCCAACTACATTTTTTTAAAAAGCAAAATTTTTAATCAAGAATGCCTTTTTCTCGCAAAATTGAAAATATTTTCCCTCTTTTCCACTCTAACCGTGGACATACTGTATATATATTTTAATGGAATAGCTGAATGTTACCTATGAATATTTTAATTGTAAAGAACTATGAACTAAAATGGTTTCGTACAGTGATAAATGTTGGTAGCTTTACTTTAATGAAAGCTCGATAAATAACGCAAAACAGAATACTTGGACTTGGCGGTTCGTTATTCACGGGTCACAATTGTCATCTCGGAAACAGTAAAATATACAGGGTAACTTAAATTAGACAAAAGTTGCACCTTTTGATGACCACTAAGATAAGCCAAAGAGATCCAAGACCTCTACTGCCGTTGCTTAATTACTGTGAAAGAAATGAAATTAGCGATTTTAGAAAATGCCATATAGCGCCATTATTCTCAACAGAAAGATGAAATTTAGTACAGAAGAATAAGAATATACGAGAAATCGATTTTCGTTGAAAGAAAATTTCTACGGCTATTAGTTTTGGTTATGCAGCATTCAGTTGTTTTTTTCTTATGGGCGCCATATTGGATCTTGACAGTAATAGATGTAGAATAAAATTACGAACACGTTAATATGTATACATATACAGGGTGTTCCAAAATAGAAGGCCATACCATTGACCACATATTCTTTGGACAAAAATAATGCGACTTTCCTTATGCCATTTTTTTTGACGTCCCTGTTTCAATATACAGGGTGTTAAAGTTGCATTTTAAAAAACTATTTTTGTTAATAATTCCATTGTTTTGTAAGATACATACTTGAAATTTTGCACGTACTTTTATCTTATTCCGACATACTTATCATGTAATTTTGGTGAAAAAAATCGAACGGCGAATGGAGGTAACTGAGGGATGCAGTACCCTTTATCCCCTCCAATTATTTCTAAGTACGCCTATGCAGCTTTTTCTTGAAAAATCAAACGTAGAATTTTCTTCTGATCATTTTATCTCTTTTGTAATTTTTTGTTTAAATGCTCCGTTAGGGAGAAAAACGGCAATTTGTAGTGCCCATAGTTCTTTAATTCACAATCATTTTCAAATGAAACTGAAATTTTGTGGGTATACCTGTCTTTACAGTACCTTGGCAACTTAGCAAATCGTAATACTTACTGAATGAATATTTGCTAATTCAAACAAAATGGATAATTCTAAATTTTATAAAATGAGGAATAATTAAGAATTGAATAAATAATATAGCATTAAAATCTGTAATACAGTTCTCTTATCAACCAAAGAATAATAATCTGAGTTAATAATAGTAATAATGAACGAACAACATAATAACTTTTTACCTAAATAACGTTAAATAAAATAATTAATTAATTACTACTAATTTAATAAATGTTCTACTTGCCCACGCTACTCATTAACACATGTACGTGCTCTTTTAAGTAGCGAAAACCTTATCTTTGGAAAGATATTGTCCTTTTGCCTAAGTTCATCTGTTGCCATTACTATTCTCTCTCTGAGATGCTTAACGTCGTTTTATTTCTGCAGCATAAACCATATCTTTCATAGCACCCCAGAAAAAAAATTCAATGAATTAAAGTCAGGAGATCGTGGTGGCCATTGAATAGGTGCGTCTTGTCCTCGTTCAATCCAAGGATTGGGAAATAGTTGGGTATTTAAATACTGCCGGACGTTTCTACCATAATGGGGTGGAGCACCGTCAAGCTGCATCCACATACCGTCCCGTACGATAACAGGTAAATCATGTTAAACATCTCGGAATTCATTTTGCAGAAAATTTTAAAATTATGCTGAAAGTAAATTATTTTGTATGAAAAGGGGACCCAATAGAATATTATACACTATTCCCGCCCAGACATTAACCCTGAATGTGAATTGATGATGTTCTACAATGGTTGTATGGGGATTCAAATCCGTCCATAGGTGGCTGTTCTTCTACCAGTGCTAAGATTTGTTCCTCTTGTTAAGGGCTTAATTTTCTATGTAGGCCGTAAATTCCGAACTTCCGATCCGATAAACTTTCCGGTTTCACGGAGATGTCGTTCCAAATTTAAGAAAATCTTTTTTATGATGTGATCTGTTGGGATAAGGGAGCTCACTATTTTTTCCTGGCATTCATCGGCTGCTAAGATATTTGTAACCCATCAATACATGTCGTTTTTCTCCTAAACGGAGCATTTAAACAAAAAATTACAAAAGAAATAAAGTGATCAGAAGAAAATTCTACGGTTGATATTTCAAGAAAAAGCTGCATAGGCGTACTTAGAAATAATTGGAGGGGATAAAGGGTACTGTAACCCTCAGTTACCACCATACGCCCTTCGATCTTTTAAACAAAAATTACATGATAAGTGTGTCAGAATAAAACAAACGTACGTGCAAAATTTCAAGTGTGTATCTTACAAAACAATGGGATTATTAACAAAAATAGTTTCTTAAAATGTAACTTTAACACCCTGTATATTGAAACAGGGACTCCCAAACAAATAATGACACAAGGAAAGTCGCATTATTTTTGTCCAAAGAATATGTGGTTAATGGTATGACCTTCAATTTTGGGACACCCTGTATATTATTTGAAGAATAATCGACAACATTAAAAAATACAATAATTTAAATAAAAAATGTAGTTGCTCTTGACATAAAATACAAATCAATACTTAATCAAACAAATATAAATATTCTACAAATCCTACAAATACTTCCAAGTAGTGTCCATTTCCACGCACACAGAAATTGGTTCTTAATAATGTTGTAAACAACGTTTTGAAGAAAATTTACACGAAATGCAGAAGGAAATAATTCGAAAAATTAAAATAAACGTTCAAATTGTCGTTTAAAGCGAATTCTCGTTTCTACGCTCACGACAACCGGCCGCGGCGTTGCCTTCCGTTGCCCAGTAGTGAGCGCGGTTTCATTTACGTACGTAGGTAAAAATAATTTCGTGTTACGTAGCGGTGCGACCCGTTGCCGATCGAGCCGGTCTAGTGCAGGCGAACCTTAATAATTTGCTGACAGTAGTTCTATTCCACAATCATTCTTCCACAACATTTATTGGAATTGATATTACCACCACATCTATTCAGGTTTTTAAATGATCTAAATTTAGACATATAATTTGCCAAATTACTAGTTGTTCCTTTTCACATAGCTTCGCAAGAGAATTCTCAAGGTGTAAGGTCTGGAAACCATACTGGCCACTCTACCATGCCTCGTCTTTCAATCCTGAGAATATTAATGAAAATGAATACTGACCATTGACATGAAACACTGTTTCAACGAAAAATGGAATGTGTTACTCCTATCCGATTTTTAGTGACATTGTTTAATATTCTTTCACAAAACTAGACTAGACGAGATCAAAATTATCCTCCTTATTTGTATACCAAATAAACTCCATTTTTCTTTTTTCTTCATAATACACGATACCATGCTTACTGCATTATCTGTGTACGAGATTTTCTATAGAAAACTATTTATTTCGATTCAAATAAATTTATTCCTTACTTTTGAAATGTACTTGTATACCACCCTTATACGTAAATATATAGGTAGGTATACGCATAACCTATTTAAATGCAAAATACAAAACATTGGTGATATATTTTAGCGCCAAACATAATATTTCATTTTTCCCAATTGGTAATAGAACTATCTTCAAATTTTGTACGAGAGTGGAGAAATATTAATATCATTCAAAAAAGTAACATTAAAATAATGATATGCAGCAAGAAATGTTAGCGAGAGAGGCAAATAGATAGGAAAAAAGATAAAGAAATAAAGAGGTAAAAGAAATAGAAAATAAATTTTTGAAGGAACAAAATTCTTCCCAAAATCAAAATTAAAAAAATTACTCGTGACCATTTTCGGTGCGCAACTCTATAAGGACATACTTAGGTATAATGTGTTCTATGAAACTATCATTCCTTCCTCGTTTACCACTTGTGCATATATTTACAGAGTAAATTTTCTAATATCTGAGGAGGGCCAATTTATTTCAATTTTGAAAGAAATATCAAATGTGATGTCATTACATTCTACCATCCATCATACCAAAAATTTTAACTAGAGGAAAATCAAGTGATACCTCATATTATGAAAAGTATATAATGTACACGTGAAAATAAATAAACAAATCTAAAGATTTTTGTTTATTCTTTAACATTTCAATGTGTACCTTACAGACGAGACGTGATATGGTTAAAACATTCCTGGAGAAATTTCTTTGAAAGCCATATTCCGACACCTTCCATTTTTATCTTATTTTTATTTGCACACTTTCTTAGAAATTTGCATTGTCACTATCGCGTGACTAGAAAATTTATATCGACTACCACTTTGTTCTGATGGTTCTTAAATACTTTTTACATTATATGCCTTTCAAAAGTACCTATGTACCTACTTAGTAATGTGACAGTGAACTTGAAAACAAGCCGCAATAAAATACCTATTCTAATTATTCTTAAAAAGTTAGTTTAAGATTAAAGCTTATGCATAGTTTATTAATTTCTTATATTTTATTCGTTTTAAATCTGATTTTTGTTATGTCAAAAATCAGTCCCCTATAAATAATCCGTTACTGTTAATAATGGGGATGGGCGATAACGATTTGGAACTATCGATAAACTAAATGGAGGCATATTGTCAATTTCTCGATAATATTGACAATGTTGAAAATACTGATAAAATCGATAATATAGATATTATTGAAATTATCAAAGATATGTATTGATAATATCAATAATAATAATACCTATCGATATTATGGATAATATACGTTGCCGGGGTTCGTGAACTATATATTTATTATTTACGGTTTCTTCGCACAAATTTTAGATTTTGCGCAAAATGGTGAACGTACCTACCTGAATAATTTTCGGCATAGTTTGAATAAACCCAATATGTATATGTAAATACTTGCATATAAGGCACTGCACACGCCTTTTTGGCAAGCTTAAAGCTATGGCAAGCAAAAGATTATTATTGATATCAAAACTATCGGCAGTTATCGATATTGATGCTAACAATATTATCGATACTACCAGTACTATCCATATTATCAAAACTAACGGTAGTCATCGATAATATCGATATATTGATAATATTTAATCTGAATTGTTATCGATAATTATCGATATATAGAAAAATACTCTAAGTGCTCTTAAGGAGTACTCAACTAACAACCCAGTTGTTTGTTGGGTACTCCTTAAGAAATGTAAGGAAAGTCAACAATTTTATTTTTTTTTAATTTCGAAGTTATACCAAATTATTTTGCTTAAACCGGTTATGCTGACCTGGTACGTTTTCGTTGTTAATAGGTGTTCTGTGCTGTTTCAGGTTAGTAAAGAGAAAATGAGCTTCATGATGCCATCTGATTTTATCTCCATAGGCCAACTAAAATTAAAATTTCAACTCGCTCTTCGTGAGACAAATTTTTATCTTGATTTTTTAGTACTTAAAAAAATATATTTAATTATTTCACTTGGCATCATAACTTACATTCTTTCGGTTCTATACTTTTAGACGATCATCTTTAACTAGATAATTATTACATAAAATCTATCATAGTTAATCATTAATCGTTAATCATCGAGAAATAACTCTAGTTTGCTATGTAAATTATAGTGAAAAATGGCTTCGTTACGGATATACAGGATGTTAAATCTTAATTGATAAAACTTAAATTCCTTCTAAACGGTTTGAGATATTATAATTTATTAAAGGTGTCGATAGCTATGGACATACTTTGCAACACAAAATGATATTTTAATCTTACCAGTGGCAGGCGTAACAAAACGTCAATGAATATTTTTTGAAGAATATAATGGTAGGTACGCCGCTGGTTTCTGTTAAAATAATATATCTTTTTTAAATTCTCTGTTCACTTCTGAAGAAAATTGTTCGGTCAACATTTTCATACAACGTACCATGTTCGAATAAAAAAATAAAAACATACAACAATGTAATGTGGTTAACTTGATAATTAGACGCTGAGAAGGTTGCATCAAAAGCAATGGAGACAATTTAGGGCAATTTTTGTTAGTTATGCACACATTTATGAATTAAAAAATATTTGTTTTAACGATTTTTCTCAATTTTTTTCTTGCAATATTTGATCCTTTTATAGCTACCGTCATCTGCAACTATTTTTGTTTTTAAATATATTATATTATCACCTACTTTTTAAAACAATCCCTAATTTGCTTTGCCATTGCCATGCCATTGTATAAGTTTTAAACTATAATAATACAAATACTTATATTACTGATAGCACTATACTATGTAAATCAATCAATCAATAATATTTTAGCGTAAAATGCGATTTTCAAATGTCATTTATTTTCGAGTAATGACGTCATCGATTTTTTCTTTAAATGGCAAGACCATATTTTTTTCCTTGACTCTAAAAGATCGTTTAATTCTCTATCAGACAGTACTAAAATTTTGCCCTCTTACATAGGAAAGTTTTCGAGTAAATGACGATGAATTTTAGAAAACGTAAATCAATTAAAATAAAGCAAAAACGTTATCAAGTTTAGTTTTTCGAATTCCATAGTTCTTTTATGGATCACGTAGGTGAAAATCTTTGCAAAGTGTCATTGTCACACCGACTTTCTAATAAGTTTTGTAAGCGACATAGAAATTATTATTCAATTTAAAGTATTATGGCACATTTAACTGTTACTCAAAGAATTGAAATTTTAATTCTTATCGGATGCGGGAATATGACTAGAACTCTGCAGGAAGTTTGCGATTTATTTAATGAAAAATATCCAGATCGCCCTATCAGCCAATCAACAGTCAGTAAGGTAGAGTCTAAATTTAGAGAAACTGGCAATGTTGTAAATATTCAAAACCTGGACGTCCAAGCATTAATGAAAATCAGAAACATAACATTTTGATAAGTATGGTCGATAATCCTCATAATTCTTCACGATTGTTTGCATTAAACAATGACACTAGTCAGAGCACAGTCCTACGTATCTTGAGGAAGGAAAAATATCATCCCTACAAAATTCAACTTGTGCAAGAACTCAATGAAGATGATCCCGATCGCCGCTTACACTTTTGCGAAATTCTAATGGATTTATGTCAAGGAAATATAAATTTACACCGGCAAATACTTTTTCAGATGAGGCCAGATTTTGTCTGAATGGTACAGTAAACCGTCAAACTTGCAGATATTGTAGTCGAGAAAATCATCATTGGATGGCAGAGGCACATACCCAACACCCTCAGAAATTAAATGTGTGGGCTGGAATAGTTGACGACAGAATAGTAGGGCCTTTCTTCTTTGAAGGAACCCTTACAGACAAATATATTTAGAGTTTCTAGAAAATGACCTTGTTTCAGCCCTTGCAGTAATTTTTCCTAACGATAATGACCTTGACGATACCATATGGTTTCAGCAAGACGGTGCACCTCCGCACTATGCGCGCCCTGTACGAGATTTTTTGGACAACTGTTTTCCTGGGAGGTGGATCGACCTCTTGACTATTTTTTATGGGGATACTTGAAGTCAAAAGTGTACATTAATAAACCACGTAATTTAGAAGAACTTCAAAATCGCATTCGGGACGAAATACGCAGAGTTACCCCAGAAATCATTCATAATGTGCAAGAAGAATTTCTTCACAGACTTGCGCATTGTCAAGAAGTTGGTGGACGGCAATTCGAACATTTAATTTAAGTATAAAACTTAATCAATTGTATTTTATTTTACATACCTCAGAATTGTTACTTTTTATGGATAAAATTTACGTTTTCTAACATTCAATCGTCATTTACTCGAAAACTTTCCTATGTAAGAGGCAGAATCAAGGAAAAAAATATGGTGTTGCCATTTAAAAAAAATTGATGACGTCATTACTCGAAAACAAATGACATTTGAAAATCGCATTTTACGCTAAAATATGTATTTTTTAAATTAAAAATCGACCTGTTCCAGGATTTTTCCCAAAAAATAATTGTTTCGTTTTTATTGAATTTATTCCATACTTTTGGCGCATACTGTATATTTGTACTCGAACACGGTGCGTTGTACGATAAAATGTTGACAGAGCTATTTTCAGAATTAAACAAGAAATTGTTAAAAAAAGAATATATTAAGAAAAACCAGCGGCGTACCACTTTATTCTTCAAAAACATTAAATGATGTTCCGTTACGCGCACCATTGGTAAGACTAAAAAATCATTTTGTGTTGCAAAGTATGCGTCTTCCGTAGTTATCGATACGTCTAAAATTTCATTATAATATCTTAAATGGCTTTGAAGAAATTTGAGTGTTTTTTCAATTAAACTAACACCCTGTATATCATCAATGAAGCTTTCTTTAAACTACAGTTTATAATATCAAACTAGAGTTATTTATGCGTGAATTAAAATTCTTGATAAATGTATGGCGGTTTACTGTTAGGACACTCTGTATAATTCGGTATTTTTACACATTTTTTTCGCACTACTCTGCGGTCTAATATCTCGGCCAGCGTTGAGTAATTACACTCACAATATTTACCCACATACAGGATGAGTCAGTCATAATGTCATTAATTTTAACCACGTATTCGGGAAGCCTAATAAAGGCAGAAAATCGACCTTTAAAAAAATAAACAAATCGCCCTATAAAAATCGGTAACACGACTGGTGCGCTATAAACTTTCTGATGACGCACCCATACGACAATCGAATGCCGCATTAAACACCGTTGCCACATCATGTTTACATATATAATATCGTCTAACACATGTGTGATATTCAAATTTACCTCATTTAGCACTTTCTCCATTTCCTGCATTTCTTTCCCCCCAAATTTGTAGATCACGCCACACATTTGGAGGGGGGATGGAGACAATACAAGCAGTAAGTAGTAGTTTGTTTATTTCGGTCTCACGTATTCGTCGTAAATTCACAATGCATAATTTTACAAATTCCGAATATGCGGAAATGGTAGTGTTATACGGCGAATGTGCGTGAACTTTGTGTAAGTGCCTTCGCGATACGGGTTCTGTGAAACTGCGTCGAGTGACCCTAATTTTATTAATACAGTGCTATGGATAGATGAGTGCAGTTTTACTCGAACTGTCATTTTAAACAAGTTAGTACCATACTACTTAAAAAAACAATAAATTTCTAGGCTAGATGTACGTAACTACAAACTGAATAATTAATTGTACTTACGAGTAATACTTAAAATTCATATTTATTTGTGAAACGCAGTGAGAACGTAATACCAAAATTATTAAACTGTAATAACCTAACATTCCAAAACATTTATTTATTATGTACATTTGTTTTTATTAACAAATAAATCAATATTTAAGGAAAATTCATTCATGTATCTAGATTTAAAAAAAATAGTTTTACTCCTTGTCGTTAAATAACAATACAAAAACTATGTAACTAAGTTATTGACCTAATAATACGGTAGGTTAAGATTCACTCTCGATAACTTATAAGCATCAGATCAGAGGCGTGCCATTTCGGTCTTGGAGAGTTTTCTGTCGATAGTTTTTTTATTACTTAGTATTTAAACACGAAACACTTTTCAGCTTCTCTTAATAATTTAGCCATTGGGTATAGGTTTTTTATGTAATGTACGTAAATGGTTTATTACGCGGTTTATTATTAGATGCGTTGGAGTTTTGTGATTTCAATGTAACTAAGCTAATTTTAGTCATAACAGCTACATTTGCTCAGAGGAAAATCCACACACTACTTGTCGGTTTCAGAGGCGATTTGTTGTCAACGTATGGGCAGGAGTGTACGAGTATGGTTTGATTGGACCGTATTTTTTATCGGAAAACCTGAGTGAACCGCGTTACTTGCAATTTTTAATAGAATTACTTGATTTCATTGGATATTAACATTTTAAATTATTATTGGCTGAAGTTGAACTGAGCAAGAAAAAAAGATATACTAAAATAATCAGTACAACCGTTTATTTGTGATATCTAAAACCTAGGTAGGTAGGTAGGAACTAGAAAAATATTTCAACTTGGCAACATTGCATCTGGTCGACATCGAGTTGAACTGTGAGCTGTAAACGACCAAGGCTGTGGGAGGTCAGTGACAGTCTGAAAAGGGTGTTTAAATAATGATTTGAAAATATTTTTTTCGGCATTTAGATCATTATACTCATTATTCCCTAACTCCTCTTAAAATTAATGACATTATGACTAACTCACCCTGTATTCTTTATTGTTAACTTTTATAGGTACATAGGAAAATTTATTTGAATTAGTTTAAATACCTTTACAATAAAGTAAAAAATGTACCGCAATCCTAAAAATGCAGAATTAGGTCAGATCTTGTCTATTTTGCCTGTTTGCGTGTTTGTATATGCTGAGTGTTGAAAATCATTTAATGCTTTCATTATCTAGGTATGTCTTTTTTCGTTAGTAAATTTAGATATAGATAATTTTTTATTTTAGATATTTATTGAATCTAACCTTCCGCCTACGAAATTCTTCATTAGCATACCAATTAGATATTTGAGTACCAGAGATCGTAGATATGACTTTATTAATAGAAATTGTGGGAAAATTTATTTGAATTATATAAATAACTTTACAATAGTAAAAAATAACAACAACAAAAAATGGTCTGTCCGACGAACTGAATCCTAATCTGGGGTCCATTTAACCCTATCGCCCTAGATTCAAGGTAATTCCAAGGTCAAATCGAAGGATCGTAGACTATTCATATCCATAGACCAGACTATCGTATATTTATGTTTCTGGGGTAACTGAATTCGGGATTTATTTAACCCCATCAGGTCAGCTTAACGTGACACCCTGTAACAGATGCAGAGAAATACTAAAAATCACAACTCTTGGGGATGAGGATTTTTTTACCTACTGGTTTTATACTGTCCCTTACGTTTTCGTCCTCTTTCTGGTATACCTTTTGCGATCATCCAGCAGTAATGAGCCAACATACTCGTATGTGTATCCCATTTGCCTTGGTAATGTCGCTCTGAATTTTCAAGTCCTGATGTAATCTTTTACCTTGTTCTTCACTGTAATCACCAAGATTTTGTGGAAAGTAGTCAATATGGCAGTCCATGAAATGCAACTTTAAAATTCACCAAGCAACCCAGTATCCTATAGTTTTTCACCATTTGCTCGATAACGTATTTGAAACTCAGTCATGCTGCTTTTTCGTCTTCTCTCATTTTCGTGATAAAAATGTCGTCTCTATTATTTTACAAATCTGAGTGAGGTCCATCAAACTCCTTCTCGTAGTTTTCCATCCAATGTATTATGAAAAACTTTACATACAGTTTGTATTCATCTTCTTCATCCATTGTTTCATGAATCCTAACTTGATGTGACGAGGTGGAGCAGAATTTTGGATTCTTGTACCTGGTTGAAACAAAGTTCTTTCTGACCATTCTTTTTTATGTAGTGGTTTTTCCTATTTCTACCATTCACATAAGAAGAACGGATTTTTATGGAACCTGATTGTTGTTCCAATAAAATAGTGGGAGTTTTCATACAATTTTGTCAACCATGTTCTATGTAGTTAATTTCTTCAAGAACATGCTTGTATCCTCTCCTTTTATTACTACTGATTTTGCCACTGGAATGGAGGCGTATACATTAGTGTTATAAAGCAGCACGCCTTTCAGGGTTCTCTTCCAAAAGATGAATGAAAAAGATGAATAATCTCCATTCATTGGGTTTGTAACATCCAAGTTGGAGTTTGTTCATCAATCTGTTAATATCTTTACAACTAAAGAAAACACATCATCCTCCGAAAAATATTCCAGGAATTTCTTGTTTCTGTGACGACCTAATTCTCGAGCAAGATCATTTACTATTTTCTGCATAGTGAATGTTTCACTATTTGTCTCACTTACGGATTCACTTTTATTATCCTCAGCGGAACTAATATCAATCTCCATGTTATTCATATTCATAAGCTTGGAATATATGTGAAGGAAGGCAATAGTGGGTTTATGAAATGAAACAATTAAATCCAGATATCTCAAAGTAGGTTGTTCATTTATCAAGTATATTTTATTTTTAGAAACGCATCCTTGCGAAAACTCAATATTCAATCTCATTAATTTTTAATATATGAACTTGAAGAACTGTGGGTGTATGTATACGATTTGATATGTTTCTAAAATATAGGGGGCCTTCTTAATTATTCAAAAATATTTGTGAGTGAAGAGATTATAAGCCGCCATTTAATAAAACAAACCTGAATGGACGTGATAGCAAGAAGAAACGGAAATGATCAATTAAAAGAACCTGCCATAGATGCATGAAAAACGTGAACAGTTTACCAAAAATTCATATTGTGTAGCTCGTGTTAAAGTAAAAGCGTATGTCATACCTTTTAGTTATCTACATAAATTATATTTCACGATCTATGTTGAATACAAGGCATGCAGGATATTTTAATCGAATAAGTTAACTGACAGACCTATCCGATTATGAGAAGGAAGACTACAATTTTAGTGTACTTATTTATAATATGATTATTATGCATATTAATCACGAATATACGTTCTTGGGATCCTAATTTATGGATGTAGATGTTATATATATTCGATCCAGTTTAACCAGAAGATATTAAATTAAGCTACCTACTTATGGAATTCCTATAAAGTTTTAAACAACGATGTTAAATAAGATTTTACTTTAATACTATGAGCTAGTAAAATATGTATACAAGTATCTACAAGCTTTATAAACAAAATTTAAGAAATCGCATTATAGCAGCATTTATACATTATACAATAATACAATTCCACAAATAACTCATATTTTACAAAATCATAACATATTTGGTAGCGCGAGTCCAAATTTAAACTGTACATACACTGTATGTCAGTGGACCTACATATAGGCGTTGTCCATTAGCAAAACTAGTTTACATAGTAGTTCTGTTCTCTGCTGAAAATACAAAATAAATATTTTTAATATGAGTTATATGATATGGATTTGGTTAAAATATATCTCTATCTAATGTGGCTTCATTTAGCCGCTAGAGGGCATCCAAATGGAGATTTTTTATCTAATATGCTTTGTCCAATTCAAATGAAACTGCAAATTAATCACGAACCTGTGCATAGATTTCAACCATTAGTCGATGAATTATATTTACAGAATTCGACAAGTTCTCTTAAGCATAGATGTTACAGTTCTTATTTTATTAAAAACATAAGGGTTTGTTAATTAATTAATATTTTGATCCGCTATGATTTAAAAATAAAAATTACTATAACTTATATAATTATTGATTTTGTTTTAATATACACTGAGGTTGGAACATATAGATACGACGATATACCTACGTCAGCCGTTGCATTCTAAAAATGATACGTTAAAAAATATTATTGTGCAAGTGACTTGGATTTCCATATATTATAAAGAGTATATTTTTAGTAAACTTGTATTGTATCTACTCACTTAACGTTGTACCAACAGGTACCAGTCTGTTTAAACAACACTGTTTTTTTGGGGTCAACCTAACGAAATATGGGTAGTTGAATTCTTTGAAATATCTATGGTAACTTGTTCTCTTGAGATTTTATTTTTTTATTTTTCGTATTTTGACACATATTTACTATATACCTATATTATTAAATAAAACAAACAATTCAATTTCCTTTCAACTAAAATTTATTATTTTAAAACAGCAAGCAGCAGCAAGTACATATAATCAGTTTAAATCGAAAATATAATTCAAAGAAATAAATAAATAATTTTTTATTTTAGGTAATGAAAATTTGATTAAAAAAAAGTAAATATTGTATATAGCAAAGTAATAAAAATATTGGTTTGTTAAAAATAAGTAGTTTTCGTGATAGTAATGTTTTTCTATTTAAAATAAATATTATAATATTATTTAAAATGTAAATAGAAAACTGACAATAGATATACTACTGATTATATAATTACATACATATTTTGAACAATTTACTGTGTAATTGTAATTGTTCTTGCTGTAAATAGTAATTCAATTGACGTATTCATTATAAAAACATTTGATGTTTAAATAGAATAAAAAAAAGATAAGTTCTTAAGAACAAACAATTTTGTTGTAAGATGATCCATTAAATAACTTTTCGTCTCATTTTTTGTATAAGTATTTAAAATTTATACTAGGTAATGCGAATTTTTTATATTTATTTTAGTCGATTGTAAATTTGTAATATATCAGTTAAAACTGTCTGCGACTTTTATCTATTCACTGCTTTATAGCACTATTCTATGATGTTAGGTTAGACAAAGGATGTACGTTAGTTTCACACAATATTATTAATATCTAGCGACAAAAGTACAAACATAGAAGGTTATGTTAAATATTAAAAATGTTATGTATTTCACTGGTTTAGAGAACTATTTTTATGGCATATACATAGAAGGTATTTTAGAATACTTAATAAATGTAGGGGTGTACAGGGTATCCCTTAATGTAGGGACCAAACTTTACCAGGTGCCAGAACTTTTTAAACTAAGTTCATATAAATATGGGTTAGGAAATGTTTATTTTCTGAGATACTAGGTGTCAAAAATTTAACAGAAAAAAAATTGTTTTATTTATTGACCTTAATTGTAAATAATATACAAATTTGAAAATTGGCACGTTCATGTCTCTATGTTTTTTTTAGATATTTTACATTTTCTTAGCCAATGATAATAACTTTTGCCGTAAATTAGTCCAAAAGTGTTCAAATTCAATACAGCAAAACATTTATTAGGGAAATTAAATAATACATGGTATTTATTAAGAAAATGTAAAATAAGTAAAAAAATGAGCTATAAATCAAAATATGTCAAGAGATATACCTAAAACTTTGTAAATTAAATTTGAAGGCCATTGACGTACGCTGAAAAACATTTGGAGCGAAAGGCGAGGACTCCCCACAATTATAGGATTCTAAACATAATCTTTTTTCAAAATTTTTTCAAAAAAAAGCAGCATAAAGTAAAACATATTTGTGGCAATTTTTTGTCTTTACAATTAGCTAAGGTCGTTAATTAAAATATTAAATTTTTGATACCTTATATCTCGAAAACTAAGCATTCACCAACTCATATTTATATGAATTTATTTCCTTATTTTAAGAAGTTCTAACACATGTTAAAATTTGATCAATGCAGGACACTCTGTATATAAAAACTGTCCATAATATTTATGGACATGTTTATTGTTTTTGACATAAACGTCTCAAATATATAATTATTTATTAGAATAATATATATTTATTAGAAATTATTTTGACTTGTAACCTCCCTAGTGCCCTGTAATTTTCGAAATATTCGTGACCTCGAAAAAATTTCCGGTTATTAATTCAAGCACGTGGGGAATTCAGTAAAAAAAATTCACACATAAAAAATTAATCAATAAATTTTATTTGACAATAAGATTATTTAGAGACATGGAAAAGGTAAGGTTAGTTGGCCATGAATGTTTATTGAAATGTCAACAATTGTACCACGCAAATTTTCTCATTCTAAAGTCTAGTGAAGTTTTAAGTAAAAATGTCGCGTTTGGGAAAAGAAAATAAAGGCAATATTAGAAAAGCAGTTGAAAATTTAGTGCCACAAAATCAAAATTTCAAGTCTATGCCATGTGTCATTATTTTGACATAAACATTTCCACTTATCTATTAATATCGTTCAGGGTATATATGTATTCTCCGAGTGATTGTTTTATATAATGAGGTTGCATGATTGAAATATACCTACTATATCTACTGATTTAATCAAATGGGGTCGTTTTACACTCTCTTTATCATTTTATTCAAGATGTTTTTTGTAAAATATTTAACATGTAAGTAGCCGATTTTTTTATCAGTTTATGCGAAAAAGATTATGACGGAAATTGTTGAAGTTTATACACAATAGAACAATATTTCTTTAGCAACTATAAAACCAGATACATAAGTAAATAATTCCAGTTTATTGGTCAGTACTGCTTCCCAGTTAAATTCAGTGTATTGCAAATATACACTTAAGCGGTTATTATTGGCTTTGTTCGCACTGTCATGTGGACCGCAAAGTAAGGCACTAAAGAATTGTCTACAACTATTTCATAATAACGTGTGCCAATAAAATTCTTCTACCATATTAACATTATTTTAAAAAATCAGTAATAAACAAAAAATAGGAGAAAATCAAATAGTACATTAGATTCTTAAGATTAAATACATAGTTGACAAATGACTGTGTTTAGAAGATAAAAAAAAATAATACTTAATACTTAATTGAATTCATGAATAATAATACTACCATATTGTATATTGGACTTACCTGCATCAGATTTACTAAATTAATATTATGAAAATATATGTTTCTTAAATTGTTAAAGAAACAGCATGTCATACTGTGGTAAATAGGTGATTTTTTATTATTTATCGCCCGCGATAAAAAGAGCATTATGCATTATTTTAGTAAAAACTGTCAAAGTTTACGAAGCTGGAATTTTACCGTCACTAATGCAGTTATTCCAAATTTTAAAACCATTTTTATTTTACCTATTATTTCAAATAATAAATTCTCCGAGTTTCCAAACTAGAGTTAACAAAATTATTTTCTCAGACTATTGCAACAGTTTCAAAATCAGAATATTGATTGTACATTTTGTAAATATCGTAAAAATTTATTTTGAACCTTTTCAATATTGAGTTTACGAATATATCAAAATTTGAGTAGATGCCAGGCGTATTCTAATTTTGGTCTGACGTATGCCAAATATAATATATTAATATCTTTAATGACATGAAATTGTTTGAATTGTCTTATATATAATGGTCGTTTATAAAAATTATAAACAGTATAGGACCGAGATTAGAGCCTTGGGGTACTCCTGATAAAACCTTGTTTTCTTGAGAGATGAAACCATTAAATTTAACACACAAGTATCTTAAGTATGAGGGAAAAAACTAGTAATGATATGTGCAAAATATATTCAAGTCATATTCATTTCAAGTTCTTTTCTGAACAAATTCATGTTGAGACTGATTTAAAAAAGGTTTAGGTATATACCTAATTGTAGATAATATCATAAATAATTTGTTCACATACAAATCACACATCACATTCAAAATATAGCATTGTAGGTATATCAAATTTCATCTAAGGAAACTAATTTATATGTAAATAAAAAATATAGAGATACAATTTAAATATGTTTCTTTACTGGTAAAGTATTGTTGAAAATTCAAAAACCATGGTTTGATTATACAATATAGTTTCTAATTTTCTAACATAAACATCGATATAAAAAGTGTCGATGCCTATGTAAGTTTTTTTGTTCCGTTGAGAATCAATGCAGACATTTTTTGTTACCAGCCACTTTCATTCTATTTTCAAGGATTCAACAGAATTCTAACTACGGCTTTAAAGGCAGTTGCTAGCTATTGTGTCGAAATCAAACGAGCAATAGAAAGTCGGGGCTTTAGCCTGGGACGGCCATAGCAAAAAAGGCGTTACAAAAAATCGGACAAGTCTAGGAAGGTAATGGAAAGAAATATTTTAATGGGATGGTAATTTTTTTATTATTCCCTTCCTTTTAATTATTTCGCTTTTATTATTTGTTTGATTGGAAACAAAAATTAGTCAATGGAGCTTTAACGTATTTTAACTGAAACTAAAATATATGCTACATTATTATTATTGTATTTTAAGTACATAATGTCCAATTATTTAAAAACATAAAACAACTGACAGGAAAAAAAATAGGTATGACCATATTTGTATTTGGACTATTTTTCAAGGAATAAATAAGAAGTTACTCTAAAATCATCAAAACTAGTTGAATGTAATTATAATTATTTGTACAATCTGTGTGTATCCTGAATACCAGAGTGTGTAAAATTTTTGCACGTTTTCATATTTTAGTTTTAATACCTACTTGCAATTATTAGGTACTTCAACGCATTGTATTAGAGTATCTACATATTTCAAAAATGTATTCATAAATTACTACATAAATAAAAATATATTTATATTATTTGTTCCCTATACAAACATTTTACAATTCACAGCCATACCAGTAAACCTAAATTTAAAAATATTTCATTTTGCGCTGTAGCCTCCTAACAAATTATAGTGGCAATTGGAATTAGTTAATAAATTTTCCCATCTGATAGAAATACGTTCAATTAAATTTAAGGCAATTCCATGAACATTAAAAGTTTCGGTTATAGATATCTACCTACCTAATAATGAAAAAAGGAAATCATTTTCCCATTAAAAAAAACTTGTATCATTCACATTTAAATAAAGAAAAAAATTCGAAATTGGAAGCGAATAATATAAAAAATGAATTTTAAAGAAAAATACGCTTTTTGTTTTGTTAATTTTGGAATAAGGTCGAGAGCAAATTGATTTTAAATCTGACCTACATACCTAAGCATATCACAAAATAGAAAAGTATTACTAACAGCGTTGCTAATATACAGTATATGCCAAAAGTATGGAATAAATTCAATAAAAACGAAACAACTATTTTTTGGGAAAAATCCTCGAACAGGTCGATTTTTAATTTAAAAAATACATATTTTAGCGTAAAATGCGATTTTCAAATGTCATTTGTTTTCGAGTAATGACGTCATCGATTTTTTTTTAAATGGCAACACCGTATTTTTTTTTCTTGATTCTGAAAGATCATTTAATTCTCTATCAGACAGTACTAAAATTTTACCCTCTTACATAGGAAAAGTTTTCGACGATTGAATGTTAGAAAACGTAAATCAATTAAAATAAAGCAAAAACGTTATCAAGTTTAGTTTTTCGAATTCTATAGTTCTTTTATGGATCACGTAGGTGAAAATCTTTGCAAAGTGTCATTGTCACACCGACTTTCTAATAAGTATTGTAAGCGACATAGAAATTATTATTCAATTTAAAGTATTATGGCACATTTAACTGTTACTCAAAGAATTGAAATTTTTATTCTTATCGGATGCGGGAATATGACTAGAACTCTGCAGGAAGTTTGCGATTTATTTAATGAAAAATATCCAGATCGCCCTATCAGCCAATCAACAGTCAGTAAGGTAGAGTCTAAATTTAGAGAAACTGGCAATGTTGTAAATATTCCAAAAGTATTGTAAGCGACATAGAAATTATTATTCAATTTAAAGTATTATGGCACATTTAACTGTTACTCAAAGAATTGAAATTTTAATTCTTATCGGATGCGGGAATATGACTAGAACTCTGCAGGAACTTTGCGATTTATTTAATGAAAAATATCCAGATCGCCCTATCAGCCAATCAACAGTCAGTAAGGTAGAGTCTAAATTTAGAGAAACTGGCAATGTTGTAAATATTCCAAAACCTGGACGTCCAAACATTAATGAAAATCAGAAACAGAACATTTTGATACTAGTCATAGCACAGTGCTACGTATATTGAGGAAGGAAAAATATCATCCCTACAAAATTCAACTTGTGCAGGAACTCAAGGTCAAGGGTGAAGATGATTCCGATCGCCGCTTACGCTGTGAAATTCTAATGGATTTATGTCAAGAAAATAGAAATTTACACCGGCAAATACTTTTTTCAGATGAGGCCACATTTTGTCTGGACGGTACAGTAAACCGTTAAACTTGCAGATATTGGAGTCGGGAAAATCCTCATTGGATGGCAGAGGCACATACCCAACACCCTCAGAAATTAAATGTGTGGGCTGGAATAGTTGACGACAGAATAGTAGGGCCTTTCTTCTTTGAAGGAACCCTTACAGTACAAAGATATTTAGAGTTTCTAGAAAATGACCTTGTTCCAGCCCTTGCAGTAATTTTTCCTAACGATAATGACCCTGACATTCCTGACGATACCATGTGGTTTCAGCAAGACGGTGCACCTCCGCACTATGCGCGCCCTGTACGAGTTTTTTTGGACAACTGTTTTCCTGGGAGGTGGATCGGCAGACGCGGACCGATAGAATGGTATGCAAGATCGCCAGATCTTACACCTCTTGACTATTCTTTATGGGGATACTTGAAGTCAAAAGTGTACATTAATAAACCACGTAATTTAGAAGAACTTCAAAATCGCATTCGGGACGAAATACGCAGAGTTACCCTAGAAATCATTCATAATGTGCAAGAAGAATTTCTTCACAGACTTGCGCATTGTCAAGAAGTTGGTGGATGCCAATTCGAACATTTAATTTAAGTATAAAATTTAATCAATTGTATTTTATTTTACATACCTCAGAATTGTTACTTTTTTATGGATAAAATTTACGTTTTCTAACATTCAATCGTTATTTACTCGAAAACTTTCCTATGTAAGAGGGCAAAATTTTAGTACTGTCTGATACAGAATTAAACGATTTTTCAGAATCAAACAAAAAAAAATATGATGTTGCCATTTAAAAAAAAATCGATGACGTCATTACTCGAAAACAAATGACATTTGAAAATCGCATTTTACGCTAAAATATGTATTTTTTAAATTAAAAATCGACCTGTTCGAGGATTTTTCCCAAAAAATAATTGTTTCGTTTTTATTGAATTTATTCCATACTTATTTAATTATCTATATGCGTACGTAATACATAATTAAGTAGAACAAATAATTAGTGTTCTGTACTGACAGAGTCACAGAAAAGAGAAAGCATTCTGATTTTACTGTACTATTTATTGCAGTTTTTATTTATTTAATCAATGAATAAATAAAATTATAAAAAAGTAACTACTTATTACTGGCAAATTTGGGATGTTACTTCAATACTGCCAAAACTGCCCATTCCTGGCAAATACCAGTAATTACAGTCAAATTTGCAATAATTTTGTAGTAAGGAAATATTTGTGTACAATTAGGTATTTATAAATATTATTCTTACTTACCTTAATGTATAACATTTTTTTCTATGCATGCATGTTCTTAATAATATAAAAGAAAACGTCAATGCACTGAATTACTTAACGACACCTACTTGCAGAAAATACAAATATAAAATAGCATCTATAAATAGACTAAATTTAGTAGGATGGCAAATGTTAATTTCGGGTATTAAATAGCAGGTGCGTTCTCACCGAGTCTAGCCCGAGAACAACAGGGGCATTGGCAAACAATTTCAGCTAAAAATAAAGATGTGTACTTTAATTATTTTACTGGCTAGGTCACAGTATAACAACCCACGAAAAACCATTATACATCACATGACAAAATTGTTGTCATATAAAATTCTGATTAATAACAGTGACTAAAAAATTAACGAACTTTTGGAGAAATGAAACTCCTATACGATGGTCAAAGGAGTTTGTATAATTCCTAAATATGTAGGGTATAGATATACCTTCGCCTAAAATGGGATGGTATTGATATTTCACTTTTTAATATAATGATGACATGTGGATCACATTATTGTTTTTTACTACATTTTATGTGAATTTCTTTTTTATGATAAGTTATTGTTGCCCTTGAATTAAACATGGTTTCCTTCCCGACACGTTTTATCTTAATTTACTGAAACAACATATTCTCAGAATGTTTATATTGTTCGCGACAGAACGTTCATAACTCTTTTGGAAGGAAACAAAATAACGGAGTCATTCTCCCAGACCTCATTTGTTCAATAAGCCGAGCTTTTGTTTAAGCAAGAAAAAATCCGAGGACACGATGCACTTCAATTACCGTTATCTGCAAAGCCAGGACACGGCACGAGAAGGGATAGATCACAATAATTCCAAGGTATAAGACGAAAACTCATATAAAATCCTAAGAAAGTAAATAGAAAATAAAACAAAAAACATGCCAGCGCGATAGGTCCCTCGAGCTCTCGGAGCGAATAACCACTGGGTGGGGAAGGGCGGCGGGATATCTCGGGATCTCATTTATAGTATGAGAGACTCGAAGCGTACCTGCAGCATATCGATAGAAACACACCATGGTTTGTAGTAGGACACATTTGCAGAGGACATCTAATATACAGGACAAGCCCGAAATGTAATGTAATATATATACGTAATGCACCCGGCGACCCGCATGTCTCTCATATACAACGTAAACGTCCAAAAGTCTTTTAACCTGACCCGGCGTGGATCACGTACTTTGAACGAATTGGCGGAGGAGACATATCTATGTGACGTGGCCAATGTGCAAGCTAAAATTTATATGATCTTGTTTTTCTTCTCGTATTCGCTGAACCTTAATAAAATTATTGTTGGAACTTACTGCTCTTACATTATTAGAATTTTTGCTCAACTATTCGCTGTCTGAATTGATTAAAATAATCAGGAACTTTCCCAAATATTTCCTACGATATTTATATTCTACGCCAGTGGCGTTCCACACTTTCCCTACGGAGATACATTTAAGTAATTTAAATAATATAAAATTACATAATATAAAAAAATATATTTTTAAAAGAAAATTGCAAGAACACATAATTTTTGTTCAGACTAAATTGATAAAATGATAAATAAAGCAGAAAACAGATTGTTACTGAATCAAGTTTATGTAAATGACGACGGCAATATATATTGAACCACTTGTGAATAACAACATATGCACTAAGGACCTGTTACATATACAGGGTTATTCACAACTAATCTAAGAAAAAAATTTTGAATGTACTTATACAGAACTCTTACAAATACAATTTTATAAAAAAAAATCAAAAGGGCAGCTCGAAAATGATTTAAAAATACACTTGGCAGGGCAAAGCATGCAACCGGACAAAGAATTGAAAAAGGTTCTCAAGGAAATAAATAAATTACATTTTATAACACCTATTTTATACAGCAAATTTAACTGCTTTTGCCGTTATTGTTATTAATTATGAATAGAATTAATTTGTGGTTTTAATTAATAAAATGGTTTGATATACCTGATGTAACAATAACCAAATTTTGTCGCGCGTCTTACCAATTTCTACAAACTAACACAAATGTTTGTGCTTCTTGTCCCTTCTGAACTCGTAAGTTATTGGCAGCAACTACGATACGTTTGCATAAATCATTAATAGTAGGTATACACTTGGAGTGTGATACACTTCATTTTTTAAATATCCAATACCAATACCAATCCCTTGGTATTAATTCCTGGACATACTGTACATGGTACGGATATAAATGAGTCTTATGTATGATACGCTACACTGCAGCAATACGCCGTGGACGCCTTGGACCTCTATCTCTTCCACGATTTGGTTTCAAATTTCCTATCACGCTCGCGTTGCAATAAACTTGCACTCTACTAGAGTAGCTCAGCGATGTAAAGATTGAAATCTATTGACGCATCTATTCCAAAATATGTTTAGATAAGTTGAGTTATATTACTTCCGACTATGGTTTTCCCAATTTGAGGAACATATTCATAATACAAGCCATATATTTGATATAAACAATAATTAAATACATTAATATTTAGCATACATCTATAAAAAGTTTAAAAATTTTTAAACGATCTTGAAAGTTTAGAATATCAGTTGAATTGACCTTTAATTTTGGATCTCTATGGATGGATACAATTGGTCATTTTAATTTAATTTTTTTGTAATATTAAGGATTTAGCAGATGATTAATAATAAAAAAAATATTCTTTCTTCTTTATGGTTTCATAGTTTTCATTAAATTTTAGATTCTAAAGTCTTACCCATTCGATAATTATGAAACCATGGTGCTTATCAGACGATCATTTTTCTTATGCTATAGTCCTTGTGGACCTGAAGATGTAGTTAGATAACTATATACGAAACCGGTAGTCAAAATAAAAATGATTTATGAGATATTTGGATTTGTGATATAAAAACCTTAATTATTTGCTGATCCTTTCTAATATCTATACAAATTTTAGGTTGTCAGAACTTGGCAACATCAAATATTTACTATTGAGCTACAATCGGACGGAATAATATATGACATTTTCAATGTTGATGTATTACCTGTGATCAATACGTATAAGTATAACCTGTCCTGTAAATTGTAAAGATGTTTGATAAACCAATATCTTTTCTTAATACATACATATAGATTTAAACCTCAAAAACTTAAGGACTATAATATAAACCGATTTATATGCAATCAATGAAACTACACTTGAATACGGTCTATTTGTTCCAAACGTCCGGTAAATAAAACAAATGAAGAAGAGTTACAGGTGAACCTATAGAAAAAAGTAGGTACGTACGTATCTACGACATCACATAAATTGTTTACCTAACAACTGCAGGTACCTAAGCATTTTTACAAAAAAACACACGGTGGCAGATTTGCATTCGCGTTAATGATCGAATTGAATATAGCAATTAGCTCGCATGTCGTATAATAGACAAGACCAGCAGGAATTTTACTTCTTATAAAGCTTATATTATAAATAAGATAGTAATCTCAATAATCCAGTAGACTTATATGCATTAGGTACTTTTTTAATACTAATTTATTTACTGGAATTTGGAGACTTGTTCGTCGTCAGTTACAAAAGCAATGGGGCGGTTCAAAGTAATGACTGCGACACTGTAACTGCAACAAACTTTCCAGGCGCACCAAGGCGACATGCGCTCATTCGCTCGCAAGAGGAATGTGGCCGATCTATACAAATAACTGTTTACAGCTGCGGCCATTTTGGTCTCTCGTTTTGTTAATTGTTGTCTATTTAACGGGCCAAGGTAACGCAACTTGTATAAACTATTATGTGAATTAAATTAATAAGCTTATCTTTCTGAAAGCATGTCTAGATAGATAGCTCTGTCGAATTTGTTGACCAAATGCATGCGAATATTAAAATTCCTATTAGTATGGGTTCTCCACTTCACATTATAATAATGCTTACCTTAATGTGTATATGTGTTTTAGTTATTAGGGTTGAAATGTAGCATGTACACTTAAATGCCACTGTAAGTTTTCACAAAGAAGAGAAGCATGCACGCGATGTTTGAGATAGCACGGAATACTAAAGAGGTTATGCACAAAACCATCCTACTCAATTGGATGTCCAATTAATTTATCTAAAAGTACTCTTCGGTTGATATGTTGATACATCGAGTCACATTTTGACATTTACAGTAATAAAATATTGTCATTTAAATGATAGTAAAATCAAGGGGTTGTAATTCGAACGGGATTTTACTACAATTGTTTTCAGTTACTTATTATGTTTGTATTATGTTTGTTTAATATGCAGGTATATGTATTTATATAATTTTGTATTATTTTTAAGGAATTTGTTCAAAGGGGATGAATTACAAGTATAAAATTTTTCAATATTAAAGAAAAAAACATGAAATAATGTTACATTATGAATTAAACGATCTCAGTCAGACAAGGAGTATTTAGTTAAACTACTATTTTACTTATATTTTATTAGTTTTGTGAAGCTATTTATTTTCTATTTTTTACTTCATTTTCAATATCTACACATACGCGTTGACAAAAGTGTAACGACATTGAAAGACACTAATTCAAAAAAAAAAATGTTAGTATTTACTCATTATCTAACTTTAAGTCTAATTAGTTTTATGCCTTCAGCGACAGACAATTTTATATTACCCGTAAGTATGAGTGCTTGCATAGTTACCGATAACTTAACTAATGTTTTATATTAATTAAATAAATACTCTGCGATAATGAACCTTTTAGAGCAAAAGCATTGCAACTGATAACGATTAAGATTTCAGAATTAAGCAGGAAGTCTTATCTTCACAGTTGTCCAATTCACATAACTTGTTTTATTATTTTCATACATTTTCTACGACTCTAATACGCTAATGCATTCCTTTATCTCTGGATTTTATATACTCTTTTATTTGCTACTGGTGTATTTTCTAGGTGAAAGTAAGACCAAACGGTACAACGGTATTATGTTTAGGGACAATAGAATGTTTCATTTCAAAAAGGTCTACTCCCTTTGGTGCTCTTTAGGACAATACTTTTATCCAAACCACAAATAACCCGACTTTCTTTTTCAGCATTGATTCGATTTCGAAATTTCCTTCCTGCCTTCAATTTAACTAATAGATTGCGAGACAAAAAACAAAGCAGAAATAAGCACTGTTTTCAGTAGCTAAAGACTGAGCAGAAAGTAATATTTATAATCAATTAAAATTACATAACAATTAATTATAATGCTCATATGCAACATGTCAATATTTTCTAGGTATATACAGTGCGTTAGACAAGTAATGCATAAATTCAATATTTCTAAAGAGCAGTGACGTTTCTGTCTAAAATTCTCAGGCAGGTCGATTTTTATTTTTAATGTCTCTTACTTTGATGCAATAAGATGGCGTTCCAGATATTCCAAGATATGGCGTCATCGATAATTTTTTTAAATAGCAACAATATTTTTTTCCGGTAGAATCTTGTAGCTTTTTTGAAGAAACAACAGAGGTTTAAACGAATCAATAAAGGTTTAATGATGACACAAAAATATCATACTACTGCATTCAAAAAACAATTGGTGCTATGGCTCGCTTGAAACAAAACACTAAAGTGACAGTAAATGAATGAATAAAGGTTGCTACTGTCAAAAGTGTTGTTTGTTTACCGTATTCTTAGTATTTTGCTTGTATTAAATTAAATATGTTTAAGGATAATATTACGTCTTCCAATTGCCATTTTTAATGCATCAGTATAGTATTTTTGTATACCCGCAGAGTTGTCATCATTAAACATTTATTGATTCTTTTAAATTTCTGTTTTCCAAAATTAAAAAGTGTGTTATATGGCGAACTCAGAAAGATTACATCTACAGAATTCTACCAGAGAAATATATTGTTACTATTGCAAAAAATATATCGATAACGTCATAGCAGGGACTCATGGAGCGCCATCTTATTGTATATTACATCAAAATAAGCAGAATTAAATATAAAAATCGACTTATCCGAAGATTTTAGACAGAAACATCACTTTTAAGAAATGTTAAATTTATGCGTTACTTTTCTAACCCACTGTATAAATAGTGAAAAACAAATATGTACTTCAAAGCCACTAAAGACTACCTATGTTAATGGCACATTGTAAATAATTTGGATTCATTATTATACAATAATTTGTCAAGTCAAGTCCACATCAAACTGTACTAAACTTCATTCTATTGGTATCAGAAATATAATTGTAATTTAATAAGTTACGAATATACTATATAAATCATATGCAAATATATGTAGTATAACACATAAAATTACAATTACTTACTTTCCCCATATCAATAGTATGAAATTTCACTTAATTTGATTTAACAAATTATTGAGTAGATTTGAGTTCAAATTTTTTACTGTGTAGGGAATCCGGCAAACAGATATTCGCCTTTTTCAGTATTTTAGCAATGCCTTGTGTGTTTTTGTATGAAATGTGTCAGTTTGTCTGCAGAAATCAGATTCCTACCATTTCAATATACCTTTTGGTGGGTACCTATTGATGCATAATTTTACAGTACCATAATATTTACATATCTGAAATTTAGCTACATCAAATTCAAGCTACTTCTCCTGTACAATTATTTTTATTGGACATAGTTCGGCTCTGAGGTACAGGTTGGAATATTGTTTTATTAAATAAATTTATTTTATAAGATCTAGTACAACCGTATTATTTTAGAGCGTTTGTGCTTGTATTGATTACTATAGATTAGATTTGCAATAAAAAGGTTGTAAAAATGCAATTTTATATATCTACAAATTTAGAAATAAATATACTTTCATAGAATTTCTATGTAGGTATTTTGAAATATCGATCTTTATTAGTTAACGGATAAAACAAGTGTTAATATGAAACTTGACCAAATATGCACATGTTTTAGGTCGATTTAACCAAAATTATTTGAAATTCGTTTTGATGTTTTATTAAATATTATGACAATAAAACTGCAAAGATATACACTATTGGTGATAAGTTAGAATAGGTAAATAATTAAGTGTTTTACTTTCATTAAAGTCCCCGTTTGTAGATGCCTACCTATATGTAGTTTTGCATTAGTAAAAAATCTAGGTAATTATTATATTAATGGTTATCTAGGTAATTATTAGGAAAAGAAATTAAAAGTTTTCGCCATTGAGAACACTATGAATTATATCTGATATAAAAGTATCTACACATCTACATGTTTAGTTCATGATTCTGCATCATTTCTATTTCTGATGATATGCTTATTCATACATGTATAGTGTCATGCACTTACAACTGTATAAAAATTAGTCCTAGAATACTTAAGTAAACTTCTTTATCTGCAGCAACATAACAAGTTACTATGTAACTTAACTATACTTTATATTTCCTACACCTAAGTGTACACAACATGCATACAACTGCTAGCATAGTTTAAAATTTATTCATTATGAAAGTTTTACCAAACCAGTTATGACCACATACAGATAGCGTTATAGTAAAATAATCTTCAACTAAACTTTGTCTGTATACATATACGTAGGAATAGGAATAGTTAGATACGTACCAATAAAATTTCCCACAGTATTTTTAAAAAAAACGGTATCCTTAAATTATTTAAGTAAAACATGTTTTCGACTATATTATATAAAACAGACAGAACACGTTGTGATTAGACAGCTTGAACTAGGTACATATACTACAGGTTGTCCGGAATATTAGTGTCTTAATTTTGCCATGTGATAAGTGATACCAAACTAAACATATTTGAGTTATCATTTTCTCTCTCGTTACTAATCGTAACAAAATTATGCCAACAAACAAATGCTGAATATGTGTCAACGTCGCACGCCTATTAGGCATTTCTATTTACTCCTTTTTCTTGTGTGATTTGTCTAACGTTTTTCAATGATATTTAACATTTGCTCTTCAGTAGTTAAGTTTTTTGGACGCCTATGTATACCATGCTTTTCAGTGCAATGCATAAACGTCTCGCAGGGACAGAATATTGTCCAGCTTCGCAGTAAATTATCAATATGACAAGTAGCTTATGATTATTAAAGTAATCCATCAAACAAGCACTAGACAGTTACAAATTGCAATAGCAATAATAATGGCATTCTTTAAAACGAATTTTGCGATTTATTGCGAATTGCTGACGTGTTCGTAATGAAATCTACTTTCAACATTAGTTCTTAGTTCCTCCATTTTACTCCAATACATTTAAAATTTGATTTTCTAAAATTATCTTGCACGCCCTTTATTTCAAAAATGAGTGGCTCTAGGATATATGTTTACTAAACAAATTCCACTACATTAATAGTGTTTCTGTTTAGTCTTAATTTTACTTTAGTTTGTGACTTTGTAACATTTTTATTTATTTATATATGCATTTTTGAAATGTGTTTGTAGAAAAACTATTTATTTTGTACACTTCTTTCATATGATTTTTTTTTGCTTAAGTTGCTTTAGTGCAAAATAGAGGGCACTGATGGCTGTAGGACATACGTTTATTAAGCAAACCCCACTTATTTTTCAAAGTTCTATCATTCCAAGCAATACTGACATGTTTTTTGAAACACCCTGTATACTTCATTAAGATTTATTGAATTAGCAAATTACAAACTACAATAATTGTGCTCCTGTTTGGTCTTAATTGTACCTTAATTTGCAATTTCGTAAAATAATTTTGTATTATATTGAATTTTTATTTATTTATATATGCAGTTTTGAAATGCATTTGTAGAAAAACTATTCATTTTGGACACTTCTTTCATATGAGTTCCTTGATGCTTTTGGTCAGATATATACCTACCTAAGCCATTAAAATTACGGCACTCATATTCCGGACCCTGTATAACAATGAAAATTTCCAAATTACAAAATTGGAGTAGATACAGTTGGCATGAAATTATTTACTCCTGAAACTTTAGGCAGCGCAAGCGTTTTGTATAAATTGATGATCTGCTGTGATTAGTTATAGATGCAGTAAATGTAGAAATCGTATTAACGAATTTATTATGCAAATTAACAGTTTCCAACAGATTTTTTACCAACAGATAGGGCATATTCGACTTATATAAACGTACTCATTTTTATTACACTAATTTCAATAATAAAACTACCACAGGAGATATGAACAGTCGAATTTTCAGTTTTTTTTTTTTTTTTCATAATTATTGAGGAACGATTTCTCGTCAATTTCTGAAATAGCATAAGAAATGCATAACTTTTTTGTAATTTAAGCAACTCTATAGGTGTTTTCTCGCAATCACCTTTTCGAAATTGGTTTGAAACAGTTTGGAAATAGTGCATTTTCGCGACGAACTCAACGTCACACTGAAATTAGTTCAAATCGTTTCAAAACAGAATCCCATCGTATTTTCGAAATTAACACATGTGTTTTACTGGATTGTTTTGTTGGAGAATTTTGGATTATGTACTTTCTTTAGATTGTTTTCAGATCGCTGACAGTCTGTTATTAATTTTCATTGTACTGCTCATAAAGATTCATCAATCAAAATCACAATTTTTATATAAAAAATAAAACAGAGTAACAAAGTGACAATGAATGGAATGGTTGGAATTTATCATTTTCTTGCGCTTTGTAATTACGTTACCATGAAATTGTTTTAAACCAATATTTTGAAATATTCCAATAACGAGAAAACTCTTCTAGTTTAAGAGAAGAGATTACAAGGTTTACAATTTCAAATTGACCGCCAGTTACTTGAATGCAAAAAAAATTATAATCATTTGGCTATTTGAAAATTGAAATTAATTCCCAAGAATGACATGTATGCAAAAGATAATATTTATTATTAACGTTTTTAAAGAAGCTGTAAAAAGATAAAATTTAGGTACAAAAGTTTTAATCTGATTTTATATTTAAAATCTGAACATGGACCATATTGCGTGTTATTATGTTAGTCCACTTAACTATATCTAAGTGTATTACTAAGAATAACTCCTTTCCAAATTGATAAAGGTATATAAAACAAATTGAAAAATATTTTATAACACTTTTGTAATAATACATGTCACTCATGATGAAGAAGCACACTAAAATAATTTATTAGTCCCACCTTAAATATTGTTATTTTAATCATAAATGATCTAAGACAAGTATAAATTGTAGGCTTGCAACAGGCGTTGGAATATGTTACTATCAGAGTAATCAGTCTTTATATCACTAATTACATACAAGGAGTACAGGAGGTATACATATTTAAATGGGAAATGAAATATTTTTGTAAATATTACAGTAAGTAGAGAAAATATATTCTATTCCGAATTTAATTATTTTACTATACCGATATCTGTAAGTATAATTACAGTTCCATTGATTATTAAATTAAATTTAAAATACGTAGTCTAACTTTAGTAATCACACATATATTCGGATTATTACGGACAGTTCATTTAAAAAGAAAGAAGTTAGACGAAAGTTTTCTAATACCGGCTTAGTGAATATTATGTAGAAGCTCTAGCTGTTCCGGCTTGGATTGATCTAATTCTAGAAACTCGTAAGTCTGGGACTCTTTAAAGCCCATTTAAACTTTGAAACTTCTTTCAATTATTCAAAATGGAATATGTAGCTTATTTTCTCTATAAATTCTGATTAAATGATATTATTCTAGTGCATATTTTTATAATTTGTAACTCGATTACGCAAATGTTTAATCCGAACAGACATTTAGTGTAGCAATAACTTTGAATGAAATAGGTATACAATATATATACGAAATTACAGTGAATTATTAATTATGATTACAAAGTAGTTGCTTTTATTTTTGATTATGGAGTTGTTCACCTTCATAGTAAGAAATTGAAAAATAAATTTCAATTATAACTTTTAGCCGTTGCCATGACAGCAATCAAATTTGAGCAATTTAAGTAACTCATTTCCAGGTTTAAACTAATATTCAATATGCCTGTATTTCTCAGGAGCATACAAAATTATCCATTTAAAGATATACAGGGTGTCCCAAAATAGAAGGCCATACCATTAACCACATATTCTTTGGACAAAAATAATGCGACTTTCCGTATGCCCTTTTTTATTTAGACGTCTCTGTTTCAATATACAGAGTGTTAAAGTTACATTTTAAAAAACTGTTTTTGTTAATAATCCCATTGTTTTCTAAGATACACACTTGAAATTTTGCACGTACTTTTATCTTATTGCGGCATACTTATCATGTAATTTTGGTGAAAAAAATCGATGGGCGAATGGAGGTAACTGAGGGATGCAGTACCCTTTATCCTCTCCAATTATTTCTAAGTACCCCTATGCAGCTTTTTCTTGAAATATCGAACCTAGAATTTTCTTCTGATCATTTTACCGTTTTTGTAATTTTTTATTAAAATGCTTCGTTTTGGAGAAAAACGGCAATTTGTAGTGCCTATAAATTTATCATTCAGTACCATTTTCAAGTGAAACTGAAATTTTGTGGATATACCTGTCACTACAATACCTTGGCAACTTAGCAAATCGTAATACTTACTGAATAAATATTTGCTAATTAAAAAAAGAGAATAGCTTTCAAAAGATAAGGTTTTCGCTACTTAAAAGGGCACGTACATGTGTTAATGAGGAGGGTGAGCAAGTAGAACGTTTGTTAAATTAGTAGTAATTAATTAATTATTTTATTTAATGTTATTTAGATAAAAAGTTATTATGTTGATCGTTCATTATCACTATTACTAAACAAGACAAAACTATTATTTTGGTTGATAAGAGAACTCTATTACAGATTTTAATGCCATATTATTTTTTCAATTCATAAGTATTCCTCATTTTATAAAATTTAAAATTATCCATTTTGTTTTAATTAGCAATTATTCATTCAGTAAGTATTACGATTTGCTAAGTTGCTAAGGTATTGTAATAATAAGCATGTCCACAAAATTTCTGTTTTACTTGAAAATGATAGTGAATGATAGATTTAGTTGCACTACAAATTGCCGTTTTTCTTCAAAATGGAGCATTTAAACAAAAAATAACAAACGAGATAAAATGATCAGAAGAAAATTCTACGTTTGATATTTCAAGAAAAAGCTGCATAGGCGTACTTAGAAATTATTGGAGGGGATAAAGGGTACTGCATCCCTCAGTTACCTCCATTCAACCTTCGATTTTATTCACCAAAATTACATGAAAAGTAGCCGGAATAAGATAAAAGTACGTGCAAAATGTCAAGTGTGTATCTTACAAAACAATCGGATTATTAACAAAAATAGTTTTTTAAAATGTAACTTTAACACCCTGTATATTGAAACAGGGACGCCCGAATAAAAAATGGCATAAGAAAAGTCGCATTATTTTTGTCCAAAGAATATGTAGTTAATGGTATGGCCTTCTATTTTGGGACACCCTGTATATCTTTGACAGTGTTAAAATCACATACAATATCTACCTATCAACTAAAATTTATTGTATTAGAAAAATACTGAAGTAACATTTTTGAAAATAAACTGTTTCTGTGGAAATTATTAAAACAAAAAGATGTTAAGTATGATGTGCACCCTGAACGACAATGCATTTTCTGAAATTTCTGAAACATCTCTGCTCTACTCGAAACAACGTTTGGTGATCACTTTTACTAATATAGGCGTATGTAATTATACGATGTAATAATTCCTCTCTGCTATTTACAGGAGTCTGATAAACTAAGGGTTTTAACATGACGCTAAAGAAGAAAAATTGAGGGGGTTAAGATCGGTAGACTGAGGCGGCCACGGAAAAGGACTATCTCGGCAGATCCACTGATCGGGCAATGCGGTATTTAAATACGTTCCCCGCCCCACCCCGTTAAAATGATCATATATCGTACACGTTATTTCAAATATTTAAAAAAACCTCTTCTTATAACGGGTTAATAAAATGTGACTTTTGTCAAAATCAGTACAAGACGTTAATTGAAACATGGTATTTTTTTAGCAAAATAAGAGGAGAATCAAATTATGAAAAAAAAATCCAAATTTAGCTACGTTGTCAAAGACGTATAATTTTAAATGGATAATTTCGTCTCCTCCTGTATGATGCAGGCATATTCAGTATCAGTCTAAATTTGGAAATTAGTATTATGAGTTGCCTAAATTTCAGTATTGCCATGGCAACGGCTTAAAATATAATTGAGATTTAATTTTCAACTTCTTACCTAGAAGGCGAATAACTCCATAACGGAGCAAAACTTTTTATATGAAATACAATTATTTTGACCTCCCCTCTATGTCCTTTCATTTTTGATATATCCTTTGCAGACATCCTGTACAATATAGTAGACCTCATATAATTACATTCTTATTGTTTCGAAGATCGAATTTCTAAAAAGTTACTACCCGATAACTATACAAGGTTAACTATGACTAAGTACAAAAATTTTAACCACGTGCTCAGAAAGGTCTAAAAGACAATAAAAAAATTATTTCGGAATTCTAGCTCAATGTTTAAAAAATGGGGTAAAACCCTCTTTTCCCTCGGAAAACCGGCGTCTATGACAATCAATCATGCTCCGAGATGGCTAGATATTTCAACTATCGTGCGGTGTAGAAACGATGAAAATAAGCATTTTTATTAATAATAATAGATAATAGTTAATCAGAACAGAACAGAATTTAATTTTGCTTTTCAGAAATTTAATTTTTCACGTATTTTTTGTATATTTACAAACATGTATTCAAATGCCTAGGTGACGGATAGGGTGCTGATTTATGGGAGTGTGACAAGTACATATTATCATGTGGAAGTGTCATACCAAAGACGTTTTCCTAGTACACAAAATATTATGCTGAATTATTTTGAGCAACATTGAACAACTGTTGTAATGCCTTGGCGGTAAACGTGTTTTATGTATTTGTGTACATTTGCGTGTATTTTTTTGTTGTCCTTTGTGTTTTTTCCCAACGTAGGTAATCCACCTGGTCATGACCGCCGTACCAACTAAGTACCTCGCTTTAAACAAAAAGAATGGTAGAGTGAAGGAGAGGTACCCAGTAAGTACAAAAATCTTTGTAATGACAGGTTTTAATTTAAGCAAGTAAGAAAACAGAAAATAATGAAGTATTGTTAAAGTATCTCCAAATATGAATCCCGGAAATAGATATTAATAATAGTTAGTATTAATTAGATATTAGTAAGGTAGGTGCTGCCTCCCTGTACTACCATATCGTATTTCTCATTAAATCATTAAATAATAATCTACTGAAGGCCAGTGACGGCGATAAATAAGGATTTAATAGTTTTGAAAAAACAAATTTTTCGTTTAATAAATGTTTGGACATTTTTTGATAGCTGATTCCGTTAATTCTTATTATTTCCTATTCCCTCTTAAAATATTTGTACTAAGTCATAGTTAACTCTGTATACCTACTCGTCATACATATTTTATTTATGACGTATAAATGTGTATGACGTTTTTTTTCTCTACACATTAATGTTTTAGCGAAAAAATGAGGTTTGAACGCAGAACTCCTGCGTTTAAATCACTGTACTTTAACTATACATCAAATTATTTGATAGATAAGAGCCTATTCCCAAACATACTATGCATACTTTATTCTAAATCAAAAACGATGAGTTTAATGAAATTACAGTGGTTAAATTCGTATAAATTTTAAATTCAATATTTTCCTGATCTATTCTTAGTCACATGAGGTAAACCAGTTCCATTAACTCACCATTATTAATTAACATATTTAAGTCTGTACGTAGGTATATAAAGTAATTAAAGATCTGAGTGAGTTTTCTAAAAGTATTTTAGGCATCCAAAGAATTTTACTGCAAGTAAGCAAGGTAGATATAAATCCAATTTTCTTGAAAGCCATACCTAAGAAATAAATAAATGCACTTAGATAACGTATTCTTAGTTTCCATATAGGTAAGTGACTGTGAAATTTAAATGTAATTTTACATAAACTAAGACTGTTTTGTTTGGTTTAATCATAAAGTGGTTATTATGGGAGAATCGAGAGTGCAAAGAGGTATTCAAATAGCATTGGTGTTTGTTTGTTGAAAGTGACTTCCTAGGTAAATTTTCTGTACTTACATACCAAAAATAAGCGGCGTCACGTATACAGGGTGTTACAGAATGATATAAAGAAAATGTAGAGGCAGGTTCGATGTCTAAAAATAAGAAAAAAAATATATAAACATGAGTCCGGAAATGCCTCGTTTTCGAGGTAAAGGTTGTTTAAAATTTTCTGTCTTAAATACTATATAGTATTCATTTCTCGAAAACCGATCGAGATATTGAGATAAGATTTGGTACACAACAGTGTATAGTCAAGGACAACTTTTACGTGTATAAATTTCTCTTGTAATAAACTAGCATCAGTGGCGTTCGTGACGTTAAATATTTATTTTTATAAAAAAAATGTACGCCACTGATTTATGGACAAATTGGTTTCGCCCTCTTGGGCTGTTTCCTCCTTACGCACTGTTTTCGAGATAAAACTTAATTGATTATTCGTTACAATAGACAAACTTTGGAAAGCTTAAAAAATAATCTGGGTGACAGTTTGTTATAAATGCCATGTCAGTCTTAAACAGAAAAAGATAACACAAAGCGTCGAGTGAAGTGGTTAAGTTAGTTAAAGTAAAATGGTCAATTACTAAATTGAAGAATTGGTCGACATGCATTTTATGTATGTCGGCCAAACGGAATTTCGTCGATTCGCAAGTCGTTTCTTATTTTTAAACATAGATTTCCTTAACATCATTCTCTAATACCCTTTATATGAAAACAATAGCAACAGTGCCAAATTTCAGATGGCGATGACACACATAGCGGTTTGTGCCGTCTCGGCAGCCGAGACGGTAGTAAAAACTTCTGTATGGACAGCAGCATATAAAATATAATGAGAACGGCTGAGCAGTAGAACAACTAGACATATATGAATATGTAAGCTTGAAGTGCGACACAGTCAGAAAGAGAATTTATGGTGAAATATAGTTTAAAGTCATCTACGAATAATTTATTACATGAAACAAGGTCAGAGAGATCATTGATGAAGAACAAAAATAATAGAGGTCCTAGATTAGAACCTTGAGGCACACCAAAAGACTGAACAAAGGAACGAGAGGAATTAGCGGCGTGTAATTCAACATCATAGTCTGAGCCGTTTTCAAAAAATAAGACGGCGACCAACAACGGTGTAGTTTGGTCTATCTAGCGTTTAGTAAACAACAGCTGACTCGACAGTCGACTCGGCAGTCGAGTCGACAAAAACCCTCTAATATCTTCCTCTATTCAATACGTAGGTACTCAATGTATTTAATTCATGGATTATCATAAATTATTATTATTTTCTGAAGAATTATGTATAGTCTTGAGTGATTCATAAATGTTCAAAACCAACAGAACTAAAATAAAATCACTTGCATATAAACACCAGGCAGATATAGATTGTTTGCGTATCCTCTAAATTGTAATTAAAATTGAATTTGTGAGATATGATTTTGTAAATATAGTTTCACACCCAAAATGATAATTACAGTTAACCTGTTATTTTTGACATTAAGAGAAACTATTGAAATGTTTCTCTTAAAACCGCTTTACAGTTTGCAATTCTCTCTGCAAGTCTCTTGCACTTGGGCATGCTCATTGACGATTTTTCAGAGAATAGAATATCTATAGAGCTATTGTTATTGCAGTGGTTCTGAAATTCTGAGAAATATTTCAATGATTTATATGGTTACCACCATACGTAAAAAAAGTTCCTATATAGGCTGAACCGAAATTCAAACTGCCTTCTTTCGCTTCTATACTTGATCATTGTCTAATTGTTGAGCTTGCGTAATATATTAGCAGAAACCTTTATTTCATGTGTCATGTTGTTTGTTATTGTTAGTGTTAAATTTGGATAAACAGTTGCAGCAAATTGATTGGAATCTAATTACGAAAGCAAAATGTCAAATTTGACAACACCGTCAAAATACTATAAATTTTAAAATTTAATTTTGACCGTACCTGTATAAATGAATCATGTCTAATTCCAATTTAAATCGTTTAAGTTGTATTACTATGAGTTACTAATATAACCCAAATTTCGAGGTTGCCAAGGTAACGGTTTAGAAATTATGACTAAAATTAAATATTAAACTTCTTATTTCGAAACCATGAGTATCTGTAATGAAGCCAGATAGGACAAAAATGAACATGAAGTAGGACCGCATTATTTTCTGGACACCCTGTATAACAAACTTTTTCTTAATTCAGATAATAGGGCCTACCTTTAAAGTTATGTCCTAACTTTCATATATTCCATGTGCAGATAACTCGTAGATGATTTTAAGATGGAATATTAGATAAACAATTCTTATTAAGTGAATTAAATCGATTGAACAGTGGGTAAATATTATCGGTCTAATATACTTACTCGTGATGGTGAAATCGAATGTCAAAACACTTCAATATATATACTTTATAAGATAAGGAAACTTGTATTTTCTACAATAAACTCGGGTTCTTATATTTTGTTGAGCCAATCCAATTTTCTAGAGTAAACCAACTTCATACCGAAAACGCTGACAAATTTCTGCAGTGAACGAAACCGCAATACGTGAAATTGAAATATTTTAATAATACGTATATACGAAACCTAATAAGCAAATAAACAATGCGGACAAATACTCAAAAAAATTGAAAAAATTTAGTTTCAGTTTTATATAAGGATTTGGAATACCAACTTATGATAAATTATCAACAGCGATATCAAATTGCAGATGCATTTTTGATCTAATTATCTATCGAATTAAAGGTAGACACCCTCTGGATTTGAATGTAAATAGGTACATTCGAAAATTATATCGGTCAATTTATATGAAAGACCAATAATTTTTAAATTCTTATTTTTTTTTTAAATTTAATTGCTTATTGTTGTCAAACACTTCAATGTTCTAAAATGTCTCCAAATCTGCTGGTATTCGTCATGAAATTTTCATTTTGACTCTGATACTTTGCTACACCAAGATCAAGTGAATTATTAATTATTTTGTGTTTTGTATGCTATTATGATTTACCTACATAGGTTTGTTGGAAATATCAAATATTTATGCTATATAATATTATTTACTCTAACCAGCTATTAAATTACATTGGCTTTCATTTAAAAGGCCAAAAGAAAATATTTTATTGGCTAAAAGTGACACTACCGTTTGAAATGAAAGAATAATGTCCGTAGATTAAAAAAATATTATAATAATGTTCCATGTATATGAAGCTAACACATTTTTCTATGATTGAAATAAGCTTCGTCTTATTAAATTGCCAAATCGTCTCAATGGCAATAGTGATTTACAACTTCTGTCAGATTTTGTAAATTGTACAGAAATAGAGGTACAGAAATCTCGAAAAATAAAACACGTAGGATAAGAGTAATATCAAAAATAAAATTCTTGATGTCTTGTTTATCCTCTTTTACTATTTGAATTCTATTTCAAATAAAGTAATAACTTTTATAAAGCGTTTGTAAGATTACACATTATTTTGCTATTCTTACCCCACATTTTAATAATTATTTTCACATATTCATAAACAAAAGTGAACAATCTTATAAGCAGCATAAATTTATATTACAACAATATTTACATTAACAGTTAAATTTAAAAAAATAGTTTTTTGAAAGATTTTTGTACCAAAGAATTTATTGGTTAGACCTCTTTCTGTCGTTATACTCGTATATTCGTTTTACTTCGGTACCTTTGAATATTCCCAGGTGACATGAGATAACATTACTGTTATTTGCTAAGATCTATATTATTCAGTTCTTAAATGTCTAAAATTATTTGTATTTGTACAAAATTCTATTTCAAGAATACGGCGCCCTTAAAGATTTAAATGTTCAATACCTACGTATAATTACTTTTGAAATAATGCAATTGTTGTAAGTTCGAATCGAGAATGAATTAGTAAGCATCTAATATAAAAATAATTCCTCTAAAACTATTAGGTAGGTACAAATGCAAAAATTTGTAACAACCCGTTTATTTTTAAAAGAAGAAATGCAGGAGTATTTGTTTCATAGTTTTGTTAATTCTATTAGGTACCTCGTTTACTACTTATATCATAAAGTCGTATTTACCATTTCAATAATAAAATTTACAAAATCTCAAGTTATTTGGAAAAACTATTGTTTTATCAATTTTATTGCCCTCTAGCGGCTAAATCAAGTAACTTAGGATAGAGGTAAGGTTAGTTAACTAAATCTGTATTGTATTCAAAATATTAGGAAACATATATCTAGGTATTCTAAATTTAAATATGAACATTAGTTGATAATTTCTATAGATTTAGACTTTAAAAGCAGATTCCAACCAGTTCATAAATTATTGGACTATAAACTTATATTTCTTATTATCTATAGTTACTTATTTATTAATATATTCTTTTCTGTAACTGTATTTATAAATTTATACATGCATAAACAATAAAATAATTATTTAAACATATGTACCTAATTCTGTCAGAGAACTATTCAACAATTTTTTATTCTGAAATAATGTTATACTGTGTCTTTGTTTACAGGAAAATTACTTATCCAGTATATGATTTATGGAGAAGGAAATAGAAGAAAAAACCATTACCTACTGTTTTAATTATGCTAAAATATTGTAAAATTATCTTCATTATGTAAGTATTATAATTACATACTAAGAGCAACAACCAATAAATCATTATTTATGGTCGTCTTTTTATTACAGTTCATGTTCTATTATTTGCAGTAAAAGTACGGACAAACTTATTTGTTTCCGAAAACATTACGTAGTAGTTCAATTTTTACAAAAAAACACAAATTAGCTCAGTCGTTGCTTATTACAACCTGAATTGCTGATGATAAAATATAAAAAATTAGGAAAAAATGTAATATATGGAACTATAAGATACTTCAGTAAGTGAACTTTACTGAAGTATTCTTCAGTAAAGTGTGTAGAAAAATAAACAATGAGTAGAATATAATATGTTTCACAATATGAACAGGAACATGTGTAAGTTTTTCTGTAGTTTTAAGTTACCTACCCCCATCTATCGACATTTAACTGCATCAATATATAATAAAATATATAAATAATTGCTTTTATTTCCAAATGAGGTTGTCACACCCAAACTAATATGGCAACCTCGGTAACGTGTCAGAATAAGTTATTTAAAAGCTTGATCTCGTCGACCATGAAAAAGGAAACACCAATGGGATAACGGGGAACAGGTAAGATTGGTGGCTCTCAACAGCATTACGAAGCTAAGCATATGTATATGATTTCATCTCTCTTTAATACCTGTCAGGTATATATAGGTACTCTTTCTAAAGTGATCATAAATTATAGGTTGATGAAGATTTCACAATAGTTTGTTGCTTCCTTTCATAAAAGCTATCGAAATCTTGTTTAGGTATTGGATAAAATTTTTAAAAATGAATACCTACGTGTAAGGGAATTTTAGCTGTCTAGTTAGTCATTGTTCCTGTTTATAACAGAAAGCTCCATATTATACGCGAGCATAGTATCGTCACCTACAAACTCCTGAGGATCCAAATAAATCGATTTAGACAAACTAATTTAGGTGCAAAAGACAATAAGGCTTTCTGATATACAGGGTGTCGCATAAGTGTAAACAAGAAAATTGGAGGCAGTTTTCTTGGGAGGAGGGTACATATACATGTTTACAATTGGTGCCTTCTCTAAAAAGTTACAGCTCCTTAAATGAGGGAGGTAAAAATCTGATTTTTAAAATTTTTCTCAAAAAAAGAACAGCTGAATATAAGCAAAGAGTTTTTTTCCTGGTTTGTTATGAGGGGGTGAAATAAAACAACTCCTTCTATGTTTAATTTCATATACTTTCATATACTTTTAAATTTCTTAATCGAAGTGAAATTCTATGTTAATTTTGTTCATTCAGTAACCTTTTTGTCTGTTAAGGGGACCGTACACGAGCCGGTTTGCTAGAAGGAAGAGATGGCTAAGCTTGTAGGTACTTTCGGATACAACATACACGTTAACACTGGGTTTCGTTCAGTTTTATATTAAAGTAGTGTTATATACATGACCTGGGGATATGATCCTGCCTTAACAAATGTGACAATTATTGTTCAAATGTATAAGAAACAAAGATAAAACGCAGACATTCTAAATGGGTAAACAATAGTTAAAAAACTGTATATTCTCTAATAAACCAATAATTACAACTGGAATTCATGATCATATAAATTATCTACGTATCGATGATATCATATACGGAATTACTTGTACATGTTTCTCCATTACTTCAAAAAGAAAATACTGAATCTACTATCTTTAATTTTTCCATTCCGTTCCATCCGATTTTTATTTAATTTTTTTTATTGTAGGCAGTTTCACAGTTAAATTCAAAGATTTGAAGAGATCACGTTCTGATATCAGTATTTTTTTACAAAAAGAGATAGTACGGAATGTGTTAGCCAGACTGCTTCCCGTTGTTCTAACTCTCGACCTATACCTACTCCTCATACACACACGATTCGACTTGCATGCGAGAAGGCAAACCGGCAGGCAAAATTTCAAGCAATGTCATTTTTTCTTCAGGACGAAAGTTCAAGTTGGTTCTTCCGGCCAATACAACCACTAACGTTACGGTTTGCCGAAAGGTTTGCTAACTGGAAGGTATGCCTTCCGGAAAACACCATTACAAAAATTTAATATCATTCTTAGCTTTCTAGAGAAAAAAAATGTTTTTCAGAATGATCAAAATATGATATCAAGTTTTATTGTGATCTATCCTTAGTAGGCTGCTGTCACTAAACTTACTTTTCCGTAAATGTCAAACAATAAGATTTAAATTTAAATACAGTACATATAAATATTTAGTACTTAATTATAGCGAACAATCAGAAATTTTCATAAATAATTAATAGGTCAAAATTTGCTAAGAAAATATCTTATATAACCAATCTGCTAAATGTGGGTACCATTGAATAATATTTTTTTGTCTACACTAAAAACTGTTTTAACTACTTGACGCATTCCATTGCTTTTTAATATATTTTAATGTGTAATATATTTGTTGAACATGTAGGGAAATAACTATAGGGTGTTTCTCATATCCCTATTCCCAATTGGGAAGACATTTAAACAGCAGTAGTACTAGTGTAGTATGTGTTCTACCAGCGTGACAACCTTTCCTGGATATACTGTATAGGTAAATATAGATCTATTATACCTAGGTACTTGTGGGTGCAACAATATCGTAAGAATAATCGATTCAGGTAAAAATTATAACCTCACATCAAGTGATATGTCTGTTGATTAATTAATAATTGACGTACAACTAGTAGCACATATGTTTTCAATAAAAAATGGGAGGATATAATTACTGTTAGTTAGATAAACAATATTTGATATTCTAAGAAAGACGAATAACTCTATCACCAACAGATCATTGCACTACCAAATAATATATATATAGGTGAAAGAGCGAACTTCGCCTTTTCACCACTTAAAAAATAATATGATTGATATTAAATTTATATTTTTGTAGGTGGTGAATAAAGCAATTTATTTTTTACTGTATTAGAAAGTTATTTTAAGCTAATATAAATCAAATCTCCTACAATTTCTATCAATGAAGTCATATGTATGCTCTCTGATACCAAACATCCAGGTATGCTAATGAACAATTTCACAGACAAAGCTCTATTCAATAATTATCTAAAGAAATTAATCTATCTAAATTTACTAACTTGGTTTAACGAAAACACTCTATAAATATCTAACTTCACTATTGAAACAGTGGGAACTGGAAAATTCCAATAGGTGAGATCTGACCTCTGCGTTTTTAGGATTGCTTCTTCAGGTGGCTTCCTTTAAGTTGAGTCAAATATCTAACTATAAAAATTATTATATAAATTCAAATTATTTGAAATTAAATATCGACAATGTCAAAAGTGATTTTAACCTGTCAATGAATTTTAAATTAAATATGACAATTTAGATTGATAGGAATTGTAGGAGATTTGATTTATATTAGCTTAAAATACCTTTATAATACAGTAAAAAATGTTACAAAAGCTAATAATAAAGAATATATGGGTAGATATTGTGGGAGTAATTCAACGCTGGTTGGGGCTTTAGTCCACAGAGTAGTTAGTTTCACACAATATTATTAATACCTATAAATATACAAAAAAGTCATTTATTAGATATTATTATTATATGCAATATGCCTAAAGTATCTACTTATGAATTTAATAGTTTTTACAAAATAATACAGAGATTGTATACAGAATTTGTGTCTCGCACCTATTTGTAAGTCTGCAAAGAACGTAAATACGTGACGTGCATGATCAGTGCAAACCTTGGGATGAATTCTGATGGTGTATAACCATAGTAAGGGATAAAGTATAAGCGAAATAACTATTGAAATCTATTTCAAAATCCATGTTACAGTTAAATTATTCTAAAGAGTTATTATTATGAAAAAATCTGCACATATACATAACTCACATTCAGACCAAACATTGCCATATAAAAACAGGCTTGCATATGCATAATTATATAGGTAATGTAGTTTCGCTTATATTTAATACACTATACTTACACATATCCAATATAATTGAAAATTGTTCGAAAAGTTAATTTTGAAAATATTTGGAAATGTTTTAATTTGTATTGATTCAGCTATTTATTTTTTATTAAATATGAATATAAAAAAATGTTATAAAGTAATGATTTGACATATTTTTTATCGATTTTTAAATTTAATTAGATATTATTTTGAAATTTATAGAGTGCGGCATCGGTGAACCTTTTAAGTAATAGGACACAAAGCAATAGTATTGTTTATGTCAAAATAATGTAATAATTGGACCAGATTTATGCTGTTACAAAAATTAAATGTTATTCCAAAAGTTATAACGAAATAATAATAATAATTTAACTATTCGAAATCAGTTGGTACAACAGAATTAAATTCTGTTTTTGTTATAGAAATAAAATAAGAAATAAGCTCTTACATATAAAAAAATAACAGCAGTAGGGTTACCACCCATCCTCAGCTATTTGACAACGTTATGAATAGTGGCAACCCTAGTTGTAAGTAATATTTAGACAAGTAAATACACAATAAAAAGCAATGATTTATTAACGAAATTTAGTTTTCTCTATTTGTTAATAAATTATAATTATTACAAATTTCATTATATACTCATTCATTGTTGTTATTTGATAATTCTAGAGGGATAAAAATATTGACTTCATTGTTCATGATGCATCTATTCCGAAATTTTTTTGATTAGTACTGAATCACCCGGTATAGATACTAGAATTTCAAATTATTCAACTTTTAATCGTATACTGAAAATGTATTTTTTAATTTCAATCAATCATAATTTTAAAACTCCTTATTTCCTAACAAGTTTAGTTAAATATAGGTAATTATCACAGAAATTATCATAACAGCAATTTATTACTTAACCTAAATAAAATATTTGTATGGCTTACACAGTTTTCACAGTTTAAAATAAATTACCCTTACAATAATTTTAAACACTCTGCATTTCCAACACAAAGCCTTTCAACACATATTTAAACTTTTCTATTAAATCGTGACGTTGAATTTATTAAAGATTAGTTAAGCATTTTAATTTCACCCTGTATATAAATGATTGACGTGGTTAACAGTTCTGTCTACTACTTGTATACAGCTAGATAAGTAAATATTATTAATGTAGTAATGTACTTACCTAATGAAAAAGATGGTTAATTTTTCAAATACCTACTTAGAATAGAATGTATCAAAACATTTTATTTTCACGTTTTAAAACATATTTGGAAAATATATACCTACCCATAAAATCTTTATCTAATTATGTAAGTATAGATCATTTTGTTTTAAATATATTCAAAATGTAAGTTGTAATGTACATACAAGTAGGTAAATTATAATCGTTACCTCGAATACGATTGCAGATTTCATTGTGAACAGGGTAGGTCGCATCCCATAAGTTTTTCGCCACCTCTATCGGTGGGAAGCCGAAGTACAAGGCGTACTTTAGCCAAATCTCACTGCTTTCGTCCTGAAGTAGAAAGGGCATGCGCCATTATTTGGAGAACAATTTAATTTGAAACTGCCCCACGTGGAAATTCAATACGTTGCGATCAGAGCTGTTATGTAGACACTGACGCCACAGTACCCAAAATATTGCATTGTTTTACAAATGCTTACACTCTCAGTTATTATTGATTTTGTCAGTCATGCATCATTTAGTATTAATATGCTTAATTAATATTTTGTAGATTCCAATTATAGAATATTTTCAAAACCATTAACTCGATTTATTCCAATATGGTTGCAGATTGCATTTATAAAGAAATTAGTTTAATATACCTTTTGTGAAAATTTTTGACGTAGGTATTTATAAGAAATATAAAAAAAAACAAATAAAATGAATAGAGAATAATAAAAATTAAATAATATTGCAAATGACTACTGAGTCTTTATCACACACTGCTGACTTTTAAGCATGTATTTTAGAATTTACCTATGTGTACAGGGTGATTCCATATAATATGCAAACAAATTAAGGGCACTTCATATAAACATTTTTGTTTTAAGCGACCCTGAGGAAGTTATGCCTCATTAGAGGTGTGGGGGGGAGGGTGTGGAATGATAGTGGTATTTAGTTCGAAATGTTTAATATACAGCAATATTTGATATCAAAGTACCATGAACTGTCATCAAATGTAAAATTATGGAAGGAAACTATGTGCGTGTAGGATCATGAACTTAATTTTTTTACTCAAAAACTGTACTACTTATCAAATAATTGCAAGAGGTAAAAAACACTAAATTCAACAGGCATTCAAAATGATTTTTTTTCGATAGAATAAGTTAACCCCAATAAAGGTAATGAATAATATACAGGGGCTGTTTTATGCCAACACCTTATGACTAGGGGTGGGTGATAACGGTTTAGAACTATCGATTATCGATAAATAAAATAAACCGATATTATCGATAATTCGATAATTTTTTATTAATAATATAATTCGATATATCGATCGACTTCGTGATTGCTTCCTAAATTTTAGGTTAGGTTGTTATAAAAAAATCTAAAACCTACGAAAATGTTTACATATATATCGCATAAATAATTATTGCTTCAAGCTACGGCTTAAAGTGATTCTTCGTGAGTCAAAATATTATCGATATTATCAAAACTATCGGTAGCTACAGATATTATCGATATCATCGTTACTACAGCGATAATATCGATAATATTGATAATTATCGATAATATCGATAATTCAATAATTTTTTATCTATATTATTATCGATATCGATATATCGATAAAGATTCCCAACCCTACTTATGACACGAGGAAAATAAAAATATTCAGCCAAAAGAAGTTTCATCAACCTAAATATCGTCAAACACTCTCTAATTTATCACCCTCTGTTAAGAGGTTGTAACTCTTAAAGGGAAGCTTATATCAACAATATTTTTATAATCTGCCCTCAATGTTTTTGCACATTATTCGGGATCACCCTGTATAACTGCTTTGCTGGAAGGTGATAGAGGAAAGTTGCTGACATCAGCTTGTACCATCTCTATAATTCATATACAAAAAAAGCGCCATATGTGTTATGTATACGACACAGTAGTTACGGCTTGTTCATGAGAGCGTCTATGAAATTTTTCTGGAATTTACAAGTAAGTATTTTCTATCTGTTGCAAGGCTTTCAGAAAGTTATAAAATATATATGGATTTAGGTACCTGTTGTTTTAAAATTCCACTTAATTTAGAATATTTAAATGCCGTAATTCAGACATATCTAGCCTATACCTATGTACAGTAATAATTTCAAAAACCAGTGTTGTTGTATGTATCAATTCTAAAAAAGGTTCTATTTTATCCAATATTATCCGCTCACTGAAATTAAGTGAAAATGCTTTACAATTTTCAAATACATAGGTATATGCCGTGGTTAGAGGTTAACAGTAAACCAGTGCAGCCACAACAATATTCACACACGCCAAAATTCGATTATAGTTATCTTTTTTCATGCCATGTTACTAAAGTTTCCAAAATATCCGAAAAGATCCGAAATATGTTAGGATCCGGAAAAGGTCCGAAGTATAAAAAAAGTCCAAAAATCGGACTTTTATCCGCCAATTAACAACACTGTCAAAAACACAAGTGATTGCCTAAATTGTAGCCGTTGCTATTTGCCTATATGTATAGTACTGGTATAATTTACGGATTGAGCTTCGATTGAAGAAATACTATCCTCCCCTTCCGCCAGTGGTGCGCAGGATAACAGAAAACGCAGAAGTACAAAATAGCACAAATGCTTACAACAACCACGCACAAAGAGGAATTGGAGGTGAAGCACGCTTCTATAAACCAACAGAAAAAGTGGGCAGTAAAACAAAAAGTAGATCCTTATTCTTCAACACCCAGGAAGGCATGGTATAGTGTCAAAAGTACCAGTTATGGATACATAAATTTTGTGTCGTTATATTTTCGAAAAAGCATTTCATCTGTGACTGCGTACGTTCGTTCGTTCGATGTTATTGTTTGTGGCGTTTCTGTAAATTTATATAATATTTTGTTTCTGTAGCTACGTTTATTTTCTTTATTGACTGTGTCAGATTCCCTTCTATAATAAACAAAACCTTTCAGCAAACTATATGCTATAAATTTTATGCATATTGTTCCTTATTTTCCGTGTGTTTTGGAATAAATTGTTTATGTAGGTACAATAAAGGTAACCTATTGCAAATAGATATACGATATGGTGCGATTTAGGCAACTAGTTGTCGAAATCGTACCCTTTGCAGGGATTTTAAAAATATGATACCAGTCATTCAAAATGATCTGCAAAAAATCTAAGAAAAATTCAGAGTGTTATTAAAACGTCACATTATCTGTTCTGTAATTTTGGCGCTGAATAGTGGATTCCTTTACACTATTATTAAATGTACATAAACAAATCTATCTTCTATAATTTGCCAAATCTGAAGGTGTCGATCTCCATACGGAGTATGTTGTATCCTTTCGCCTCATAGAGTCAACATCTAGTAACGTATGTAATGAGAACTTACCTTCATAATCATTTGTTTAGCAACTGGTCGTAAAAGTTATGAAAATGACTGCCTACCACCTTGTAACTTAATATAGATAAAGACAAATTAGTTGGCTCTTAACCTCCAGACAGTGTCATCAATTTTATTTTCTATCCCTAATATGTACTTTCTGAGATATTGTAAATTACCTTAAAAAAATCTTACAAATAGATAACAACATGTTATAGTAAATATAAATTAAAAATTGCTTTTAATAGTATCTTAATTACTGAGGCACCTGCATCAATTAAAAGTAATTTATATACAACATTAATTTTTTATCGATCAATGGTTGCGCGACTTTTCTTTTGATATTTCTAAATGGTTTAGGAAATTATGTTTTCATTATCACATATATGTAAATTTCCAAATCTTGGTTTTGATTAAAAAGAGGAATTGAATATATGGAATATTTTGCTAATGATTTATCATTACGAAATTATTTAAAGAAAAGGCAAACAATACTAGGTATAATAAGTAATATCTACATCTATTAACTATATTTGTTCGATCTAGAAATGTAAATATCAGTAGTTTTAGGAACTTTTCTTACGATATCAAAGGAATATATTTATTTATTATTTACATAGTTATTATTTACATAGTTCTTGCCTTATAGGTAGAAACCCAATTACAAGCCAAGACACAATATTTAAAAAAAACACATGCAGTTGAATGTTATGTCGTCGAAATATAAATACAACTTGAAGGTTTCGTTTTTAATGGAACATTATGTAGGTAGGTATACGTTGCGTTTTTCTGGAACTCGTTTTATTATAACAACGATATACTTTATATACTTGTGTATGTATATCATAAAGAAGAAATGAAATATGACCTTCTGGGATTCAGTTTTTGGAAAAAATATGCTATTATTTGAAATTGAGAAAAATCTTCGTTTCCTCTTTCTGGAGAAGTACAAAAAGTTAATAAAAAATGTTTCTCATAATAAAAAAATTGTGTAAATAGGTAGACAAATTTTCAATGTCCTAGATCTAAATACTTACTCGTTATAAACAAATATACAATGTGGTGACATTTAGCAAAATGGAATCATCACTCCGTTGAACTTTTAAAAAAAAAACTATGTTGCCCCACTGACTAATATTAAAACTAACAAATTTTAGCCGTTTTTACTATAAAAAAAGTATTTCTTAATTTCAGTAAATAGCTCAACTTTTTACGTTAAGTTATGACCTGAATAACGAAATGTATTTGCAGCCATTGTAATTAGTTCTTGCAACTGTTGCTTTAAAAATCCCCACCTTACAGGACCAAACCAATCAACTCATCTATCTTAAATATTATTATTCAGTCGCAAATCTTCTATCGTGAGGAAGTGCACCATCTTGTTGGAAGAACATTTGTTGTCTAATATTTAACGGAATGTCTTTTAGTAAGTCATACAAATGATTTTCGAGAAAATCCCTATGAGTATTTGCGTTCATGCGGCTATTGAAAATTCCTCTCCCAATATTGATAGAAAATAGTGGCTGCAATCTTCTATTTCTCTTAGAATGTGTGCAGCTCTCAAAATAAAACTTTGTGAAGATCCTAACTGCGTACTTGTAGTAGGATTAACTAAAACTTCACCAATTTCAGCTTCCTCACAATTTGCAACACTTTGCCTTCGCGTGTTCCAGATCTAGCAGCCTTTGAAATTTCAGTCTCACTCACTCAATCTTCGGAAGGTTGATGCAAATACTTGATGATTTGGGGTTCTTCTATTAGGAAATCTGCGGTGGCATTATCTCACGGCTCACAATTTCCATTACAAAAACCATAATATATAGGTACTCGTATGTAAACAATGTCAATGACTTCCTGTGCAGTAAAATCACCCATTTAAAAAATGTAGGGCTGTAAAAAACGTAAATGAATTTTCAAACAAATATTTACTATGTAGATTTAACAAAGAGTGACTTTTAATGACAGCAATGGCTTTGATTTGCTGGGTATTTGTTCAATTACTGAAAATACTTACTGGCTTTCGTAAAAAATTACTTTAAATTAAGTGAGAATGCTGTTTTGTAGTAAAATGGCTAAATCTAATATTAATTTTAATATAAGTCAGTGGCGCAATATATTTTTTTTAGATGTTCGCCACAGTGATGATTCCATTTTCCATTTGACGCCACAAGAGTATTTTGTAAAGGTATGATGTTTCTATTCTAGATAGGACAAGGACAAAAAAGTGAGGCACATAATGTGGTATATAGAGTGTAATCAATAAATTACACATTATACAGGGTGATTCAGAAATTAACTAAAAAAAAATTTCAGTGCACAGAGGACTCCTACAAATAAAATTTTGTAAAAAAGAAATCAAATAAGACAGTTCGAAAATGATTTAAAAATACACTTCTGCACGGCGTTGGAAATTGGTCCACTGTAAAGCCTCATAAGGCGGCAATCTGCGACCGGACAAATATGGCAAAAAATGCTCAACGAAAGAAATAAATAACATTTTATAACGCCGATTTTATATAGCAAAGAACCCCGCACATTTTATATGGAAAACGGTCTTCCGGTGAAATTCGCTGAAAATTTGGGAAATTGTTCGTTTTGTACCCCTAATCAAGTCTCAATGGGGTCGAAGCTCGAAATGCCCATCTTTAGGCTCTACGGCTATTTTTAGTGGCCAAAAACGGCCAAAATTCATTTTTTTCTATATATCATGTGTAATGCTGGGAAAGCGTTCGTTTTCTTCATTGAGACTTTTGATCAGGGGTACAAGATGGGCATTTCGAGTTTCGACCCCATTGAGACTTTTATTCAGGGGTACAAAACGAACAATTTCCCAAATTTTCAGCGAATTTCACCGGAAGACCGTTTTCCATATAAAACGTGCGGAGTCCTTTAACTGCTTTTGCCTCTATTGTTATTAGTTATTATTAGATTTAATTTATGGTTTTAATTAATAAAATAGTTTGACATACCTAATATTACAACAACATTTTGGGCCTATCTTACGCAGTTTCTACAAACTAACACAAATGTTTCTGTTTTTTGTCCGTTTTGAACTCGTAAATTATTGGCAGCAACTATGATACGTGCCCGTAAATCATCAATAGTATGTATCCACTTCGGTGCGATACACTTCATTTTTTAAATATCTCCACAAAAAAAGTTCAAATGATTTAAAGTCAGGAGATCGTAGTGGCCATAATACCGGTCCTCCTCGTGCAATCCCTTGGTATTAATGCTTGGACACGCTGTACATAGAACGGATATAATTGAGCCTCGTGTATGATGCGCCACACTGCTGCAATTCGCCGTGGAAGTCCTGGATCTCCATCTCTTCCACGATTCGATTTCAAATTTCTCTCGTGTTACACTACACTTGCACTCACTGCCGCATTTGGCACATGTTTACATAAATCGTTCTGCTAAGGCATTTTCACAGCGTCATAAATTAATACGACTCCGAGTTGCTACTATACATGTAAGTCATTTTTGACACTTGAAAAACTAATATAAACATTGGCGTCACAAAAACTTTAGTGCTTACAAAAAGTAATCGAATTTCAATATTCGGATCGCCTGATGTTTTGCTCGGAAACTATAAAGATTTTACAAAACATTTTTTACGACGCATCTATTCCCAAATTATTTTAGATAAGTCCTGAATCACTCTGTAGAAGAAAATTTTAGTAACCAATTTTTTGTTAAACAATACGCTTTTTGTGTTTCTTTATATCTGCCAATATGGGCAATGGTATTATTCTTAAAATTTTTTAAAATGTTAAAAAGAAAAGTTATTCATTCTTCAATTACATAGATACTTATATAATCATAAATACATTATAATTTTAAGCCTTGTAGTAAATTTTTAATTTGAATTAAACGTGATTAAAAGTTTATTCAGCTTCAATCATTTAAAAAAAAACTGGATACCTACTCTCTACTATTACAATGAATCAAATAAAAAACTATTAATTCAACTTTCCGTTGCTTATAAGGGTATGTATGTTGTGTAAATTCAATCTAAAATAAAATTATATTGGTGGCGAATTTTGACTGAGTGAATTTAACTAACATTTTGTGATTAGATATATGTGTAAGTGAAACATATCGTAAAAAATAACAAAATATATTGACAATATACATATAACTCAATTTTGTCCTTGTAATAACACATCTTAGTTCATAAATTTATCAATGCATGAAAGACGGTTTTCTTTCTTAACTTTTAATTAAATTAACCAGTATCCATTCAAAATATGTGCTTCAAATGAAATTTTCTAACTGATGCATTTCCTATAGGAGATACCTATAATTTGTTATTTAAATGCAATAAGGTATTTACTACCTCATCGCGATAGGTACCTTATTGCAATAAAATAAAATAAAGTGGAAAAACCTGATTTGTACTTTTTATTTTAATTTACAATCGTTCATATAACAATTTAAAAAATATCGAATCCAATTTAGCGGAGAATTGTGACGTACTAGAACAAACACACATATCATTCTTATTTGTCTGGAATTAAATTCAATATCGCAAACCTAATTCAGCATATTTTATGCCGTTGCAGCACGACCTCACAAAGTAATCAAAAATTTTATATTATACAATTTCATTCTACAGAGCAATAACAAAAGATGAATTTTACATATGTGAAATTCTTCTTATTCTCCTAGCAAAAAGTTTAATAAGTTTCATTCTAACAAAACTCGTAAGAGTTTATATTCGTTGTAACTTCAGAAAGAAGTAAAACAAAGATGTTCATCAACATCTTAAAACTTTGACAGTTTCATATCCTTTACAGAATTAATTAAAACAAAATATTTCTGATCGTATTTCTTTAACTTATAACAGCACAAAAGAGAAGTTCCAAATATACAGGGTGTTTTCAATAAAAGTAGCACAAATGGTACCGGTTAAACTACAGTTAAAAAGAACACATTTTGCGTAAAAATGACCTTATTAAAATGTCCACTCCTTGGGAGATACAGTCCTTCAAAGTTTCCAAAAGATATATTATGGAATTGCGTCTGTAATTTGGAAACACACAAAGGTATAATAGTTCACAAATTTTCTACTAATACATGTGCAACTTCTCAATAATTTTTCGAAAATTTTTGTTCCTGGGAGGGAGTTGAAATAAGTATCCCCTGAGTTACTTTTTACTACATCTTAGTTAGGTTAAGTTAGGTTTGAAACATTTACCTACTTTAAAAGTAACCGTTTATTAACAAAAAAATTAATTACATTATGATATAGAATACAATTCACACGATAAGAAATATTTGAATAGGCGGCTGTCAGGCTACTTTTCGTCATTACACCGAAAAAAAAAAATCAGCAAACAATTTAATTTATTTAAACACAATTTATTCCCGGGAAATAATTTTTTTTGACGAGTATTTGTTTAAATTAACAGTTATTCCATTTGAACATCTTATTGAAAAGAATGATTTTCCAAGAAATATTTTTTTTTCATTCCCTAAACAATTTGTTCAAATCTGTACGGAAAATGATGTGAATGATTGAAATAAGTGTACATTTCGAATCAAATAATACGTTTATTTAATTCAACAATGGATATTTTTAATTATTGAAGGATGTGGAAAAGGAAAAGATGTAATCTTTTCATTCATTTTGTAGTTTTTAAATGAAGTTATATTAGTTTATATAATCTTATAATAAATAGTAAACTAAAACAACGTAATTTCGTAATATACTTAGCCGTATCGTCGTAAAAAGTATTTGCTTGAAATGAAAAATTCGAATTGTTTCCTATAAACAAAGAGTAATTGTCAATAGACCTAACTGACCTAAATAGCAATTCGTTAACTGGAAAAAATCTTTAAAATATACTAATATTGTTATATCATAGAATATAATCAAATCAACACCAGATGTGTATTATTGAAGAGGAAATAATGTTTCTTATTGTTATTAGTTATTACAAAATAACTGTATTTTTGCTTGATATCAAATGATATTTGATATCAAGAAATAAATATTTGTTTGACCATATACAAACAAATAATTTATTTCCATGGAACAACATTTTTTGACAAGCACCATTTTTTTTTTGTGTAGATTTTTTGATGTTTTTATCATTTTAAAGAAAACAATTGCTTGTTATGTGAGATCATTGAATTCATGTCGTTACTACATCTGGTAAGGGGCGGTTCTTACCATGCACTTTAATTATGTTACTGACAGTGACCAGTTACCTAGGTCACGGTATAACAACCCGGACAACCACTATAGATCAAACAACAGCACTAGTCGTGAATCTCAAACCGCTAATAAAAACACTAATTCTAAAACTTATTCTTTTCCAGATATTGCGTAATTTTACAAATGCTACCTAAGTACATTAAATGATATATATTTTTAGGTATTAATAATATTGTGTGAAACTAACTACTCAGTGGACAAAAGCCCCAATTAGCTTAAAATATCTTTCTAAAACAGTAAAAAAATACATTAAATGATATCATCACAAATTTATCTACTTACACTGAAAAAAAGGCCAGTAACTTTACAAATATACTTTGTAAAAATATCCTTATAATTATCTTAAAATAATTCTAAAAATAATGATGATATTACACAGACGCTTGTAATTTTACAAGAAAACTGTCAATATACAACAAAACCGTAAACTTCATATGTAATTATAATGTAATATGTACATTTATAGAATATATTGTAATAAATTTACAATTAGCAACGTGAAATCCACTTTTACATTGTAAAATTACTGAACATACCAAATTTACTATATAATTGACTGTAAAAATATGCTTAATTTGTGTGTGAAGATACTACTAATTTTAAAATGCACTGCCACTAACCATTGAGAGCGTTGGGTGGTGACGCCTTCATTATTTCTTACTTCATTTCGATGAATGCAGCGTGTACCTAGTACCTAGGTACTTACATAATTAATTTAGTGAGTAGTGACTAGCAATATAATCATATCTAGAGTGACAAGTGAGTGTTTTAGTACTATAAATAGTTTTGTCTAGTGCTGGTTGTAACATAACCTAAATAAAGCATGCTTTATTTCGACAAATGCAGCGTGTACCTAGGACTTAAGTACTTACATAATTAATTTAGTGAGTAGTGACAAGCAAAATAATCAAATCTAGAGTGACTAGTGAGTGCTTTTATTACAATAAGTAGTTTTGTCTTGTGTTGCTTATAACATAACCTATATGAGATAACGTAACAGGTATGTATTTTATACAGAATTATTGAAGCAAAGGAACAATGGTATTTTTGCATCTACAAAAATCAGATACCAACTGTATATTGAACTCTGTTCATCTTACATATAAACAATATATTATTTTCTACGTTAAAATTATATTTAAATTGTAGGTACCTAAGTTACACATTAGATCTTTATTATTTGATATATACAATATATAGATTTACTTTGTTATATATGTTTTGTATAACGTTAAGTGTCCTGTTTTGTAAAAATGGCCTAAATATACAGGTATCAAATTAAATAAAAATTATCGAAAGACCTTAATATTTTATTTTTCATAATCTAACTATATTTATTCTAACATTATAAACTCTTACTCAAAATTGCATAACATACTAGAAAAAATAGTAAAATTATTGTTGCAGCTGTGAAACCAGAATGTTTGTAGTCGACAATAATATGAACCATTACCTACGTTTTTACTAATCTATCAAAAAGTAAAATATATTCGTTATATTCGTAGCGTACCACTTAGGTGTACCTACAAGTTTTTCTAACTTCAAAAAATTAAGCAAAATAAGGTAGTTAATTTATTGAAGATATAATAGGTATAACTGTAACTACGGATTAGCTAACTGAGCTGAACTTATATAATCGGTTAGGAATAGTACGATTTTGTAAATGTTTTTCACACAATTTGTACAAAAATATTTACTAGAACGAATATTTAGTTTAGAAGATTTTTCTTTTAAAATAACATCCTGATGCAGTGATGTTATTGAGAAACTTACAGAAAATCCTGACATGATTGTTACGTAAGGTAAGTAACAATTGTTAATTCTGGAATTACTATTCAGAAAATTTATTAGGTACATTTAGGAGGTTTCTTTTATTTGCGGAAAAGATAGAGAAACAATAGTCCAAATGTCACGGAAAAAGTTTTTGAGAAAAGTTGAATGACGAAAATTTCATTTCAATATCTTGATACAGTACACTTGTTAATTTTAGGTTTTTTTTATGGTATTCTATATTTTTTTATTTCTGAAAATATTGGTACTCTCTAATGAGATTAGCATATTCAGCTTTTTGTGTAGAATCTAGTGACTTACACAAACTTTTAAGCCGCTAAATATTTTTATAAGTAGAAAAGTTTCACAGTTATCATAGAAAACGGCCAAAATTGAAAAACATCACTTAGGTATTTTTTAAACAAATCGAAATGTGATTCTCGCAATTCAACTTTTCTCGAAAATTGAGCCCGAAACATCTGCTGAACTTTTTTCTGTCTTTTCCGAAAATAGGAGAAACCTTCTGTAGGTACCTAAGTATCCAAACTGGACCATCCTGTACAATAAATAAAAATTACATTGTAGTTATAGCGAAAAATGTTTTATTACAATGTAATTATACAATTGATTGTAAAGTTACTTTGTACTTTTATAAATAATTATATAAGTTACATTGTAAAAATTTTTGTATTGTAAAATTACAAAGTAATATTACAGTTACTAAACCGAAAATTACATCGCAAAATAAATTTACAATGCAATTTTACATTTTAATTGTAAAATCACAATCTATAAGAAAATCACAGCAATAATGAATGGTAAATAAATTGCCATCTATTTTTACTGTAATTATTTTTTACAGTGTACGTTTTCCTAATTTGAATAGTTCAATAATACCATAATTTGAAAGCAAACCTTTTTTCGGAACCTGTCGATATCGATAAAGTGCATAAAAATGTTTGTTGACTATTTTCCCATTATCAACATTGAACGAATGTTTTGTCAGAAAAATGTATGTTGTTTTTGAACGTTTTTTTTCGTTAGTTATAGTTGTAATGAGATATCTTTAATCTAATTGTTCAGTATGTTTAAATATTTCCATTATCAGTGGCATAAAAACCCTGTGGCACTTTTGTTTTATTTAACATAAAAATGGTACGCCACTGTCTTAATTATAAAAAAAACAACATTTAAGATACTTTAAATTTTGATTATTTGGAACACATAATTATCCTTTCAAAAGCATCGTATTTAGGTAATTGCTCTTTAAAAATATCTTTGCATTTCGTTAGTTTGTGCATGGTGAGACCTATTATTATGATTTAGTAATACAAGGTGTCCCGAAATTAATGCACCATAGGGCAAGAGTAAATTCCTGAACACAAAATAATGCAATATAGATGAACTTACTTTAGGCAAAAGTTGATAGTTAAAAAGGTACAGGCAGTTAAAGTAAAAATTACATTTTCAATATTTGTAAATAATATTTTAAAAAATCGAAATATTTGCATGCAGTTTGGAGATCGGTGTTTTTGGAAGTGAAAAATTCAAATTTGTTTCCAATTTCGACGCTACTAATAGAGGGCGCCAGTTATCACACATCATGCCTCTTAAATGGGAGATTTTTTTTTGACTATTAAAACAATCAATTCTTCTATCTTTTTTATATGAAAAAGGTATACCCTGTTAGTTGATAAGAGTAACCATTTTCGAAACAATCCTATTTGAAATATTCAATGCACAGAGGAAAAATTATTTTGATTTCAGGTAAAGGGCCTTTTCTGCTGAAAATAGAGCAAAGTGTTAAGGAAAATAATACTGAAAAAGGTAAATGATGTGCAAAATTACGAGTATAAGAATGGATTTTGATACAAATCCTTCAGCTTTTGATACAAATATGCACAAACTGCGAAATACAGAGATATTTTAAATGAACAATTATTGAATACAATGTATTTGTTCAAAATAATCAGAGCTTAAAGTACCTTACGCTTTTATTGTAATTAGACAGTGGCGTACAATTTTTATTCTAAGTAAAAGAAGAGGGCCACAGGGGTCTCCGTCACTGATGATAATTGAAATATTTAAACATACAGAATAATTAGACCAAAGGTATCCCATTACAACCTTGAATTATTGTTGTTTTATCACGAAGAGTTTCCAAGTAAATGAAAAATATAGTTAAATTTCAAGATCTTTGATAGCATGTATCTCGGAAACTTTTAGATATAGGTATATTTGGGTAAATCTCATTCACTTTCACTGTACAATTATCCCTTCCAAGGATGCCAGTAATACCTGGGACATCCTATATAATTTGGCAATACACTCTTATCATACTGTAACATTTTACCAAATGTTTTCGTACACTTATTCCCTATTTCCATTTAAATTTTTCATAATATTTTAAAAACATCCTGTACAAAACAAAGCTTTTTATTAAACAAGGCTTGAAAGGTTCGAATTTTTTACTTTATGCTATAGTTCACGAAAATATGGGTGTATAGGCTCATCAGAGAGTACTTAAATATTTTAGGGTTAAAATAGGTGCTTTAGAAGTTAATTTGCCAGGAAGAGCTAGTCCCCAGAACAAGCGAGTATAAAGCACTCACTATCTGAGAAGGTACAATTTGTGACTGTATCATCGGCATCGTTCGTCAAATTATGGCAATAACTTTGGGCACACTGTTACAGAAGAGGGCTGTTTTATGATATTTTCAAAAGAAATTAGAGTAAAAAAAGTATACCGTTAACTGAGAACAATATTGTGTAAGGTCATTACCTAAAACCCTTCCGTCCCTTTTAAGCGAGTCAAAGCACCGGGGATACCGTTATGTAATGTTACGCATGTTTTTATAGCCAAAACATGACACTGGCAGTAAAATAGGCAATAAAACATGTAAAGTAGATCCCGTTATACTTCTAACTTGAGTTCTACTAAATCTTGGATGTTTAGTTTAGTGAAATACATCAAAATGTGTGTATCTAGTGTGAGCTTCCTTTTTTCTTACAGCGTTTCATACCTAGTTATTTGTTTGTTGTAGTTATTTTATTTTATACAATATGGAATTAACTGTAATTGAAGGTAAGTGTTTTAATTAATAAATATATTTGTTTATTTTAAATACCTATGTATTTACTTTTCTTATATCTGATTAGTGTACTAAGATCTAACATTCGATTCAGTTTTTATTTTTCAACTATACCGCTTAAAAAACGAAACATAGTAGCATATAATAAATTAATGCAATACTTTTTAAAAATTTAAATAATTGAAAAAAATAAAATGCGTATCTATTTTATACTATTTTCATATTTATTGACAATGAAACTCAAAACCTGACTAGTGTCGACAAAGATGTGCAACTGATATGAAAATGACATGAAAGTTATTGCTCTTGTTTTTATGGTTTGTTTATTTACTACGCTCATAGTTGTATCAAGGCTACATATTAGTTGTATGTAATTTAAACTTCACAACGTATTATTTTGTTATTGTAACTGTCTGCAGATAAGAAAATTATTTATTGTCTGAAACTAAAAAAAATTCTATTTATGTGAATTTAATCTTATTAAATAAACTTTAAGGGCTGGTTTTTCTCATGAAAGTAAGAATAAAAAAGTAGCAGCTATATTAAAACATTTTTCATAAATGATTTTTAAGGGTTTTATGATCCGTCAAGAATGAGAAATGGAACAGTTTAATCAATTACTCAAGTACAATGCAGTTCTATCACGTAATAAATTGAACAAGAATGTACATAATCAGTGGCCGCCAAATTAAATTAAGCTTGGGGGATTTTAACCAACTTACAAAAATTGTTACTGTAACAGTATTAGTAACATTATCAGCAACGGATTATAACTATTTAAAAATCAACCACTGACATCAAATAAATAATTTGTCTTAAAAATTATACGTTAACATAAATATTTTCCAAAAAAAAAAAAACAATTTGTTTAATTACCTATCTACTGGAATTTTCAAATATTTTCCTCACAACTGACTTAATTATTGCACCTTTGTATGAAGCATACTATGAGTTAACGTAAATTGTTGTGGTGAATATAAAAAAAATTGCTGAAATTATAAAATTTTAATATGGTTTGTTAACATTATTTATGTTGATATTTAGCAATCGTACACTTAAAAAATAAATATACGTTGTAAATGAATTAATCATTATGGAAAGACTTACAGATCTTAAAATGTTAGCAGTTGGAATAGGCAAACAACGGGACTAGTGGAAAAGAAAAATTTGTGAAAAGTGTTATTCAGTTGAATAACGCAAAACTTATAGAAAAAGAGTACTGAGCAAATTAAAAGAATCCGCGTTTATTTTACTAAATAATATTAGTGAGAGTCAGTCTTGTGTTTCAAATTATTCCTTAATTTTAACAATTCTTAGACATTCTCAACGACAAGTAGTAAGTATAACGGAATAAATTATACATGATATCTTATATATTTATGGAACGTAGATAGACAAAAAATTAAACATTCACAATTGACATTGCCTCAAGTTTTGAAAAAAATAAATAGACATATTCAAAAAAATTTCTTAGTGCGACATATCGGTGATTTAGGCAAGCCTAAATTTTTAAAACTATCCCATTCGTTAGGCACAAGAGATTATTTGCTAATAATATTTTTTAAATTTCAATGGCAGGAATACTTAATTAAACAAAAGAACTAAAAGAAAAATATCTTGTTAAGGTTGATTTAAGATATTAAAACGACAAAATCTGTTTGATATATTCATAAATTATATAAGTATGTAGATAAACACACCCGTTGGTTTTCTGTCCCCATATATGTATACTTGACAAGTAACTGTTACCATATGGTAGTAGACAAAACAAGTAGGTATCTATGAAACAAACTCTTATTCGTTGTTTGTAAGACATAAGTATACAATAATTTTAAAAGCTCCATTACTCCATCGTCTTAATATATACATTTTCCCTAAAATGGATGCCACCTTGTAGGTAAATGGTGTTTGACATTTTAACTAAAACATTATATATCTAAATAGCATTTAACCGTTACAGAGAAAGGTCTTGTCAGAAAAAAATATCTTTTAAGTAGAAAATACACACAAAATCTTATTATAGAAATAATTCCTTTTTATATAAATTCTTTATGAAAATGTTCTTAAATTTAATAGCTATCTGATGTCCTAGAACACTGAAAAATCCTGGTGTATTATACCTACAAATGTTCAAAATGTAAAATAAGTATATAACATTAGGGGCATAACTGATGAGATTAGATAGGGTTTTGCTAATTGAAGTGGCAATTTACAAATTGTCACTTTATAGCAGAAAGAAAAAATTGAGGCATTTACCTAATACTTACAATATTTTTGTTTAAATACATTCAATAAATTTATTTTGGGATGCCGTTACGGCATATTAATTAAAAGCTTCTTCTTTTTAATAATATACTAGATATATTTTGTTTATTAAACTTTTATATTTTTTTTCAACTTTTAAAAAGATAAGTAATTCAAACTGATTCTAAAATTGTTTAATAGTCCTTCAAAAAAAAAAAAATATATCTACTTCTTGATACCAAATATTAAAGTATGCTGAAGAATAATTGCTCAAACAAGTGATTAATAATTTTCTAAAATAAAAAGTACGACCACGATGGCATTTTAAGAATTCTACTGATGATAGGTAGTTTTAATTTGTTCAAAATTAAGCTCAAGAAATTCTTTTACTTTTTTTAAAACAATTTTTTCTACGTTCATGCAAAAAAACAAAACTTTATTGAATTATATTTAATGGAAAAATTGGTTCTTTATTGCACTAGTGGAATAAAATGTTTATTGCATTCATCTGTCATTCTTACAGCGTTTTGTCATCATGACAAACATAAACGTTCAAATCGACGCCACATTTTCCTAGACTTGGTGTTTTTTTTGGTTTTTGCATGAACGTAGAAAAAATATTCTATGCAACTCGTACAAGTACGCGTTATTGCGTACGCGACGTGAAATTGTCCAACGTGGATATCAGGCTGAGTAGGACAATTTCACGTTGCGTGCAATAAACACTTACTTTTTGTACTTGTTGCATAAATAACTATTCTAATAACCACAAAGAAACAATAAAAGCTTATATTATTTATTTATAACTTTCAAAATTATTGAGAAATTTCAAAATAATATTATAACATTGAACACCCTGTATTTCTGAAACCAGCAACATTTGTATAAGGCATATTTGGCACAATCGACATACGTTGGCCACTACAATGGAAAAAATTGGTGCCTGTAAATGTAAAAAAATAGTTTCAGGGAAATAAATTATTTGTTCGTATAGGGGTCAAACAAATATCATTGTATTCGTTGATACCAAATAATTGTTTTGGAAAAGCAAATAAACATTTATTTTATGTAAACAAAGCATTTGTTTCCATTACAAAATATGATCTCCTTCCAACGGTACACTGGTATAGATTATAATTAAGTATATTCTTTGATGTTTATTTTACAAAATAAATGTTAAACAATTGTTTTCTGGTCAATGAATTATTGTTTTCATCCAAATAAGTTCAAATTTTTCCTTTCAAATAAATATTTTTGGAGCGATACTAAGTATCTATAAGGAAATTGATAGTTTTTTTTTAATTTGAGATTTTCACAATTAAATAACCTAATAAAATCTCACTTTTTTTTTGAAAAATCAAGTATATCAAGCTACCATATATTTTTTTTAATCATAGTTTGAGATAACTTTCCCTTGATATATGGATATGAATTAGAAAAAATAAATTTAAGAGAAAAATACCACCGAAAAAAAAACATTTTTTCTCAGAAAATAATTCAGTTTATTTAAAAATAATTTTTTCTCGGGATACAAATCTTCTTTGGTGTAATTATTATTTTTTTCTAAAAAAAAAACTGATTTATTTGGTAAGAAAATTTCATTTTTTACGAGTATTTGTATAAATGAAACAAATAGTTATACCTCTTGAACATCTTATGAAAACTTAATTTTAAAAAATGATTTTCAAATAAATATATTTTTTTCGTTTCAATTTGTTCAAATCTGTATAAAAATAATGTTTGGAAATAAAAACATTATTTTTGACCAAAATGAATGTGCATTTCGAATCAAAGAATGTGTTTATTTAACTTAAAACTGCATATTTTTAATTGAGGGATGTGGAAAAGAAAAAAATGTAATTTTTGAATCCTTTTTGTAAAGTTTTTACATGAAGGTTTTTTAGGTTAGGTTACTTATATAAGTAAGAATTTACCACTTTACTTATTTTTTAGAAGTCAATTGTTGGAGAACATAGCTCTTTAAGTTATGTTATGTGACTTATGACCTATGATCTATGCCAAAAGTTATTACGAATGTTAAGTATTAGACGTTCTGTAAGAAAATATCAAGGTAGGTACACAAATAGGTACACCATACTGTAACTATTTCACGTCTGAAAGAAAATAGTTAATTTAAACCAATAATAATATGACAAATAATTTATTATATTTATTAAATTACCTAAATTCGCTGAACAATAAATACACAACACCAACACATGAGGTTAACAACTTCACAATGCATAAATAAAATGACAGGTCTACGCTTGCGTGGCGACCTAATCTACGGTATATGGAAGATTACTTATTTTCCAATTCCGTCGATTAAAAATATATATTTTTGAATTAAATAAACTATTTGATTCGAAATACTATTCACTTCAATCTAAAAAATACCCATATTTCATTATTTGAAAATGTTACTTTTATACAAATTATTTTGGGAAATGCAACAAATATTTATTTGAAAATGATTATGTAAAAATGATTGTACTATTTATTTCGTTTAAATAAATGATCGTAAAAAAACCAAAGTTTCTTATTAAATAAATCAATCTATTTTTGACAAAAAAATGTCATTATACCAAAAAAGATTTGTTTCCCAAGAACAAATAAATTAAAATGTTTGTAGAAAAAAATGTTCGATGTAGTATTACCAGCCTCGAGATTTCCCAACCTTTCACAAATAATTATATTAAAATATATATTTTATAATGTAATATTTTGGTAGAATAACAGTGTTCCATGTTTTAATTTATAGGTAGATTACGCATGAACTATGTCGTTAGTAGTAATTGGTCTTGTACCGTGTATTATAACTGATTGGTGTTTTTCTATCCAGTACAAACGTAATTTTTAATACTCATAAAAATTCATTTACATTCACCTACTCGAAAGTAAATTATTTATTTAATAGGCAATATCTTATTATGGCTTAGGTATACTTATTATTATATTTAACAGTGAAATATAGGTATTAGCTCTTAATAATGTTATTGAAGGAATAATTTCGTTTTCAAATGACATACCAGATACTTAAAAAATTATTAATATATTCCATGTATATTTAGAAATATCATAAATTTTATGAAATTAAATATTTATGCTTCATTAGTTACAAAAAGTTCAAAAGACAAGTACAACTAATTTATTTTGGAATAATGACAGTTACATGTATAATATTCAAAATGTGTTCATGGGCCGGCCAGTATTTCAAAATAGATTCAAACAAATTCAGTTATAAAATATTTTTATTCTGACTATAAATATCATAAATATCATTAAAACACGTAAAATGTTACCTATTTTCATTTCGGTGTTTTTACGCAGCTTTTAAAAGCTCAGAACAACTATATATAGACAGCAGTTTTACGTCATCTAACTATGGGAATGGAATTATCCAGATTTTACACAATATTTTCTAGTCCATTTGCTTAACAGTTTCGTGTCTTAACACTCCAATTATTTACAAATGTCTGAAGTAAATATCTATTTTTTTCTGCATGATGTGTTTTGTCTTCAAAGCAGACCCTCTATGTTTTAACGAAGGTTAATTTAGTCGCTAGACTTTAGACATTAAAGCCCAATGTGTCAAATCATTTCACAGTCTAACTGAACTACGATCGCCGAATACCTAAACATTCTCTTTGATCTATGTTTAGAATGTGATATCTTGCAATTGCACCAAACTTTCAAGAAAGTTCCGCATGCGCGAGTTTAAAGTCGATACCGCATCGAGAGGAAAATTGCACCCAACTCCAGATATCTGGCGGACCCTTAAGGTTTATTTTTGTTTCAAACCATAACCTAGTTTCAGCTAGAAATTTCGTTTGCTAGAGAGGTTCATATTTGTTCTTGGCAAATCGTCTGATATTAGTCCTTTTTCCCTCCACGTCCGCAATTTATAAATGCATATCGCGAGCATTTTCTGTTTCGCTTCAAACGTTCTTATTTACTAAAATACATGTAGGCTAGGAACGCCTAAGAGTACGCACTTAATATTTAAAAACAAATAATATCCACGTTTATTTATTTATACGTCTACTTAACACCACAATGAAAAATTAAAGCAACTAAGATTTTGACCAGAAAAAATTAGATTTAAAAGTTGAAATATGCATCGGTATTATTAGGATCACACGTACTCAAGAGTACGCATCTGTGGCTTTAAGAGTACAAAGTACAAAGATAAAAATTTGTCTCGACTAAATTTCGAGCAATTTTTGTGAGTTAAGTTCTTTCTTTTTGTTATTGTTGTTGAAAGCCACTAATTAAATTTCTCATTTTCGTCTTTGTTTACTTAATTGTTTTTCATAAATCATAGGTAATTTAATTTTTTACTGGCAAATGGTGTGTGAAACGAAAAAAAGGAAGAAGCCTTTTTCTGTTGTAAATTGAACAAGCATTCTAGTAATAGTTTTTGTTTCTAAAAATAACAATGACGTAACATTTTTTTCATTAAAATTTTTCGAAGATCTGTCCGTACGCACGCCACTGGTGGAAGAATAATAATATTTTTTACGTGAAAATATGTATCTAGATTGCCTATTCAAAGGTTCCAAATTTCATTTATATATCCAAAGTAATTTTAAAAATATTAATAAATTTGATACTTTTCATAAAAAGTTTGACACCCTGTATCTTTGTAACGAAGCATTTTTCGAATATAGTTTATAATACAAATTGATATTATTTTGTGGTTCTCTGTCTGTCTCTAAAGTTTCTGCTTTCGAAAGTGGACCACCCTGTATACTTACCTCTGTAACTAATATTATTTCACATATATGACTGGATATCAATGTGTACAAAATTGAACAATACTTATGTACATATTAAGAAAAATATATATACCAATCAGTTCAAATATTTACATATTATTTAACCTGAATAGTGCAACAGAAGCCAATTTAAATATGTATATTATGTTTGTAACCATTTGGAGTGTATATTGACAGATAAAGTTGAAAAGAGGAAAAAGTTTTTACTCTTAATGTCATGGAAAAAAGTCTCTGTTTATTAAAATGCACAAAAGTACAGGATTAGGCTAGTCAATATAATATGCAGGATATCTAATACTACCAAACTATCAGAAATACAGTAGATTATATTATTAGAATTTAAAATACCTTATGCGAGTCACATTTTTATTTCTAAATAGTTAAGAAAGCCTTGTCAGTGCAGAAATAACTTCTTCCATCCTTCTCTGTAAAAGTGTATTGTTCGTTCATCATTTAAAAATATATTGTAGCTATTTCATTCGCATTAGAGAATATGTTGCATATTTCCTTGAAAATACCTATTGCATAATTATTCTTGAAACATTAGTATATATTCCTTGGTTTTTATGAATATATGTAGATATATGTATATATGTGTGAAAATAAATATTTTTAGCTCAAATTTTAGTTACAGTAAATTTATAATTAACTACAACTAATGTTAATAACTATTGTAAGTAATTACTATTTTTACTGTCATAATGATAAATATGTTGTTTGAAATTAATGTTGTATGGTAAGACACATGTAATTGCGTAATTTTGATGCAAACATCTAAACAAGTATCGTTTCAGTTTCTATGATATTTATGAATTGTATAATATTTAAATTGGCACAAGCTACAAGTGCACACGTAACAAAATATAATATTATACTTACTCTTTTACGAATATCTCACAAAAAATCCTTTTTAATGAACCGTATACGTTTGTTTATTACAGGTTAACAATACAACCTATTAAGTTGGAGGTTAGGTTGATATGCATCTGCGCATGTGCAATAGAAATCACATAAAGACTTCTGTAAAATTTCATTAATTTAGTAATATTATATTATGCAACGATCATGTATTAATAACCATTACATGAGAGTTGCATACGCTATTTTTTCTACACCCGATAAATAATCAAAAACCATAAATTTTATATTTTTATTGAACACAATAGGTAACAGTAATTATTCGTATGAATTGCATTTTCTGCTTTCTCCGATATGTGTGGAGGAGTCGATGGTAATTCTTCTATATCGCTGATGTCAGACATTTTGATAAATTATCGAAGTTTAGTTAGGCATCTACGAATACGTACTGATTTTGACATCTAAAATAATTACATAGGAACCTAGGATAAACGTCAAATGCACAGCATGCTTGATTGAAAAATTATGGGCTTCTATTGATTAAAAATCTGTATCGTAATGAAAAATCTGTATCGTAATGGGTATGTATCATTATGAAACGGATTATGGGCATATAAGTGCATTGCTATAATACGGGTGTAGAAAAAAGTATATGTATAGTTCCATTGTAGTACATTAGATTGCCACACTATTTCTGAATTTTCCTAATTATATTACCTATGTAAAAACACATACACTTGATTACTCCTTAATATACAATGAAAATTAAAATTTTCCAGTAAATGTTATGTAAAAAGAGCATAATAAAACCCTAGAAATTTCCACTCATTGTTATCAGTGTAATATGAAAAGTAATAAAAATTACTTGACGTAATAAATCTTTAGTAAATTTTAATTGTCTTTCATTCTTTCTTTTATATTTTCCCATTAATTAACTAAAAATTCAAAAATGAAAATATAGATCACACTCAGTTACGAAAGAGTACACAGGATGCCCAAAAAGTTCACATATATATTCTTCGGGTGCCCACTCTTGTGGAACTTAATCGCAAAATAAATAGCACGTCGTAGCAGGTCCATGTTGCCGCCGTTGTATCACAAAAAAGTTATTAGAAGAAATTCTTAAAAATATTATTTTGACACCTTGTAACCCCGTTAAGTTTGAGTTTTCGAAAAAAAAGTTATAGGGCTTTGTGGCATTAATTTTTCATGTAGAATCACGAATTATGTTTGAGCTCATCATGGCCTTATACGAATGTCGCTGGTTTAAGAAATACAGGCTGTTTAAGGATTAAATTTTATTCTGAAATTTTTCAATAATTGAAAGTTTTGATAGCATGACTGCAAATTGGTAGTGTTGGGTTTTTTGGTGTGAGAATTATGAATTTGAAGATTATTTTGACGTTACTCCTAGAGGGCGCTAGTTTCACCATATTATTTAAGTAAATCAAAACATATTTTCAATTCTACATAAAAAATATATTCTTGTTTAGGTCGCCGATCGATTTCTGAGTTATTTGCATTTAAAAGTTTCAATGTATTTCGCGGTGAGATAAATTTCAGAATACAATTTAAACCTTGAGCACATTGTATTTCTTAAACCAGCGACATTCGTATATGGCATGATGAGTTCAAACAAAATAGTTTAGTATCTTGAGCTTAGTGTTGACCCATTCATTCTGACTCACCTTTTATAAATTAACTAGCTATTAATCATTTCACACATCTTTTCATTTACCAAGATAACTGATGAGAAAGTTTAATATAAACATCTTGTATATAATTAAAAATGAAGAAATATATATTTTGATTAACAGAAGATACGTTTAAAGAAGAGGTTTTACATCGTTATCAAACCTGTTAATATACATTTTTTTCTAATAGAGACGATGTCAAGTTGCAATGTACTTACCCGTATAGTGATTGTATATAATTACAGTAGATTAGTGATTACACTGATACACTGGGATGCAAATATCAACTAGTTTACTAAATAGTAATTATCTGGCTCTAATTATTCTGGTTATACTTAATAATAAAGATTTAAACTTTGCTTAGAGAATGTTGTAAAACATTGATAATTTAATCATTAATATTCCAAAGAAATACAATAATTAAGAATTTCTTATTTCCGACGTCATGGAAACAATTTCTTAGAAAGGTTAAAGATTGCTGCTTTCCGATTAATGTAACAATAGCACATAAAATACTCAACGGCAAAAGCAACGTTAGAAAATGTATAATTTAAAAGTAAGAATATATAATTGAAAAATAAAAATATTTATAATTTCGAATAAATCATTGCAATATAATAACCAAAAGCCAAATTGATTAATCCCGAGTTAATTACTTATCATTTATACTGACAAAACATGAGTGTATTGAAGTTTTGTTACGATAAAACCATATTATGTAGTTTTGTAGTGACTAAATTTGCTAGAAAATGTACAGTAGCGGCTCGTGACTTTTTGTGACTGGTGGAGCAAGAAGGCTGGGACTGTTCCAAATAAGAACTACCGAATTATAGTTATTTATGTAACAAGTGCAAAAAGTAAGTGTTTACCGCACGTGACGTGAAATTGACAACACGTCGAGTGCAATAAACACTTTTTGTACGAGTTGCATACAATATTTTTTACTTTGTTATGCGAATAAATTCATTTAAGTAAAAATGTTTTAACTAGGTCTATGAAGATTTTCCTTTACAAAGTACCTACCTAATTATTTTTTTATTTCTATTTTACGCCCTTCATCCAACGCTGTTGTAATATTTCATTTACTTGTATTTATCAATGTTAACTTGCAACAATATACTGAGTAATTTTATTATGAAATGTTAATAAATCTCGCGACAACATTTTACCTAAATATCCATTTCTGCCAATATTGAGGAGAAAGCGCGCTTATTTATTAAATTTTTAGCAATATCGTTAGCATATTCTTCACGTTTTCCTTAACTTGAAGCCCTCCCTGAGCATTGCAATTTCACATAGCACAGTTACAGTACACACATCTGAAACTTAACGAAAACGAATCAGAAGCAACAATAAAATTTCAATTACAGTGCGCTGACATTTTAAATATAATATGTATATTAATAGCGAAGAAGGAATCACGAAACGACCACGAATATGGTGAACAATATTAGACTGTCTCTGTTACACTTTCATGCCTAATGCCTCAGACGCGTCCTTATTTATCGTATGGTATTGAAGATGACCTATACACATTATTCGGTAACGGAAAATTTTTGATGGCGTTTCTGGATAGTAGGTACATTTCAAATACTTTTTGAGGAACCAATACTTAATATTTTTATCTTTACAAGTTATTAAATATATCAGCACTTTTTGAAATGTTGTAATTTGTTTTCAAATCATTTAAATTATTAGATATCGTTTTTAAATACTTCTTTTTTTAAATAAACCCAAATAAAGAAATCTGGCGATCTAGGTGGTTATCCAGAAAACCTCGTCTTGCAATACATTGGTAAATAAATAATCGCGAACTAAACTAATGCCCTTAACATAAGAGTTTATTTATTTCTTCTTATTATTGCAGATCGACGAAACGTTTGTATTTTTCGAACTTGTATTATACCATTATGAAGAAAAATTTTGTTTGGAAAAATAAAAGCGATTTCATTAGCTTAAATTTTTTGTGGTTATTAGTACCTATTTCAGTTTTTTTTTTTACATTCAAGATAATAGTTTCAATAGTGAACATAGCAATATTCGCAAAATTATAATAAAACACTAAAAGTTTTATAAAAGTGTTTTCTTGCTATATCTATACCAATATTAAATAGTTCGAGATAAATGAAAAAATATACTAGTAATACTTTATCTAAGTAAAGATACTTTTTAGTAAAAGTGTTATTAGAAGTTATGTTGTATGCAAAAATAATGCTACTAATTCTGATTATAGTTGCATTATTTTGAGTATTGAATATTTCGCAGTGAGTATTGTGTATTTAGATATATTATTTTGCACTATTAAAAACTTTTTTCTCAGCCCTAATTCTTACAAATGTATACAAATTCATATACCTACTTACTTACTGTAATAAAATGTATGTATTTGATTAACCACTCTGTGCACTGAATTGTCAGTCTTCAAAAAAAATCAATTTTTTAAAATGTGATTCGAATTTAGGTAGTAAATACATTAATTTGTTTGTTATTTTTTTCAATTTTCGAAGTTACTGCAAACCTGCATTTTTAAAAATCATCAAATAAGCTAATGCTGCATACGTATTTCTTAATAATTTAGGTGACCTTCAAAATTATCAAATAATTGGAAAATGTGCTCCATTGGAAAACATGAAATTCAAACTAAAATTGTTAACACTGTATTTTGCTTACGTAGAAAAAGTTCCTGCTCTATTCTGAAACTTTATTATCAATATTAAGTGTATCTATATAATCATTTAAATTTCATGTTGAAACTTTGCAAAGTATTATATTAATAGTTATTTATGCAACAAGTACAAAAAGTACACGTCGAGTGCAATAAGCACTTTTTGTACGAGTTGCATACAATATTTTTTCTACGTTCATGCAAAAACTAAAAAAATGTTTTATTTAGATAACACTAAGTGTAGGAAAATATGACTATTTGAACGTTTATGTTTGTCATGATGACAAAACGCTGTAGTAGTATGACAGATGAATGCAATAAAGTATTTTTTCCACTAAATATAGTTCAATAAAATTTTGTGTTTTTTTTGCATAAACGTAGAAAATAGTTATTTATGCAACAAGTACAAAAAGTAGGACCAGGGCAACACGTCGAGTGCAATAAACACTTTTTGTACGAGTTGCATACAATATTTTTTCTACGTTCATGCAAAAACCAAAAAATGTTTTATTTAGGTGACACTAAGTCTAGGAAAATATGACGTTGATTTGAACGTTTATGTTTGTTATGATGACAAAACGATATAGTAGAATGACAGATGATTGCAATAAACATTTTTTCCACTAAATATAGTTCAATAAAGTTTTGTTTTTTTGCATGATCGTAGAAAAAAATAATATAATACATTACAAATAATATATAATCTATATTATATGTAGAATTTCAAGTTTATCAGGAAAACAGTGCGACATTTTATTTTTCGTATTGCTGAGATTCGATGCCTTTTGCAAAAGTATCAGACAAGTTCAACATTTTCTATTAAAATTTTATGTCCTTATTTGGTGCTGCGGCTTTATGTAAATCCTGTGGGAATCCTGAATATACGAAAATATACTCAGCTAGAAATCCAATCAAATTTATCCTAAATTCAATTTCATTTCCAATCTCACAAACGGTGTGCACAAAACTTTTGTAGTTCTATGGAAAATGGTAAAATAAAAGTCTCTAACATAACGTAAATTTAGAAATTTGTGTACGGAGTTACTTATTTGAATTCAAGTTTAATGAATGTGTTTAAGTATATACATATTTGATATGTGTGTCAATGGAAAAAGAAAAAAATATAAAAATTTTCATATAACGTTCTCTTTCTGTTTTTGACTTTTCAGTCTAGAAACAAAACAGACGATGAAGAACAAAATTTTAGGAAATTTCCTTAATAACTAAAAATACTATTGTTTTTCTTAAAAAACATTCTATACATTTGTCATTTTCTAAAATTCTCTCATTCTACTGAGACAACGATTAGTTTTTCCTGATGCAGATATAGTTTAGATCTCAAAAGTTTGAATAAAAAGCTCCAGAGTCCTCAGTTGTTTTTGGACTATTTACCCAATTTTAGCTTATTTGTGAATGGTTTTATTAACACTGTACAATCTAATATAGTCAAGATTGTCATAAAATCAGTGTGTAAATACGTATTTATTGTCTTCAGCCAATTAACGAAAAAAAAAAAATTATAAGAAATATATCGGAAAGTTAATAAGGCCACCATAAAAAACATTTTTACTGATTTAATAAGGTATCTTATCACCTCTGAAGGCAAAAATAATTTAACAAAACAATTATTGCCTGATTTACTTGGAGTAATGATTTACTTATATGCACATATATACAAATAAACTCGCATATAAATATAACAATATACATAACTTACACCAGATTGTCATTTAGAAAATCATGAACACTAAAAACATTTGTGAAGCAACAGTTCTTTAATTGATTTTTTAAATGTTACCAAATATTTGGATGTATAGAAAGTTGGTAGTTTATTATAAAGTGTAATGCCCTGATACATAGCAAACATTTCAAATTTGGCGGTTTTATGTTTGAGAACACTTAATAAATTGCCACTTCGTGTGGAATATCCATGATAGTACGAGTTTTTACTAAAATAGTTTAGTTTATATTACATATAATAACACTCTACAAATGTAGATACAGGGGAATGTTAATATTTTGTTAGAAATGAAAATATCCCTGCATGTTTTCCGACTAACTAATACCAAAGACTTTCCGCGTCGTTTTTGAGCCACGAATATCCGATAACTATTGACTGAGTTGCCCCATAAAATAACATTATAAGAAAGATGACAATATACCAAGCTGTAGTACACATTCAGCAATCCACACAGCGACATCGTATTCTTAATACAAGAAATTGCATAGAACGATCTATTAAGTGTCCTACTAATTACATCGACATGTTCAGACCACCGCAACTGACAATCAAGGTACACACCCAAAAACTTAATGCTATCAGAAGACTGTAATATAAAGTTATTGAGACGCAGATTCAGTTTGGCATCAGGCACGTTGTGCGAACGGAAATAGTTACAGTACTCTAGTTTTATTAATATTAACAATGAGATCGTTAGATTCGCACCAGGTTACAAAATATGCAATAAAATTTTCGCAACTTGTAGTGGGCTCTTCAGGAGACCGAGCTGAGACCACTAAAGAAGTATCATCAGCAAATAGCGTCAGTTTAGACGAGTCAAAATCCTTTACCATGTCGTTGACATATAACAGGAATATTAATGGCCCCAGCACGGATCCCTAAGGCACTCCCAAGTCAATATTTCTCATTTCCGAAACACATTCATTTATTTTAACAGACATTGACCTATCCGTGAGATAGTGGACAAACCAATCCAAGAATATCCCTCTAAAACCCATATTATACAACTTACTTTCAAGAAATGAAACATTTAGGCAATCAAATGCTCGCGTCAAATCAAAGAAAACTCCGGCAACATGCATGCCTTCATCCTGTAATTTATAAATTTGCTCGGTAAAACTACAAGCAGCAGATCTAGACATTATAAAGAGTGTTTTACAATACCTTTATTAATATATGTTATCCATTAAATTGAATTTATTAAATTTATCTTTTGGGTAGTCTAAATTATTAACATGTAATAAAGTCGGAAAAATATTGTTGGTGTGTCCAATAGTTAAATATAAAGGAAACTTAATTGCCAGTAGATATGAAACAAAAAAAACAAAAAAGAGGAAAAAAATTTAACAGCCTACACGCGCAAACGTAATAAATAAATTGACACACTAAAACTAGAAGTATAAGAGTCGTATAAATAATCTTAAATGAATTGATGGATGTTGCAGCATTAAATGAGGAAGATAGTCCCAGGTAAAATACTCAATTACAAGTATACAAGAAGTTGTAGCAAACTGGTTCTATAACGTTTTCTTCTTAATATAAGAAACTGATTTCGAAGCCGTTCGTCTTCGTTGAATAAAAAGGTGAGACAAGCCAAGATGCTCCCGGATTCTTCTTAAATTTCAGTGTGGCTGACAAATTGCATCAAATCGTTAGTCCAGTTTGGGACGAACAAAGGTCTAGTGTATGGGATTGTAGGAGACTGAAGAAGTAGTAGTTTCAATAGGTTTTTTTAAAGTAACAAGTTGAGTTAGCTTTTTAACATTGTTAACTTCCTAAATTGTTAATAATTATTATCAAAAGATCGTGTTGTTGATGGACTGGATAGTTGAACTAAATGAAACATCATCAATATTATTGAAGATGCACAGTGCACTTTGATTTGTTCAGAGAAAGCAGCCAATCTGAACACCATTTATTTATGCCAGTTAAGTCCTATGGAAGCAATTGGTAATAAATTGTCGAAGGCATTCTAGAGGTAAGGCTGATAAACCGTTCAGATGATGTCAAGTAATGAACCTAAAGTATGCAGACCCTTGAGACACACTAAATGTAACATCAAGGAAATGACCATAGTCAGGAAAAACTCTCAATGAGAATTGTCTGTTAGATAGGAATATAAAGTTAAAAGACATTCTCTCTAATTTCAAAATGTTCAAGTTACTTATTTTAGTTTTATTATATTGTATCTCTCCCGGTCCATTATAGGAGTCTATAAGAATCAAAAATCAGAATTTTTAGCGTATCAGAAAATTGTTCAGTCATAAAATAAATTATTTAGACGGTGTTCCTTTTGTGTAAAATTATAGATAGAACACTTTTTATGGCAGATATAGTTTTATTAAATAATTTTAACCATTTGCGCAAGAGCATTGGTTCTATAGAAATCTTGACAATATTATGACATATCTGTACAGGACGAGTCATCGCTGTGGCAAAGTTGATTTGATTTATCGCTAATATATATTTGCGGCAAAAAAATTTAAAATAGGTTTGGGTAAGACATGAATGGACATGAACACCATGGATATCTCTATTTTACATGAAATTAGGTATGCAACTTTTTTGTAACGGTAGGTGCCAAAAATTAGCTGTTTCCGAGATATTAATATTTTAATATAAAAAATTGCTTTTTAGCCGTTACACTATTCAGAAAATAGATACAAAAATTTGATTTTTTTTCAAACTTTAACACCCTGTATCTGTAAAACAAAGCCGTTGCGGACCTATTTTTATATAAACTTTTTGTCTTAGAATCAATCATAGATTAACCCCTTAAAGCTTGTGCACATACTTAATTAACACTCTGCATTTAAAATGAAGTTGTCTATATTACCTGGCAAGCCAACTTCAGGGACCCTCAAAAACAAGTGATTGATATTTTGTTGTTAATTTGTGCCACCAGTTTCCGTTTTGTAGCTTGTGATGCCGTTTTCGACAAAAATGGTGGCTGCTAGCCGTAACTACTAACAAAGCGATTTTTGGTCTTCGAGTACCTTCAGAAGGTGTATCATTTTTTCAAAAATTAAAAAATTGGCCTTTCACCTGATACAGTCAGTTAAATATTTGTTGCTGCCTTATACGTTTGTCTAAAAATTAGAAATTAAATACGGCCGCCAAAAAAAGAAAGAACTAAATTGAAAATTGAATTTCTTGCATTCAGTTTAGCTGGACAGTTTCCTAAATCATTTTAACAATGCAGAAAATAGCAAATATTATGAAATTTAAATAATGACTATTTGATTTTTCATTGACAAGCGGAGGGCAGCCACAAATATTTAACTGACTGTATGAGATGAATGGCCAAATTTTGTTTATTAAAAAAAACTACCCTCTGAAGATACTCGTTGAGCAACAAAATATGGTGCAATCGGTTTGCTATCATTCTTAGTTACCGAGCAACTAAATGGAAGCGTTAGCAGCCACCATTTTTCTTGAAAGCGGCACAAGCTACAGAATTAAAATTGGTGATACAAATTATATCAACTATACAATAACTATATTATAACTATTATTATATACTATATTATATTATTATATATTACTATATATTATATATACTATATTATATTATTATATATTATTAATAACTATATTATATAACAAAATATCCATAATTTATTTTTGACGGCCATTGATGTTGGCGTGTCAAGGTAATAGACGTGAAGTTTAATTCAATACAACAATAAACTAACGTAATATATAGGGACTTTCTACGTAACCAACATTTGCTCTCTATCTCTATCTGTCTATTTCCACTATCGCAACATTCAGTTATAAAGCTGTGATCTTTACCATTAGCGAAAAGGTAGAGCGTAATGTAAATATCCTTGACGGTATACGATACCTATGTAAGATTGATATATTATTTGTGGTACAATAAACAGCAAAAATTATTGAATTTTAATAAACAGTTTTTTTGTTTACCTACTAGTGGAATTAAATATTTACGGAGGTATATAAAGAATTTTCAGACGTAAAATGAGAGGTACTTAAAAGTCATACATATTTTTGAAATCATTTAATACTGAAAACAATAGATATTTTACATACATATAGGTATAGCCGTATTTGTAATGAGAATCAAGAAAGACGCAACAAAGACTAATTATATTAATAATTTCATAAAATCAGTTGTATAAAACAAACAAAAATCTTATACTCAAATTACCGAAAATAAAATTTTAATCAAATATATTCCTAAATTATGTTTAGCAAGTTCTGGCTTTATCATTCAAATTTCTTGCTCACTTTTACGATTTCTGTCTAGAGATATATAACTCACGTAGAGAAAATAGATTAGATTAATCCATTTGGCTGAAACTTTATTGATAAAACTACTTAACAGTAGGGTATTTGTTTCATCGATCGAAATAAATTTTGCAATGTAAGTAGAAAATTTAAGTACTGAGTCAGGAAACTTTATATCTTACTTTCTTGTAAGAAACGAGTTTATTTAATTAAATTCTCTGCTACATACGTTTATTTTATTTGTTATTTTCTTATTTACTCTTGACAGCTGAAAGGTAAAACATGCGCGAATAATTCCAATGATAACTTAATTTTCTTTAAATTTTATTCATTACTATTATTTAGAAATATATGATATTAAATTAATAAGATAAAGATTGAAATGTTGAATATGAAAATACAAATAAATTGGGACAGGTGCATAAAGTACCATTAAATATTAGGTAGCCTGAAGAATAGGGACATAAATAAAACAGCTTCTGCAATTTGAGAATAGCAATAAAATATTGAAAGTTATAGTAAAATAAACCAATTCCTGCACAACAAAAACTCTAAAAAAATATGTACAGTTCGTTTTACGTTTTTGTAGTCTTAAACTCGATACCTAACATAAATTTATGATTTTTAAAACAAACAACGTATATGATGTGATGTGATTTGAATATACTGTTTTTTTTTAGGATTACAATGGTGTTTGGTTTGATGGGTTTACTTGTAATGGCAAAGAGTACTTCAGAGAGACAATTTAAATAGATTAATAATTGATATACTTACTCTATTTTAAACTAAAAGGATTGATTCAAATTTCTCGCGCTTAAACAGTAGCTTATTATTAGTTAGTTTGTCGTTAAGTTTGCATAACCCCACATAAATTGATGTTCATTGCCAATGTCAACACTGTCAATTACATACTAAGATTAGCGTTGCCATTTCATTGATTCATTTTGTGTTTATTCTTCCTCCTTGTTCATCCAAAAGCAAATAAAATAGTTCTTTTCATAACTCAGTAACGAATTATGTTTTTTTGTGCATTTTTTCTGATTTCTTTTTCAAATTTACAACCAAAATAACCTAGTTACTTTTCCCTGTGTGTATATGACTTCTTTATTTACTCGTCTTACTTTATTGAAATACAATTAAACTTTAAACTGATATGTAGATTATAAAATGACAAGTCAAATAATTTGTAAAATCAAAAATAACTTCTAAAATGTTAATCGAGGCGAGTAAGAAGAAGAAATTTTAAGGATTATAGCTCCGTTATTGGAATTTTTACAAGTATACATAGGGTGTTTCAAACTTGAGAAACGCAAATTGAAAAAAAAAATGACATGGTCTCAAATAGGACTAAATAGGAAGCATTTTACAGCAAAATATTCTTTTCCAGAATTCTTGATATAGAGGTTTATTAATCACGTCCTCAACAATTGTTCTTTCTCGAAATTCTTCGTCAGCAAACAAATTTTAAATTTTCTCTTAACTTTAATTAAGAGTAATTTTGCTATATTCTTCCGTTTAGAACTCTCACAAAATTATTCTTCTAAAATTAACACGGAAAATCGCATAAGATGTAAGTCGAACATATACCTACTATACAGGGTGAACCATAAGTTATGGTAGATATACACAGCAAGAGTGGATCTCCTTTATAAAAATAATGTATTTTGGACCAAATTTGCATTATACCAAATGTTAATACTAACTGACAAGCAATGGATGTCAATGTTCAAATTATTTTTTTTTTACAGACATACATAACAGATTATCAGTAATTGGTAGAGGGCGCCACCTGCGCCATTATGTATGACTTTAAAGTATGATAGCTTTTTTGTGCCGCCATGTATATTAATTTTAAATAGGTACTCTTATTCTCTCATATATATATATATATATATTGTAAAAATACTTTCTTTCTGAATGTTGGTGCGAGCAACAGTTGATATTTGCCTTCAAAATTTGCAACTTACAAACAGTTGCAGTTTGAAGCTTTAAGGCTTTAAAACAATAATAGTAAGACAGCTTTCAAAATAGCTTATGTCGAAAAATGTCAGTCTATCAGTCTTACGTGCATTGTTAAACTTTCTAATGCAAAATGACAAGACATACTTCAATTTCGAGCATAAAGATATAAAATGTATGAACGCGAGAAAATGTTAATGGTCGCGGAGCTTTGATAGCCAGATTTCAAATTATTTAAAAACATTTACTCTAAAGCAGAATAATTGCTACAGCCCGAGAAGGAGAAATTTTGGTTCATGTAGCCGGACATTCGGAAATAAGTTCCAGGTGCACATTTGGCAGCGGTCAGATGAGAGAGAGAGAGAGACAAGCCTGCAGTTACAGCTTCAGCACGCTATTGACAGTGAGAGAGAAGCCAGGAACCTAGTCAGTGGGATCAAACATTACAAAGGATACTGCTAGGCGATGTGTAACTGGTAATGAATAAATTGCGGCTATGGGTACTAGAGTAAGTAAATCATCTGTAGTAAGAATTTTTAAATCGCGAAAAGATGGTTATTTGCTATGAATTGCCGTGATCATTAAACGGTGATTTGTATTTAAACTTTCTATAAACTCAACTTATTGATCTTTTAGATGACTTGTCATTGAATTTAAGAAGTAATATGTATTTTATGTAAGATGGTGCTCCAGTACATTTCTCGTTCCTGTAAGAAATTATTTAAATATTCATTTTCCTGATCCATTGTGGAAGTGAGATGCCGTGGACTGCACAATGTCCCGATTTCAACCCGATGAATTTTTGTGTATGGGGTAATATGGAATCACTTGTTTACAAAGACTATTATTATTGTACAATTAAGGTAAATTCTATTAAATACATTTATTCTGCTTAAACTTTTCATAATACAATTAATTTTAATTAATTCCTGTTCATTATGAATAACATTATAAAATATGAAATATTTATCTATATCTATTTTTTTTGTGCTAAAAAAATATCACGGACTACCCATCTTGTTTGTACACTTTTAAATTATTTGATCCGAAGGTAAGTATAGTTTGCAAACTAAAAGACGAAATATTGCAAAATATGTTATTTATCAGTACGTACAATAATTTGATAGCTTCTACAAAATCTCGAAATTTATCTTGTTAAAACTTTACATATTTTAATTATAAATTCGGTGGACTTACAAAACAATATCGTTATAGAATAGGATATCTATATTTATTGGCCTCATAATAAGCAGGTACAGTATTATAGTGACAATGAAATTAAAAAGAAATACAAGAAACAACAGAAAATATACATAATATATTAAACAATTAAATAATATATAAAACATATTCACAATGAATTGTAAGAGCATCCGTATTATATTCTCAAATACAATAATTATAATATTCGTGCATAATCCTCTTAATGTTGATTTTAAATTGTGCATTGCTTAGCATCTTTATATGAGCAAGAAGCTAATTATAAAGATTTAGATTCAGTAAGTTACGTTGCAATTTTTGCAATATAAATTTAGTTTTGAATATTAGCGTGTCTTGTTGAATAATTGTAAAAGTCAAAACAAGAAAATATGAAATTATTAATAATCCCATTGTTTTCTAAGATACACACTTGAAATTTTGCACGTACTTTTATCTTATTGCGGCATACTTATCATGTAATTTTGGTGAAAAAAATAACTGATAAAGTAACTGACTGCAGTACCCTTTATCCCTTCCAATTATTTATAAGTACGCCTATGCAGCTTTTTCTTGAGATATCAAACGTAGAATTTTCTTCTAATCATTTTACCTCTTTCGTAATTTTTTGTTCAAATGCTTTGTTTTGGAGAAAAACGGCAATTTGTAGTGCCCATAAATCTATCATTCACTTTTCAAGTAAAACTGAAATTTTGTGTGATATACATGTTATTGCAATACCTTGGCAACTTAGCAAATCGTAATACTTACTGAATGAATATTTGCTAATTAAAACAAAAAGAGAATATCTTTAAAAAGATAAGGTTTTCGCTACTTAAAAGGGCACATACATGTGTTAATGAGGAGCGTGGGCAAGTAGAACGTTTGTTAAATTAGTAGCAATTAATTATTTTATTTAATGTTATTTAGATAAAAAGTTATTATGTTGATCGTTCATTATTACTATTACTAAACAAGACCATTATTTTTTGGTTACTCATCTTATAAAATTTAAAATTATCCATTCTGTTTTAATTAGTAATTATTCATTCAGTAAGTCTTACGATTGGCTAAGTTGCCAAGGTGTTGTAATAATAAGTATATCCACAAAATTTCAGTTTTACTTGAAAAGTGAATGATAGATTTATGGGCACTACAAATTACCGCTTTTCTTCAAAACGGAGCATTTAAACAAAACATTACAAAAGACGTAAAATGATCAGAAGAAAATTCTACGTTTGATATTTCAAGAAAAAGCTGCATAGGCACACTTAGAAATAATTGGAGGTGATAAAGGGCACTGCATCCCTCAGTTACCTCCATTCACCCTTCGATTTTTTTCACCAAAATTACATGAAAAGTATGCCGGAATAAGATAAAAGTACGTGCAAAATTTCAAGTGTGCATGTTACAAAACAATGGGATTATTAACAAAAATAGTTTTTTAAAATGTAACTTTAACACCCTGTATATTGAAACAGGGGCGCCTAAATAAAAAATGGCTTAAGAAAAGTCGCATTATTTTTGTCCAAAGAATATGTGGTTAATGGTATGACCTTCTATGTTGGGACACCCTGTATAAATACCCAATCATTATATTGCTGTAATTTTAATTTCATGTTCAGTAATGCCTCCATTCGATATATGGATACAAAGTATGTATTTTAAAATCTGACATTTTTTCTTCTATGTTTTTTTTTTTGAAGTATTATTCCATAAATGCGGTATTAAAAATAAAAAGAATGGTTACTCTTAATATAGCACACTTTTTCAAGTTGCCACAGCAAGACGTAGGTACTTCTATTTTGTATAAGAGACAGTAGGTACGTAGTGGATTGGCTGTTGCTCAAATTTGACGACCCTGCAAATATGGTTTTTGCAATGAAGTATCTACTATACTTATTATAAAACCGTTACCTATCTGTCCTTATTAATCAATATCGGCTTCGTGCACTTTAATAATAAGTGCGCACTAACAAGAGTATTAGATCACTAAATAATTATATTTATTAAGCAATGTAAGCTATTACTATTCATGCCATCTTTTTAATCTTTTATTTATGAGCTGCATGTGTCTTGCAGATGACCAATAAAAACGCAATTAACCATATGTGAGTAATATGCAACTTGGTACATTTAAATGGACTTTTTCAGTTGCATCTTTCGCTAACTTTTGTTAGATCAATGAAGCAGAAAATATGGATGCAATTGATCAACATTACTTGTGTTCTTTGTTTAAAATTTTGATACGTTATACTTACCTATATATGTAGTTTATATACTTACAATTGTTTAACGAAATTGTTGGATAGTTTTAGACCAATAGTCTTTATCAATCAGAAGTCTGTCACTAATTTTCAAAGCAATAAAGGATGATAAAATGTAAACGAATTAAAGGCAAAAATGTACTAAAATGGGGTCATTTGGTATAATCAAACTTTATCTAAATTTGTTAATATTATTAAAGATCTAATCAATTTAAGTATATGTTGAAACAATGAGACTAATTGGCTCAAAAAAGCAGTTCAAAAATGATTTAAAAATACACTTCCGCACGGCACCGGATACTGGTCCACTGTAAAACCTGATAAGTCGTATAATCGGCCACTGGACAAAAAGTTGAAAGAAATTACCAAGAAATAAATTAATTTAACAACACATATTTTTACACAGTAAATTCAATTTTTGCTGCTATTGTTATTAATTATTAATATCTAGAATTAATTTGTAGTTTCAATTAGTAAGACAAACAGTTTGACAGACCTCACGTTACAACACATTTTGGGCCCGTCTTATCCAGTTTCTACAAACTAACACAAATGTTTCTGCTTCTTGTCCACTTTGAACTTGTTAGTTATTTGCAGCAGCTATGGTACGTTTGCGTAAATCATCAATAGTGTCCATAGTGCGCAATATACTTCATTTTGAAATATCCAAATGAAGTCTGGAGATCGTGGAGGTCAGGGTACCGGTCCTCCTCGTCCAATCCCTTGACATTAATGTTTGGACACGCTGTACAGGGTACGGATATACTTGAGCCTCGTGTATGATACGCCACATTGCTGAAATACACCGTGGATCCCTGGACCTCCATCTCCTCCACGATTTGGTTGCAAATTTCACGTATTTCGCTAGCGTTTGCACTACACTTGCACTCACTGCACGCCGTTGTAAAAGTAACCGCATATGGAACATGTTTACCGGGAAATCGTCCTGTTACAGCATTTTCACTTCACCATAAATTAAAACGATATCCATTAACTGCTAGATGCTATAAACGTAAGCCATTTTTGATATTTGAAAAAATAATGTAAATACTTACATCGGATAAGCAATCGGATATTTGAAATTGCTTGGCTAGAGATTACGGTAAAGGTTGAAGCTACTAGAACTTCAATAATTTTTTTCTCGGAAAATATAACAATTTCATAAATTTTACGATATTGACTCAATTTTTTATGATGCATCTATTCCCAAATTGTTTTAGATAAGTTCTGAATTACCCTGTACCTATACAATGGACTATGGTTTTGTTAAGTATCTACAAAAATATTAAATACCTACTTATAATTTTACCATTTAACGTGTATACCTATCTATAAGTAATTTGTAGAAAAGTATGAAATATTGCTAAAAGAACGCTCTTCATATTGTTTTCCCCGTTTTTGACTTTTCGTTCATGCAGGGTGACAAAATTATAGGTACTGATGGATAACTAATTAGTTTTTTAAGAAAAAATTTAATTATTTTTTTGTGTATCTACCCATTTGGTACTCAGTCACCGAAGAAAATATATTACTTTTATTGCAAGGAGGTAGTGTTTAAAATATAATTAACTAATTCACTTCAAATTAGTAACATCAAATTTGCATTAAAGATATTTTCAGAACTACTTGACCAAGTTATGGCGAAAACACCATTGGTTGTTCAAATAAAACAAGATTCTTGCTCTTATGAACTGAAAGCGGAAAATCACCCCAGAACGTAGGTATGTAAATTAAAATAACAAAATTATTTTTTCTGCAAAATTCATTTAAACAGTAAAAAAAGACTTCTAATCTAATCTGATAAATAGTTACATGTTTATTCTACTTTTAAAATCAAATACACTTTTTGTCTATATCTTCTGGCTGTTAATTACAAATTTTCCCTAATTAACAAGAGAATTTTGAATATTAATCAGGCTATCAGTTGACCAATCTAAATACTTGATGGAATCAGAATGTACACACGAATGGGGTTGAAAAATAGCAAATTCTCGAATTCTATAAATCCCATTTCACATGTATTCTTGAACTGGTTAATTTTTGCATCTTTTATCTCACGTTTGGTACTTTTTTACTAGCGGAGATACAATTTGTCTACTAACTGTTCTTCTAAAAGTTTTAATCAGTTCTAATCAGTCATTATTTGCGCATCTGGTTCTATTACATTTAAAAATTCCAATTCTTCAATAATAATCATTTTGCCTGTTCACGATCTGCAAATTCTCTTGAAATAATAAAAATTATACCGTCAGGTGTACAATCTATTAAAAATATTATGATGTTGCAGCCTTTACAATTCGATCAATTGAAAGATTTGATCCATTGATTTTTAATGAAACGTTTATACGTCTTTCACAATATGTTCTCACTCACGCATATATTCTGGTTTCTCTAACAACAAATTATGTTAATAAATCTATTTTTACTTAGTTGTCCTAGTTTCATCAATCTACATCTAACTTGAAAATCCTGTATGTTAACTAGTGGCTTTAAGCCCTTTGTTCATAAACGACTTTTTGATATAAAATGACTAGGAAACACCGCTTAAAATTAATTAATTGAATAAATTTAAATGAAAAAATATTGGTATATAAAACTGCTCCTACCTAATGGTGACAATTTAGTGAGTTGTGAGCTACCGATGTTGATGGAATACATTTCTAATTTCTAATAAAAATATTCAACAAATCACTAAATATACAGGGTGCTCAGTAAAGAATGGGCCAAACTTCAGATGTAGACAGTTTGGATAAAAATAAGCTGAATTAACTCAACTTACCTTAATACAAAAGGTGATACTAACGGAGCTACAGGGTGTCAAATCTGAAAAAAATAAATCACAATTTCATTATTATTTTTCGATCGAATCGACCGTATTTTATGATATTTGGTATAGGGGGGTTTCTTGTCTTGCCTTGCCTATAAATTCGAATATGTCGACGATTTTGGTGTATCTGCTAGAGGGCGCCACCAACGATGGTGTGGACCCCTTTAAATCCAAACCAAAAATGTGATTTATTTCTTCAATTTTGACATCCTGTATCTTTGTTATTATTGATTTTAGTGGATCTTTGAATTTTTTTAGGATAAGCTAAAGTAAATCGACTTATTTTGGTCGCAGTATTATGCTGTTACAGTATGGCCCATTACTTACGCAACAATTTGACTTTACTTTTAGATAAATTGCATGCAACATGAGATGTGTTTTTCTCAAAAACCATTGCTTTTAGCGACATCAATAAGGTGTACTTTTTTTTACTAGAAAAGATAGGGAAGACAATTTTTCCAGTCCAAAAGGAAATACAGTGTAGCACAAAAAAGTCGTAGCGATTTAAAGGGGTCTAAATCATCGTTGGTGGCGCCCTCTAGCAGATACAACAAAATCGTCGACATATTCGAATTTCTAATCCTAAGAAACCCCCCTATACCAAATTTCATAAAATATATGGTCGATACGATCGAAAATCAATAAAGAAAATGTGATTTATTTTTTCAACTTTGACACCCTGTAGCTCCGTTAGTATCAACTTTTGGATTAAGGTAAGTTGAGTTAATTCAGCTTATTTGTTATCCAAACTATCTACATCTGAAGTGGCCCATTCTTTACTGAACACCCTGTATATTTATTATACATAAATGATATATTATCCAAATTTCAATTTAATACTTATTAATAAGCAATATTGATTATAGTAAATATTTATTATAAAAAAGCATGTCATTAAAATTATTGTTGTGTGAACATTATATTGAATTTACCTAATATAATTCTAAAAATAATGATGATATTACACTGACACTTGCAATTTTACAAGAAAGCTGCCAATATACAACAAAACTTCCTATGCAATTATAATATAATGTGTACATTTATAGAATATATTGTAATACACTTAACTGAAAATACCAAATTTACTATATAATTGACTGTAAAAATATGCCTAATGTGTACGTCAATGTACTACTAATTTTACAACGCGCTAACCTAACCTAACTGTTGAGAGCGTTGGGTGGTGACGCCTTTATTATTTCTTGTTTCATTTCGATGAATGCAGCGTGTACCTAGGACCTATGTACTTACATAATTAATTTAGTGAGTAGTGACTAGCAATATAATCATATCTAGAGTGACAAGTGAGTGTTTTTAGTACTATAAATAGTTTTGTCTAGTGCTGGTTCTAACATAACCTAAATGAGATTAAGAAGTAATAGGTATGTAAGTTATACATAATTATTGAAGCAAAGAAACATTGGTATCCTTGCATCTACAAAAATTGGATAACCCACTGTTGATTCTAATATAAAATATATATTATTTTCTATTAGAATTACATTTTATACATATTTGAAAAACAAAGGCTTCTAGAGGATTAGCATGATTTAAGTTCTGGGTACCTACTTAGCTATGCATACTTATATAATTAATATTATTTTGTAATAGTTAGTATAAGACCATCATAGATCTCGTTTGAATATTATAAAATGTTAACTTTAGTTCTATGAATATATTTTTACATTGTTATGTATGTTTTGTATAATGTTAAGTGTTCTGTTTTGTACAAATAACCTAAATGTGCAGGTACCAAATTTTAATAAAAAATTGTCGTAAAACTATAATATTTTATTACTTCAGTACCTGTACGTACATGTCTTTCTAAGCTAAAAAAATAAGCAAAGGGCAGTTAGGTAATATATTGAAGATATAATAAAACTGTAACTACTAATCTACTAACTGAGCCGTAATCGGAGTACAAAATAGCTATTTATATGACCAGTTAGGAAAAGTAAAAACAACAAATGTTTTTCACGCAATTTGTCCAAAAATTTTAATTATAAATTTAAAAAGGATTATTCTGCTGAGTTTAAGGTACATAGCGTAGCGATTTTGTATATAAATTTGAAAAGCATATAGAAAACGTATGTTTTGCTTCGGAAATGTTTAACTTCACTGGGGATATCATATCAAAAATTATTACTGTTAATGGTGTTTGTTAACATCAGAAGCAATTGGTATTCATGTTAAGTAGGTTACTTAATATGAGTACATTTTCCTTTTGAAATAATATTCTGATACAGTGATGTTATTGAGAAACTCACAGAAAAGCGTGATATGTTATTTAAGGTTAGTAACAATCGTTAATTGCTTACGATATTTTTAATTTTTCTCATGTAGGCATATTAATCCATTAGGTATAAATGAATTACTATTCAGATTTTTTTTAGGTATCTATGTCAAAACGCTGTTAGTGAATTCGAGTGTTGTAAACAAGATGTTTTTAAAGTAAGTTTTTCTAAAATTGACTCCGAAAAGATAGTCCAAATGTCACGGGAATATTTTTCTCAAACCACTAGATACTACACATAGAGAAAAAATGTCTTTACAATGTATAAATATTAATATAATAAGTAGAAAAGTTACCATAGAAAACGACCAAAATTTAAAAACATCATGTAGTAGGTATCTCTTAAACAAATCAAAATATCGAAATGAGATTCTCACTATTAAATTTTTCTCAAAAATTAAGTTCCACATATATTTGCTACTTTTTTCTGTCTTTTCGGAAAATAGAAGAAACCTTATATACCTAATTGTCCAAACTGAACCATCCTGTACAATAAATAAAAAAAATACATTGTAGTCATAATATAAAATGTATTATTACAATGTAACTATACAACTGCCTGTAAAGTTACTCTGCAGTTTTACAAGTAATTGTGCAAGTTACTTTGTAAAAATACTTTTTGTATTGTAAAATCACAAAGTAATATTACAATTGCAAAACCTAAAATTACACCACAAAATAAATTTACAACGTAATTTTACATTTTATTTGTAAAGTTACAATCGATACGAAAATTACAGCAATAATGAGTGGTAAATAAATTGCCATCTATTTTTACTGTAATTATTTTTTACAGTGATAGCAGTATATATATATATATATATATGTAAATTTTTGTCTAAGTGAGGGTATATCTATCTTTCTGATACTTTCTTGTAATCTGTAATAAATACTAATAATACTTATTTGTTAAAATTACTTAAATAAATTATCGAAATAATTTTTTCATCTAGGTAGATATAGTTAGCAGTAGTAGTATATATAAAGTAAACCTACTGATTAAAAAAATGTCAAATAGAAGTTAACTAAGACATCGCATTATTTAAAAATGTAAAATTTATTTTCCATTTAATCTTATATGTTTCGAGAAGGTGAAAGTAAGAAGCAATTTTTTCTTAAAAATTCCAAAGATGAAGAATGTGTACGATCCTGGCCTCCTCGAGGCTCAATAATACATCATCCTCGTAAAAAACCTTCTGCTTCTTGTCCCAAGTAAATATTCTAGGTTGCGAGAGTAAACATAAAACAGCATTTGTTTTGTTGCCTCACGTGTGTGCTGAGCTATCACAGATTTCATGTAATATACATTTACGTTGAAATTATGTTTTTTGTCGAAATAAGAAATAAAAGCACTTACTCCCGTAAAATGTCGAGAGGCAAAAAGTAAACTAAGTCATTTATATAATTCAAAAATGTAAGTACATAACGGATTAGCTTAGATTCAATATACAGAGGGTTCTATTTATTTACGCTACGGAGTGACCTAATTAACACACATTTAATGAACCAATATTTGCAAAATATTTAAACAGTGGTCCTATATTTGTACGAATTTGCTATTGGTGGTATATTAATGATTTCATAAACTACATGAAACAAATATTAGACAATTATGTTGATAAAAATGACTGTTTGTTTTAATTTGTTAGAAAAATATTGGCATAATATTGGATTTATTTTTGGTCCTTAATTAAGGGCGGAATTCATAGTCAGCACTTCACTTGAGTCTGACGTTTCATGTTAATGTAAACTGATTAAAGTGTGGTAAGAAACTATTAATAAGTTGTCACCTTGCATTTTTATTTTGTAAATTCCAAAGCCAAGTGCACACTTAACCTTAAGTATGATCTATGAATTCCACTTTTACAATATTCCAACTATTATATTATGCATATTATTGGTACAAAATTATTTAAAGTTATTTTGTCAATAATATGTAAAATACAGAAGTCCAATATAGGCCCTTTAAAGATTCAGTTTCATTAGTTGTTAACTGTAAATGGTTGGCACAATATTCGTCTTATCTTGATAAATCATATAAGTTTATCAGAATAAACCAACCCATCATTGAAGAAAAATATTGGACCCATTATAATAATATAATGGGTGACGGTTATTGGTGTAATATTATTTAATTACTGTAACCTGTGACAGCGCCACACTCGGTGGTCATTTCCTAAATTACCAAATTTACCATGCGCCATTTTCTATGTGTTGTGTTATAGTGCTATAGTGCTGTTTCGAAGCTGTGGTTGAGAAAAAACACATGTATGTACGTTTGGTTTTACACTAAGATTTAATATTACTTCCTACCTACCTTGTAACACTCGTGACTGTAAAGTATCATTTTACTTACTTTAATAATTAATACAAATATTGTAAAAAGTAACTATAGGTGTACCTACCTGACCGAGAAGGTGTACTTGTTCCAAATAAATATATCAAACAATCAGCTGAAGTAGTTATTCACCTGCCTGTTGTGCAACAAAATTGTTTCAATTATTAAATACATATACACAACTTGGTCTAATACATATGAAACCTTTACTAATTTAATAGTTATCACATTTCATGTCAATATTAAAACAAAACTATTTACACAATATACAATTTTATTAAAATTTTCTGTTCAAGCGTACTCTAAAAGCTTCTTTTAGGTGGAGGTAGAGATCTAGTTTTTTCAATTATTTTCGAAGCACCAACATTCATATGCAATTTTAAGCCTGTAATGTGAACTGAAAACCAGTCGACATAGTTTACTCATCAAACAACCAATATTAGTGCCACGATTTCGCCAATATCAGGCCATTGTTTTGTGTTACTTGGGGAGGTGAACTTCAATAATTTTTTCTCACAAAAATTTTGTTTACGATATTGACTTCATTTTTCATGACGTACCTATTCCCAATTTATTTTTAGATAAGTTCTGAATCACCCTGTATATAAAAATGTAATAATATTTAATGGAACAGGAACAAAAGCCAGCAATTTTACAACTTCTTACTTTGTAAGAATATACTTATAAATATCTTAAAATAAATAAAAACCATGATTGCAACATTATAGTAGCCATCGTAATTGCGTAAAACAAAATTTATAAATTTACAGAATATGTTTATAATTTCAAATAAATAATAATTATTAAAATTAGAATATATTTCTCATTTTTCTCTCAAATGCCAATAACAAAAGCTTTTTTAAATTACACATTTTCAATTTATCAGCTTGTATGAAACATGATTTTCTTACTTTATTTTTTAATTTTATATCGATTAAATGCAGAAAATCTTGTACTATAAAATTTATATAAAAAAAAATCAAATAAGCCTTGACTGTTTTTTGTTTGCATTAAAATACCTATACTCGCGACAAGAATTCAGACGACTTACGTCATACGAACAAATGAATAATTCATTATATTTTCATCAAAATATTTAAGAAACTGCAGCTGATAGTAATAAAACTATATACTACACTAAAAGTTTGCATTATATTTTGCACTAAATTGCAAAAAATAATTGTTTTTAACCCGACCAAATATCGAAAATTACGTTGACAATAAAAATAAATGTGTAACGTCAGCCATGACGTAAGACGTCTGAATTCTTGACGCGAGTATACACAACTCAATGTTAAATTAAATAACATTGTTGGATAAAAATAAAATTTCAAATATCAGCGCTATCTGATGCAGACATTTATTTCACGTTTATTTCTTCCCTTAATATAATTATTTTTAATGATATAACAATATCCAAGTGAAAAGTAATTTAGATACGAGTAGCGCTATAAATAAGTATTTTAACAAAATCAAAAACTAAATATTTATATTTCGTTTAATTAATTATTATTCAATTATGTAATATCGAAAATGCATTAAATTTGTTATTCAATCCTTAGGATAAATCTAAATATTGTAGTACGTAAATACTCATTCATTCTAAATGAACCTCAAACTAAATAATCCTCTACTAATTGAAAGAAATATATTTACAAGATAAAAAATTCTTAGGATTTTACGAATATAAAACGCAGCGACGGCGATAACATAAAGAAACTTTGTTTTCGTCAACTGGCATAACTGGTTCAGACAGATATGCGAACAAAAAGTTAAAACCTGCAAAAGTACAAACTAGCCAAGATATATCTGATATAAAACTTTGATGCAAGTATTTGTCTGGAGAAAATGAGACATTCCCAGGCAAACTGTACCCATTGCAAATTTGATACCGCCACGAGAATAACAGCAATACTTGCTGCAATTTTAAAGAAACGGTTCAAAGGCACAGGCGCATTTATGTGAGTGCTATAAGGATGTGTCATTTACAAAATTCCGCATTTTACATGTGAACCAGATGACCGGAATATGTTTGCATTGTAGAAAAATGCATCATTGGTTGTGTACTCGGTTGTATATAATTTTATGATATGAATATTTACATTATTTACGAATATAAATTATGATGATTATTTAAATTCAAATTTAGGTAACAATCATTAATCTAAAAGTATTATTTTTAAGTTCAACTTTAAAGGGTTAACCTTCGTTAGGAGTGCATTTTGGTATAGGACTAGACTATTTTTCTTAACTCAGATTTTTTATTGATTGCCTCAAAAAGTAACTATGAATTTATTGAAAATTGCATATAAAGCGGCGCCTTTAATACTGTTCATTTCAAAACTTCGTGTGCCAAATTTTAAAAAAATAACTTCGGATGTTTGGGGAAATGTGTATTTTTCCTTTTTTTTGTTTCAAGTTTAAGGAGCTGTAACTTGTTAGGGGTGCCTTTTTGGTATATAGGTAAATTAGGTTAAAACTATTTATTTTGACATTTAGTTTCCGGCGTAGGTATAGGTAGTGGTCGTGCGGTTTACTTGAATCGAGGTGACTAGATCGCTGTGGGTTCGATCCCCGCAGCCGGTAGACCGTATATAAGCTATATTCGTGGAAAAGATTGGCACCCTCTCTGCGGGCATGATAGGGTGGAAGAATGTTGGCTTGGGTCAATGTGAGAGATTGATACCGGTTGACGTTTAACTATCTTCCTAATTAATGAGGTTTTCCAGGTTTCCCTCATTCCTGCACTGAATGGTGGTTAGAGCCTACCAACGTAAGTCGTTCCTGGGCGCAAATGCGGCCTGCTTAATAATAATATGCTGCCCCCTCTCCCGCACAAGTCTTCGACTTCTGGACTAATCCTCGTGATTAGAATGAGGGGTAGAGATATTATTGTTATTATCTAAATTTGGCTGAATATTTTAGAATCACTATGTATACCTATTAAAAAAATATTAAAAATGTATTAGCTTAAACCTTTGATACACATTTATGAATCATATTTATTTAACTATGTACTAAGACCATATCAAAATTGTGTATAACCAACGCCATATTGAACGAAAATGATTCCAGAAAAATTTAAATTGTTATCATAAGTAATTTATTATTAATAAAAACAACACATCAAAAAAGGGGTATATGTACCTATTATGCGTTTTCAAATACCTACAAAAATAAAATGTATGTTAACACTAGAGACATCAGTCAAAAATTAATTATTAGCGGCTATTAAATGATTTCAATGGCGAGAGTGTTATGTCTGTAGCATAACGGGACATATCAAAGCGTAAACTTCAATAAATTAGAAAAAAATGTTAATTAATTTGAAATAATTCACCTTTAAAATAAAGGAAAAGTACAAGAGCACAAAGCATCAGTACTTGAATCAATGTGGCTAGATCGGTGTGAGTTCGAACCCCGCAACCCGTAGACCGTATATCAGCTATATTCATGGAGAGGATTAGCATCCTCTCTGCGGATATGGTAAGGTGGAAGAATGTTAGCTTGCGCCAATGTGAGAAGTTGCTACCGGTCGACATTTGAATACCCCACTATTTAATGAGGTTTCCCTCATTCCTGCACTGAATGGTGGTTAGAGCCGAATACCATCGTAAGTCGTTCCTGGGCGCAAATGTTGCCTACTTGATAATAATATGCCGCCACCTCTCTCGCACAAGTCATCTCCGACTTCTGGGCTAATCCCCGTGATTAGAATGAGGGGTAGAGATATTATTACTATTGTCTCAAAAACGGTGGAGGCCTATGAAGGTTCTGATTATAGCATCTTTAGTTTCTTCAAAAAATAGTCCAGTGTTGCGAAAACTGCATTCTATATCTTGTAGTTTCTGAAATAACCCGTAACTACAACAAAATTGGGACATCCTGTACACGCTGTCAACGATAGTGGTTTAACGTTTTGTGAAAAACGTAATTCATATACCTAGGTATCAAAAATATTTCTCAGCTGTTATAGTTGATTATACGACAATGTCCTAACGAAGAGATGAAGCTGTTTCTGAGAGCATGGATTCATTCCTTCAACAAACAAAAGATCCCAAAAAGTCAATTATTTTTATCTAAAGCCTTCCTGGCGTTTCTTATATATCCTGCTATTCGATATCTGTTCTCGAAAGTTTAACTATACACGAAATCCGCTTCAAGTAAGTTAAAGTTAACTTGAACCAACTTTCTAAGTTTTTACGAGAAATTTTATGAAAAGCTTAGTTTTATTATTCTGATATTTTTATTTCCAGGGCAAATTGAAAGTTTTTCTAGAAATAAAAAATATAAAAATTTATTTATCAGAGTATCTGAAATAAACTACGATTTTATTTTTTAAATTAAATAATAGTGCTCTATATGTACGTAACAAATAGATAAGAATGGATGTTTATGAGTAAGACGAGGGGTGTGACCACTGAAATCAGGTATACTCGCGACAAGAATTCAGACGACTTACGTCATACGAACAAATGAGTAATTCATTATATTTTCATCATAATACTTAAGAAACTGCAACTGAGAATAATAAAACTATATATTACACTTAAAGTTTGTATTATATATTGCACTAAATTGCAAAAAAATATTGTTTTTAACGGGACCAAATATCGAAAATTACATTGACAATAAAAACAAACGTGTAACCTCAGCCGTGACGTAAGACGTCTGAATTCTTGACCCGAGTATATACGTTTTGTGTGAAATCAAAAAAATCTGTAGAAATCAGTGAAATCTATAAAATCGTGCAAATTACATAAAATCGCATGAAATCATGTGAAACCTTGTGAATCATCCGAAATATGTGAAATCAACAAAATATATGTTTTATAAAGCTTTAGATAATCGATTGAATTGCATTTGTATATAATTTAGCGTTTGGGACCAAAACACCAAAATAACGCATAACACATTTATGAAATTAGGATTACTTGGATAATTTTAAGCCTCACTTGCAGTGTGTCGTCACAAAGTCAACTCGCGTCATAAAAACTACATTTCATTCAAGTGTTAATATAATCCTCGTGGAACTTATATTTAACAATCAAATTATCAAAAGGACATTTGATTATTTTTCGTCAAAAGACACATTTAAGAGATTAATTCGTCTGAATTTGATAGAAGAATGTCATGTGTTTATTTTGTACCAACTATCGTATATTTTTATCTTTAAATATTATAAACTTACTACTTACTTCACCAATCGCAAGATACAATTAAGTTTAATTATTGATCAACTAATTTCATTTGCAAAAAATTGAATATTATGTAGTTTTGTGTGTTTTTTTTAAGATTAAACTAGTATAAGTAAATTTGTCTTTGCTTTTATCTATTTTATGAAATTAAAATATACCTAGTTGTAATTGTCAATGTTATACAGGGTAGCCAGATGAAAACGAAACAGAGCCATTTTCCAGAACTGTGTAAAGATTGTAGAATAACGCTCAGACCCGTCGATTTTAGATTAAAGGAGGACATTATTTGCTGTTGCGGGTTGAGTAATATTTATTTTGAAAGCTCTTATTTTGGGATGATGCTTACCCTTGCTTGGGGGTAAAAGTGGCGGAGTCAAAAATACTAGCAAAGAATGTCCCTCTTTAATCTAAAATCGACGGGTCTAAGCGTTTTTCTACAGTCTTCACGCAGATAATGAAAATGGCTCTGTTTCGTTTTCATTTGGCCGCCCTGTATGTTTAGTGCAAATAAGTAGAACTGTTATTCAGGTTTAGCGTGATTTAATTAAACTTACATTAAAATGGAAAATGGACAACATTTTATGTAATCTTCTACATGATCTACGAAATAATATTTCATAAAAATATATATAACTGAAAAAAAAAGGAAACCTATGCTACGTTTGCGTAAGTCATCAATTCCATTTCGGTGCGATACACTTCATTTTTTAAATCACAAAAAGAAGTCCAAATGATTTAAAGTCAGGAGATTGTACCAGCCATGGTATCGCTCCTCCTCTTCCAAACCCTTGTCATTCATACTTGGACACGCTGGCACGGTATGAAAATAATACGCCGTAGACAAAGTGAACCTCCATCTCTTCTACAATTCGGTTGCAAATTTTCCTTATCATGCCCGCGTAGCACACTTGCACTCATTGCATACTGCGGTAAAAGTACCTGAATTTGCACATATTTATCAGGAAATCGTTCTGTTAAAGCATTTTCACGTCACCGTAAATTAAAACGATAAGTATCCATCAACACCGAGTTGCTATACACGTAAGCCATTTTTGACACTTGAAAAGCTAATGTAAATACTCCCATCTCAAAAATGTTAATACTATAAGTAATCGGATTTCAATTCAATATTCAAAATCGCTTAGCTAGAAACTCTAACTTGAATAATTTTTTTCTCGAAAGGATTTTACAATTTTTTTACGATATTAACTCCATTTTTGATGATCCATCTGCTCTAAAAATTTTTTAGATAATTTATTATTCATCCTACAGACCAAATCAACAATAATATTTAAAGTTATCTCTGAATCTGAATTTTCAGTATTTTCCTCACGCCATTTGTAAAGAGATTATAAACATCAATTCTACTTCATTTACCATAAAAACAGTAGGTACCTATACTTTATAGCATTGAAACATAAGTAGCACATTTTTCTTTAAAACTAATTGCGATTATTACGAAAATATGAGATGCAACAGGTATTAAGACACAAATTTCAATGAGGTGACGAAGGCATCCCTTGATGAGATACCATAGCAAATGCCACATCACTTTAGCGCCCCTGGAATAGTATACATCTTGGCCAAAATTTAATTGATTTCATAGATGTGGGCTAAAAACAGCCATTGTTCTTTAAAATTTAATACCCTGTATGTCAGTAGGCGTATGCGATAGAAACAATGTTAGGGCTTTAGTACTATATTATAACACGTTAATTTTTTGCACGCTCACTCAGTAACACCCTGTATATATTACCGAAACCGGAAAATATAAATCACAGTACAAAGTATCCTCTCAAATAACAATATTACGTTTCTTAAATTATGAAATAAGTGCAAAACGTTAAGTGTTATCACAATAATATATTTTTGGCGGGTTTGTAGAGAAGCGGCATTTTGGGGAACATTTTTAGTAATATTATCGAACTTAATCAAGAAAATAATTTAGCCATAATCAAACTGGTTTCTGAATTGATTAAATAAATTTTGTGCAAAATTAAATAAGCATGACTATGTATAAAATGCGAATACTTAACTGAAACAGAGTTGGTCCGTTAAGGAAAGTCACAGCAACTTGTTTTTTTAAGTAATTAAGATATATATCAAACAGCCCGATTGAATAAATTTATTAAAACATGACAACCATGACAATAACGAAAGCAAGGACAGCCAATGACAAGAACTTGACATTATAAGCTGGGTGGTCGGCATCCAAAAGGCTTGCCAACATTAACACATGGTCGCTGGGGAATTAAAATAAGCTACTTAGTTAAACGACAGCCATTGCCTATAAATTACTATTAAATACTTATTTATTTACATGACCGACCTCTGAAACATATATAATGTAGTAATGTTATGTTTGCCAGCTAATGCAAATGCTTTCTTAAATATATTTGATAGTTTATTGACCAACATTTGTTTGAGGCCTAAAAACCGAAAGAGACAGAAAAAATATATACCACTTTATTTAGTCATTATATTCCCACGCCATTTTCTGATTGCCGACTGATTCTATACGTATATAGGTATATTAAATACTTATGTGATACTCAACTGCAAAACTTCGATGGTTGCTGTAGACATTGTTGGTGCAATTATGTTGTGTATACACGTATGCTCTGATACACATCTATAAGGTGATTAAAAATACGGGTTACATTGTTTAAAACTGCATTTATTACATATAAATTGATTTTGACGCAACGCTTTTATATCTAACGTTGATTAAGTTGTTCAACGTATTCTACATAAACGACATGTAATTTTTTAAATATCAGAGTTGTTTGATATATACCAGAGTCAATTTTTAATAATTTCAAAAATTTTATAAGACGTGAAATAAAATTTTACAATCTTTCATATTTCGGATAATAGACATTATTAATTTCTATTAATATTATTCTCGTTTGAATTTTCTAATACTATAGGTACCTATATTTGGATGATATTAGTTTGTCAAATATTTAAATACCTAAATATAAGTACAAACTTAAATTGTGCCTACTATTTTTCTAATTATGTAAATATTATTTCCTACATCAGATTTGATTTGACTTTCTTCAATGTCTCACAAAATACAATTTATACAGGATAAAGTTATTATGTAATGATATTAACAGTTGTATAATAAAAATAGTAATATAACAATTACAACAGTAAATTTGAAACAGTAAAATGGTGGCACCTTGTACGGTAGTTTTTCTCTTGCTTCAGCTTTCATAGTCATATAAGAATAAACATGTCAAGTTTAACCAGTGGAAAAAAATTAAAAAAGTGACGCATTTAGATTTTAAATGCCTTCATATATTATTTACCATTTAAATATGATCGGCCCTGATATGATACATTCTTTATAGAATCATTATTTCCACTGTTTTATAGAAATCACTCAATAGAGTAGAGTAGTAGAGAAGCTAAGCTTACTTGTTATTTATCACTGTTTTTTACAATCAGGTTATTGTATATTGCTGAACATCATTGTGGCGTATAACTATAAAAACATCACAAATTTAGCCGGTTTACTAATATTGATTAGTCAAAACGAAGACAATTATGAAAAGTTATGTTTATGATGATTTTAATGCTTTCGGCGCTGGTATTACCGTCAAAAATAATGAAATTTAAAAAAATCTTTTCCCAAGACATAGAAACTTTCTTTTGACGAAAATCGAAAATTTTTCCTATATTCTTAGGTATCGCTCTGTACCAAATTTCAGCTCTTTCTATTGAGGTATAATGATGCTAGCTGGTATTTTCTAAAATCGCTATTTTCAATTTTTTCAGAATATTTCAGTAACGGCAGTAGAAATGGAAACTTTTTTCTAATTTGAGCCACTATGTATATTTTAAAGTTTGCAAGATGCTGTGGTGGTATGTAATAGTTATTTATGCAACAAGTATAAAAAGTAAGTGTTTATTGCACGCGACGTGAAATTGTCCAACGAGGCCATCAGGTCGAGTAGGACAACACGTCAAGTGTCAAAAAACATTTTATTTAGATGGCACTAACTCTAGGAAAATATGACGTCGATTTGAAAGTTTATGTTTGTCATGATGACAAAACGCTGTAGTAGAATGATAGATGAATGCAATAAACATTTTTGCACATTTGAACATTTTTTTTAACATTGCTCTAGTGCAAAAAAGAACCACTTTTTCCACTAAATATAGTTCAATAAAGTTTTGTTTTTTGCATGAACGTAGAAAAAGTATACACTTTTTATTTAAAACGATTTTAAATTTGAATGAATGAAAAGTTATTTCTTTAATGATTGTTTTCAAAATATTCTATTTAATGTTATTTAATTAGTCTGAATAAATGAAGTTTCTGTTTTCAATCTTTATCCCGTAATAAGTATCTAATAATACATATTACTTTTTTTAAAACTGAATTAGGTAGTGTTTAATGGCAACTGGCTAAATTATTTAATCGCTCTGTATAACATTTTTTGCTTCAAACTCTAATTTGAAATAGCTCAACATAACCGACTATTGGTTTTATGCAAATTTTCTGAATTTTAAAAGTTGTAGGTACTTTAAAACAACCACTATGTATGGCACAGTCGTAAAGAAATTTGGTATTAACAAGTAGGCAGACAGGTATACGTCCAATTCAATCAGCTATCAGTAGTTATTTTTCTCAAAAAAAAAAAAAAAAAAAAATTGTGTATAAAATTTGGGACAAATTGTAAGTCTATAAATATATAGGTAGTATAAAAAATAAATTTCTGTAAATATTTTAATGGGTTTTTCTTCTTAAACGTTTAGACATGTTCATTACTAATTTATTTTTATGATATGATATAGTACGGTGGTGAAACGAACTGGCAGTAAAGCGCGTGAATAACTTACAAGATAATTGCAATTCGTATGCAAAATGCAAATGCTTCCATGCAATTTATAGGACAGAGCCGAGAAATATGACTATTCCTAGCTTAACCCAATTAAATAAATAATTCATGGTTTGATATTCCGCTCTTAGAAAATGTTACAAGTGTGCAGATTGTTCACTAATCTATACCTACGAGAAAAATATAAAAATTTGCAGATATGGAACCTATGGAAAAGAAAAGAAGCATTTGTATAATTTTATATTATATTTTATAAATTTACAATATGATAAAAAAATAAAATAAAGGCACGCATCTATGTACCTATCTTATTTTTATTCTACATGCTGGTACATTAGTGACATTCAGAAGACTACCGCTGTCTCAGACAGTGGTTTCCATCGTACAACCCTGGTACCAACAATAGAAACAGAGATTCATATATAGATCAGAGACCTAAGTTTCACAGTTATAAGACTAAAAGAAGTCACATTAATTCTATGACTGGCGGCAACCAGTTACCTAGACCTGAAAAGGCATAATAGATAAAATAATAATATTTTTATGTTTATATTACCTACATGTACATATACTTAATTAAGGGATGTGGAAATTATGTAATCTTTTAATTCTTTTTCTACAGTTTTTAAATGAAGTTTTGTTAGGTTATATAATCTTTTGAAAAGCCGTAAATAAAAATAGGAAAAGAAAAATTCTTCGAAGTGTGGCATACTGATGAGAGCTAATAAGCTCGAAACCGGTATACGATAACTATTTGCTATAGATTTTTCAGGTGTAATTCTATGCTAGTCGAGACATTAGCCCGCAGTTGTTTCCTGAAATTTCTGAGAAATAAGTTATTGACTTAAATAAGCAGTAGTTTAATTGGAAAAAAGTTCTTAGAACTCTGTTTTTCTATGGAAGTGAAGGCTTTCTTTACACAAAATAACTGCATTTTTGCTTAAAACAAATTGTATCAAAAAATAAATATTTGTTTGGCCCTAACAGACAAATAATGTATTTCCATTAAATAACACTTTTTTACAGGCAGCAATTTTTGTTTCAGTGTAGGCTGTTTACAGTGAATTATTGAATATGTAGTAATACGGAGTTATAAATTCGATTACCAGTACTCACAACGCTAAGATGTTTAAAATTAATAAATATAACATGTACTACAGAAGCATAATAATATTTACCTATGTTTTGTTATAAAAATTTATTTGCTAATATTTAGATATTTTTATTTTATTTCATGTGCACATGATCCCTAAGAAAAAAAGTTTGTTGTGTTACTATTTCGTTTACGTACTGTTAGGTATCTGATTTTGCATTATTTATGTTACTCACTTAATACTTTCTTAAAATTTAGCAAAATGTTTTGTTTATCATAGTTTTCATTAAATATGTATATTTTTTAAATGTTGCCAAGGAGACACTTACATTTTTAAAATGAAATATCTTCCAAACCTAAAAAGAGACCCAATGAGCTGCCGTAAAAATTATATTATAGAAAATATATGCAGAAATTACGAACTAACCCCATATAATACGTTGCACATTTTTGGTCGATATTAAGCACTTTTAATCCAACTGTACAAGAAAGTACAGACTGTTGGACTGCCTACTACCTACCAAATTTTCTGTTATTATACATAAAAGAGAATAACAAAATATGTGTGTATTACCGTATAAATAAAAAAAGATATATTTTTGTTTTAAATTAAACACATACAGAGGAAGCGCCAAATACGGAATATGCCCTTATTATGAAATACAACAGAACTGAAGAATCTATTAATTGCAACTCGCATGTGTAGCCTGCAAATCACGGGCTTTACTAAAAACAGTTAGTTTTTCTTTAACAGCTGTACAAGGCTTGCTACAGACTATGCGTGAATTCGCGATTCGTTATGCGCGCGATTCGTGATATGAAAGGAATTCGCGAATAGTGTGTAGGGTCGGTCTTGTCCGTTAAAAATCCATTCATAAAAACCTTACACACAATGCACGAATTTAACCTAGAAAATGCTTTTTTTGTATCTAGTAATTGTAAGCAACTGAACTATATTTCCTGAAAATTGACTGAAAATTTTTGCGGTCTAAAATAGGTTTGTGCAGGATATAAGCTATAAATTTTCGCTTGCAATTTGAAGTTGTGTAGCTAAGTTAAAGATGGGTAAGTATCTAATATGGAATAGCAGACTATTCCTATTTTAGAATGTTGCATATTATTTATTAAATACATGAAATTATTTTTTATCTGCGATATTGCAAATAAATTTAATTAAAATTTATACTTTCTATGCAAACATTTTAAAAACGTTTTAGATCATTGTATGTTACCTAAGACATTTAAAAATATTGCAAATATTTGTAAATATTGCAAATAAATTTAATTAAAATTAGTTACTATATACGTAAACATTTAAAAAGCGTTTTAGATTATTGTATGTTACGTAAGATATTTAAAAAGAAGTTACGGTTTTGTTTTTTTCCCTAATTTTAATATAGTACGTTAATTTTAAATGAATTTTCTTCCTCATATATTTCTCCTGACATCCCATATATTAGAAACATATCCTATTCTATATTAGATATTCCATATTTAGTACCAAATATCAATCTTTCAAATTTTTAATAAAAAAGATAACTTAATGACGATCGATTTTGTATATAAAAGATCAATGGAGAAAGCAATAAACTCTATTTCTTAAATAATAATAATAGGAATTGTATTGTCAAAAACTATTTTTGTTATATGGAATGGCGCTTTTCCACTACCTAATTATTTGTAAAATCAAACTATACAGAAATTATAGTCTGCAATTACCCCATTTTAAAAATTTTAGTCTATCAGCACGGAAACCCTTAACAATATCCTTGTGAGATCATGTGTAGGACTTGAACGTTTTTCCCTTTATTGATGTATGTATATGTATAGAGTTATTCATTACATTTAAGCCCTCTTTATTATCGATATTATTAAAAATACAAAATAAAGTTTCGAATAAAAATTGTAGGGCTGTAACTGAACTCCTTTAATAAGTTAATGGCATAGTGGCTTGCAGAAGATAAGGGATACAAGAAGCAATAATAATAGAACGTCCTGTATCTTGTCAATTTTTGAATTATTCCTTTTCTGTTTTCAAAAATATGACATATGACATTCTTAGCTTTAACCGGTTTCGAGTTATTGAACATTGAAAATTAATAAATTATTAAGAAAATTACAAAACGTTTATTTCATTTTCAACTGATTTGATTAAATAAATGTCATATAATAACAGAACACCTGTTCTTGTTGCCTTCATGAACTACTTTAATAATTGTAATTACCATTCGTAATAAATAGCTTAAGTATGATTTTCTCTTCCACCTATTTGGAAAACAATTATTATGAAATTACATAGATACACAATATTAAACACTATAAAAATTATAATAGAATAAAAAATAATGTTGAAAAAGTTTATAATCCTTGTAAGTAGGTATATGAAAATCTAGAAGTTACAAAAGTTTATATAAAAAATTACAACAATTAATTGTTGGTAGAAAATTTTAGGTAACTAATAATAATAATTTAAGTATCAAAGTTCAGTTTCTTTTTCAAGATCACCTTGCATATATATAATCAGTCTCATCAATTTGATTAAAAAAGTATCTGTTCAGGTTCGATCTAATTTTATTGCTTTGGCAGTAAAATCCACCGCTAACAGATCTTCGAGGGATTATTTCCTGTAGGAAATTTCAAGGACCCTTCCTTACTTTCTATAAAAGGCGTCAAATCGATATGCTATTATTATGAATTTTAAAGTTATTACAATAAAATGACACACAGATACCATCACATTTTTGACAATTTTAATTCATAAAATCCTGATGTATTCGTAATAATTTTTATATCTCATTTTATACTTATTTACTGTTTTATATTTATAAAAATAAATGAGTTGAATAAAAAAATAATATAACATAGGTAATGGATGTAAAGTCATCACTAATTTTTGAGATATAGAAAGTTGCTATATTATTTAGGTTAAACTGAACAAAAATTTAGTACCTGTAAAAAAAATTGTTTCATGGAAATAAATTATTTGCCTATATAGTTATTTTGTGTAAAGAAAGCATTTGTTTCGATTAAAACAAAAACATTATTTCCTTATCATACACGTCTGGTGTTGATTTAATTATATTTGGTGATAAAAATATTAAACAACTGCTTATTTAGGTTAACAACTTCTTGCTCAGGAATTTCTGAAAACAACTACGGGTTACTGTCCCTACTTCAACCAGTATTAAATTACAGTTAAACAATATATGGCAAGCTTATTAGCTATCATCAGTACACCACAGGTGAGTGGTGACGACCAACCCTGACTGACTATTGTTATTTATTTATTTTATTCTATTTAGAATACACTGTTCTACAGGCAAACCCAACTAAAGAACAGAAGGGAAAGTAAAAGAAAAACAATAAAAATAAACACAGTTAATCATGTCTCTCAAACTCGATACCTAAATATGGCACAGTTACATCTACCGGTCACCCATTGACATTTATTTTTTATATCTAGGAAATAATTCGAATTCTTCCTTTCAAACAAATACTGAAACGAAAAAATATATTTTTTTTAAAATCATCTTTTAAAATTAAGTTAAGATATTAAAATGGAATAACTATTTGTTATTTTCTTACCAATTAAATCAATTTATTTTTGATAAAAAAGTGATTATTACATCAAAATAGATTTTCCTGATAATAAATTATATTTAAATAAATTGAATTGTTTGCTGAGAAACATTTTTTTCGGTGTAGGCTTATTAAAACCAGTAATCAGAGATGTGGAGTCTGAGAGACTGTTAAAAATATCTTTCCTGTGTAACTTTTCATTCGATAGACCAACGGTCGCGGGTATTCTAATTCCTTCTTAAAAGTGGAAGAGGTGGGTTAATATTATAACAAAATAAGAGTTTGATCAACAGTGCCCGAGTAAACAACCTATCTGTGAGACGTATTTTCGTAATGTTCACCTCGATTTACTAATTATTTGCTTCTATTTTTCCGCCATGCACTGTTCGTCCTGTGCATTTTGACTTGGAAAAGATTCTTACTAGGTGGTATAACAGAATCGACTTGAACGATAGTGATGTGGAAGGTGTTGAACTTAATTTTGAAATAGGTGTTGCCCCTAATTTTGAAATAGAACAATCATACATCGTAAAAAATTTCACTCAAAATAAACACAAATAGTTGTCAAAACGAGTCCACGCCCGATTATATTGCAATAATAACACAATTCATTGAGTAATGTTCACTCGGTTATTTGTTAGCTAAATAAATCTTTTAAGGGTAACACTGAACAATTTTTGAGTTATAGCTTTCTAAACTATATAACAATACATTCTTTCTAAATTTAACAAAATATGTACTTTGGTGTCACAAAACACTCAGTGATGTTGTATGACTGATCAAGTCATACGGATCTTTATTGAATAATCTGTTTAAATCAATAATTTCCAGGTTTAATCTATTGTCCAAAATTTTATAGCTAGTTAGTTGAGGATCAAATGAAATGGTCATCATGGAATGACACACACACACACACAAGAGAGGTATTCTAAAATAAGAAGCAAATCAACATTTTTTGTATCGGAGGAAGACGGCCATTGTTACTTACAAATTTCTACCACATTTTCATGACTCACTTGCCAGTTTACACCATACTTTTTTATGCAAATTATAACTTGAAAATTGCGGCCCATGGTCCATGATCCGGTTAGAACAATACTCTTATAATTATCGTAGAGCGCATCGGTGCCTGATCGTGCCCAACTTTGTTTTCCCACTTCCACTTACTAAACAATGTGTAGTATCTGCAACGGTTGGTGTTATTTACACACAATGTTCTCACTCATACATATTGTGGTAACCAAATATTGTGTAGATCAGGTAATTTATTTGTTAAAATGTTAAATTTGCTCAAAATTCAACAAAAGATTAATTCACTCATAAATGAGTTTGAACTTACTCAATATTATTTTTCAATGTGTAGTAGTGTTTTAGATCAATCTGAAAACCAAGATATATCAAGATATCTTTTTTATGTGTCGAATACAAAAATTTATTTGTTTGAATTGTAGTCACAAAAGTGGTAAAGCGTGTTGAAAAAAAAATGTTTTTATTTTTTTTCTTAAGTTTTGTGATTCCTAAAAATAAATTCAAATAAATGTTATTTGTTCTTTTAATTAAAGGTTAGAGTGCACTTTCATTGTTTTTGAATAGGTATATTCTTAATAAAAATTTATATATCTAACTAATTTATTTGTAATAAAATGAAGTAATATATAAAACAAGATAGTTTGCAGTTGATATTTACTAAAAAACAAAAATCAAATTTGGCAGACCACTTAGCTATGTAGAGGAGTCTCTGGACTACATTGGTGTATAGGAGAAAAGGATTAAGTATTTATGTTATTTGGAAGCAAACAATTTTTTGCCTAACTCTGCAATATGTTCCATTTTCCAGTTAACTCCATTAATACGAGTATTGAAAATTATTTCCTTATAAAACAAAATATAATAATATAACAAGGATGGAAAAACTATATATTTATTTTTGTGTTTGAAAGATATTCTGTTTAAAAAGAATAGTGATATCATCAAGCTAGTCAATCAATTATTGATACCATCAAGCTAGTTAGATTCATTAAATAGGTATAGAAAATAAGATACCTATATCCACACGTACCTAATAGTTTTAATGAATGATTCAGTAATTAATCTCAAGAATATTAAGTGATGCAAATATAAACAGCGACGCTGTAAATCCACTTAATTACTTTAAAACAAGCAAAAGGTAATTGTTGACTGGAATAAGGAAAGGAGCGCGGCTATATAACAGAGAGTACTGTGAAAGAATTAATTTCAGTAAACAGCACGAACGAGGTCTGTTTTACAGTTTAATTTACTTATTTTCTCCAATGGCTGCACTCACTATTTTTGTTTTGAATTTAAATTCAGGATTAAATAATTAAGTAAATTTATCTTTTCCAGTAATTGAGCCATTCAGGGCCGTAGAAGTAAAACGTGGAGAACGAATTTAACCCTGCTCCTGCAGCTCAACCGCTCATCAAGGTGGTAGAACCGGGACTACTTGGAACTGGAACTGAATAAATTTATCCGTCGGACTCCGCCACACCCCAGCTAGTATGGCGACCGTCGACTCGCCATTTCCATTAAGTCAGCTTCGAGCTGTCTGCAACGGACTGACCGGGGAATGCACGTGTTCTGCCCGGGCGAAATGACTCCAGGACGTCGGAAGACCGTACTTGCACTCGAATTGCCTTATTAGTCCTACATTGACGTGCTTATGTGATAATTGAGTAACGTATTACTGTGTTTCTATTAACTATTGCTTTATTTTGATGATGCCGTCTGTCACCAAAGACATTTAATCATGCCCATTCATCTCGTTCAAATATGAATATTTAAACAACTTAAACATTTTTAGTACGTATACGATTATTAATCAATAATAATAACTGATTGATCCAAAAGACCATAGAATGACATAGGATAATTCAAGAAGACGTGATACAGAGTACAATATACTTACACATTAACAAAATACAAATCAAGATACAAATACAAACAACAATGTTTCAATACAAGTATATTTTAATAATCAATGCATTCCGTTATACTGTAAAAGCAGTGTTGAATTAGGTAATTTTTTACTCACCTCTTATAGGAATTAAAATTTGATCTATCTAATCTGAAGTGGCATATTATTAAACAGTTGAATGCCGATATAACGAGAATTTATCTCAGTTAAAGTTAAATTATGAACACCCCTCTAGTATTATTATGTATGAAATAATTTGATGGTGATATATTTATGTATTTTAAGTTAACATCGATATACCCACCATTGATCTAATAGCTCTTTTCTGTATTTGAAAAACTGCAAGACATTTGAGAGGCACTCGATATAATATCGAATTTTTAAGTATATCTGTGCATGGTAAAATAACAGGGGTAAAATTTATAAAAACAGTTTTACTCTTATTTAAAAACAACTTATTAGGTAGAAATCAGTTGTTAAATATAGAGAACTTATTTTTAACGAATGGTTACATTTCAAAAATAAAAAATACAACTGCAATAATATGCAAAACTATGTTACGAAATGACAAACTAAGGTACAATTAAGGTTAAGTAAAAGCGCCTGTAACGTAATTTGTTCGAAATTTGATTTTTGGATTAGTAATAACGACGTAAACAATTGAAGTTTCCGCGAAATTTGTCAAAACTGTAACGTACTGTAGTGTTCGACAACATTACAGTGTCTGGTTGCTGGTGATAACCTAAAAGTAATATTAGTCATACCTAATGGTGCGTAGAGCTAGTGCGATTCATTTTGGTCTAGTTTTTCTTTGATGTTTGAGAGTGTACATAAACAAAAATGGAACAATTTATAGTAACCATAACCAGCTGCATGGCATGTTAATTTACGACGAATCTAGATAAAACTCTCTGGCTACGAGATGTTTGTACGGTAAACGCTTTTTGCAAGAAACAGAAGTCATTTTAAACACTTGTAATTATTATCCTGTGTTGCGAAAAGAGCTCTAAGAAAACCAATCACAGTAAGTACATATGTTTAGGTGTACCTATTTATAATTATTAGGTATAAAACATAACAATCCCAAGATAGTATGTGAGCGACGTTGTCATATATTCAAGATCTGTTTGCTGTCATAATTCTGCAACTGTTTGTCAGAGAAAAAAAAATTGTTAAGTCAAATATGTTTTGTTTAGTACAACTTATCATGTGACAAAATTATGGCACATATATTTCGGACACCATGTATAGCTGTTATTATCTGCATACATAAATAGCTCTCTCCGTTTTCGTTTTCAAAATAGTAATAAAAATAACGTATGTCAAGTTTGACATACATAGTGATGTGATTTTTGTTATTTTTTACTTATCTGCTTTTTTCAGTGTGAGATTTTTTGGTTAGGCAAACTTAGTTTCAAAAATAACCCTTGACTGATCCGTTTGGTGCAAGGGCTTATTTAATTAATCTTTATTTTTTTCATAAGTGTGGCAAAAAACCAATAAAACTAAAGAAAAAATGCAATGGTAAGTCATTAACAAAAATTATGGACAGTAACGGTCCCAGGACAGAGCTTTGTGGGACTCCGGAATTAATTTTGATTTATCTGATTTCATATTATCTATTTCAACGAACTGAAATCTATTGTCAAGATAACTACCAATAAGTTCTTTAACAGTTCCTCTCAAATCATAAACAGAATTTTATGATCAACTAGATCAAAGGCCTTACTGAAGTCCATAAAAAGACCGACTGTTTTTTACCAGCATCTAAATTATAATTGATCCTGCATTACTCTCTCTGTGCTTCTTAAATTCATAAATCTGTGTTGGGAAATCAACCAATAAAAGAGTTTTGCGAAGATAATCTTCATCATCGTTTCAAATATTTCTTGTTATACAAGTGAACGCTTTCGGTTCACATGTAACAAATTATTACTCGCGCAAATTAGCATGCACAAGTCAATTTGCGCAAATTGCATGAGCGTGAAAACTGACCTTAAGTATAATAATAATAACGAATAGAGCGCATTCCTACCTTGAATAGGTATATATTTTTTATCACTTTTTCTACTAAAGGTAACTAGGTAAATTATGCAGTACGTACTACTAGTCCCGAAGTCCCGTACCTATTTCTCGTCGTAAAATGATCAAATTTGTTGTGTTTTTAGATACAGAAATCTCGAAAAATCAACACGTAGAACAAAACTAATATCAAAAATAAAATTATTATTGATTTGTTTATCCATTTTTACTATTTAAATTTTGCTCAAATAAAATAATAACTTTTAAAAAGCGTTTGTAAGACACGCATTATTTTGCTATTTTAACCCCACATTTTAACGATTATTTTCACATATTTATAAACAGAAGGGAACTATCTTATACTATGCAGAACTATGTAAATTTATGGTTACAACATTATTTACATCTACAGTTAAATTTTAAAAAATTCGTATTTTGAAAGATTTCTGTACCTGAAATTTTGCTGGTTAGATAGTTTTCTGTCGCTATATATAGGGTTAACTATAACAAATATTATAAGAGGGGATAGAGAAAAATAAGAATTAACGGAATTGTCCGTCAAACAATTTCAAAATTTATTTATATAGCGAAAAAAAAGTTTTTTCGAAACTATATTAAACCCTTATTATTTGCCGACTCTGACCTTATGTCAGCCTCGAGGTTAACATAATTAAAGATCGTCAAAAAATCTTTAAAACAGGTCCTCAAGTTAAAATAAATCGTTTGAAGTTAGGTATCAAATAATTCATTTTGTTTTTAGTAATACATTAAAATCTTAAACATTTGAAGACAGAAACTTAACATGCAAACTAGTTTCTATACAAAAGTACAAAATTAATAATATGCAAACAACTAATTTTACAAAATTAACCTTGAATGTTGCCTATGAAATTAGGTTTTAATAATAATAATGCAAGCACATGTACGCTAGGTATATTAAAATATATCAAGTAGGTAAAATATGTGAGCATGCGGATATAGGTATAAACATGATATTTGAAGTATAGCATAATTGTAATTGTAAATTCTTTATGTATCTAGAACACCTCACACTTTTATCTCAAATAAATAAAATAACTATAAGCACACCAAATTTAAAACAGAAATCATCTGCTTCAAATGTAGTAATAAAAATAAGATATAACCTTATATTTTAATATGAATTTTGAACACACTGAAACTAATTTTATAATGAAAAAATAACGAGTTTTTTTAATGTTTGTATCTACCTATATCATTTCCATAACTATTAATTTAATAAAAAAGATATACTTTGTTCATTTATCGGCAAGAATAAAATCTAGCTTGTGTTCAGTTTAGCTATGTTCCTTTGACCTATGACATCCTATTAACGTGAGAAGAGTGTGGAGCAAATGTACCTAACATTTTTTTAACCGGATTGACCCCTACTAGGAACAAACCTTGGATTTAGTGAATGAAAGTCTAATGACATATATAAATAAAATAGAATCTCTAGATTCAGCAAGACGAAAGTTTAGAAGAGTTTGTATGAGAATCAGTATCACCCTTACCATGTACAACGGTTTCAAGCAATATCACCATAGACTAACCACAAAAACTTTTTTTAATAATAGATGAAGCTTTATTTAATGAAATTAATAATTCTCATAACGCATATGTTTGCTTTCTATAAATATGTGATCAGGCATTATCAACATTGGACGTCAATACAAGAATTTCATGAACAATTTCCTAATCGGTGGATTGGGTGTTTGAGGATTTGTTGAAAGGTCGCCGCAACTACCGCACTTACATCTATTTTTTTTTCTGTGGAGGTGGATGAAAAGTTTAGTGTTCAAAACTGCTGTTAATACGCGCGATCTTAATAATACACATTGAAAAATCAGCCCAAATAATTAGAGGAACACACTTTTTTATCGAGATCATATAGGTACAGCAGCATGACTTCGATGTGCGAATTCTAAACCAAAACGGCGACAGGAACGAATTCTCTGGATGAATTCGAAGGGTTTTTAAAAGTAATATATTTTTATTTTTTGGGTTTGTGACACTTAAAGCAGGTTTATTATCACTACGATGCCAATAATATTCAGTTAATAAGTTTCACTACTCTAAAATGACTATAGATGTATCTGAATAGAGAAATAGAAAAATAAATTAAACTTTAACGTGGTAGTCCCGATAATAAATAGGAATAGATTCCTACTCTTGTAATATTTAATGTAATTTCATAAATTGGCAACTTTTCAATTAAGCAAACGGTAAAATTCATTGTCATAATGCCATCTGTTTACGCTGTAATTTTGTTTTTCTTAATGTTTAATGCCTTTTTTCTATTTTAAATATTTTATAAATTAAATAAAGAAATTTGGGGCGGTTACAGATATTTACATGTAATATAGTTCGCCGATTTGTTTTTCTAGGTTATTGGATAAAACTGCCGTGGAGGCATTCAAACTTTTCTATTATCTATTAGTATTCCTTACGTTCGATTTCTTAGAATAAGATGGGCATTTTATTTAACTGTACGCGAAGGATGTTCTATTATTCCTGGGCAATCCCGATGGTCTTGTAATGACTGAAAATGTAGTTTTGACAGTTTGCAATGAAAGAACGAAAAACAAATGCCAAATACTATAGCTTAAGACTATTACCTAGCAGGTATTATTATTAATTAAAATGTTCATTTTTGTAGCTTCTGTATTTGGAAATGATGTAAAAAACGACCACATGGTAGTTGATAGATCTAAGCCACCTCGGATAATGCTTAACATAGACGTCGATTTTCCTCATTTTTAAATATCTAGCTAGAATTCCAAAATACCTAATTTTTTTTTATTGTTTTTTCTGTGTTATGTGGTTAACATTTTTGCACTTAGTGGACCCTGTATATAGAAGAATTTATCTTTTGTGTTTCTTTGTCTAAATTAATTTAAATTATTTAAGTAATTGGTTTTCCAACTGAATTGTTTAAGTAAGTAACATGGGAGAAACATGGAATTTTAATGCGTATACCTAAGAATACTACACTGTGTAGGAAGCAGGCTATAAAAATAATGCGAAAAAGACAATAAATGTTAAATATCTAAATAATATCTATTTATTCAAAAGATGCATGTCTTTAAGTAATGACGGCAAAAATCCAACTTTGTTGCTAAACGCAATGCAATAAAATTCTCCAACATAAATTTAATTGAATGAATATGTTATCTTCGCATACACAACGGAATTTATATTTATGTAAATAAAGGAATTTAATTAACTGAGGAATGTTCTCTAATTTTTATATTCAGCTCACTATTCAACCTTTTTCTTATCAGCCAGATAAAGAAGTCAGTTCACTGCATTTATAAAACGGAAAACACCTATGGTTCCCCATTACTGCCGATGGTATATGGTAAATAATATTATGTTACCTGTATCTAGCCTTATCTTTAGATGTTTCGTTTATTTGCGACGAGAATAAGATATGTTCTTAGCAAACACTGTTATGCTCAATTCCACTCAACCATATACTTGTGCAGTCCTAATAGTGTTATTCAGAATTTTTGATTACCATAAAATGTTGACACGGGAAATATAAAAAAGTTTACGATTCATTTATTTCCTCTTATAGCTTCATCGTTTATAAATTGTTACACTTATATACATGGTTAGCAATAAGTAAATTTTAATAGATGCTGTAGAACTAAAATAAAAAATTGTTTTCTTCACTATAGAGAAAAATTTCACAGTAAATATAAAATTGATTGACTTGAAATTTATTTTGTAAAAAGAAACAGTAAACGTGAATTAATACAGTATGCGCCAAAAGTTTGGAATAAATTCAATAAAAACGAAACAATTATTTTTTGGGAAACATCCTCGAACAAGTCGATTTTTAATTTAAAAAATACATATTTTAGCGTAAAATGCGATTTTCAAATGTCATTTGTGTTCGAGTAATGACGCCATCGATTTTTTTTTAAATGGCAACACCATATTTTTTTTTCCTTGATTCTGAAAGATCGTTTAATTCTCTATCAGACAGTATTAAAATTTTACCCTCTTACATAGGAAAGTTTTCGAGTAAATGACGATTGAATGTTAGAAAACGTAAATCAATTAAAATAAAGCAAAAACGTTATCAAGTTTAGTTTTTCGAATTCTATAGTTCTTTTATGGATCACGTAGGTGAAAATCTTTGCAGTGTCATTGTCACACCGACTTTCTAATAAGTATTGTAAGCGACATAGAAATTATTATTCAATTTAAAGTATTATGGCACATTTAACTGTTACTCAAAGAATTGAAATTTTAATTCTTATCGGATGCGGGAATATGACTAGAACTCAGCAGGAAGTTTGCGATTTATTTAATGAAAAATATCCAGATCGCCCTATCAGCCAATCAACAGTCAGTAAGGTAGAGTCTAAATTTAGAGAAACTGGCAATGTTGTAAATATTTCAAAACCTGGACGTCCAAGCATTAATGAAAATCAGAAACAGAACATTTTGATAAGTATGGTGGATAATGCTCATAATTCTTCACGATTGGTTGCATTAAACAATGACACTAGTCAGAGCACAGTGCTAGGTATCTTGAGGAAGGAAAAATATCATCTCTACAAAATTCAACTTGTGCAGGAACCCAATGAAGATGATCCCGATCGCCGCTTTACTTTTGCGAAATTCTAATGGATTTATGTCAAGGAAATAGAAATTTACACCAGCAAATACTTTTTTCAGATGAGGCCACATTTTGTCTGAATGGTACAGTAAACCGTCAAACTTGCAGATATTGGAGTCGGGAAAATCCTCATTGGATGGCAGAGGCACATACCCAACACCCTCAGAAATGAAATGTGTGGGCTGGAATAGTTGACGACAGAATAGTAGGGTATTTCTTCTTTGAAGGAACCCTTACAGGACAAAGATATTTAGAGTTTCTAGAAAATGACCTTGTTCCAGCCCTTGCAGTAATTTTTCCTAACGATAATGACCCTGACATTCCTGACGATACCATAAGGTTTCAGCAAGACGGTGCACCTCCGCACTATGCGCGGCCTGTACGAGATTTTTTGGACAACTGTTTTCCTGGGACGTGGATCGGCAGACGCGGACCGATAGAATGGCCGGCAAGATCGCTAGATCTTACACCTCTTGACTATTTTTTTATGAGGATACTTGAAGTCAAAAGTGTGCATTAATAAACCACGTAATTTAGAAGAACTTCAAAATCGCATTCGGGACGAAATACGCAGAGTTACCCCAGAAATCATTCATAATGTGCAAGAATAATTTCTTCACAGACTTGCGCATTGTCAACAAGTTGGTGGATGGCAATTCGAACATTTAATTTAAGTATAAAATTTAATCAATTGTATTTTATTTTACATACCTTAGAATTATTACTTTTTTATGGATAAAATTTACGTTTTCTAACATTCAATCGTCATTTACTCGAAAACTTTCCTATGTAAGAGGCAAAATCAAGGAAAAAAATATGGTGCAGCCATTTAAAAAAAAATCGATGACGTCATTACTCGAAAACAAATGACATTTGAAAATCGCATTTTACGCTAAATTATGTATTTTTTAAATTAAAAATCAACCTGTTCAAGGATTTTTCCCAAAAAATAATTGTTTCGTTTTTATTGAATTTATTCCATACTTTTGGCGCATACTGTATAATAAACTGGTAATATATTTTTATACTTAGATACCTAATTACTCTTCGGAAATTTCATAATTTTATAGATATGAGGCATATAACCATTTCTCAATATCTTAATTTAAATAAATTGTAATTCAAAATTTTGCGTTATGCACAATTTTTTATTCGGTCCATATCTATAATATTTATGGAATTTTGTTCCTGTTAACTTTTTCCTGTAGTAAAATTACCTATTATAATTTAGCATTTTAAAAAAATCATTTTTTTTTAATATACATAAGTATGTATGTATAGGGTGAACCTTAAATAAGTACAAATATTTTAACTTTAGGTGTAGTTCGTCATATATGTGAGTCTAGTGAGTCATTTTTAAATATTTCAAATATTTACGGATATTATTATTTTTTAAATACCCACATTTTAAGAACCGCCGACCAGATAGACTACTGACGTAACCTAATAAAATAAACCATATGATTTACTGAAGGTAAGGTTGCCATATCGTCTATAAGATAAATAATTTCTTAACGTAAATTCATTTTTTGCCGTTATTTCTAATTTAAAAACACTTGTTTTTAGCAATAAGTAAAGTAAAATTATCATAAATGATTAAAATATGAATTTCCGCAAGATCGATACTATTAATGAAAGTGTTTAGAAAGTTACTTTGCTCAATGATTCCAAAAATTATCCATAAACGTGCATAAAAGGTCATCTATACTTACTAAAAACACAATTATTTAAACAGTTATCCATATTTCACAAGTTAATACCATTGCATACTGAACAAAAAAAATAGCTTGATGTATGAGTTCAATATCAAGAGAAGCCAAAGTAAAATATTTAAAAGCAGTCAATTGCATGCAAAAAAGAAACTAGTGTTATAGGCAGAGGAAACAGGTGAGTGTCACGAGCAGTAGGCGAAATGTTCCGCACCAACCCCATCCTCTTGAAGATGTTATGTTGATACCGGTGCATTAGTATGGTCCAGGGCAAAGGAATAAGCTGTGGCAAAGGCAACTTACAAGTGGAATCAACACATGTAATATTTGTAGAAAGGCATTTGATATTTTCAATACACGTAAATTGAAAGCTAATATGATATACTTTTGCACCTTCTGAAACCGAACTAAGCTAATGGTTTCTTTAAGTAATGCACTGCTTGACGCATCTGCTTTAAGAGTTGTGGCACTAACGTATAAAACGTATTCAATCGTTTTATTATTTTCACGAGCAGTGTTTTTCTCTTAAGTGTCTTGTGTATTTAATTAATACTTTTCGTGAAATACAGTGTGATTAAATAAAATGTGGCACATCATTGAAACAGTGAAAAGGTTAACATGCTAAAAGCATATTTGTTGTGATAAATCAGTTGGAGTGTAGTAAAAATGGATAATGACCAAATTCTGTATAACTATGATTGTGAGTAGAGAATCTGGTTTATATTTTCAATTTATTGGAATGGCAAAGGGGAGGAATATTTTCATAATATTTCAATCATTCTTTGACGTGTCTAAAAATTCTAACTAACTTTGTTGAAGCCTATTCTAAGACATTACTGTAAAACTGGCAACGCTGTGAAATTCACACCCACCATGACTTAAAAATATTAGTATCGAGGTCGGATCAACGGTCCTCAACAAATTTCGATTGAAAAATCACGAAATTTATATAAAATTTGACTTTTTTATGCCTGATTTGTTTGCAAAAAAACTATTAATTTTGTGTTCTACACAGTGAACTTTACTGTTGGTTAAAATATTTGTACTTATTTAAGGTTCACTCTGTATATTAATCTATTCTATTTTAAGACATTTAATTTGCTATCAGTAATAGATTTTAATTCATTTATTGACACAATAATTGTAGCGTATCCACATCGGGTTATAAATTTGTTTGTTTGTTTGAAAATGTTAAATAATAATTTCAGAAATATAAAAACAGCCAAAAGTAGCATTTCGTCTTTTTAAATTTTAAAAAAGTTTGATACAACTTGTCGGTTATATTTCTGCTAATATTGTATGGATTTTCATATTATATTTTCCATGTAGGTACTCAGGTAACTCATTTCAGGGGTGATAGTCCCCTTAGGAGATGTTTGAGAAAAAAACTATAGTAAAGTTTTCATCATCTTGACTTGTTCTACTTGGACTCATTTTAAAAACACCCTATATTTCAGCTGATTAATATAGGTATCATATTTGGTACGTGGTACAGTTAATAGGGTCATTTAGCATTTTTTTATTACATAATTTTGTAATTCTGACACCTCTAAAACGTTTAAAATAATTTGAGAACATGAACTCGAGCAAACCGCTGTGTGACATTAGTGTCTCCTATAGCATGCCGGGTTGCGCTCGCTACCACTTACTTGTTTTTAGATTTTGAAACATAGACGGGTTATCGGTGTCGTTAGAATTGAAGTTTTTATTTCAAATATTAAAGGTATCAGTAGACACTAAAAGAAAACAATCAAAATTTAAATATTGCAGTGTACGTAAATATCCCAGTACAACGATTAAAATGCCTAGATAAATTATTTATTAATTTACCTTGGAGTCCCAATACGCGAAACTTGCTGCAAAAAGCAATGAAGCGCGACATATTTCTTGGACCCAGATCAAATAAATATGTATTGTTTAATAAGATTTATATAAAATCAATTTAATAATAATTATACATAACATATAACATACATGTAGAAGATATTCTTAATTTAAAGTTTAAATTCTTAGGTACATATACATACGTACAATAGTTTTCAATAATAATGACACTCATTTTTTTGAATTGCTGACGTATTTGCAATGAAATTTACTTTCAATTTTTAACATTAGTTCTTAGTTGTTTCACTCACCAATGGAGATTTAATGAAATTTCTACTAAGAACTTCCAGAAGTTCTAAAATAAACTGTCTTGAGAGAGGGTCATTATTATTGCAAAAGCATGTACATACTAAACATATCTACTTATTAAGTAAGTAGCTACCTTATTAGTCTTTTAGTATTTGCTTTATATATTGCTTAACTTTTGGTTCTACGAGGTGGTCCAATAAAAGAAATCAAACTACTAAATTAAAATAAAGCTACTGAAATTAATATGTAATTTTAAATTTGAATAATAAAATTTGTAAACTAAATATCAGTTTACTTAATTGTTTCTATACCTAGTTATTGTATGAAAGTGGGCTTTTCTTTTAGTTAGAAGCAAATTTCTCTTTTATTTTGAATATAAATACAATAATTTATTAAACATTTTATATTTTAAAAAAATGTAGGTAAATATTTAAATTCAAAAATAATACATTTTGAAGGTTTGTTTACGCACCCTGTATAATTAGCAAACGGACTTTACATTAACTAAACTTGAAAACGTTGACTGAGAAGTACATGCTTTTGCAATAATAATGACACTACCTCAAAACAGTTTTTGAACTTCTGGAAATTTTGAATAGAAAGTTCATTAAATCTATATTGGCGAATAAAACAACCAAGAACTAATGTTAAAAATTGAAAGTAAACTTTATTACAAATACGCCAACAATTCAAAATTTATTTTGAAGAATGTCATTATTATTGCAAACGATTGTACCTATACATATAACAAAACAAAAGTTTTACTTTGTTGTAGGTACTCTCCATAGAAATCATAAAATGTAATAGAATACCAAAAGAGGTTCCAAAAATAGTCATCCTGGCGAAAGCGCGAGTTTGGTAATATTGCAGTAATTAACTTAGCTTTTATAAGTTGTTTGCACTAACGGGGTCGCTTCACATTAATGGGCGTGAATATGAAAATTTTACGTCCAATTCGTAGAAACATATCATTTCTATGGTCCAATTACAAACATTCCGTTTTGGTTTCAATGATATGCTGAGATTAAAATGCAGTATAACCAACAGCTTACATTAAGTTTTCCCTAGATGGCTGCTTTTTAAGTTCCTCCATAGTTTGATTTTAGTTGAGTGCGTAATGTAAAGGCTACTGGCGTTCTATATATTTTATGATTTTTATGGTACCTACCTACATAAAACTCTTTTATTAGATACCAAAATATTTAATTATTAATTTTCTAACATAATAAATACATATATATGTAATTACGTAAGTGCCTCCTTATCTACATTGACAAATCTAGCTGCTATTAACGATTTCGTCTTAGAACTTGTTACATTTTTACACCTCTCACTTACAAACTGGTGATTTGTATTAAAATAGTCCTTCACCATAAATGATATATTAGGCGAATTAAATAACGTGTTGTGAATGTTAAAAGTAGTTATAGCCTTTGCTAATCTATTTTAATTTAACATAGTAAGGCCCTTGCCCTAGTTCAAAATGGACGATTACCGAGAAACTGTAGGAGGCAATCACGTCACGTCTCGCGGCACGGGGCTACCATTTAGTTCTAATTTGGTCTCCTATTTCGAAAACTACTTATCAGATCGATTCAAATTTTCTGGATTGACCATTATAAATATTTCATAGAAATTAGGCAAACAGGGTAATTTGAGGTTTGACCAAATGACCCTGTTGTACCAAATTATCATGGATAATTACATGATCCCACAGCGCGTACAAATTGTTCAAATGTATTGTGAAATTACTGTAACAGTCTTTCGGTTTCACTAAGGCAGCATTGCGTGTCATACTGTGGATGGAACCATTACATATTTTGTTTAGGCAAAGCTTTGGAGAATCTGTAATTTTGTATGGCGGTGATGTTAGCTAGCGACCATGTTCCTGAATTTAACGATCTATGATATTTTCTTATGGGACTATATGAAAGCCAAGGTTTATGCCAGTGTACTTCAAACAACTGCAGATTTAATAAAAAAATAATTATTAATTAAATTTCACTGCCTTTTGTATGACAGTGTTATCGAGAATTTATTTATTTATCATTATCATTAGTCCGACATTCTTATTCAAACAAATGGTATAAACTACATTTTATTTCAATTTCAAAGTAGGACATTTTTATTGAAAAATCCTTTACCCAAATATTCGCTGTATTTAAGTTTCATATAGAGCATGTGGTGTAACATTGATGTTATATTATTATCTACCAAAATACGTTTTTTAAAATAATTAAGATCATTACTTATACTGATGATCAAAAAGGCAGGGAATGAGTAATGATAAAATTATATGAAATCAGATATCTCAGCTTCACTTAAATCTATATAACTTTCTTTATACAAAAGAAGTAATTTATATGGTGTAACAACATATGTAAGTATGATATTTAACGATATCTTACTCCTACGTCTTAAAGTTAAATTTTTACAATGTTTCAAAACATAGTACTATAAGAAATACCTAAGCAAACAAGCAAAACCAAAAAATAAAAATATTTGGAAAATAAAGCTTCTTAGCGAATTTCATCAAGAACAGTTTATTCAGAAAATATAATAAAATTTTATTATTTGCACCATACTTTTCACCATTGGCGTAGAAGTTTAGGAGCTTCAAGGGTGAATAAAACCTTATACATACACCACTGACTTTAGTTCAAAAATGTTATTCACATCAAACTATCAACATTTCATTATGATTACTGCATACTGCAAGTTTGAATGAAATATATTTATTTATTTAGTAGATATTAAGAAGAGGAAATATACAAGTGATTCAAAATTATACTACAAATCTGCGCTCTGTTAATAATAATATAAGTAGAAAAAGATAAAAAAAAAATAATGTAAGTTATAAAATTCCAGTCATGCGTTAATTTTATTTGGTATTCATTCTACAATAATAGATTGTTTGTATTAATAACACCTAATTGTTTATACAGAAGTATTTAAAGTTTCTGTAGCCAATTTTTGCAAAACTATAATTTTCTCCGATTGAAAACGTAAATATTATACAGTTTACCCAAATGAAATTATCCACTCTTGCGTCCATTCACGTAAATTCTTTGAAAATTACAGCTGCTTCTGGCGGTTCATAATAGAAGATCACAGATCATTTAAGATTCGTTTTACGAAAAAATGTTACTGTCGTTTTTTGTTTATTTTCACAAAAAATATCAACGACGAAAGTATCTCACAACGCCGCTATTACACTTTGTATATGTTACGATAAATTATTTACATTGATAGACATTTCTGCATCCTAATACCTAAGTGCCACTTTAAAAATAAACGATAACGAATATGAAAGATTTACGTCATTTTCCTACTTAGCTAATAGTATTATAAAAGCAAAATTTAAAAATCAACGACATTCTGAAACTAAAAAATGCAGATTGTTAACATATTTCATTATAATATCTACTTGTCTATTTGTAAATGTAAACCTTTTAACCCATTCTAAAACGATAGAAACTTACGTGAAAGTGTATGAGAATACTTATTAAATAGAGAAGTTAGGTATATGTTTTCGACAGTTTTCTTAGCATGAAAAGATCGATCTTCCTTAATATTGTAAGAGATAAGCCAATTCCATTTCAGGCTTCCATTATTAAATGAAATTGCCGAATATATCGGTAACTACTAGGCTAGGAATGTCGATTTTTTTAAGGGCACAATGTAGTTGGAGATTTAAAAATGCTGTTTTACCTTCTTTAAATCAGTTCTGTAAAATAATACTTATTTAACTGTAAAAGAAGATTGTTATGCTATTCCTAATATTAATAATGGAATGAAGTTTTATGATCCTAATAAATAAAATTAAAAAGTTATTAAATCTCAAATATCATTCATTTAATTGCTAAAATTTATTACCTATATCCATGTGTTTATTTTTCCGAAAGCAAAATTGACTTAAATTATTACATTTTCTGGTGACACAAAAAGAACACCGTCAGGTTTTGGTCAAAGTTTTTTATTCAACAAAGTATTTTGATATTTATTGAGCAAAATTGTTATGAATACCTACTCCCGTAAATAACAAAAATGTATACTCAATGGAAAATAGGTAGCTTTCTTATCTATAGTTGATGTATCCTCTAAACTATAAATATACAACCTAATATAAAGAATAATAAACTGATTTAATCCGATCCCTAAATATATATGTTGAAGCAGGAAGCCTCCTTGACTTATAATCTTAAAACTTCTGCTCTTCCTAATTCATTACGACCATTAAGAGTTTCCCCCCGACTGAACCCAAATTGTTCCTCCAAATCTCATTTGGCTCTAAGTTGTGATTGCTTCATCTTAACTTTTACTTTTATCAAAATGTTTAGTTTGCGAAAAAATAGTATTAGTATAGTTTAATCATTATTAATTAATTTTGCCTTTAATTAATACTGCAATTAATTGAATTATTAAATTTTTAAGTCAATTGGCTAATCAGTGGTGTAGAGGTACCTATCTACTTACTAAAAAGTATTACTTAAATTCTGAATATAAATCACTCAGTATTTTAAGAATTAAATAAGTGCTTTTCTAACATTATGAAAGGTTAGGAAAAATGCCTTCCACGTTATTCGAAAAACGAGCTATTTTTGAGTTTAATTTGTTAAATTCAAAATTAAAACGAAAATGTATACAAATTTTTTGTTAGAAGTTAAACTTAAAATAGTGTCCAAATCCAAAACAAACTATTGGTGAAAAAAATTTAGCTTCAGCTAAAAAAAATTACAGCTACCTATACCTTTCTTTCTACTAGTCCGTTGAATTTCTAACTGAATTTTGAAGTAGACTAATCCTATACATTTTTCTTCAGAAATAATTAATAATCATTTAAAATTTGTTTAACTGTTTGATGAGTTTCATTAATTTAAAATACAGTATGGAATAAATTCAATAAAAACGAAACAATTATTTTTTAGGAAAAATCCTCGAACAGGTCGATTTTTAATTTAAAAAATACATATTTTACCGTAAAATGCGATTTTCAAATGTCAATTGTTTTCGAGTAATGACGTCATCGATTTTTTTTTTAATGGCAACACCATATTTTTTTCCTTGATTCTGAAAGATCGTTTAATTCTCTATCAGACAGTACTAAAATTTTGCCCTCTTACATAGGAAAGTTTTTGAGTAAATGACGATTGAATATTAGAGAACATAAATCAATTAAAATAAAGCAAAAACGTTATTTAATGAAAAATATCCAGATCGCCGTATCAGTCAATCAACAGTCAGTAAGGTAGAGTCTAAATTTAGAGAAACTGGCAATGTTGTAAATATTCCAAAACCTAGACGTCCAAGCATTAATGAAAATCAGAAACAGAACATTTTGATAAGTATGGTGGATAATCCTCATAATTCTTCACGATTGGTTGCATTAAACAATGACACTAGTCAGAGCACAGTGCTACGTATCTTGAGGAAGGAAAAATATCATCCCTACAAAATTCAACTTGTGCAGGAACTCAATGAAGATGATCCCGATTGCCGCTTACACTTTTGTGAAATTCTAATAGATTTATGTCAAGGAAATAAAAATTTACACCGGCAAATACTTTTTTCAGATGAGGCCACATTTTGTCTGAATGGTACAGTAAACCGTCAAACTTGCAGATATTGGAGTCGGGAAAATCCTCATTGGATGGCAGAGGCACATACCCAACACCCTCAGAAATTAAATATGTGGGCTGAAATAGTTGACGACAGAATAGTAGGGTCTTTCTTCTTTGAAAGAACCCTTACAGGACAAAGATATTTAGAGTTTCTAGAAAATGACCTTGTTACAGCCCTTGCAGTAATTTTTCCTAACGATAATGACCCTGACATTCCTGACGATACCATATGGTTTCAGCAAGACGGTGCACCTCCGCACTATGCGCGCCCTGTACGAGATTTTTTGGACAACTGTTTTCCTGGGAGGTGGATCGGCAGACGCGGACCGATATAATGGCCTGCAAGATCGCCAGATCTTACACCTCTTGACTATTTTTTATGGGGATACTTGAAGTCAAAAGTGTACATTAATAAAGCACGTAATTTAGAAGAACTTCAAAATCGCATTCGAAACGAAATACGCAGAGTTACCCCAGAAATCATTCATAATGTGCAAGAAGAATTTCTTCACAGACTTGCGCATTGTCAAGAAGTTGGTGGATGGCAATTCGAACATTTAATTTAAGTATAAAATTTAATCAATGCATTTTATTTTACATACCTCAGAATTGTTACTTTTTTATGGATAAAATTTACGTTTTCTAACATTCAATCGTCATTTACTCGAAAACTTTCCTATCTAAGAAGGCAAAATTTTAGTACTGTCTGATAGAGAATTAAACGATCTTTCAGAATCAAGGAAAAAAACATGGTGTTGACATTTAAAAAAAAATCGATGACGTCATTACTCGAAAACAAATGACATTTGAAATTCGCATTTTACGCTAAAATATGTATTTTTAAATTAAAAATCGACCTGTTCGAGGATTTTTCCCAAAAAATAATTGTTTCGTTTTTATTGAATTTATTCCATACTTTTGGCGCATACTGTATATATAATATCACTCCAAACTACTGTTTTTCTATTTCAGTGGAATACCGTATTTATTTTTACTAGAACTAAAGTTAGGAATAAAATGTATTCTTTCAATTTTCCAAAATGAACGGTTCCTCCCAGATGAATTTTTTTTATGAAAAGCGGTCAAAGAGTTTTTAGGTATTTATAAAAAAAGAACAATGTTGAATGAATTGTTAAATCTCGGAAATTTTAAATATTTTTCCGGGTCCCAGTATTTCCGCCACTAGTTTACAAATGTGAGTACATTAATTTTTATATTTAATTGATTATATATATAATTAGCTCAAGTTCCATCAATCTATATCAAAAATATTTAAATTAAATATGATCTTTTTCAAACTAAGTTTTTAATGTAATGACAAATGCTTAATTATAATTATTTAATTCAGTATCATAAATACTATTTTATATGCCTATATTTAAAATTTTAATTTATTTTTACTTTGTTCGAGCTTTATAAGGGTATCATTGCAACGCATTTTAATTAAATGCATACAGCAAATAGAAGTACAATTTTTCAAAGCTCTGAAACATATTTGTGGTTCGGAAACTTAAATGCATGTATTAATGTCCTTTGGTAAATTTTATCATCTCCGTAATCTTATTTAGATATTTAATTTACTTTCCAGAAGTTATCATCATAGGTATGATCTATCTTTGCAATAACGTACAGTATCCTTTTATGTAACCAGATGTCTAAAAGCTCCACTCGCTCCATCCATTATTAGCGTTAGATGACCGTTTACTTAGCACAGTACAATCAGTAAATTTAGTATCTTGTGCTATACTTACACGGAAAAAAATCTAACCGGTATTTAAGTAGGTATAATAATATACTTAAAATTTTAAAGTTCATTAAAGTGTAAGGATTTAGCTACATAATTCAGTAGTAACGTATATTTGATATAGACATTTACATATTCTTGACATCCAAGAATTCTTATACTTCAGTAAACACTTTTCTTTCTTAAAATTACACTAAATTTAAGATTTACGAAGAATAATATTTTGTTAAAATATAAATAAAATATTATTAATTATAGAATTGGTTTTTGCACAAATTAAAATTATTATATGTAAACAATAGGTTTACATATTTTTTAGCTAAAAGCACACATAATTTAAAATCAAGATGTATATATACTCGCGACAAGAATTCAGACGACTTACGTCATATGAACAAATGAATAATTCATTATATTTTCATCAAAATATTTAAGAAACTGCAACTGATAGTAATAAAACTATATACTACACTAAAAGTTTGCATTATATATTGCACCAAATTGCAAACAATGATTGTTTTTAATGCGACCAAACATCGAAAATTACGTTGACAACAAAAACAAATGTGTAACGTCAGCCGTGACGTAAGACGTTTAAATTCTTGACGCGAGTATAAATATAACGCCATCGTAATAAATTTCAACTGAAATTATTGTTTCCAATAAAAAATGTTGAAATGTTATTTTTAAATTTGTCCAAATAAAGTTTAGTGAAAACCGTTTCATTCATTATCTGCGGAGTTGCGTGTCTCATGATAATATTCTACTAGAATGCTATCGCAGACAAAACTACTTATACTTACTTACCTACTACCTCCCACTTTTTTAAACGTGATATAACGTTAATTTACTCTTTTTATGTATCCATACATATATCAAATCAAGTTTTTATAACCAAAATTTTTTTATTTTAATTGCCTGTTTTGAAAACAGTAATTAAAATGATATCAGTATTAAATATTCTTCATTCTGTGTACGTAAAATGTTTTTTTTTTTGTACACGATATAGACATTTTTTAATTAAATAATGTTTAAATTTTATATGTGGACATCATTAATTGTTAATTGCAAATAACCTTATAACTAATATATTAATATCAATAACTTTAATCACGCAGTATTGTTTCCTAAAATGTCAAATATCAAATTCAATTTTTTCTTTTAGCTGATGAAACTGACAAAATTCTTAGCTTGTAATGTTATGTGTAGTTTAGTTTAATTAAGATGTGGTATATTAAAACGTAGTAATTCGTCAATATCTCAAAGCCTTATTTCATAATCTATAAATCAGTTAGGAGTTCTCAACTTATCACAGCAGTATGGTTACGGTGATATAACTAAATGATGGAAATAGATTAGCTAATTATGTGTTTCATAATTAAATTAACTAATAACTGAATTCTAACGATTGAATAAAGAGATACCCTGTATGTTGGTACACTTGATACTACATTTTTGTAAATTTGAGATAATTCATAAGATCCTTGATAAAAGAGGTTAGGTAGATGCAGTGTATACGAACTTTTCGAAAGCCTTCGACCGTATTGACTGACATATTATTATCTTGAATCTTATACCTTATACCTTATACTCTGACGAAGTAGGTTCTTAATTGTTGAAGCTTATGACTTCATATCTATAGCAGTAGCAGTATTTGAAGTCCTTAGAAATTCCGCAGGATTTTGTTCTAGGACCCTTAATGTTTAAGATTTTTATTAATGACATTGTGTCGGATTTAAATGTACATTTCTTGTTATATGTTGATGACATGATAATATTATGTTATATAAATAATGAACTATGCCCTTCAGTCGCCAATTAAAGCAAATTTCATGGCTACAGGCTAGACGGATCTAGTCTTATTCGGTCTGATGTACCTAATTAAGGATTAAGGAGTTCACTTTGATCCAAAGCTTTCTTTCGTTCAACATTTTTTGTAGTAAAATTCAATTGTTTCTTTGACTTTTTCTAGTATTTAAATTAATTCACATTCATTTTCCTATCATTTCTATCAATTATGTTATGCACCTATGCTCTTTAATACTAAATATCCTGGTATGGCAAAGAAATAACTCCAAAGATATTGACATACTTAGATTATCTGGCATTCAACAGCATACATGATTTCATTAATAAGAATTGTAGGAATATATATTTAAATTATCTTAAAAACCTTCACATAAGGTAAAAAAATTGCAAATTTAATAATAGTACTATAATATGGTTAAAATATTGTAGATAGAATTTAATGCTTGATGGGGCATTAGTCTGCAGAATAGTTACACAATATTGTTATGCCTTTAATATCTCTTCTAAATAAGTTATTTGCCAAATTTTATACCCAATCATATTCTCCCTTCACTAGTAAAAAGTCATCGGCTGTTGCAATCTGTTAGAGGTCTTCCAGATTTGTAGGGACGGTCCAATCTATTGGATTTTTTGCTGACGATTTACTAGAACCATACTTGTAGTACGGAAAATATATATTTTAAATTCTTAAAACATGAAACAATAATACTCGTGCTCATTGAAAACTAATAGCACGCTACTATTTGGTTGAAAGTTGATATACACATAGGTAATCTTCGGAATGCTTCTTTATATTTTAATCTATGTAAAGCAAAAATTCGCACAAGAAATTGTATGAGTCCTATAATATTTTTTTTCTAGGCATTTGAAATTTCTGTAAGCCAAAATTTCTAAGAATATATTAATTAAATTAATTAATAATTAGTATGTAACTTGACCAACTTAAAAAAATATATAAAATCTTGTCCTGCATTCAACTGCTTTACACGAGACTGTAGAAGAACTTTTTACAATATAGGAACTTACCAGATTTGTTTTATTCATTAAATAGTAATAACTATTCTATCTATAAGGCCTTTATGATAATTGAAAAGTGTAGCTACATGTATTATGAAATTATTTTTAATAACTATACAAATAACTCTTGTAGGTAATGAAATAGACCATTAACCAATAAATAATAACATATCAATATACCTAGCTCAACTAGGTTACGTAATGTTAAATAGATATTGAAAGATAAATATGCACAGAAAGTATAAAAATTGTCCACGAGAGGTGTGGTTAAAACTTAATAAATAAATATACGCCTTAAACCTACACACGATATTTACTTTTAAACTGGCAGTTCATAACAAAGATAAACACCTAGACCGAATGTTATTTGTAAAGATAGTTACAAAGTGAGGACATAATTTATCCAATTTATCTGCCGGTAAGGATTATTATAGCTTTCTGTAAATAGCCGTGTAAAAAGTTAATTTACATTCCGTATCCAACACAAAATATTTGTATAAACTTTCTAAAATTAGTTTGAGCTTTTGGCTTTTCTTTGACTCTACAAATTGTGTATTTTATTAATGAAGTTGTGTTCGCTCTCGCATAAACACAATTCTAGATTGTAAGAAATGAAAACATAAATACGTTTATTAATAGACAAGAGAAACATGAATTTTTAATATCTAGACTTAAAAATATGTTAAATTTTTGTTATAATGGGATACTTACTGATACTAGAAACTTTACAATATTCTTACTATTTATTTGATATTTTTCCACACATAAAATTTATTAAACTGATCATTGTGCCAAAATGGATCATATAGAAAGTGTAATTGCAAAATACTTATTTTTTTTAGCAAAAATGTGATGATATATAGATAATATAAAAGAAATACGTGTCCTTGTTCTAGACAACGCCTACTGAATTTACAGCCAACTCAATGTGGATTTGAATTTCTCCATACAACAGTCATTGTTAAGGATTCTTTATTATCTGATATTATAGTTTTTGCTATACCTAAGAATTCAGTGGTAAATGCTCTAAAATATAGGATGTTCGAGAACTTGAATCGATGTGGCCCGTCCGCTGTGGGTTCGGTCCCCGCGGCCGGTAGACCGTAAATCAGCTGCATTCGTGGAGAAGATTGGCACCCTCTCTGCGGGTATGATAGGGTGGAAGAATGTTGGCTTGGGTTAATATTACAGATTGATACCGGTTGACATTTGACCACCTCCCTAATTAATGAGGCTTTCCAGGTTTCCCTCAGTCCTGCACTGAATGGTGGTTAGGGCCTTCCTACGTAAGTCGTTAATGGGCGCAAATGTGGCCTGTTTAATAACAATATGCCGCCCCATCTCCCGCACAAGTCTCCAACAAGTCTGGGTTTCTAAGTGGTTAGAATGAGGGGTAGAGATATTATTATTATTAACATATTCAAAATAAATTTTATATCAGCAGCTTGAGGGATGGCCAAAAAAGCTGGAAACTCAAAGTAAACTTTGGAAACATAAATAAACTCGAATCATTTTAAAATTATTCGAAAGAATATCGGAGTTTTTACATATGAATATTGAACCAAGTTGACATAAAAAAATAATGAGATATATCATATTTTGAAGAAATTAAGTCTGACATATATTTTGAATGAATAATTTCTTCTGCAAAAGTAATGTAACTAAAGAAGAGCGAAATATCTGGATAATAAAAAAGGCGCCATTATATACGAAAAAGGGTAAAAGATACCGAAGAGACCCTGATAAACCCTCGTCGCATTGTATTATACCTACATGACTAATGTAGTGTACAACAATAGGGTCAAAACACACATAAAGCCCAAAATTCTTTGACAAAGATAAAGTAGGGAATTTATGTCTGCGACTATGTAATGGTTCCTGGTTATATTTGTTTACGGAAAACAGTATCGGAAGTTTAATTAAAACAATTTTTGTTTCCTATACCAATGACTGATAAGAAGATAGTTGTTATGCCAAATTTTTTATCTGCCAAAGTGCATATAGTAGTTAACCTTTTGACATAATAAAAATTGTAAAGCTGTATGTACATTGTAGAGACATGCAATTAACATAATCATCTTAGAAAACAACAAATTGCAACAAACTATTTATTATTCAGCGATAATGAAAATGTTATTCAAGTATTTTAAACAGTAGGCTTTTCGAAATTTAAAAACAGACGTAAGATAAAAATATTTCAATGTACAGGGTGTCCCGAAATTAACCTGCACTATTTTATGAGTCAAAGTAAGAGATAAAGTTGATATGAATAAAAGCAGCGAAATATCCCCTCAAAATATGCCCAGGACAATTTTATTCCCAGATATTTTCGAAAGTGTTCAAGATAAAATAACTAAATTTGAAACTGGATATTGCTACTCTTCAATATTGAATATAAAGGCCAACAAATTATTTGAGTTAGCATCTCCAATTGAGAAGGCATTTATTTGTGGATATTTCCAAATATAAATTTTAGATAATTTAACAATAACAAGACAGTCTTGAACTATTATGATACTTACGACTGATAGATTTTGAAAAAAAAACAACAAAATACATTGATATAATAACATTCAATTTTAACCAATCAAATTATTTTTAACTGTTACAGTCAAATATTACTGCTCGTCTTTTGATCCAGATGCAGTAAAGCTTTATGTAATGCAAAAATATTAATTATGACATTTATTAAATACGTCAAAGCAGAGAAGCCTGCTAAGTAGTATATGTTACTTTTTCTTTAATTGTATTTTGCATAGTTATGTAGATATATTTAATGGATATTAAAGACAAACAATAAATTATATCTTGAAGAGAAACCTATTAAATATTTTATCTTATCCAAAGGGCTTTTATATCTGTCCAAAAGCAACAAATCACTCTTATGATGAAAATGTAAAATAAATAAAAAATAAAAAAGCAACTACTCTAAACGAGAGCCATGTCGTTTTCTTCAGAAGAAGAAATTCTGAAAATGGAAATTAAGTCCTCTGTTCGGTGTTTATATACTCCGTTGTGTGCACTGTCCACGCACTGTCCCATAACGTTCTGGTTCAATGAACTGTGACGTTCCGGTCCCTGATTTTCACATATAAATCTTTTTCAAATTCCTGGTAAATCTTCTCTCTTTCACCAGAATTTTGGTTTCTCCCAAATCTATAGAGTGTCCCGTGTTCGCTTCTGTGTTCTGCAACTGCTGACTCCTCAAAGTTATTGTTCTTGAGGTGACCCTTGTACTCTTCCAATCTCGTGTTCACATGTCTACCCGTTTGCCCAATGTATATCCTGCCGAAATACAAGGGATACTATAGACACCTGGACTCTGGAGTGTGTTATTGCTGCTATTAGGAAATGCTGCTCGTATCTTCTTGGAAGTGCTGCAAACTCTATTAATATTATGTGTTCTTAAATAGCGCCTTATTTTATTCGTACATCGTACATCCGTGTATGTAATGTCAGGTCTTTGCTCGGTAGGTCTCCTTTTCCTTCATCTCCTGGGTGTCTTAAGGACTTGTTCGATGTCGTGTATACATTCCTTCTTGGAACCGTTCGTAAATGGTGTAGTTCTTCATCCAGCTGTTCTGGTTCACTAATGGCGCGTGCTCAATGTACCAATGATGATACTTCGTATTTGAGTAGGATGGTGATATGGTTTCTTCTTGACAACACCATCTAGGAATGGCAGGGTACCATTCTCTCCAATTCCATAATGAACTTGATATCCTGATGTATTCCACTGATGTGTTCTAAAAGTTGCCGAGCCTATGAGGCCACATGATGAATGTGTCATCGACATATTTGAACCAACAATTTACCTTCGGAATTGCTGATTTTAAGACCTGTACCGTAAAAGCTTGCATGCAGGTATTTGCTTAGGTTCGAGGCAAAGGCGAACCCATAGCTGCTCCTTCCGTTTGTTCGTAGAAAAAGTTCATCTGGTGCATACTCTTGCTAAATCTACTAAATTCTCATCTCTGTTTTCAGCCCTAAATCTTCGATGAAGTCCTCCTAAAGTTTCTTTGATAGGCACCTTCGCAAACAATGAGCGTCGAAGCCACTAATCTGGTTCTAACTGTATTCCCTCGACCTTCCTGATGAAATCGGCCGCGTTTTTGACATAGTGTTCGGTTTGCCCCACTAGGTCTTTGACATCACTCACTATAGGTCACCTCCTTTTCCACCTTCCTGACCCGGTTGTTTCTGATATTCTAGTACATTGGGTCCTCCAGTGGGTTCTTTACCTTATCAACATATTCTGTTGTATCCAAAACAACTGTTGCATTTCATTTGTCTGCCGGGAGTATAGTGATTTCTTAATTTCCTCTTAATTCTTTGAAGGCCTCAATTTTTTTCCTAGATAGATTTGGTTTAGGGGGTTTGCCTTTACGTAGTACCTGTGCTGCGTCGGTAAGGCGTTTACATGATCTGGAAGACACTAATAATTTCTTATTTTGGTATCAACTTCGCTGCTGTGGCAGCAAGTTCAGGCCTTTAGCAAGTACGTACTATATAAACACTAAACAGGAGCTAATCTACAGCTTCAGAATGTCTTCTGAAGAAGAGAGCGACATGGCTTGCGAAGTTTCAATATATCCGACACGGAAATTGTTCAACCATTAACAACTGCCACGGAAGCCTACAAACGAAACTAAGCAAAATTCCTTTTAACGTTATTTGTTTTCTCTGTGTATAAAGTAAATTAAGCCTACAAATTGTAACGTAATGTGCGACAACCTGTAAATGATAATTAGTTTTGCTTAGTAGCTACAGGTTTTCTTCGTTTCGTTATTTTATACCTAGTGCTAGCTTGATGTTTTTGAGCGTACCTACATAAACAAACGTGAAATGTTTCAGTAACTATAAGCGCATGTTGATATACGGCAAAACTGGACAAAATTCTCTGGGTTACGAGAGTTTGTACGGTGAATGTTTTCCGCAAGCAATGGCAGTCATTTTGAAAGCTTATTAATTATTTAAAATTTTATTCTGTGTTGTGGAAAAAGCTCTACGAATTTCATTTACGGTAAGAGAGAAAAAAATTTGCTAAATTAATTATGGTTTGTTTGGTGCAATTTATTAAACAGCAAATTAAGACACTCATATTTCGGACACCCTGTATACAGTATTTGAATCCTCTGCTATATTTTTGTTGAATTTTAAACTTTAAGGAAGTACATTCTCAAAAATCTATCCGTTCCATGAAATGCTTAATTAGCAAAAATACTATACTACGGTTCACATTAAAATGAACAAAAACACAACACATCAAATTCTTTCAACATTGATGCTTGAAATCCTTTATCTACTTTACAACATCTACAAACTTAAAGAAAAAGTGTTAGCAACATTTTAATTAAAAATTTGACACTAACATGTAAATCAAGGTCTCTAAAAATGAATGTGTATTTATTTTCTTGGATTTTAAATTTGGGAAAAAAACGATATTACAAAAAATTGTGTAGGTCTTAACAAGAAACAACTAACTGATAAAGGAAATTACATAACAGGATCACATTTTACATTGACAATCATAAGCAATCATAATATGTCACGCTTTGATGACGTAAGAAAGCCATTTGTATTTTGCACATCTGCATTTGTAGAATTTGTGGTCGATGAAATAACTTTTTCATGATTATGTTTTAAATATGTTATATAAATTAAAAAAATTTCTATTAAAACTTAATTAAAAATAGTTCTATTGGGTAAGTTCATGAAATGGCAAAATGCCAACTGGTCATCTTACACGATCTGTTCAGAATTTAGAAGCAGGTATATTTTTGTGTTTAACTTGTCGTAAATCATCTCGAAATACTTCCTCAGTTTCTCTGGAATTAATTTTTAAATAGAATGTCTATTCCATTGAGATATCCGATAAGATAAATAACTGAAAATAAATAAATGAAAAAGAAAAAAATAAAAGGTAGAAAACTGGACAAAAATCAAAAGAAATGAGAAATCCAAAATGAGAGAGTTGAAAGCAAAAACATAAGGGGGATCAAAGAGGATGCAAATATAAAAATATTAACACACAAACAAGAAGTATTAGATGATAAAAAGATATATGAAAGTAAATTGTCTAATTTAGAATAGATTGCATAAAAATGAGGTATGGTATGTATGTCTGCTGCTTCTTTCGGAAATAGATCCACAGGCTTATATTGGGTAAAACATATATTTGTGACTTTTATATTAAATTAAAGTAATATATAGGAATCTTACTCAACTAGTAAACCCACGTATGGGAATAAGATGAAGAGTTTGACAATGTTATAAAAATCACAAATGCAGAGGTACATTTGAATATTAAAATAACAAAAATATAACATAAAAATATAACGTTAGTTCTAAAATAAGAAAAAGGAGATCAAAACACACAAAGAAAATAATAATAAGTTTATTATCGTTGCCTTGGCCTCTTTACAACTATATAGATAAAGCACATAAATTTATATATATTTATGTTTCAGGATAATACTTCCTTCTGTGTACTCAGCCATTCGGTATATTTAAATAATTTTTTTTATGTTTTTTGTTTCTCCTACGCAAAGGCCATCTATCTAGCAAAAAATATATACTTATACGAGTAGTACATATACTGAAAATAATTATTTTTTATTACACATTATTTTACCAGTAATTTCATCAAGATTCTTGTAGTTTTACAATTTTTGTTAATTTCCTATATGGTTTTATAATTTTCGGTTTATTCTTTTACAATGTCTTTTGTATTTTGCACTATAAAATTTCTGTATTTTTTAAATACTACAATATGCATATTTCAATGAATCTCAACTAAAGATACCTACCTACCTAAATAATATTGTACCTACGGAATTATTTCAAGTCTTAAATACGCAATGTTAGATAATATTTATATTTGAAAATATCTATAAAATATAATTTATAAAGTAAAAACTAATTTTCTTTAAACTGACATATAATACAAATCAGTAAAACTCTTGCCAATAAAAGAAAGACACACTAAGCATGTGTTGAAATACAGAATATAATTATTGGATATAAATTTGTCATCTATACAATACCAAAATATTACCTAACTCTGTATTAACTAAAACAGCGCAACTAAATAATGAGGTACTAAGTTTAATAATATTACAAATATTATTAAAGGTACAGTAAAGGTACAGTACCTTTACTTAATATTTACTTGAATCACTCTAACTAATTTTTAAAAATTAGTGTACCCATATCTCATCTTTGTCATTTAAGTTTATAATTTTTTTGGAAAACTTCACTGAAGTTTTGGAACTAATTCCTCATTTTCAAAATATATGCAACACTGTCCTTCTATTCCAATTTTTTCTGTTTTGTTTGTATTTTATCCTTAAATGCTTTTTGTTCTCTTTTCCCTTTAAATTGCTATTTAAAAAACTGTAAATAATTTGCTTCACACTAGCCGTCAAGACGCATTAATTGAATTTAAGGATTACAAGTTGCTAAAAAACGAAATGCATTGAAATTTGTACACGCAAATATCTCGATAATTAAGCGAGATATCGAAATCGAACAAGAGTAACTTTTTTATGAAACGTTTTTTCCTATTTTCAATACATGATGTCCGTACTTTTAAATACAAAAAAAATCCCTTCTTATCAAAGGAACAGGGCATAACTGACGCCCTGTATAAGCAACGCCAAAATTAGTTAAAAATTCTTATTTGCCGTGCCAAAAAAAACTCCGACAGGTTTCAAAGTTATTGAAATATTTCAAAATAAAATTCTAGCATTGAACGCCCTGTATTTCTGAAACCAGCAACATTCGGATAAGGCATCGACTCAATCGACTTATCTCCAGCTCCGTGATTTCCCAACCTTTCACAGACACCCTGTATAGTGGCTAATTACATATTTATTTAATGTTTGTTGTTTCGTTGTATATGATTTACTAGAACGTTATTAGTTTATAAGTCCCTTATTAGAATATGTACTACTACTACCAATTTTGCTAGAAAACTTTGTTGTTGTTTATTTGAACTGAATTGTATATTTTTAATAAAATCATAAAAGGTAAAATATATTTTATTTTATTATTACTGCAACACCATAATTCTGAAAATACTATATATTGATGCATGAAGCGGATGCTCACCTACATTTTTAGTTAGTTAATTATGTTCCTATTAGCATTTGAAATTATAATTTTTAAAACACTTTTATTTGGCGCTTTCAAGAACATTCCAGGCTATATTCAATGCATTTTCAATGGTTGGGAAAACTTCTAGAAAATGCAAAATAAATAAAGGTATTATAAAAATTATATTTATTAACAATTATTTCGATAGCAAACCTTTAAAATACACTGAAATGTGTAAAAGTTATATAATATTTGTTATATTAACACAGTGGATTGTGTAAACCTTAATACACTGCTACATGCAGAGAAATGTGCATAAATATACGTAATCCCGTGTGGACCTCGATTAACACAGTATTGTATTGTTTTGTGTTAAAATGGGTAATAATTTTTTTACAGTGCATCTTTACAGAATAACAAGACCTGGCCATGTCAAGGACATCGCCACGTAACGTTTTTAGCACTATTTTAGGTTAGAAATTGCTGAAATATCGCTGAAGCTGAAATTAACCTAAAAAATCTAGTTGCACCACTTCTAGGCCAATCTTGGCGATTAGAGCGAGATGGATATTATTGGTATAGTAGTAGTAGAAGAAGGATTATAATATAAATGTTTTACTTACCATAAATCGATATTAGGTAAGTCTACAAATATTTCGTGTTACTTCAGGCTTGTTTAGTTTCATCATCTGTAGCAAAAATACGCTGTTGTTTTTCGGTGGGATCGACAATGGGCGTTCGATACACACACATACATTCACATTATATCTGCTAATTCTTGATTAGAATAATACATTTTTAAGCAATACAACGCAAATCAATCTATAGTCGAAGAGACACGTCTGTACCGGAAATAAGTATTAATTTTCCGGAAAATTATTCCTCTACAACACCTTTGAAGGAAATTTATTTCAGAAACGCAATAAAATATTACAAGCAACAATTTAGCGTAATTTATTTAAATGTCAAGTAGTTTGTAACTTCAGTAATAAGAAAATCTATTATTTCTCTATTCACACATTTATTTATAATAAACTTCTCAATTAAAGAAAAGTATTGAGTTATGATTTGTTTATATAGGTATCTACGCGCGAGGTGCGTTATTCAACAAACCTAAATATTTTTTTAAATAAATTAACTATTTACGCTAAATTTGTTTTCTTTGGAAACTCAAAAAAAGTTGAGTCCAAGATAAACTTAATAAATTTATAAATATCCACATATTTTTTCTGCTGAATTGTATCCTTAGGGTAGCAGCAACATCCTTTGCGTAAAATTCTTTTATTTAATATAGGTATGAAACGTTAACAATGCTCAAAAAAAATCAGTTAGTTACATCTGAATGTCTCAGGTTATTAACTAAAATTTATTGCATGTTTGAGTTGATTTTAAACAATTAGAGAATTAGTCCATTATACTAATAATTCACTAAACAAGCAATTAATGTTGTGTAGTATTGTGAGAACTATGTGCCTTAACTCAACTGTATCTGCATTAGTAATTATTAATATGTTTGTGAACAAATTCTTATTATTATTATTAAATAACTCGAATACTCCATTAAATTTCTTTACTTAATGACATCAATTTTACATGTGTATTTAGGTATGACCAGTTAATAAGTGATGAAGTTCTCCAGTCTCATTTTTGTATTAGAAATAAATGAAGTTTACAATTTAAAACTATTATCTGGCTCTAGAATGCCAAACAAATCAAAAATAGAGAACTGGTACAAATCTCCTAAATAAGAAAATGTAAATTCAGGTTGTCAAGTTAAATGACTCACTCATATTTCAATAAAAAAGTTAACAACCTGTGGTAACAGAAATGATTAATAGATTAAAGCAAATAAAGTAACCCCTTATCTAACTTAATTTAAGATAAAACTAAAATATCTATATTCGATTTTTATGTTTCATTCATTCTCATAAATATACTATGAACCTTGCATAATTTTAGTGTTGCATATTTGACTCACGTAGAATGAAAACTGTTTCTTGAACTAGATTAGGTGGGTATACTTTAAAATGTTGTTGAGGTTTTGGTAATAAACGTCAGAATACAATGCAATAATTAGGGTTCAACTGTTACAGTTATGGTAAACATTTGAGCATTAATTAGAACTTCCTAGTCGATTCTAAACATCTAATCCCGGATAATTAATCCTTATCCATGTAAACAACGAGCAAAGGGAACCAGGAAAATATCAGTCACGCAGAAAGGCGTGCTCAAGCACTTGAACAAATTGTGTCAACGACAAACAGAGAACACTCACAGTCCAAAGTACCTACACCTTAGTTACAATATGCCCATAGTTATGATTAAAACTGTAATTCGGTACAATTACGTGTTCAAATATGGGGACATGCAATGCTAACAAACAAACGAACAAAAGCTAATAATAAATAATGACCTACCTTTCCCCTCCCAGGGTGACGCCCGAAGAAAAGATGACGACAAAGACGCCAATACCAGACACAAGGACGCCAGCGTCGAGACGCACTGCGCGCTCTGTCACCGCACTGCACTTCACTACACTCCATCACGGCACGCCACCTGAAAAAACATAATTGTTTCACTCCAGGGTAATTTAGTTGCACAGCGTCAGTATTTAACCAGTAACCCATTAACTCAGGCGGGGTAAGGGATTTGCACCCTAAGCTTCACATTATAATATATTCATACATCCCGTACCAGTATTAAGTAATGAATTTGCGTCGTGCGTCGGTTACCCACATTAGATCTAAAATGAGCAATGTCTAATATTTTGTCTTATTTTAGCTTCCTCGGAATTTTCGAAGATTCCGGCAAGAAAAGTCCGTTGCTGCATGCCATTCAACACAACATTTACATGGTGTCAATATTGGGAAAGAGATCACAGTGGAAGATAAGATTAAGGGTGGGCCATCGCTGCAGCCGGCATGACCCAATTGTCAACGTAGGGATGAATAGGTATTTGTAAAGCCATTATTGCCGGTGCCATTTAAACCAGTCCCATGCATTGCTGGAGTGGGGGAATTTGGCACGTTTAATTTAAAAATGTTATAGAAAAGGTTTAACAATCAAAAATAGAATGTAACTAATTTTCTTCTAATGACGCTAGAATAAATTCATAATATTAAAAGTAAATATAAATCAACCAGATTCTTTATTGGTAGATACAAAACTATACAGGGTATCACCTAACAAATGTTATATAGTTCAAGGGTATAATATAGAACTCAAATGGTGTCGATTTGACCAAACTTGCTTAAAAAAATGTCGCAAAAAAAGTTACAGGGTGTTAAAAGTTTCTTTTTTTATTTGTTGTTTTCTCCTTACCTCAGAACCCAGTTAGCCGATTTGAGCGAAATTTGCTGTAGCTTAGTTTCTCTTCATGAAGTATACAGTGATTATGCTCTTATTAAGTTAAATCATACAGGGCGTTCATTTTGCTACAATCTTTTGTGTATATTCTTTTGCAACTTTTTTGTACATTTAAATATTTACACGCAAGTTTCAGAAATACGTAGAGAACTTTATTCTACACAAAAAGTGTATACCTATCAAACGTCGAAATTATACTTTTTTTGGAAATGACTACGTATCCATAACATAACAATCTCGAAGTTTGTATTTTGCAATGAATTTACGAATATTTCTGATAGTTGCGTGTAAAATTTTCAACGTACAAAAAAGTTACAGAAGAATATTCACAAAGGGTTATCGGATATCTGAGTTAAGGAGAAAACCAGGAAAAAAAAGAAACTTTAAAACTCTGTAAATTGTTTTTTTGCGGCATTTTTCGATTAAGAAAGTTTGATTAAATCGACACCATTTGAGTTCTAAATTATACCCTTAAAATATGTAACATTCGTTAGGTGACACCCTGTACATATATACGATACTGATAGGTACGTAATACGAAAATTTATCTAAAATATACAATACATGGTGTTAAAAAAATAATTAGGTACAAATTTTGTTTGTTTCTTGTTTTCAATACCGGTTATGCATCCAAAAGCTTTATCACGTAAAAAAACGAGGTGGGTTCATACAAGTTACCTAATGTTAGCAAATTACTTTTGACTTACATTTTAATGCTAATAAAAGATGACGGATAACATTTTGCGCTTGAAGTACATATCACTTAGAGGTTGAATATTCTAATAGGTAAATATAAGAATGCCCATTAAATTGTCATTTCTGATTTGACACCAATGAACTTTTTTCTATGGGATTACGTGAAATCAATGGTCTATGAGACGCTAGTGAAGTCCCGAGAAGAGCTAGGTTGAACTATTGTCGCATGTCTTTTAATTCAACAAGACCAACATTTATTCCACAGAATGCAAGGGAATTTGACTAATCACTTAACACGTTGAGTGTCATCCCAATATTTGTAACAAAACCTTAGGGACCAATGAATACCTAATTTTCTTTATGAGTTCTGTAACGGGCAGTCCCAATTACGTTTAAATTGTTTTAATATAGTCCATAAATAAATATTTACTGTGCTAAATGTTTTAAGTTTCTTTTAAATTTAATATATAACCTTTTCTCAATATATAAACTTTATCTTACAAATGTTTGCCTATTCCTACTCCAAAAATGACATAAGTGATTATACATGATAGGCCAAACCAAATATAGGGAAATATTCGTTAGTGGTCATGAATTCCTAATATAAAATTATACTATCTGGCATTCATATGTCAATCCCACAGCGCAGCGCGGCCGCTGCCGCGCCCCCAACGCTAGACATCTGTCATTCATATTTGAATGACACATTCATAATGGTACCGTCATTCAAATATGACTGACATGTCACTCAATATTTTAATACCTAGTTGTAATAAAATTTAAGGTAGCCATTTTGAGTTAATGTTGTGGCCGATCATTTACTTAACAAATAGTAGAACAGTTCTTTATTGGTATTAAGATTATCTAACGCTAACTTGACGTAACTTGTATGGTACCACATCGTTTTCATTCGAGTTTTCCACGAGTAAGGATTGTGTCGTCACGCCTTTTAAGAATAATCGATATTGAAAACAAAACATTGTTTACAAAGCTCTGATGGAAACGGCTCATTATCGAATCTATTACATTTTAAAATCTTTCTTAACTTCCCTCTACTACGTCCCAAAGTTTGTAAACTTTTTTTAATACCCTGTATATATGTAAATCTATAACTTATAAGTAAATTTATCATTACGTTGCAAATAAAAAAGATGTCATGCTTCCATGAGAACTATTATTATTTTTTTAAACCTAGAGACTGTAAACATTTCCGTTTTGTAAGCATATTTTTTAGTCACAAGGGTAAATTTTGTTTCAATTTTTATTCTTTCAGGTCACTTCCAATTTGATGTAGGTATAACTGTGATGAAATATTAAAGGCATTTAAGGTAAAAGGCAAAATGTCGTGATATTTACAGGTAATACAGGTACAGGTATTTATTGGCAAGAGTGGTATTATTTCACGATGTTAATGAAATAATAGTGACACCCTGTATTAATTTAGATAAGCATGTCATCTGTGAATGACTCAATAATTATTTTATTGCATAGAATTAGTAGACAAATATATTTTAATTATTTAGGAGTTGGTTATGCAGTTTTACATTTTACACATTAATAGGACAATTTCCTTAAGAATTTGTGTCTAATATTTATATTTGTCCCGTATACCCTTCCTGGCATTAAAATAAAACGTGCTTAGAAAATAAAAGTAAGTAATAAGCCTTTCCTTAAAAAAATTCTGTTTTATTCCCACTTTTGTTCCTATATCATCGGATTGGAATTGTATAATAAAAATGTCATACGCAATGGGGAGGAATTAAAATTATAAACCGCATTTTAGTTAGACAAGCTGTTTCCATTTTGATATCTACTTTATGCACGACTGCACTTTCAAGTTTTACAAATCGAGTAATGAAATGTAGCTTAAAAACGTATTTTTCGTATTTTATACAACTCTGTCTGGATCTATTCAACATTAGCATGGTAATTGTTGGATCAGGCTCAAGTAAGCGATATTTGCAACTAAGAGTTAGCTATAAAAACTTTAACTTTATGTTAATGAAATAACATATATCCTTTTAAAAAATGCCAGATAATTAAGATTTGAGTTTTTATACGAAGACGACATAGTTATTATTTTGCATTAATTAATACATCCCGATTTAGAACTTCGATATGTTAATGTAGACAGTAATAGAGGCATATTTATTATTTCAGATGTATTGTAACTGAATAATTGGTTTTAAATTTTATAAAAATTATTAACAAGTGCTTATTTAAATTTTAATTAAACTTTTTCATATTGTAAATCATTTCACATCGAAGGCTGGTAGTAATTTACAAATATAATACCTACGTAGGTACCTACATTTCAGTAGTAATATCTAGTATAATAAATACCGCCTTTTTATTTACCTATTTGCATATATTAGGCAACTATTAGCCATACAATCATAAATATATTACTTAATGTTTCTTGTAGCCAAATGTTAAATATTATAGTTATTTTTTAAAATTTTTCTTATGCTTTTCTTGTTTCACTTTAATTTATTAGGTATTAAAGGAAATTAACAGTTTTTATTCAAATTTTGAAACATTTTACAAGCAAAAATTGAACTATAAACAATATTAACCAGGAGAATTGAAAAAAAGGTAAAAGGTTTAAGTAGATATTCACAATTATAGTATTAGACATTTATTTGTAGCACTTTTAGTAAGTACACTGATATTACACAGTTCATTGCTGGTTATTTATTGCCTAGGTCAATGGAATTAACACATGTAATGTTACAACTGTAATGGGAAATTAGTACCTATGAACATGCATTTTTTCATAGTAAAACCGTGTTTTTGTACACATGAAATGTAAATTTATAACGTTCAATGTATTTTTAGAAAAAATCATGTAATTTTACATGAAAGATATAAATGTACATTATTTACATGGAGATTCTTATAATATAGTATGGATTTGATATTTTTTACAATATGTATAAACAACGTGTAAAATTACAATCATTTTTATCAGTGTACATTCTTACTATTTATTTAGTTGACGACAGATAATTTATTAATTTAAAATTTTTAAATAAGCAACTCCTTGAGTTAAAAGAATGAAATAGAAAATTTCTTTTGTGGCACCCAATCAACTACAGACATCAACTACTAAGATATTGACTACACTATAAATTATGAATTCTATAAGATAAGTTATAACATTCGAAATATGAACTGTAAGTATCCAAAAACTTTCCTTAATACTTATTTAATCGAAAATTTCAAAATAGATATATCAGCATCCCTCAGAAAGTATAAAAATGCACAAATTCAAAAGATATGTAATTATTTCAATGCAATCAAGTGTGGAATTGTTTTAACAATCAATTGTATTGATTTCAAATTTATTCCAAATTTTTACAGCGTAGATATAATCTTTCCAACATTTACGCATTAATACCTTTTATTGGTCAAGGATGGATGTCACCATTATACTAAGTATAGGCATACAAGGTATAATTCTCCCAATTACCTGCTTTCAAGACAGTACTGGTAGTACATATAAAATATCTACCTACCCTACATTTTTATATAAACTTATTTCAAAATATTCCACATCCCCTTTGAAAGGGGATAGGTAGATATCATAATTTAAGAATATCTGAAATGTGTTTCGAGATATTTTATTTATAGATATTAGAGTACAAAAGTCAGGGTACTGAACACTAATTTACGTTTCGTAATGGATAGTTTTAGAGAGCGAAAATACGTAAGTACTGTGATAAAAATTATTGTAAACTTACACGCTGTTCACATCATACATTAATGTATAAAATACCAAATCTATTCTGCATCAGAAGAATTTCCATGTGAATACCGTACATTTACATCTTTCATGTAAAATTGTATGATTTTTTCTAAAAATACATAAAAACGTTATAATATTACATTTCATGTACTTATACAAGAACACGGTTTTACTATGGAAAAAATGCATATTCATGGGTACAGTAATTTACCATTACAGTCGTAACATTATATTCTGGTGTGTTATTTCACACTATTGGCTTAAGCAATAAATAACCAACAATCCACCGTGTAATATCGTTAATAATTTTTATCAGTGTAACTTTATTCAACTTAAATAATCCAAAAATTTTAGAGAAACCTGGATCGCATTGTGTTACAGTGCAATAGGTAGGTAATTGAAACGTTTCTATCATAATCATATTAACTACAACGCGTAAAAATGTCACACATTTCCCAATAAAACAAAATAGTGGTGTTCACATTTTTTGGATAGAATAAGTAAAGACAAATATATTTTAATTATTTAGGATACAGCCATGCAGTGTTAGGTACATTTTACACATCAACACGGCACTTTCCTGAAAAATATATATCTAATATTTTATTTTTGTCCCGTACCCCTTCTAGCATTAAAACAAAACGTGCTTAGAAAATAAAAGAAATGTAAGTAAGTAATAAACGTTTCCTCAAACAAAAACTTGTTTAGTTTATTTTGTATTACTTACGCAATGGGGAGGAATTACAATTATAAACCTCAGATTAGTTAGATAAGATATTTCCATTTTGATTTCTACTTTATGCACGACTACATTTTCAAGTATACAGGGTGATTCAGAACTTCAGAATCTAAAAAAAAAATTTGAATGTACAGGGGACTCTTTCAAATACAATTTTGTAAAAATAAAATCAAAAAGATATTTCAAAAGTGATTTAAAAATATACTTCCGTATGGCACTGGAAACTGGTCCACTGTAAAACATGAAAAGGCGTATAATCGGCAACCGGAGAAAAAATTGAAATAAATTCCCAAGGGAAGAAATAAATTACATTTTACAGCACCTAACTTTATACAGCAAATTCAAGTGCTTTTGTCGCATTTGTTATTAATTATTAATAGAATTAATTTGTGGTTTTATTTAGTAGTTTGACAGTTTCTACAAACCGGCACAAATGTTTCTGCTTCCTGTCCGCTTTGAACTTGTAAGTTATTGGCAGCAACAGTGTCCACTTCGGTGCAATATACTTACTTAATTTTTTAAATATCCTCACAAAAATAAGTCCAAATGATTTAGTCAGGAGATCATGGCGGCCATGGTACTGTTCCTTCTCGTCCAATCCCTTGGTATTAATGCTTGGACGCGCTGTACATGGTACGGATATAATTAAGCCTCGTGTATGATACGTCATACTGCAGTAATACGCCGTGGACGCCCTAGACCTCCATCTTTTCCACGATTCGGTTGCAAATTTCCCGTGTCACGCCAGCGTTTGCCTACACTTGCACTCACTGCACACCGTTGTAAAAGTAGCTGCATTTGGCATATGTTTACCGGGAAATCGTTCTCCTGAAGTATGTTCACTTCACCATAAATTAAAACGATATCCACCAACTGTCAGTTGCTAGAGCTATTTTTGATATTTGAAAATCCTTGCATCATAAAAAAGTTAATACATACGGAATCGGACATTTGAAATCGCCTGGCCACAGATTACAGTAGCCCAGCGATATAAATATTGACACTGTTTGAACTTCAACACTTTTTGTCTCGGAAAGTATAAACATTTTCAAAAATTTTTTTATGATATTGATTCCATTTTTCATGACGCATATATTCCCAAATTCTTTTAGATAAGTTCTAAATCACCTTGTATACAAATCGAGTAATGAAATCTTAGGTTTAAAAACACATGTTTCATATTTTTTTACTGTTTTAGAAAGGTATTTTAAGCTAATATAAATCAAATCTACAATTCCTATCAATGAAGTCATATGTATGTTCTCTGATACCAAACATCTAGGTATGCTAATGAACAATTCCACAGACAAATCTCTATTCAATAATTATCTAAAGAAAATAATCTAATTTACTCACTCTATAAAAATCTAACTTCACTTTTTTGGCAGTGGGAACACGACAAATTCAACCACAATAGATGAGATCTGACCTATTTCTGCATTTTTAGGATTGCTTCTTCAGGTGGTCTCCTTTAAGTTGAATCAAATATCTAACTATAAAAATTATTATAAAAATTAAAATTATTAGAAGTTAAATATCGACAATGACAATCTATTGTGGTTGAATTTGTCGTGTTCCCACTGCCAAAAAAGTGAAGTTAGATTTTTATAGAGTGAGTAAATTAGATTATTTTCTTTAGATAATTATTGAATAGAGATTTGTCTGTGGAATTGTTCATTAGCATACCTAGATGTTTGGTATCAGAGAACATACATATGACTTCATTGATAGGAATTGTAGATTTGATTTATATTAGCTTAAAATACCTTTCTAAAACAGTAAAAAAATGTTACAAAGGCTAATAATAAGGAATATATGGGTAGATATTGTGGGTGTAATTCAACGCAGGTTGGGGCTTTTGTCCACTGAGTAGTTAGTTTCACACAATATTATTAATACCTAAAAATATATAAAAACATGTTTCATACTTTATAACAATATCCGTCTGTTTGTCTTATTTCTACTTTTATTTCTGTATATCACTGGACTGCAGTTGTGTAAGAAAAATGCCATACACAATGGAGAAGAATAATTTTTCTATAATATAATTATTATACTTTCGTCAAATCCGGATTACACTGTGAGTGTAAAATTACTTACCACATATGCTTTCAAATTACAGAAATGTATAATATAATGTTCAAAAAAATATATTGAAATATATTAACTTGAACAAATTTTAATTTTGTTAATCTTATCAAACAATTTTTAAAATGAGATCTATTATATGCACTTATCTGACGAATATGTTGGGATATAAATAACATAAATTTATAACGACATGATATCATTTCGTCTTTAATGATTTAATAAAATATAAATCAATAAAACTAATTGTTGTATTATCATCTGAATACAAATTATAAGTAGGAGAACGAAAGTAATTAAACTAATATTAATATTACCTATTGATTAATACAGCAGCGAACTAAATATGTATTTTGATAAACTACTGAATATTTTGCATTGTATTAACTAAAATTATTTGGATGACGTATTATTATTTCAGTAAATTAATAAAAAATTGATTATTTTAATTCAGTATTAAGGAAATGCACTCGTATATATAAGTAACAGTTTCTATTCATAATTTATAACTGAAGCCTTCCTATCTCTAATATATCTCTCAACTGTTCTTTCATATCGCTCTGATAAAACGTAAAACTCTAATTAAATAGTAAATTATATTCTGATCTGGGGTAGATATATAAGAGCCATGCATAAATCATAATCTAATTAAGTATATCAAAGAAAACACAGACTAAGCATTCTACCAAACAAACAATCATAATTTGTCTAGAGAAAAATTATTATTCCTTAATAATACGTAAGATACCAATACGAAAATATTTAATATGATTTATAAAGAAACTAAACTATTCTTGTACGACCTTACGTAATATACGATGAAATTAGCTACTGACAACTGGCACACTGTAAAAGGTTTTAAATAAATATTCACTCAAAATCAACACTATTAGTTGTTAAAACCAGTCCACGCAATTGTGTTGTAACAATAAATAACACAATTTATTGAGCAATGTTCACTTAGTTATGTGCTGGCTAAATAGTTCTTATATGGGTAACACTGAAATTACTGAATAACGTTTGAGTGAGCTCACTCAATTATATGTTATTACAAATACAAAATTGAAATATATTGCTAATATATTTGATTGTTTGTTCACCATAGATTAATTCCCTAACCAAAATTTGTGTTGATGATTTATTTGTTAAAATGGCAATTCAACACCAAAATAATTTAAGTTAACTTATTAAGTACTAAAATAATTATTTATGCAACAAGTACAAAAAGTAAGCATTTATTGCACGCAACGTGAAATTGACAACACTTTTTGTACGAGTTGCATACAATATTTTTTCTACGTTCATGCAAAAATCAAAAATTTTTTTATTTAGATGATACTAAGTGTAGTTAAATATGACGTTGATTTGAACGTTTATGTTTGTCATGATGACAAAACGCTGTAGTAGAATGACATATGAATGCAATAAACATTTTATTGCACTAGTGCAATAAAGAACCACTTTTCCATTAAATATAGTTCCTATTAATGTTCTTTCTTCACTTTAAAAAGTGTCGGTACATTTCCAAAAAATATATAAAATTTTCTTAAACTGGTAAATTACTTTATATTATGGAATTTACCTACGTGTATCAGTACTTTAAATTAAATTAACTAAACGTAAATAAATTTAACACACGTAGGTAAACTTCAAGTGGATATAAATATTCTATAAAATATATAGAATTTTAGATTTTATTTTTAAAAATTACTTAATATTTTTAGTATCCCCATTTAAGGGAGTGAGTAAAACTACTCATCATTTGGCTATAAAATGCCAAAATGTTAATACTTTCATGTCAATTTTTTTATGATTTATGACGCTTCATTCCGAAACTGAAAGTTTAAAATAATCTACAATGCCTACTGATTACTAGTATAATAAACAGTCTTGCAATTTAACATTTTGGTTGAAAATATCTTGAATATCTTCTTTCACTCATATTTTACTTAGCCAAATTTACAATAAACAGCATTGTTTAAAAACATTATTTACCGATTTCTTGCATTACATTATGTATCTATTTTAAACTGCAATAAGTTATTTTGAATATTTGACATTAAAATAGGTAATCTATTGCTAGAATTAAGGCAATTTCGCGAAATAAACACAGGGTTCTAAGACTAGTGCTTTTGAGCTACAGGGATTTAAAAATTTGAAAAACGGTATTTTAAATTCTAAATCACTTGAGATATTATTGTTTTTTAAACGTTGGTACTTATACCAAAATATAAAATAAAAAATTTGCAGCCATGGCTTGACGTAGTAAACTAAATCTATTAAAGAAAGAAATTCAGGCTATCAAAGAATTAAGGACAAATAAAGAAGTTACTATACTCACGGCAGACAAAGGAGATGCAATAGTTGTTTTCGATACAGCAGAAGATTATTGCCAAGGCCAACTAACTGGAGCCCGGTGTACAAGAAGATCAAAAACAACACAGGAAGGAAGGTGGAAAAGGAAGTATTACTTCCAGTTCGTGCCTCAAACATCCTAAGGAACTACAAAGGGAACTGATTTTGAGTGACTTGAGAACTCCACAACTCTACTGCCTGACGAAGATCCACAAACCAAACCTACCTCTCTGACCTCTAGTGTGGGATCAGCTACCTTTCCATTCGCCCGGTATGTATTACATAATGGGACAGACAAAACACCATGTCAAAAATACGGGAAATTTCAACAGGAAGATCGAGGAATAGAACCAGATGATATCCTAGTGAGGTTCGATGTAACATCTCTGTTCATTAAAGTACCTGTCAAAGAAGCTCTAGAAAAAAAATCATTGGAGGCTTAGGACAGAAGGCAGAGATGAGAATACAGTAGATTTAGCATGAGTATTCCTTCGAAGATTAGTTCTACGAATAAACAGGAGCTGCAGTTGTCTCCAACCTTGGCAAATAACTGTATGAAAGAATTTGAGCTGAAGCTAAAATGTTGGTTCAAATATGTAGGTAACATATTCATCATATGACCTCATGGACTCAGCAACTTAGAAACCTTTTTAGAACACATCAATGAAATACATCAAGACATCAGGTTTACTATGGAATTAGAACAAAATGACACTTTGCCGTTCCTAGATGTTCTTGTCAAGAGAAAGCCAGATGGAACATTAGAGCACACTGTTTACAGGACACTGACCCATACTGGCAAATATTTGAATGCTGAATCTCATCATCATCTCAAAAACATGCTTTACAACTTGGTGTATCGGGCACGTACCATTTGTGAGTCAGTACTGCTGGAAGAAGAACTACACCAATTAAGACTCTCAGAGGAAATTAATTCACGAAAAGGAACATTAAACAAGCCATTAGGGTGACCCGAGAGCATCAAGCTACCCCACACACATGAATGTATGGATAAAATAGGGCGCCTTTTGAGAATACATAAGATATGAGCAACATTTCCTAAGACCAACAGCAAGAGTAACACACTCCAGGGCGTGGGTGTCTACAATATTTCGTTGTAGAACACAGAGTGAACACACTCTATAGACTTGGGAGAATCCAAATGAAGGCCTAGAGTTACTAGGACTTTGGACTTCAGAAATCGGAACGTCACGGTTCATTGACTTCAATCCAGGAACCGGAACGTTATGGGATAGTGCACAAAACAGACTATATAAGCACAGAATACAGGACCTAATTTCTAGTTTCAGAATTCCTTCTGACATAACTCTCGAAACGTCTAGCTACGAGAACCGACGAGGTGGCATCCAGCTCGAAAATTATTTGACCAACTTGACACTTGTACTGTAGTGTGCTGCCATGCGCGAAGAGTCAATGCAACCGAGCATTGGAACAGACTAGATAAAGCACGGCTGTTGCGATGATGTCTCAATAATTTTATTTTGAAAAATATACAGTGTCCTATAACTAAGAGTCGTGAAGTAACTAGAGAGATATTACACTTGATTCGGTGATTACAGAGTTTTTCATATAAATAATATCACCCACTAGATTATTTGCAACTTTGAAATAATTTCTTTTAATAAGGCTACTAGAAATATACATATACAAAATACTTCAAACTTTCCAAAAATTTGCTCAAATGTTTATGTTGAGCTTAATAAAAAAAAGTTCAAATACACTTTTTTAACCTAGTGATTGACGGCAAGTGAACGTTGCAAAGCACTATGCTGTGTCACGTTGTCATATACGAGTACATCACACGAATGCTGCTGTAATTAAAGGATAAAATAGAGTATATTGGGAACCGGAAAAAATATTTCGGGAAAATTCCGGTCATTCCTGGCTACCTGGCAACCCTAAATACAACAGAATTGTGGAATCTATTAGCTGCAACGTCGCAACGTCAACTTGCATTCGTAAATATAGTTTGTGTTTACTTAATATACATAGCTATTTTTCAAAATAAAGCTTTAACATATAGGGTACCAGTACCAAATAAGGTCATGTTAAGCATTGAGCCACTATTTTTTTTTGTTAATATTTGACAAAAATATATAAAACTTAGAATATATTAAATTCACTTTATTTAAAACGGTTGTATACTTGTAAATTTAAAAAAGTCGAGTTAGATTATATTTAATTCTAATTTACAAAAAGTGACAAATGGCCTTGTTAGGAACACTTGCTCCTAATAAAGCCAGTTGACAAATATTGTAAATAAACATTAATAATTATTATTAGACTGTTTTTAATAACATATTTCATTGAAACAAAAATATAATTTTCTTCACTAAAAACAATAATACAAATTCTAAAATCAAATATAAAACATATGACACTAACTTGACATTTAATGAGAAACTAAAACAAAATCGAAAAATAAATTTCAGTTTTGACATTCTGGGCAAACAAATTTAGCTTTGTCGCTTTTACACAATCCTGCGTATTCTTCGTGAACGTATTTTAGACAAATAACACACAGTTACATGTGTTGAACTTTGTCCTACTGACATGTGGCTTTATTAGGCACACCTATCCCAAATTATAAAAATTGTATTATAGACCAACAACGAAAACTATATCTACCGTCACTTTGCCGGATACTCAATTGTTCCTAATGCCAATACATATCTTTAAAACAAAGCCTTCTTCAGACAAAAATATAAACTTGTATTCACATCAAAAATACCATCACACACTCGGTAAAATGATGATTGCTAATGGCGCCACCTATGATACAATTTAGAAACTAGAAACTATGCAAATTTAGACATATTATGAAACCTGTAAAATTACTATAAACTTTTTTTTAGTTAAATATATTGGTTTGTCAAAAAGTGACAGTGGCCTTATTAGGAGCTTGGCATTATTTGGTACAAGTACCTTACATGTAATTTTTTTGCAGAAAGTATATACGAGAATTAAAATAATATATTTGCCTAGAGCTAATGCAAAAATATTATTTTAAAATAAGTTTGTGCAGGATATACACTACACATTTTCGTTTGCAATTTAGGGTTTTGTGATTGTAAGGGTATGTATTTAGTAGGTAGAATTTAGATTAGATGAACCTAATGCGGAATAACAGACTGCTCCTATTTTAAAATATTTCAGAATGAGTACCTACCTACATAGATTTATTAAAATTATAAATTTATTTTTTATATGCGAATATTGCATAAAAAATAATTCGAATTAGTTCCTTCCTATGAAAAAATTTCATGAACATTATTGTATGCTACCGAAATTATTTAAAAGGAAGTTAGGATTTTTTTCTCTTAACTTATTAATGCAATACGTTGATTTTAATGAATTTGTCAATTATCTCCCTCATAGGTATATTTTATATCTGTCATATTCCAGGTACTTATATTTGGTACAAAATACAAAATTTTAGAATTTTCATTGAAAAATTAGTAATTTAGTAACTGATCAATTTTCAATATAAGGGTCAATAAAGAAAGCAAAATACTTGACTTTGTTAAACACCATTGTATATGGAAAAAACAAAATGGTATTTCATATTTGGTGTTTATCGTCTACATAGAATCTAACATATTTTTCCACATCTTTTAGCATTTAGTCACAAACATGATTTTCTTAAACAACAAATATTTCGTGATACTTATTATTTTCATATTAACATGTCTAAAATTACTAGTATTTGTAAAAAACACTATATCAAGAATACAGCGTCCCTTAAGCTCTGCAAAACACTGTTCCCTTTTCCAAACGTATTTTGCTACATTTTGATTTTTCTCTTCTCCTGTAAATTTGCTTCTGATGGATATTGTAACTTTTGCAACTACACCTCCCATTTGTAGTAACATTTTTAATTCTTTAATTAGGAATTTATTATGGAAAATAAGTAAATAGTAAATTTGCCATTAATAGGTATCTATGTAATAATATAGTCAAATTATGGAAATAACAAAATTGCCTATTATCAGTACGGAAATTACTTACAGTGTGATTTTAAACAAGCTACTTAAAATTAATTTCTGTAGATTATTTTGTAAGTATCTTGTCCCAACTGAAACTAGAAATAATAACGGTGTGAGATGTACAACCATACATATTTCAATTAAAATCTAAATTATTCAAATGGAACTTGGCACCTCTAGATTATCGATTGCGATAATGTCACGAAGAAATAGTTTCTAAACATGCACAGTAACGGAACTGTCAGGAGTAAGTAATTATGATATTCTCTGAAGGTATTTACCTGCGGCATAATTCTAGTTTTTCTTTAGTTTAATTGGGTATTACGCCACACTTCTGCAAAAGAATTAAAATTAATTGAATAAATCCTTGGACCATACCGATCAATCAAGAGTTATTATTGAAACTAAAAGTTTGCCTAACCAACAAATCTCATACCGAAAAGCAGATAAGTAAAAAATAACAAAAAATCACATCAGTATCGCGCACTTCCGCATTTTTTAACGTTTCAAGAAACTCTGTGTTTTCCTTCTCAAAATAGCAAATGTATTAAAAGTATGTCAAGTTTCACAGTTTAAAATTTGTTTACTGTTTCTTCTTGATACAACTGTAACCACACACTTATTTCCGTTCAACAACATCAATTCCCGTCTTTTTATAAAATGTTCCTCAACTCTAACATGATTAAACAACAATAAAAATTGTTGTTGGAATTGTTGAAGAAGTATTCGACAAAAACGTATCTCTCCTTATGTGGTCTCCATAGCATGCGCCGAATTTAAAAAAATTGAAAATGGTTAGGAATATTCACCTAGTAAAGTACTTTCCACCAATAAATAAAGTGTAGTAAGAAACAATCAGATGACCTAGTATTATTACCAAATACGTGTTTTAAAAGTAAATAGTAATTTTTTTAATTATTAGGCTACAAAGGAAAATATCAGTCATACATAGTATGTATAATTATTATTATTAAGTTAATTGCTTATGAATTTATTTTAAGAGTATATTATATTTTAGAGCTATAATAGCTAGGTAAAGTATTAACAACAAATGACACGTATACTCACCAAGTACAGCAGCACCACTTTTTTCTTAAAATACCTACTTTATAAACAAAAGCAAGACACGAAAAGAACAGACAAACACATTTTGAAAACCTCCCATCTCCCCCTTACAGCCCACTGAGAAACATGTGTTTCATGTTTAATTTCGTTTACGCTTTACGAAAGAAGTTAATTTAGTAAGTGCCTACTTTAAGCTTCGTTTTATAAAGTCGTCTCTCTACTTAGACATCGAGAAGTGTATACATTTCATAATTTGTTATTTTTAAAAGTAAGTGTAACGTTATAATTCACAAGAGATAGTTTCGCAATTATTATTAATCGACTATTTGACTTTCTTTGATTTGACGACATAATAATTATAAATTATTTGCCGCACTTTAGAAGACTGTGCTAGGTACATCACCATAATTTTAAAATAAGTAAAATTTATTCAATGAAATAGTGCTTTCTCAACTATAAGATACCTATAGGTAGATAAATAATGATACTTAGATTAAATAATGTAGAAAGAGAGACTTCTCCATTCAAAATAATACCTATCTTATATGTAATTGTTTTCTAGTTCACTCATTTGAATTGAATTATCAGTAAAAAAAGCCTAGAGTAAGTTGAAACAAGTTACGCGCAGCAGGTATGTTGCAAGCAAGCAAATGTGTAGGCATATCCCCTTTAAGTTCTGTGCAACATTAACAGTTTTCTACATAAATATTAAATATACTATAACTAAAATAATGCAGTTGAAGGTAAAGTATTTTCTATAAGCAAGCATGCTTAGGATAGTTGTAACTAACCTAGAAAAATAATTATTTGTATAATTTTAAATAAACAATGCATTTTTAGTCTGTGTATTCTAGAATAAGAAGATAGGTTACTTGGTTATCTGTAACTAACCTGCAAAGTACTTGCAGCTAATTGTATACAAGTAAGTACCGTAATGTTCAAAATATAAGTGTAAAGTAAAAGAAAAACAAATCGTACCTATACCTACTTTTTGCACTTATAGTTATGGTATTAGATCTAATCAATATTCTATAGAAATTGTATTTAAGTCGAAGTGTTCTTTGTATGGCGACGAAAATTATATTATTCTTTTAAACAGTTTTGGATTACCTACTTAGCTTTGATCAGGAAAAAATATGAAGGATGAATAAAAAGTTAGCAAAGGCATTGGAAGCTGGATGATATTTATAAATATAAATATTTGGTTCCTATTAGGAACACTTAACATTGAACAGTAGACTGGACAAAAATCAAACCTGGAACATAATTTTGTTAACTCCGCCTGAACCCGATGATGTCGATGGAGGTAGGCAGCACATAGCACTAAGAAATTCGCGAGACAGATAGTAACTACTGTGACACATGAACGACTCTCTATCAGACGGCTGACAGCATGCTTTATATGTTCATTTTACAACAGTTTAGTAGATGGGCCTGCTTCAAACATAGAGCTTTTAGGGTCTCACCGTGTCTCCTATTCGGTGAAATGCTGAAATAGCCAAGAGCGCACCGTATAGGTGAGCGTGCAATGTCGCCCGTCGATCTACGACTTTCCCACGATATATGCAAGAAACGGTTCAAGCATCCTCTATTCGTCATATATAAATTCGTACTGAATATTGCTCACCAGAATATAGAATGCTGAAAGGGTAAATATAGAATATTTTAGTTGGCTTTATGTCTATTTTTTATAAGGTTTATTTAAATTGTAAATTTCGCCGAATGTATAAAGTGACAGCAAATTCTTTAGCAACTAGTACCTATTTATTATTATTATTTAGCAATAAGTATGAGAAATTGTAAACATTACTGAAAAGAAACAAGTATAATAGGTAAATTTCATAAATTTTAATATTTACTTAAATTATGTTACTTTGTGTTATAGTGTCTACTTCTTCTCTATAAAATATAGGTTACTTATGCCAATTTATCTTTGAAAGAATACAAAAATTTGTGTATTAAAATACAAATGTAGCAAATTACAAGCATTTTAACATATTTTTGTTGTTGTAAATTTTATATTTATATACAGTTGTTTTGTTTATTAATCAAATGTAAGAGACATGTAATCTAATTTTTGCTTGCTGCTTCATTTGTCACATTTCTTATTTATCTATTGTATAACAAATATGGGTAGCGTAGGGGTACCGTAAAATATTTTGAATAATTTTTTTTTCCAAACCAATAAAATTGGTTATTAAAACAACATCCAATTATATTGAAACGTAAACAATTCGTTGAGTAATGTTCACTCAGTTATTTGGTAGCTAAATGGGTGAACCTCTTATGGGTTACATTGAAAAACATCTGCTTAAAATAATTGGAAAAGTCATAACCAAGTAGGTGGAAAATAATAAACCTAGGTATTGTTGTATTATTTGTTTTATTATTTATTCGTAAGTATATCTGGTATTTCAAATACGTACAGTCGTACGTAATAATAATGGCACTTTTTAAAATGAATGCGATTTCATTTGAACTGCTGACATATTTGTAGCCAAATCTACTTTCAACTTTTAACATTGGTCTTTAGTTGTTTCACTGACCAATAGAAAAGTTAAAAAACTGTTTTGAGGGTGATTGCAAAAGTATGTACCTACTTAAATAAATAAATACCTAAAATTATATCTTTATGTAGGTATCTATAGATACCTACTAGACAATGAAAGTTTATTTATTTTAATTGAATAAATTTATCAAAAGAATACGTCTCCTAAATTAAAATTTGGGTTTACTAAGTTTCAAACATCTTGGTCTGAAAGGTGATGGGTAGCGAGGTATGCTTAAATCCCTTTATAAAAAAGCAATGTAATAATAATTATTTTAATTGAATAAATTTATCAAAAGAAGACGTCTCCTAAATTAAAATTTGGGTTTACTAACTTTCAAACATCTTAGTCCGAAAGGTGATGGGTAGCGAGGTATGCTTAAATCCCTTTATAAAAAAGCAATGTAATAATGTCTATTTAAATTCAAGACAGCACTCACCGATACATCTGAAATAAGCCAGTCAGCATTTTAAGGGTTTCGATCGTAGGTATATTTCGTTAACAGTGCTGCTCTAATGGAATGACGGAGAAATCCCGAACTATAAAACAAAATCATTTAAAAGGAAACGGAAAGACCGTCTCGTGACTACGCTAAGTAAAGACGATGGCTGTGTGCCAATCTCTTCCACTTGAGTGTTTCATTAGTCTTAATTTTAGAAAACACATTTATTTCACTGCACTATACACTTAGTGATGTACTTATATATAGCATTCAAAATTATCTGGTGAAATGAACTTATACCGAACAGAATTTCTGAAAATTTTAAAAGGTTGGTACATTATGTAGAATTAACTAACCATATACCGCCGGCTTATAACCACATTCGCAGTGTACTAACCCACAAACTAGAACAAATGACACCCCAAAAAATGTAACTCTAGATGTACCTTTGTTTAAGTATAATAAAAATATATAGTAGGGAAGAGGGGAATATACTATAGTAGGCCCTTAGACGGTACTTATTTCATTTAAGAGATATACACAGCCAAAGTAATATTCGGTAAAGTCACATTCTAATGTTAATCCAATGGACCGCAGAAGTATTCAAACAAAATTACAACCAGGAAATATAGTGAAATGTTTTGGCTAGTTGTCTTTTATTCATGTATAAACTATACATTCAAGTAGTTCATTAGAAGGCTTATATCACTGAACAATAATTCTTTAATGGAGTTTGGACCAACCAAAATTGTGTGACAGTTTACTTGATTGGTTAACACTTCTTATGACGAATTTAGAAATAAATATTTATCATAATGAACTATGTAGACTATTCCAGTGTGTATTCAGTCGAATAAGATTCCAGGATAATTGTGTGCTGCAATTATTTATTAAAGGTTATAAATAAATATATACAACTATGAATTAAAAGTAGAAACAATTCCTTCCGTGAGTAAAAGCGAAACAGAATGTAAACGTACGTCTAGACTAAACACAAACGCTTGCTCGAGTGAAACAGACGTCCAGCCATGATTGTAGCAAGTGAAACTGGCTGTCACGTGATGGAACTAATGCCAATGCCGCCAATAAGCTATGGGACTTGGGTCGATATAGTCATGGCAACCGTTCAAAACCCGCCTTTTAAAATGAAATGAAATGAGTATTAGAGTGTTTCTCAAACAAGGATGGAATAACATCGTAAAGAATTTCATTGGATGATAAATAGTAAAATTTTTATGATTTTCCAGCTAAATGCTGGTTTTACGTTTCGCTACTAGATGTAGGTAACGTCTCCGTTTTAGGGAGGCCAGCGACTGGTATTCAGAGGGAATTTCAAATTTCAGAAATGTCTTATTTTTATATATAAAAAACTATTAGCCAATTAAAAATAAATAAGGATCTCTAGAAAGTAATTTTTGATAGGTGTATATCTATTTACTCTCTCCATATAATTTCTGATAGGTGTATATCTATTTACTCGCTCCATATAAGTAATTCAAAAAAGTTATTAGTCCTTCTAGAATAATTGTTATTTCACAACAAGTTCGATAGGTAGGTAATACTTATTTTATAACTGAAATACTGAAAACTTAGATACATATATATTATTTATTTCAAATCAATATGTAATTATAGCAATGATTATTTGAAGAGAAGGAAATTATAATCAATATAGAAATAAAACAATTCCCCTTATAAGTAAAGCAAATTTGGCACTTGTTACACTTGTTTACAGTTTAGAAGCTTAATTCAAATATCAAGAAAGATGAATTGACACTATTATAATCTAATTAGCTACCTATGAGTTAACTTTGGTAATAAAAGATGTAAAAATCACAGGACCTCTAGTTAGTAATTATATGTTAACCATACTTATTAAAACTAATTACAAATATTTGACAGTGGCTTATGATGTAAATGCAATTTAATGTAATTATTATTACAGTTTTCTGAATAATTGGTTAAATTGGCCATTAATGATTAATAAATGTATTTGCACGAATGACTATTTAACTTTACTTATAAAATAATTACCTCAACTTATTCATTCAACGACCTGAAAAAATTAAGTAATTAACAACTATAGATAATGCACATAAGTACTAAGTAGTATTGAAAACTCTAAATGAGATATTTAAAAAATATATAATGTAGCCATCTCAGGAAAACGATCTTTTCCCTTTTTCACTTTCTTTCATCCACTAGTTCAAAAGATTTCCATTTTTTTAAATTAGGTATCCTTCTTCCGAATTTTAAAAATTTTCCTCATTACAAGTGAGTATACCAATTTTTGTCAATTTGTTCTCATCAATATTTTCTATTGTAGCGGTTATAATTTCCAACGCTTCACGATTTAAATAATACCTACCATACTACTATCCATTTCTATTAAGAAACATCCCAAATTTGTATTCCATAAAATCAAATTTTCCACACCCATTTTTGGTAGGCAGGAAATAGAGAGTGGATCGACACTTACATTCCAAAACTATATATTCTATTTTGTTTGATTTATGTTTCTGTGAATAACAAAAATGGAGCGAACAAAATAAAATCAAGCAAACAGACGCTTTTACAGATAATGGCAACGTTGAATATGTAAAAACATATTCAACGTTGCCATTATAGAAAACTCCTTGTCTGACTGTCTTCACACGTGAGTTTATTATTATTATTATTTTTTTCATATTGTAGACCCAGGAAACGTTTTCACTTTCCGAAATTGTATAGTTAACAATAATATAAAAAAATTACAAGAGCATTCATTTTATGAGTCATCTATCCTAATTCTATAATATACCTAGATGTCCTATTTTCAAATTTATAATCTTGAAAAATATAGGGTGTATTTAAATTAAGAGACACAGCCGATACCACAGATACCTTAGATGAATATAAGTTGATTTAACCTATCATCCCAAGCTGCATAATAAAAATGATACAGGGTGTCAAATTGAAAAATAAGAAATGTTTTTTTATAATTTCTAAAGTTTTAGTCAGACATGTTTGAAATTTTCTAGGGGGAGTTTCTTAAAAGTAAGAAAAATAATATAATAATCATTTATTGGTGTCGCACCCTCTGCATATGCATTAAATACGTATTTATTTTTTTGCCAGCTCTCGTATAGCGCTTTTAGTGACAAAATATGAAATAAGTGTTGAACTTTTTTAAACAAAAAGGTGTTCTTTTTGAAGAAAATGGCGAAACTCAACCGTTGATGAGATATATTTAATTTTATAAATTTGCATTACGGATGTATTTCTTAAGGAATATTAACGTACAAACAGACATTTTGAGAATTCGTATTTTACAATTATATTATACTTTGTTATAAAAAGTTGTATACAAGAGCTGTCAAAAAGTTAATATATATTTAATGCGTAATGTGTGTCTGCAGAAAACTCCCCATACGCAACATCCAAAGCTGATTATTATATTATTTCCACCACCCTTTAAAAGTCTCTCGCTAGAAAATTTGAAACATGATTAACTAAAACTAGACTTTGTGTACCTCCATTTAAATACACCCTGTATATATCGTGTTACAATAAAAAGAAGTTATAGCAAAATATTACTATACGCCACGGAATTTTCCGCAAGAAAACTATACTATTGGTCGTTCCGCTATTTATGAACCCAATGACTAGATATACTTAAGAAACCTTTTTATAAAACTAAAAAAATATATACACACAAATTATAGGATATAGAAAATTTTCACATTTTATGCCAACTATGATTTCAAAAACGTAAAAAGTAGGTACCCAGTGTATTCCATTAAAAAGAAACATATTTTTTTTTATATATAGGTATATTTTAGAAACCCTTAACCCCCTCCACCGGATGGGTTAAATTCCAAATTTTAGGAAGGTTTCTCCAATTTCCGGAGAATATGTAAATCTTAGGTAAGTATAGACATTTTAAAAAATATCTTAATGAAAAATATTCGAGACGATAAGAAAAATGATGAATGCAATTTAGCCAAAGTTAGATTCTAAAATAACTAGCTGGAGAGTTAAAGACTTAAACGAAAGCGGGTAAACCGTATTACCCTTCCCAACTGTAACCACCGCTTGCTACCCAATACGCATGCGAATTACGATCACGATCTTGCGACTAATGATCACTTGTTGCAGTTGTTGTTTACGCTTCATACAAAAACGAGTCATAATTCACGTTCATTATGTTAACGGTTAAGATAAATGATGTAGTGAATTTTTGTGATTGTTGTGTACGTATTTTCCTGTAGTAGAAAAACGGTATTATTAAATAAATTTTCTTAGACACATGCTTTTAAAAATATGCTTATACTGTTGTCCTTGATAGGTGTACCTGATTATGTAGTTGAAAAATACTAGTTAGATTAAATGTTATAAATCTTTTTTTTATATATACGTATTTGAAAATGTCCTTAATTTCTAGGAAAAACTTTTATTTTTTATTACAAAGTTCTGGAGAACAATCACTTTTAATAATCATTATTACTCTTTCCAATACGTAAAATTTAGCGATGATCTTCATACCACTGATTTAACAGTCCTAGTGATTATATAAAGAGCCTTATAAATTTGTACACATATAGTAACTGATTTACTTTACACCAGATTTTAACATAGCGTCTCTGAGTTTTACACTATTACAAGTAAATTCTACCAAATATTTAATCAAATATATTACTCAAGCGTCATTGTGAAATTTACCAAATTGTGATCGGGTAAATTTGATCTTTTTTCAATGCGGACTTCCCCGGACCAAAAATAGTGTAAATTTTGACTAAAATTTTACCCGCCTTTTTCGTTATGCAGTATAGTTTTATACCTCCGAAATGGCCTAGGTAACTAGTCGCCGCCAGTCACAGAAATAATGTGTACTTTCCTAACCTTAGCTAAGAATATTTGATTGGACTTTGTTGTTTTTGAAACCTCTGTGGAAGTGACTTCCTATCAGAACTCTTAAACCCGCCTACATATTCAATTTGGCTGGTATTGCGGCCGCTATTGTTACTGCGGTCGTATATGGTCAGAACTGTTCCTCAGACGATGATGATCTTCTGAGACATCCCATAGTAACCTATGCAACTGCTTCCAAAAATTTTGCTGCTCGCCACTGTCAACATTCTCTTCTCTGATATTTAGCTATCTCTTGAATAGTTTTAGAAAATATAGAGAACGTTAATTAAATATATGAACAATCTTTATGAGATGATTGATTTTAAGGCAAAAAGTCCATATAAACGTGGGTTCACAACGGCTCTGTTTTCCATACAGGTTGTTAATAATATTAAATATTTTGTATGTATAGGTATCTGCAGTTTTTAATTCATGAACGCAAATATAAATAATTAAATTAGTCTTTTTCAAGAAAAGAAAGACATATATTTTTATTTTTAATATTTAATAGTTTGGGCTAGGAAGCCCTAGAAGGGCCATGACTACAATTTAGGTATATAAATTCAGTCTTTAAATTCTGCATTCAGACTTTAATCTCTGAACTTGCACTGAAAACGAAATTATTAGACAAGTCATAGCATCCAGAGTTTTCTAAATATAGAATTGGTATTTAATGCAGCACTCTGTACAATTTTAACCTACTGTTTTTGATTTTAGAGATGATTTAGGGTGCGATTACCCTTTTTTAACAAATGTTTTAGACTACTTGATTTTTAGACCTATTTTTATTTTTGCATCTAGAGTGCCGTGAATGCTATCAATTTTCTGATTAAATTTGATTGTACAATTGGATTTGTCATGAACAGTACTATACATATAACTGGGTGTCGTCAGCGGCGCCACCGGACATATACCGCTTTCGAGCTGGTTAACTTTTATCAGTATACCACTGACGCCACTGACTAGCAACCTTAGCTGTTCACATTCTGTTATAATCGACAAAAGAACATAAATACATAAGATGTAGCACATGTGTACATCTAGTGATCATTGGTTACTCCATGCTGGGGACAAAATACAATCACAAACAGAAAGCATACTATTAAAAGCCCCGACCTATATCCCCATCGGCGATTGCAATATTTACAAAGGTGGAATTTTAGGAAACAACTACTCTGTGAACTAATGCCCAGCATTGAATTATACTTGAAAAATCTATAACAAAGAGGCATGGTTAGCTGTCAGCGGTACCACCAGACAGATACCACTTTCGAGCAGTTACACAAAACTCAGCCACAAGCAAGAAGCAATCCACTATACTGTGGATGCTATTAAAACCCACATACGTATCACCATCGGCGATTTCAATATTTATAAAACACCGTGGTTGTTTGTGTATATAACCTTGTTTAGGCATAAATTTATAAATTCAGAGATTAAAGTCTGAATTCAAAGATTAAAATTTTAATTCTGTGTTTGAAGTCTGGATTCTGGAATTTGATGTCTGAATTTAGAGAATAAAGTCTGAATTCGGAGTTTAAAGAGTGAATTTAAAGAAAAATTGTAGACGTGGACCACGATTTCAAATTGGACAGTTCAGGTATGTAGAAAAACAATAAATGCTTCATATTAGTTTTTAATAATAAAATTTTTTTGACAAAAGTGGGAATTCATATTCCTCAGAAGAATTTAATTTAGGAAAATGTTACCGTTTCATATCTAGCAATTGTTATTACGAATTTTGAAAAATGTTTTAGTTTTTGTTAGTTGAAATTATTATTATTAATTAAATGCATAAAAATGCCTTTATAGATGCATAAAAATCGAATTAAAAAAAAATGTAAAAAAAACATTCATAATATCAACAATTAATAATTGACATACATTCTTTTCTCTATTTTTACGTGCTTAACCTCTATCAAATTAAAAAAAGTATACTGGTTGGCTACTTTTTCCCTAAGAAGGTTACTCACACCTACACTAATGGAAGAATTGAAAGGAGTTTATGCTTGCAACAAATAGTATTTGAAGATTTATTCGGATATGCTAAGTTTTATTAATTAGATCTTACTATTCAGAAATTACATAAAAAAATCCTTTAATTTTTTAAAAATTGTTAAACAGAGCTGTTGTAAGCCCATGCTTATATGAACTTTTTAATTTGTTATCAAAAATTTGTTTCTATAGTTCATGCACATATTTAATAAACAATCTATAGTTTGGTAAAATGGAATCCATTTTAAATTGTTTTTAATTATATTTAGAATGCAACGCAAGAAAATTGCTGATAAATTCGTTATTTCCATGGCATTCTATTGTTTCCTCGACATTATAAAAATCTCTGACTGGATCAGTCATAAAATGAATATTTTTTTAATAAATAAACTAAAAGAATAATCTAAATACGCTTTCAAATTTTTACACAGAAATAAACTAAATTATTAAATTTATTTGCAATATGCACAGAAGTGATTCTGATCTTGAACAGTTTATGTGAGATTAATGCTGAGGACTGAAAACCTAAAACACTTTTTATATTGCAAGAAGTATACTTTGTTTATCCCATACTTTAATATTTGCTTATTTATAATTCTTATCTTTAGGTATTTTCTGTAACAAATAATAATTACTTTTTCTTCCTCATAAATTTACTAAATGATATCCAATATGAAATATTCTGCTATTCCATATTAGGTACATCTACCCATCTTTAATTTAAAATAATATATACATAGCTTTACAATCATTGCAAATGAAAATTTCAAATCTTATATCCTACACAAAATTTTAAAAGGGGAAGTATTTGAATTAATTTTAAACAAACATAATTAAGCTTTAGATGCTTGTTGCAAAAATTTGTTATTTCTAAATTAAACTATTTATTGCACAAAATTAATTAGGAAAAAAACAAACCATTTTTAATAAAGGTCCGTGATTGAGACTATAAATGCAAGTTGATGTTACAGTATTACAACTAATAGATTATTCAATTCTGGTTAATTCCATAATAAGAACATATTCCATATTTAACGCTTTATAGTAAATATTGTTACAAATAAAATGTGTAATCAAGCTAAATAATCTTATCTATGTATTTCAAGCCGACTTTACTACAATTACAAGAGTGGTTACCATGAAGTAGGTCAAGTATACAAAATACTAAAGATGATTTCAAAGTACTTAAAATGTATAATGTTGCCATAAAAGGAAAAAAACAACAACATATTTCTCACGGAATGTTATCTAATTGTGACATTTATGGGATATCTTTTATTGTAAAGATTACTATTTATGATTTTTTTACATGGATCTCCATTTTATGTGAGCATTACATGGTTTCTGTCATGTCGATTTTGGTAACTAGAAAACCACCTAGGAAGAAACATTTGTTTTCTTGGTTACGATGTTTATTTCCTTATATTTCTTCTCTTTTTCTCAGAAGCATTTCTATAGAAACACATATAGGTAAGTACTTATACGTACTCATTGTAACAATTTATTTCCACTACACTTCCAAATTATTTAAGAATAAGACAGTAGACAGGGATAAAATAGCAGGAACTGTAGAATGGTTCAGGTAGATGCAAATCATTAAACGTAGGGGAAACTGGGTACGGTTGTAACAACTCAAATATTATCAAAACTACGCACGGTAGGTGAGGGGTACAAGGGGAGGGGCACGCGGCCGACAAGTCCTAACACGATTCTCAGTGTAGCGTCACCTTTCGCGCAGTAATAATGATTACAGAGAAGCCTATTGAATATTTCAGCCAAAAGTAAGTATTTTTGATGAACTTCTTTGTAAAATATCTTAAATATTGATATAATTATCGTATTTTTCAAAGTTTGCTTATGTAATCGTTATATTTTGTAGATTATAATAAGCCCTTTTGTTTTTGTATAAGTTGTGTTACCTTGCGCTAGTTATTACCGAAATAGGGGGTGGGGACGGTTGTAACGTCAATTTTATAATAGACCAAAAAGTCTTTGATCTACACAGATACTCCTAAAAAGGAAGCTGTTAGAAAAGAGTATGAAGATCGACAGAAAAGGTTGAAAAATAAGCAAACGAAGAAAAAAGTACTTGAGCCATCTACTGGAAAGACAAACAAAGGGGAAGGTAAAGCAAAGAACAAGAAGATTAATACATCACTAGAATCATCAGAAGAAGATGAATATTATTGCCTTCTTTGCCTAGAGACGTATTCAACGAGTCGGTCCGGAGACACTTGGATTCAGTGCCAAGGAGGTTGTAAGCAATGGTCTCACATAGCCTGTACTGACGGGGGTAGATATTATATATGTCATAATAGCGATGAGTCTGATTAATTTTAAAAGAAAACATATTTTGTGTAACCTCAGATTTTGTTAATTAGTGATTACTTAAAGATTATTTTTGTTTGACGAGTCTGACTAACTTAAAGAGAACTTGAAAAAAAGAAGTATTGCTATGTTTTTTTTTTTGTTTGAATATATATAAAAGCATATTTAAATATGTGATAAAACATTGTTCATTTGTTTTACTAACATTTTGGTATTTTAAATTAATAAAATTGATTTAAAAACCCTAATTTTTGTTTTAATTTAGAGTGTTACAACTGACTACCATTGGTGATACAACCGCCCCTGGCATGGGGTTGGTTGTAACAATCGCACACACTCAATAAAATGTCATTTTGCTATCAAACTGTTTTACCTAAGCTACTGATTTTGATGTTAATTTAAAGACAAATGACTATGCTTTCATCCTAAAAGCTTTGATCGTTGTATACAACTGTAATAGCTAAGCCGTGAGCAATTAAAGAAAAATTGTTACAACCGTACAGTCTCCCCGAATCAATGATCTGGTGTATCAAAGACATAATCTTTCTAAACACAGATGACTAACACATGCTTATAATTATAGGTTGATGGAATTTCACATGCTAAGTGTTTGCGGAGATAGTTTAATTTATCGGTTCTTCGTCAGATCTAATTTCGAATGCGATGCATGTTCTGCTGATCCAGTCCAAATTATGATATACATATTAACAATTTGGAAACGATTCAACGCAAATTCTTGAAATTACTGTATCCCAATATCAAACGATATTTATACTCGATATTATATTAATATTCACAAAAACATTTGAAATTACTCATTTGACATTGATAGTGGGTAGTATTAAGTATTTAAACATAGGTTTTGAGAAATATTTCGCCATAAAAAATAAATCTCTAATTTACCTATGTTGGTAGCGCCATAAATTACAATTTACCTACAGCTATAATATTTTACGATATTTCATGTCTGTGTGAAAAGATACAAAGATGAGAAAAATATATATCTATTTTTTTTTTCGAGATTTTGATCAAAGTATAGCATATATGAGTTCTTCTTATTTTTAAGATGAATTTTTACGACAAATATACAAATACTTACAATCCTGTTGGATACAAATCGAGCGAATTAGAAGAGCCATCACAACCAAATTAACTCCAACTACAGCTTTAAGAAGTCTACTGCTTCTACACCACGCCATCAACGCTTAATCGTTGATTTGCAAAAGAAGTTAATTTTAGGGTTCGTTAGGACTTTGCGGTGAGCACTGAGACAAAAACAATTATTAATATGTATTTACACGACCTATAATTTTTCCCAAAATTCCTAATAATAGTCCACTGACTCACCCTGCCTTCTAAAAGTATTATACGCTTTAGGTTTGATGCATTATGTTGCGGCAACTGTATATACTGTCTGCTATAGTTGTAATCAATCCATCACCACCAAACTGCGATAGTCATCACTCATGAATTCAGTTCTGACCTTATCGTATCTTGCCTGTTGATCCTAATTTTTGTGCTTATACGGTGCGTTAATCTCAGAACATAATTGGACGACTTAACAACATACTCCTCACCATGATGGTTCGAAGAAGCTAGGAAGCGTTCACACATCTTAATAACACCATTCTATACCACAAATCAGGAAAAACAGTTTTCCTGAAAAAATCGTACAGAAATAGGGAAAGCTGTGTCATATGTTCTTACAGTATTGTTTGAAAAGTCCGCAGTTAGGGGAGTTTAGTGTACCCGGAAATCGCCGGCTAAATTTAGATGATGTTGTTGATCAGTAAATCCACAAACTATTTTGATTGCCAATATTTATCGATTCAAGTCATGTTTCTTGTTTTCAATAGAAAATAAAATAATTCTCAGTATTGTTGATTCCGGTTCTTAAATTAATTTGATTCGTACTTTGACACTGAAACCAACCTTGTACATGTTTTAGTAGGGATTGCTGAATAGGTTGAACCGGAGGGATAAATAATATTTTGGAGCGAATTTGTTAATTTATAGTAAAAATTGTAAGTAACAAATTCGTTTACTCTTCAAATTCCTATTCTTCAATCCAGAGCTCTTATCGATGATGTCATTGTAATATGGTTTTGCATTTATAACTTTTAACTGTTTTCAGACTTTAACTTGACATACTATTTCCAACAAAACACAAACGGGATCACTAACGGTATTATAAAACAGGAATATTTCGATGAATTCAAATATTCGTAACATGTAACCGAACACCGACATAGAAATAACAACACTGCTGGCCCCATAAAATTATGCCAATTGTACGAACAGGCGAAGAAGTTGTGGACACCTCCTTTTTTCGTATCTACTGATATTAGTAAATTATTTAATAAACATAAACCATGCGTATTTATATCTAGGTAGATAAAATAAACAGAAGACATATCGAAATACAAAATTTATATTAAATTGAAAATTATTTTAAACAGTACGTACAATGGGTTATTTTAGGTGAGGCGTTACGTCACCTGACGAGGCGCCACTGCCATTGTTGGTGATTAAACTTGTGTACGTAGGAGCCCCGTTCATTTACTTAAAAAATATAGCTTATGCACTAATCGTACAGAGGGTACTTAAACGGATTGTTATTATATTCTCATTTTTATGTAACATTTTAATAAAGTGGATTTCCCAACGGAAAATAATTGTGACACATCATATCTACGTAACGGCATAAAATAAAATCAAATAAAGCAATGCACAGTAATAAAAACCTGGTACAAATTTATTAACTGAACTTTATCTTGATAGGAGTTAGGTCAGCAAAACCTCAATGATGTGGTCATTTCAATTTTGTGTGAGGTTGCCATAACAATATGCACTATTTTTTCACATGCCAAATAAGTACCTACATCAAAAAAATCTGAAGAATGTCGAGGTTCATGGGCGGAAGGGAATTTTCCTCATGCCGTGGAGGCTGTTAAAAATGGTTTCCCTAGAAATGCATCAATGACTTACATCATTCCATGAAATATTTTGGAAAGACTATTGAAAACTGAAATCAAGATTGAGATGTTTACACACATAATATGTACCTACTTAATAAAGATGTTTATTTGCAAAACATTATTATATGTATTTGTTGTTTCTTTAAACAAAAAAACATATTTCTTACTATGGTCAACTATCTTAGTGATATGGCCATCTCCCCCATTGTATTTGGAAGAGATGCCCAACTGCTATTTTAAATTTTGTAAAAGCTTACTTGCACACTGATTATATTCGACTTACCCTATATGATTATGTTATATTTTCATAAAAAATATGTGCAAACTGATTGATGGATATCGATTCTTAGTTTAAAGACTGTCTCTAATTCTTTACGTAATATCAGTTTAATTTCAAATATTTGTGACATTATGGAAAAACCTGAATCTATAAGTACATTTACAACAAATATATTTAATAACTTAACTATTTCTCATAAATTACAATACAAAGAAGTATGCACACATATCCTATCCTACTGGTTTACTTGTGCATCTTTAATTGGTTCGATGATGTTATAGAGGTATTGTTTTATTACTACAAGTAATTGTGTAATTCATTGGATAATGTAGATATTATAATTATATAATCAAGTATAGGTAGAAATATGAATCTCTATTCTCCGGTACCGACGGCGGAGGCGAATGCGATTCCATGGGCGGATTTTTTAGAATGTTAAAAAAAATTATTAAATATGGAATAACAAATAGACATGACGAGTTTCGTAAAAATTATATTATTCTTATAAATTTATAGTTACCCTGGTATATCCAATTTATAGGTAGCTAGGTACTTTTTTATTTATATTTATACAATTTAGTTTTTATTTTAGAACATAGTTCTATATGCGTAAAATTGTCAGTAGAGCGACACAAAAATCACTAAACTCATTAAAACTATTAAAAACGTAAACATACAAACTGAGAAATTAAATACACCACCCATAAAAATCACCTTTTAAACATCTAAGCATCAGGCGTTGATAAAGCGCTGTTGATGCTATCACTATCACTATCACCAATGCTGTCCCCTGAAACTGTCGTGACAGATTCTATCATAAGCAATTTCAACTCTTGTATCGAGGTCTCAACATGGTTTTTCTTTTTGTCTGTGCATAATGCACTTCCATGTCTCTGCAATTACTCGATTAGTCACCTCTCGCATCAGTACTTTTTTATCTCCTAATTTGAAATATACATATTTTCATGTATTTGGATTTTCTTTTTAGTGCAATTGTTAATAAATGTACTTTTAACGTAATAAACACTGCACCAACTTCAATATGTGGCAAAATTGATGCTTAGTGTCCATATCCTCAGGATAATCATCGTAATCATTAATCATCGCGACTGTTATCTACACATGTTAACAAACCCTTTACCTCTTTCTTACATTAAAACCAGCCCAGCTACATGACATGTAGCACATACAAAGCTACTGATGTCCGTTTTTGAATACAACTTGCAAACACAAAATATACGAAATTATTATTGCAGGTTAATAACTTGTAAAAATTGTAATTTGATTTATTTATGACGCTACTCTGTTGATTTTTACCCCTGAAGTATAAATCGAGAAAGTTTTGCTTAAGGTCGCCGTATTTCTCGCCGTAGAATGACCAAATTTGTGGTGTATTTTAGGTACTTAAATCTCGAAAAATAAAATACGTAGAGCAAAAATAATATCAAAAATCAAATTATTGATGTTTCGTTTATATAATAACTTTTAAAATGCATTTGTATGACACACATTATTTCGCTATTCTAACCCCACATTTTAACAATTATTTTCACATACTTATAAACAAAAGCGAACAATCTTATATGCAGAACTATGTAAGTTTATGTTATGACAATGTTTACATCTATAGTTGAATTAAAAAAAACACGTATTTTGATAATTTCAGTACCTAAAAGTTATATGTATGTTCTCTGATACCAAAAAGTGTAATTCAACGCTGGTTGGGCTTTTGTCCACAGAGTAGTTAGTTTCACAAAATATTATTAATACCTAAAAATATGGAAATTTTTACAGAAAGGGTATCTAAACATTATTCAAGTAGGTAATGTCATATTTAATTCATTGACAGGCTGTCACTTTTGTCATTGTCGATATTTAACTTCAAATAATTTTAATTTTTATAATAATTTTTATAATTAGATATTTGACTCAACTTAAAGGAGGCCACCTGAAGAAGCAATCCTAAAAAAGCAGAAATAGGTCAGATCTCATCTATTGTGGTTGAATTGTCGTGTTCCAACTGCCAAAAGTGAAGTTAGATATTTATAGAGTGTTTTCATTAAACCAAGGTTAGTAAATTTAGATAGATTAATTTCTTTAGATAATTATTTAATAGAGCTTTGTCTGTGGAATTGTTCATTAACATACCTAGATGTTTGGTATCAGAGAACATACATATGACTTCATTGATAGGAATTGTAGATTTGATTTATATTAGCTTAAAATACCTTTCTAATACAGTAAAAAACATGTTCCTTTTTTGACAACATCGCCTTCTTAGTGTTCATAAATATGGCCATTTCCTATAAACCGCAGTAGTTGACGACAAATTTTATAAGGTTTAAGGTTTTGGATTATTAAAAAATCTTTGTACTGGGTACTTTACATTCGGCAAAATTATTTGAAACTAACTACCATTAACGATATGATAAAATTTGAGACATAACAAAGATACGCTTCAAATAAGCAACTATGATAGTGTTATATTGACATCCATATAGCATAATGGCATGCAAGGATCTTGCAGAAAGCAGCTACCGGCATGTGTGTTTACTAAATGGCATACCAGTAGAAGGCACGCAAGTAAATTGCAGATCATTTGATTTTTTAGCATGCAATGTGAGGCGGGGATGTTTGGGAGGAGTTCGTCGGAACGTCTCCGTGTATTACCATTTGCTAGCTATTGACATGCCAATAAGCAACATATTAATGAAAAAGTCATTTTATTTGCAAGCACCTTGCAAGTGTATCATCGTTGTGCAATCCACTGGCATACGCCATTTCCTAGCATACAACTACTTACATATTTGAATGGCATGTGTATTCCCGCCTTAATATTTACTTAGAACTTATAGAAACCACAGGTACACTTCAATTACATCTACCTATGTGTGTTTTTAGTACAAAATCCTAATTAATAATTTTTCTAAAAATGATTAATTTCTATCTATGATAACAAATTGTGCAATACCAAAGAAATAAATTTGACTGAAATTAAATATGCCTTAATAGGTATTGACGAATGAAAATCACAAATTTCAGTATTTAGACTGTAGGTATCAGACATCAGTTGAATCAATTGTCTTGTTTTCTTAATCAGATGAAGAAATAATGTTTTCTTATATCCATATTCTATTCTTGACTTTGTCTTATCTTATGTGATAGTTCTTGGAAATTAATTTTCCGATTTTTTTTCTTGATGTCTTTTAATAAATATTTTATTATTCCTATTTCCTTTTGCTTTCTCCTTCTAGCCTTGTTTATTATTTTCCGGAAGTAACTACGGTTTTTATACAATTTAATCTATATTAAATAGGCAGTCTAAGGAAAAGTAAAATTATAATGTATTATTATTACATAGTAGGTAAAATTATGTTTTGCTTTTAACCGCATCTTTGCACTGGAGCGGCATTCTTAAATAGTTTGCATAGATTATATAAACATTAAAATTATTTATTATATAATAATAGCAAGATATAATTTCAATGATCAACTGATCATTCCCACGACCTATAGGAATACGGGAATTATGTTCAATACGTAGAAAAAAGCTACATAAGTATGTAATATCACTACAACACTTTTGTTAAGTCGCGTACATACTTGTAATAGTATTTCATTGAGACTTGTGAATCTCCATTGGAACTACGAAGCGACAGATTTATAACAATATTAGTTGTTAGAAGCATAAATATAAAATAGGTCTTTGTTCCAGTAACAAAGTCGTGGACTTGCAACATATCATCCTAGAATGCCCCCAATATAAAACACACCGCCTCCTAAACAAAAGAAAATGTAAATTTTGAGCTTTTTGTGAATTTTTAATTTGGGACAAATTCAAGAAAGTATTAAAAAATAAAAGAACTTTGGTTAATTGGCAAGTCCAAAGCCACACACACAATTCTTTTGTCTGAAATATATTTGTTTCGCATTCAAAGCATAGTTTTGAAATTTAACAATTGTCTGGTATGAAAGACAATACAGATTACATTTGGTATAATTTTTAACAGTTAGTCATTGAAATAATGAAGACATAAACCAGGCACAGTTGTGCACAATCATTAAGGCATGCAAGTTGAAATGGAACCGATTTCAGGCTTCAAGAAAACACATACCAAAATAACTTTTCAACACTGATGAGGATAAGTAAGTTCACACTGACGAGTAAGTCACAGATTATTAAATCTGACTGATTTTAATTTATACAAATTCCATGAATTCTAATAATGTAATATCAGGATTGTTACTATACTAATACTTATTCAAGTTTCATTTTCTTCTTTTTATTTAATTCAATAATTATTCGTTAATTCCTTATACTCCGTTTTATTCTGAATAAACCGATTGCATCATTGAACGAAAATTAATTAATTAAAAATGGGCATGTCCATAGAAGCACGTGGTTAATGTTTACGATAACAATAATAACACCTATTGTAGGACGCAAAATAAAAATCTTTAAAAGTAGAAGATAAGAGAAAATTAAACCACAAGCATATATCTGTAATTTTTCCAAAAGTGATATAAATAAAATAAAAAGGGTTTGATTAACAGTTTGTTCAACCAAATAAAAAGGGCGTTCAAATTAGATTATAATATCCCAAATGTTACCATAGAAATGTTCAAATAAAATGTTCGTTGAATAAACCTAGCCACTGCATAGGTAGGTAGGGAAACAATTAGTTTAGGAAAGCGAATGTAAATACCTAACTAAAAATGACAGATTTTACATAATTCTAAAAACATTAAACACTGTCACAAACTTAAAGGTTATATTATCATTGATAGGTGAACATTTAACAAAGTTATCATTATACATATGTCTAGAATACGAAACAGTCATCGCTGATATATCCGTCAGGTTGATCGGCAGTAGTGCACAACCTGTGTGCACAACGCATGAGCCCAGTTACAGAATGCAGTACAACGGAACCAAAATTCATTTTTACCAAATATAAACTGCACCTATTTTGTTTCGTTCTATGCTTTGAACCTCAATCAAAACTTGTATATATTTAAAGTCCATAAATTTATCTATTTCTTTTCAATTTCGTTATCCAAGGTCACCACGTCATCAATTTCGTTATCGTCTATATATTTGAAATATCTAAATCTTCCTCTTTTGAAGAATCATTTTTTTTGTCGCCTTTGCTTTTTCAACGTCTATTTTTATTTGTCCGTTGTCTTACTTTCTCTCTTTCTAATTTCTTTTTTTGTTAATTAATTTCTAACAATTCCAATTTCTCTTTCACAGGCATTGATATCAGTATTTCAGACCTTTATCGTAGCGGATAATACTGCTCATCTTGAACATCATTACTCCATTTGAAATAAATCAGTAAAAATATCTGCCTAACTTCAAAATTTAATTCTACAAAAATTGAACTAATATAAAATAAAGCTGTGCCGCTGGTTGCAGTAGAACTGTCAAAATGGCTATTTATGCAATCAGTTAGGAACAGTGATTTTAATAGTGTTTTTAAAAGTTGTCCATTTAGTAACTAATTTGAGTTAGAAAATCTTCGATTTACCTAATTAATGCAGGAAAAAATTTCCCGCGCCCAAAAAATACATCATAATTCTTAAACTAACTATTAATTTATTGTCAACTTAAATCATATCTTATCATTATTATAAATTTTAACTGTAACTTTCTTATAATATGTTATGGAAAACCCTGCGCAAATATTTGATGAAGTAGAGGAGGAGTTTATACTTATATTGATCTCTCTTTGACCTAATATTTTTGAGAGGCTATTTCAAGTTTTTGTTGAACGGAATCCTTTATATATCTTTCTGCCACGCTCGTTGCTTCCCATCTACCATGCCTTTTAAGGGTGGTGATGTCTGGTCCTGCAAAGCCAGTATTGTAGCTCACAATTTCCAATAAAAAATTTTGATAACTATAATTATCATATATGTGTGCAACTTGTAGCAAAAGCGTTTTTTTTCGTATATGGCGTATTTAAAAAAAAACTGACGTTTAATGCGGAAAGAACCTTTAAAATGTCGTAACTCGCCTTCAATCAAAGTCTGCTAATAATTATACCGCGAACAACACAAGTAGCTACTCGAACAGCCATAATATCCAAGAAACAGCACGACGGTGATTATAGTGTGTGTTTTTACCACTGAATGAAAGATGACGCAGTGTATTTGAATTTAATAATAATTACTGGCTCGTCAAGCTTTGTACCCAGATGAAAACCGAAGAGTACCAGAAACTTATGTATTAATTGATATTAATATGTTTTTGAATAATGGTAAATGTCCATTAAATTGTTGTGAAGTAACAGAACCATTATTATAAAATGCCAGCTATTGTGCTGAACTGGAACAAATTCTGAAAGGTTTATATTACATTTTGCGGGATACTTTTCTTTATACGTAGTGCGTATAGCAATACGATCGAAAACTTTGCTATTTCCGCACCACTTCACGTAATTCTGGCAATAAATCCAAGAATGCAACATAATGACGCGGATTATTGAAGAAATACTTTTTATATACAGTGTGTTAGGGAAAAGTGGGGGAATATCGCGCAGTGAGGTTTTGCCCATCTGACAAACAAATTATATTTACATGTATACCTACTTGGGTTTGATGTGTTGTAGAAATTTATCATATCTTAGTAAATCATTTTAAGGCTGAACTTTATTAAATTAGCCGCTATTTTTTTTTCTGTAAACCAATTTTGTAAACAGAAGGATCTTGGGGTAATACCGCGCAATCCCAACACAATATTTAAATTCATATTTACTCCCCAACCCAAGAAGAGGAACATCTTTTTAATCATGGAAAACTTACCGAAGAAAAACATTGCTTAGATCTTTTTCTGAAATAAACCGACAAATCAGTCTTCGACAGCCCGAAGACTCCAATTCACATTGAATATGAAGTGGAACCTGTAGCTAGCACATCACCATTATGAGATCCAGTAACGAAAATATCAACTCCAGCAGATTCAGTAACCCCAAGTACATCAACACTGAACAGTTGTAAATACTGAACCCGTTAGACCTAAATTCTTTAGTTGTGTGTTTAAGATGTGACTCCAATTCCATAAAAGGATTTCGTAAAGTAATAAAAAGAGGAGCTAGAAAGCAATTCACAAATTTTAACCACACCTTTAAAAAAATCAACAGAAGAGGAATTGAAAGCACTGACGATAGCTGCAAAGTACCTATATGTAAAAAATAAATATGATTTCTAAATATGCGCGATATTATGTTACAATATGAGCATCATTAACCCGCAAGGGGAGTGGGGAATATAGCCCATTTGCATTATTTCACAAGAAACAAAATTTCTCAGAATCTATAAATTATAAATGAACTAAAATAATATAAAGTACTTCTTAATGAATGGTAATTATGTTGCATCAGTTTTAATTTTTCAAGTTTATTTGATGATCTAGTAATAATTATTTTCTTTAGGTGCACGGTATTCCCTCACTTTCCCCTACATTTTCAGCACCACCATTCTATCATATTTTAGAATACTGTTTATCTTGCCATATGTAATTTTTCTTTAGACCCAATTTCGTGGCCGAGTGTAACAAAAAATCTACGCAAAAAATTTCAAAACCATTTTTAGTATCATTTAAAGAAACAAAATATAGCTTAATTATACGATCCTTATGAATCAGTAACAAAATTTAATATATATGTAGTGCACACAGGGTATTTGGTTTAGTTAGTACAACTTTTAAAATGTAGATATTTGAACCATGGAAGTATAACAGGAATAATTGATTCAGTTGAACTGATTTAGATTAAGATTTCTAAAAAAAATGATCTTTGTACAGAAAGGTCAAAAAGTATTTACTTAGTGATTCAGTGTTTTAGACAAATGAAGTAAGTCGCGTCATAAATACAGACAAAAACTGTAAATATTCACTATAATTACACTATAATGACAAAATTCTTTATAAATAGATATTGAAAGTATAAAGAGACCATTTTATCAAATATATATTGACATTTTTTTATAAAATTTATTCTTTGACATTATTGTTACATTTTATGAAACATTTATTTAATCTTTAATTTGTGTAAATAAATAACGTTTAAAAGGTATCTACTTTTAATATATATTTTATATAGGGTTTAAAATATAACCACAGGATTTATCAGGATTCTACTGCAAATATGACTTCACTTTATTTCTATTTTAAATACAGTCTATAGTTACTGCCCTCGATATGATGATGCATAAGTACCACCTATATAGTTTACCGACAAGTCAAAGTCTCATGCCCTATCACTGGCATAATAAATTTTTAAATGGCCGAGATTCAGTGGAAAACGTACAGAAATAAATAGCTTCAGACAATATCTGTACAGAACCCCTTGCACCTGCAATACATTTCCCACAGTTCTGTCTTGCGTTTTGTTTTATAATCATCAATTCTCGATTGCAATAGAAGTGATACCAACACCAGAATGCACACTAAAAAGTAAACTCTATCGAAATTTGCCAAGTAACAATAACAAACAGCATAACATATAAAATAAAGTTTTTTTTATATTTTGTAAGCTCGACAATCAAAGAATAATCATGTAGAAGCGAAAGAAGGTATTTTGAATTTGACAGTTCAGCCTAGAAATTTTTGCGTATGGTGGTAACCATACAAATCACTAACTTATTCCCCAGAATTGCAGAAAAGTTGCAATAAAAATCGAGCGAGACCTATATTTTGAAAGTGCAAGAATCTTTCGGATATGACGACTTTTGCAATACGCAACTGTTCAGCATGTCTACGTGCAAGAGATTTGCAAAAATAATTGCAAACTGTAAAGCGACTTTAAATAAGCACGGGGTTAGACAACCTGAGGAAGCACCAAATGGAACAGCCATTATTTTTTGGGATTGCTGAGACGTACTACTCACTAATTTATTTCCTTCACGAGCAGTGTACGGTAAACGCTAGATTTGTCACCATGTTTGAAGCAGCTATAGAAGAATTGGTAGGGTGTCGTTTGTAATTGGTTATAGGCATAATCTTCATTTTTCGATGCCGGAATTAAAAAATTTCTAATTCGATGTGAAAAAAGTATTAGTAAAAGTGAAGATCATGCAGAAATCTAAGATGTATTAAATAATTTTTTAGTAACGATAAATTTAATAGAAATAAATTCCCGTTTATATTTCATCCACCCTCGTGGATTAAAATGCGTACTAGTTAATTAATTCTATGCAATGCACATTTTCATATTTTAGCTTTGAGGAATTGTTAGCAATTCCTCACAAAATCAATGTCCTGGTTATTTCTCTCTAAAAATTACTGAAGTAATTGGGCAAATTCATATTATTTTTTTTTTAAATTGATTGAAATGATGTTTAGATTGATGTGACTTAAGTAATCATATTATAGTTGAAACTTTGGTATATTCAATATTCTTATCATCTTCCTCTAACTTGTATTCTACAGTATGCGCCAAAAGTATGGAATATATTCAATAAAAACGAAACAATTATATTTTGGGAAAAATCCTCGAACAGGTCGATTTTTAATTTAAAAAATACATATTTTAGCGTAAAATGCGATTTTCAAATGTCATTTGCTTTCGAGTAATAACTTCATCGATTTTTTTTTAAATGGCAACACCATATTTTTTTCCTTGATTCTGAAAGATCGTTTAATTCTCTATCAGACAGTACTAAAATTTTGCCCTCTTACATAGAAAAGTTTTCGAGTAAATGACGATTGAATGTTAGAAAACGTAAATTTTATCCATAAAAAAGTAACAATTCTGAGGTATGTAAAATAAAATACAATTGATTAAATTTTATACTTAAATTAAATGTTCGAATTGCCATCCACCAACTTCTTGACAATGCGCAAGTCTGTGAAGAAATTCTTCTTGCACATTATGAACGATTTCTGGGGTAACTCTGCGTATTTCGTCCCGAATGCGATTTTGAAGTTCTTCTAAATTACGTGGTTTATTAATGTATACTTTTGCCTTCATGTATCCCCATAAAAAATAGTCAAGAGGTGTAAGATCTGGCAATCTTGCAGGCCATTCTATCGGTCCGCGTCTGCCGATCCACCTCCCAGGAAAACAGTTGTCCAAAAAATCTCGTACAGGGCGCGCATAGGGTATCATCAGGAATGTCAGGGTCATTATCGTTAGGAAAAATTACTGCAAGGGCTGGAACAAGGTCATTTTCTAGAAACTCTAAATATCTTTGTCCTGTAAGGGTTCCTTCAAAGAAGAAAGGCCCTACTATTCTGTCGTCAACTATTCCAGCCCACACATTTATTTTCTGAGGGTATTGGATATGTGCCTCTGCCATCTAATGAGGATTTTCCCGACTCCAATATCTGCAAGTTTGACGGTTTACTGTACCATTCAGACAAAATGTGGCCTCATCTGAAAAAAGTATTTGCCGGTGTAAATTTCTATTTCCTTGACATAAATCCATTAGAATTTCGCAAAAGTGTAAGCGGCGATCGGGATCATCTTCATTGAGTTCCTGCACAAGTTGAATTTTGTAGGGATATTTTTCCTTCCTCAAGATACGTAGCACTGTGCTCTGACTAGTGTCATTGTTTAATGCAACCAATCGTGAAGAATTATGAGGATTATCCACCATACTTATCAAAATGTTCTGTTTCTGATTTTCATTAATGCTTGGACGTCCAGGTTTTGGAATATTTACAACATTGCCAGTTTCTCTAAATTTAGACTCTACCTTACTGACTGTTGATTGACTGATAGGGCGATCTGGATATTTTTCATTAAATAAATCGCAAACTTCCTGCTGAGTTCTAGTCATATTCTCGCATCCGATAAGAATTAAAATTTCAATTCTTTGAGTAACAGTTAAATGTGCCATAATACTTTAAATTGAATAATAATTTCTATGTCGCTTACAATACTTATTAGAAAGTCGGTGTGACAATGACACTTTGCAAAGATTTTCACCTACGTGATCCATAAAAGAACTATGGAATTCGAAAAACTAAACTTGATTTTGCTTTTGCTTTATTTTAATTGATTTACGTTTTCTAACATTCAATCGTCATTTACTCGAAAACTTTCCTACGTAAGAGGACAAAATTTTAGTACTGTCTGATAGAGAATTAAACGATCTTTCAGAATCAAGGAAAAAAATATGGTGTTGCCATTTAAAAAAAATCGATGACGTCATCACTCGAAAACAAATGACATTTGAAAATCGCATTTTACGCTAAAATATGTATTTTAAATTAAAAATCGACATGTTCGAGGATTTTTCCCAAAAAATAATTGTTTCATTTTTATTGAATTTATTCCATACTTTTGCCGCATACTGTATATCACCATTCCGTCATGAAAACTAGCTAACAAAAAATATATATCGGTTCAGTAAAATTGCTATGTAGCTGTTTCTACTTTAGTACCTACGTTAACATTAATCAAGCAATAAAAATGCATTTGCGAAGACACAACTACTGTACGCCATGTCGGTGAGTTTGATATGATGACTTCATTCTTTTGGCTCTAATTCACGCGTTGCAAGTAAGACGTGATGGAATGTCACTGATGATGTAAGAGCATAATCAATACTTAAACGACAACGTATTTATACAGAGTGATTCAGAACTTATTTAAAAGAATTTTGGAATAGATGCGTCATGACAAATGGAGTCGATATAGTAAAACGAAAATTTTATAAAATCCTTATAGTTTCCGAGTGAAACATTATTGAAGTTGTAGTATTTTCAACCTTTACATCGCGATTCTGAATATTGAAATTCGATTACTTTTTGTAGGCACTAAAGTTTTTGTGACGGCAGTGTTTGAATTACTCTTTCAAGTGTCAAAATTAGCTTACGTGTATAGTAGCAACTCGGAGAGGATGGACATCGTTTTAATTTATGACGCTGTGAAAATGCGATTTCCCGGTAAACATTTGCCAACTGTAACTACCTTTTTTCGCGGTGTGCAGTGAGTGCAAGTGCAGGCAACGCGAGGGAAATTTGAAACCGAATCGTGGAAAAGATGGAGGTCTACGACTTCTACATCCTATTGCAGCAGTGTAACGTATACGAGGCTCAATTATATCCGTACCATGTACATCATGTCTAAGAATTAACACAAAGGGATTGAACGAAGAGAACCGGTACCATGGCCGCCACGATCTCATGACTTTAAATCATTTGGACTTCTTTTTGTTAAAATATTTAAAAAATAAAGTGTATCGTACCGAAGTGGATACATATCTACTATTGATAATTTACGAAAACGTATCATTTTTGCCGCCAATAAGTTCGAGTTCAAAACGGACAAGAAGCAGAAACATTTTAATTAGTTTGTAGAAACTGGGTAAGACGGGCCCAAAATGTTGTAGTAACATCTGGTATGTCAAACTATTTTATTAATTAAAACCGCAAATTAAATCTATTAATAATTAATAATAATATCGGCAAGAGCAGTTAAATTTGCTGTATAAAATCGGCGTTATAAAATGTTATTTGTTTCTTTCCGTAAGCATTTCTTTCCATTTTTTGTTTGGTCGCAGATTGCTGCCTTATCAGGTTTTGCAGTGGACCAGTTTCCAGTGCCGTGCAGAACTGTATTTTTAAATCGAATCGAATCGAATTTTTCGAACTTCTCCTTTTGATTCTTTCTTTACAAAATTTTATTTGTAAGAGTCCCCTGTACACTCAGATTTTTTTTTTATACAAGTTCAGAATCACCCTGTATAGTTTAGATATAGATAGTCCCGTCTACAGCAGATAAAGGATTTATTTTGAGGGAATGATACAAGCAATAGGTATACTTATACGCAAATCAGGAAATGATATTATTTTGGAGAAGTTAGTGTGGTGCAAAGCTGAAAATTAAAGAAAATGTATAAACAACTGATGTATGTGGTGATAATTTTTCAAAAATACATTGCTCGAATTTATTGAACAAAGATCAAAATTTATAGGTAACATTTAACATCATTTTCAAATAATTGTGTGGGAAGCAACAGAGCTTCTTTTGAAGCTATGGAAGTATGAATTACTTCATATTTATGCTTCAATACCTACACGTCTTCCGTAGATACATATACTCGTATGATAATCGTTCTTAGTTATGACCCGCCTTAAATAATTTATTATTTAATAAACCAGTAAGAGAAGTCCTTTTGAATTAATGAAGGTAACTCCAAAATTTGTTAGAATCAGCGGGATAAGCCTAGGAGGTGATTACAAGTATGATTAAAGAAACAAATGATTCGTATATTTTCTTATACAAAAGGCATGAATTGTACTCTTCCGCTAATTTTTTTTAAAAAAAGAAAACTTAATTTCATCAATTCTAATTAGTCTTGGTTCTATCTAATAATAACTTAGTATTAATTACCGATTTTATGTATTGTGTAATCCAGTTAGTCAAGTACCTAATATGTAAATACAATCTTTAAATACAATACAATCACATTTCTCCTGGCCTTGAACGCGTTCCTTAAACTTTCCCAATATAATTTTCTGTATCTAAATGCAGATTTTATATGAAAGGAGTAAAAATATGAAGTAATTTCCATGCAAATGCAAACATAATAAAATGGATAACTTTAGTTGATATAATAAAGTTCTTGAATTTATTTGCATATAAAATTAGTCTTAAATGTATTTACAATATAATGCAGCACGATATATGAACGCAAAGAAGACTGCATACTCATTTAAAGTTTGTACTTTGTAGTTTGCAATCAAATCGATAACGAAAACAGCAGTAACATTTTAACATTTCAGTCCATAATGTTTTCTATTTTATCATCAGCTCGAGGAAATTTCAAAATCCTAAAACGAACTTGGAATTCTTCTTTCACAACATATAATGCACTTCTACATTTTAATTCTTTCAGATTAAGTAGTTAATATATACACATTTTTCTTTGCTGGTCCTCTCATATGTTATTCTACTTTAGTTTCATCAGTATCTTATTGATACGCACTGAAATGAAAACCAGTTTCTTATTTCAATATCATCGGCTTAGCTTATGTTTTCCGTATCGGCCATGAACGTAATGATAATTATTATCTATCCATGGTATTGATTTATGTTTTGTTCATTTTCATTTTTGTTGACATTGATTTAAAAATGTATAAAGTTGTCACTGCCACTAATAAGTGCATACATTTTCAAGCGGATCTGAGACGATTATATAAATATTGCGATCGTAATAAACTGTATCTTAATATTCACAAATATAACTGTATAATTTTCTCTAGAACAGATGTCAATAATACATTTTCTTACCATTTTAATAGTGTAGTACTCAGCAGAATAAATACTGTCAGAGACCTGGGAGTGATCTTAGACTCTAAGTTAGGTTTTGACTGCCATATTGAGGTGGTTGTTAGAAAAGCATATAAGAATTTGGGCTTCATAATAAGAAATATTAAATCGTTTATAAAACCTGAATCCCTTTTCTATTTATAACTACCTTGTATGAAGTCACCTTGAATTCGTCTATATAATTTGGGATCCAATATATGTAAAGTATATTGATACAATTGAAAAAGTGCAGATTAGATTTAGCAGGAACTCCAATTTGGTTCATATGATCTCAGCTTAAAATATTATAAATTGTTGAAACTTAAATCTCGCTGTATTATATCTTATTTTTTGTTTTTATATAAGGTTCTTAATAATAATATTGATATTATTAATCATATTGTAGATAGAATTAATTTCAATGTAAAACAACAGGTGACACGTTCAACAAACTTATTCTATGTAAATGTATGGCTTCCCATTGTGAGGCGTAATGGGGTTTTTGTATTTAATTAGTAGTTTTTTCTATTGTTATCTACTTCTTATTTGTAAGTTTGTTTGTATGTACACTTTTTGCTACATTTATTTTTTTATTAGTTTAAGGGTATTTGTGAACAGAATATCATCTTATGTGTAATTCTGTAATTGGAATTTGTTCAAAATTATGATGGACTTCCTCCTGCCACAAATAAATAAGTAATGAAGACTAAGGAAAAGTGATATAACTGTCAGTGTTTTATTACCTTCTAAAGTATTCCAACACTTCGAGATATAAACGATGTAGTTTAGAAGGATTGTTTCTTAAATTTATTAGGTACATCAAATTTCATATACGGGTATACAGGTGTTGGTTCCATGATGAGTACACTTACAGGAAGATCAAGTCTAAAACTCTACTTTTCAATATTTACAACAGGATATCAGTTCCAACCAAAGTCGAACCACTTATTTAGTTCAAAGAAATAATTTTTGGGTTTTACTTATGATGCAGTAAAAATGATTACCAGATAAGAAAATTAAGTCTAATTATTGCAAACATTAAAATGAGAACTGTATTAGAAATTAAAGAATTTTCCGAAATTACAGTCGTTGGCAAACGGAAAAAGAAATGACAAAATTAAAGGTCTAAAGGGAAAAAGTTATAATTATTCAAGTTTCATTTCTGAATCATTGGAAACAAACCGTAGTTAGTGGGATATCTACTTAAATATGTCATAGAAAACCAAATATAATTTCCTTAAGATATTTACAGACGCATCCTCGAGCAATTGGGATGTCTTTTGTAATGGTAGCACAAAACGTTAGAACCTTTACAAAAATTGATAACAAAGTAACAACAGCTCGTATCAAAAGAAGTTTACTCAAAAATTACAAAGCTGAAAGAAAAATATAAGGAGTTTTAGCCTTACATTTCTAGTACATATGGAATTGCTGTAAATAGATATTTTTACCAATATAATAGTTATTAAACAAAAAAATATGATTCTAATTATACAGGATGTCCCATAATGATTTGCGCTTCTTTGGAGGGTGTGTTCCTTGCGTCATTTTTTCTTTCTATAAAATGTTCCGATTTGAGCCCTCCTTGACGAGATAAGGGCTTATAAAAAATTGAAAAAATCTCGATTTTCATTTTTTTGTTGCTTGTTGAGTATGATTTTTATTTTTACCAAATGTCTACAAGGGTGGTAACCACCAACCTCTGTTGTTTTTTTAATTAGAACTTTTTTTCTAAACGTTTCTCGATATGAAAAAATTATAGTAAATAGAATAATCAGTTTAGTAAATTTTTCCCCTCTTAGTATTTTTATGCAAAGACACGAGTTTTCTTTTAAAAAAATAAAGTCCACATACGTACATATGGTGTGGAATATGCAACCAAAATAATTCATATGAAACGTAGTAGGCTGCTGTCACTTTGATGGTTTTATTGTTTGGATTGTCATTAACAATTAATGTCAGATATCTACCACCAAATTAGCTATTCTGTTAATTTCTATTGCAATTATGAATTTTCAATATTTCCAACGAAATCAAAAATTTCCGTCAGATACTGCGTAGTGTAAATTTAATTTTTTTACGAAGAATTCAGTTATGTGACCGACATCTGGGAAGGCATTTTGAACACCACATGTAGGTAAACATTTAATGTAGGTTCATTTCTATTTATTTACAACAACAAATATTAGTCAGTATTCTTTAGCGACTGCCACATTGGCCACCATATTTAAACAGTTTGCATTTCGCACTTTCCAATTTCTGAGTTTACTACTTGATAAAATGATTCAGATTTAGCACATATTATGATACTTTGTGGTCAAAATTTAAAACCACCAGCCTACTACGTTTCATATGAATTATTTTACTTGCATATTCCACACCCGAGGATATGTACGTATGTGGATTTTAAATTTTTAAAAGAAAACGCGTATCTTTGCATAAAAATACTAAGAGGGGAAAAATTTAGTAAATTGACTGTTCTACTTACTGTAATTTCTCATATCGAGAAACGTTTAGAATAAAAAGTTCTAATAAAAAAAAACAGAGGTTGGTGGTTGCCACCCTTGTAGACATTTGGCAAAAATAAAAATCATACTCAACAATGTCACTTAATTAACTAAATGTAGTCACCGATTTTCAGATTTATAAGTTTAACCGTTTTTGACAACAAAATTAAAAACAAAATTTCTTCAATTTTTTTGAAGCCCTTATCTCGTCAGGGAGGCCTTAAATCGAAAAATTGTATAGAAAGAACCCCCCCTAAAATGATCCAAGGAACACACCCTCCAAAGGAGCGCACATATTTATGGGACACCTTGTATATCAGTAGATCAACAATTTTTTGGAAACATTTCCTCATTTGAAATGAGCAGTAGCACAATAACAAATGTTTTACAAGATGAATCTTGCGGCATAGTAGTAGCCCAAAACTAGCAAACTCCACCTTGATAGTTATTTAAAAAACCCTCTTAACTAAAAACCCCTTATATTTTAAAACTAATTAAAGTTTATTACTTTCTCCTTATAGGTAGAACCATACTCTGCACAAAAAAATTTCCCTGGTGGCAGAAAAATTATCCGAACTGCCGTTATAAAGATATCAGAAGCAGCAATTAAAATAATTCTGACGTCAATTACAAGAGACAGTACAGCGCGTATTGCAATAAGTACTGGATCTTTTGTAAAGGTGAAGAAGAGGAGTTCAGTTACAACTTAAATAATTATTTAACCATAAGAGAAATTAATTCGTGATATTCGCACTCAAAAATAAACATCTATAGAATAGTCCTCAGTCTAACCTTTCATTTCTATCTCTTTCACCATCCCTCTCTTTCCCTATCTCTATCGCTATCCCTCTTTCTCTGTATCTTCAAGAAACAAATTCACACCTAACTGTAAAATTTAAGGATATTGCGTGTTAGTCAAATTAAAATATTCTCTCTCTCTCATTTTCTCTCTTTCTAGACTATAAATCGTCAAATGATTTAATATTTTGTAGGCATTTATTTTACATACATGCAATAACAAAGTGAAATGAATGAAGTGAAATGACAGCAATTGATCCAATCAGTATGTACGCACGATGATTCTTTTGAAAAGGCCAAATTTTAAAATTATCAAAAGTGGAATTTCTTTCCGGTGGAATCGGAATCGGATGTTTGTATATCGAATTTCGGAGATTTGACACAAAGAAATCCTTCAAGACGAAGAATTCACTAATCTTCTTTAGATGACGATAATCATTTGTCATCGTAATACGGTTAGGACATTCCAGTTCATACCAACGTTGGTAACAATGTTGAGAATACGTTCTTAAAGAAGAATCTCCAATTTTTTAGTAGATCCATATTCGACCTTATATACACTCGACGTAAATGCCAAAAAATGTTTTTCATGCCCAAATATCGCAATGTCTGGAAATATTAGACATATTTAAGAAGTTTCAAACTCCGAATTACTAACTAAAAGAATTATACAATTTATATATTTAAATTTGTAGAAAAATTTGTATGATTAATAAAAAATAACATCTAGTGTTACTGAGCATGTGCATTGAAGATAATTTCATCTAATTCAAGAAAAGTTTGGTCAAGTTTGTGATTTATGTGTTTACTTTCTTGCTTCTTTTCGCCTAAGTCTTGTAATAATTTTTGATATATTATCATGTCTGAAAGAAACTAGTAGAAAATGCCAACATTAAACAAGAGAACGTAAAATACATTAAGGGCCGGTTCTACAATCTAAAGATATTCCAGGCACCTATACGGTAAGTTTTAGTCTTTTTGATGCCAAGATTAAACAAGAGAAGAGAAAATATGTTAATGATGACAGTAATGACACATAAGATCTCATCTGCGTATGAGGCCATTCTTTCCGATCATACGCATTTTAGACGCGCTGTTGCTGCTTGTCTAAAACGAGCCTCGTATGTAATCGCCATTAAAGAAGGAAACGCACTAGAGCCTAGTGACTAGGCGGATCGCGAACTATGCTATTCTCATTTAGTCAGTTAGTTTAATAAAAATATATTTTTTGACACCTAAATCGGAACATATGAGACTGCTTTTGTAAAAGTCCATAACCAACAACACAAAACGATCTGTGATACATCTAGACCGCGACCTAATAGTGCGACAAACGGTGACGCTCTATCAAAATTTATTTCTGTGATGGACTGCCAGAAATCTAAATCTACCGGACTATTTTTATGGAGATACTTAAAAAAATGTTTGTATCGTGAGATAGCAAATCACATTAATGAACTACTACAAAATTTAGACCGAGAAATTAGAACAATTCTTCTTGTTTGAAAACATCAGTTATTATTGTTGTCATTTTACGTTAATACAGTTTTATTAAGTGATGTTATAACTTCTAATTTTTGTTTTTGCAAAAATTTACAAAAATATATACTTATATAATATTAAGACATTCGTTTCGCTTTATAAGCGTCTTCAGTTTGTTATTTAAATTTTGTATTATTTGCAATTTTATCTCGCAACATTCGGTAACATAACAAATATCAAACATAGTTGTTTTTAGAAAAACGAGCTGTTGAAATTTTGTATTAAAACATCCAGGTTCAAGAAATATATATAAGTTGATGATGGCTTCGACGATCGAAACGTCAAAGTAAAAAATTGATAATATCATTTAGCAGAAACGAAAATATGAATATATACAATGAACTTAAGCTAGTTAATGCATTGTAAACAGATGCTGAATGAAAATGATTTATTTTACTTACTTCTGGATGTAGGTACTGGAATGCTCCTGTATAATTATTTAATAGTTGTCAAAATAATTCAATTAAACTAATCAAATTGAGTGCACCCAGTATTATTTACAATTAGAGACCGCCTAAACTTTTGGTTGTGACGTGGCTAAACAACAGAGCAGCATATGAGACGTTGGATCTAGAAATGAAAATAATTTATCAATAATCTTCCTGTATAGCTGATGAATAATAAAAAATAGAATAACGAATGTAGGTATATTTTAGGCAACTATGCAATGAACTGCTAAATCCTCACAATACTGTAAATTACCTACTACGCCTTGAATAACTCAGTTGTTTAAATTTAAGATATCTTACGATCGCATTGAACAAACATTCTATGAAGTTGAGTTCGGACGATGAAGAAGCCAACAATAAATAACACTTCCATAATCATTTTGAAGTGGCGGACGTCACGATAATAATAAACGGAAGCTCCATCATAAAAATATATTCTATCCTTTACAGAGAATACTTAGGTACTACTACCTGCTCATACCACAGTCTAAAAATGTTAGAATATCCCTAAATGGGTTAGGACTTACAATAACTCAATTATCAAATCCAAAAACAAAGTCGCGTTCTTTCCAACTTTAATATTTATAATATCATATAAATTTAAATTAGGATTCTACAAGAACAATGAAAACTAAGTTTGCCTACTTAATGCTGCAAGCTTTACTTGATATCTTGCATTATAAACTAAAGGCTGAAACTGAAGTTACAAATATAACTAACAATTGCCAATCACCAAATAAAAAATAGTCTCATTGTTATTACATTATTTGCTACCTTCTCGCCGGCGTATTTATAATCATGTACTTGATCCTTAAACGTACACGAAACAGATATCATAGTCTACTTCACTGCTTAAAATATTAATTAAAGAAACGTTACTACACTCAGTAGATACCTTGCGGTATAAAATTTTTTGTTCACCTATTTAATACGCACGTTGCTATTACATGCTGTCTTTGAATTATAATGTGTTATTCTCATTATTTGATACAGATCTTGACCCAGGTCATGAACATTTACATGTCAACCACATCATTGACATGGACGACACATAGTTGACAAGGTCATTGGTCTTTCTAAAAGGCCGGCAAACTGACCTACCACAATGTATCAGTTAACCTCAACAATTTATCTTTTTTATTTTATTTGTATCGTATACTTAACAAATTTGTCCACTTCCTACGCAAGTGCTGTACATAACATAAATTTTATGAACTTCACAATTATTGCATGGTTTTATTTTCACTTTTGCTGAAATTAATATACAGGGTGTCTGAAATATAAGAGAAAATACTGAAAGAGTTTGTATATCTGACTGAAAACAACAAAACAGTCTTATGGAAAAAAATCTAGAAACAATAGTTTTTCTACAAATACATTAAATACAAATACAAATACAATAAAATGCAAAGCTGTTACGAAATTACTAACCAAGGTACAATTAAGGATAAAAAACGCTCTTTTAACATAATTTGTTCGTAATTTGTATTTTTGTATCAATATCAATGAAGTAAATATACAACAAGAGTATTCGTAAAAATTATTAAAACTATAATGTATTGTAATGTGCAATCTTGCAATCTGTTATCTAGTCCTGTTAATCTCAAACCTACATTAAAATTGTTGTACATCGTACATATTTATTTGATATTTCTGATGGAAATGAATGCGTTTAAACAATATTTAAAAGTGGTTGAAAACCGAAGGTTGAAACAACGAAAATTTGTCGCGCACGTAATTTTTAACTAAAAAAGGAACATTTATTAAATATTACTAATGGAGAATGTTTTATTTAGTTTTATTAGCGTTTATAAAACCTTTCAGGTCACGTTTGGATTACGTTTTATAAGAATAACGTATTTTTCAACACTAATAAAAAATATATTATGGTAAAATTTTGTTTTCAAATTATGCTAATAATACAGTAAAAAACCGAAAAACCTATAGCAAGCGTCAAGGTTCACAGTTCAGGTGGTATCAGACATATACCTACCACTTTCGAGCTTATTAGCTCATTAGGCCGACGAGTGCATAGGATATGTCTAACTCACAGTATACTAAGTACTAAGCAATCAGTAGGGAAACTCAGCTTTCCCGCGTCTTCTAAAAATCCGCCATCTTGTTGGCGACTGACAGTTATTACTATAATTTCTGTGTGTCAGTTAGGTTTTTGTATTTTTGGCATTATTACATGGTTATCCACTCGTTATCGCTATTGTCCTGCTTTGTATGTCGTGTTGAGTGTTTAGTTATTTGTGTTTTTATATTAGTGATTATTTATTAGTGGAACTATACCCAGCAAATAATAAATAAACTATGGGAGGAAATAAATGTGTTGTAAAAAACTAACGCATAACGCAGCTCTGGGCGTAAAAGGCCTGTAAACAGTTTTATATATGGGAGACCAAGTTAGACGTGATAGCTTAATTGTGAAAATCCTAAAGAAGAATTAAAACATGAAGGGGGGCAAAGGATTTAACTCCAAATAGGAGACTGCTTTCATACATGAATGAAAGAAACCACTCCATACACCTAATAGAGCAGGGGGTTTTTGATTATGTTACCTATATATATATATATATATATATATATATATATATATATATATATATATATATATTTTGTAAACCTCAAAATAAATTGTACATAATATTCACGTTTTAATTTAATTTCGTACTTTCCTAAAAAAAATGAGTAAAAATATAAAAATTACACTGGGCTTAAATTTGATAATCTGCTAACAAAATAAGGCAAAAGTACTACAAAATATAAAATAAAACTACACTACTAGTTGACCTAGTTTCTATGTTTTCGCAAATTTTTTAAATAAATTTAAATCATACTAGTTTTATAATCAAATTCAAATTATATCTGCTAGAAACCTAAATTAAGACAAAATGTGACCAAAACCTCAATTTACATGAAACTACACTGGATTACAATAGTTAATTAAGAATTAATGCAAAAGTATTAAAACTACGAACAACTTTGGTTATGTTTACGCCAAATTATTAGCTATTTTTCGTATGTTCTCTGGGATCCGCCATATTCTTGGCGACTTTTTCTAGAGTGGGGGTATTTAAAACCTGCCAGACGTATTTCATTCATAAATTGTCTAAGATTCCGTACTGATTGCTTAGTATACTGTGGTCTAACTCTAGTAGTCATTACTTTATATTTTGACGATTTGGCAACCTCTTTTATACATTTTTAACTAAAAATAAACGTTAATATTTAACGCAAACCGTTTAATCAACCATGACAATGTTTTAGAAATGTTATACAAAGGTGCGTGTGCTCATTGGATTGTGCCTAGTTACTGTTTATTTGTGAGATTACATAAATAAAAATGAAACATTAAGTAATCATGAGCTACATGACATGTTAATTTACGGTAGAGCTGAGCAAAATTCTCTGGCACTGTTTCAATCTTTAGTATGTGTTATGAGAAAAGCTCCAAGAAAACCATTCATGGTGAGTACCTATACGAGAAGAGCAACTGTTATCGGGTAAGTATATTTATGGTTTCTTATGCTTCTTCTTCTTCTTCCTCATCTTGTTCTTCTTCTTAAACATCTGACATATTCAAAATCTGTTGTCTGTCACAATTCATACAGCAAAATAAAAGGCTCGCATTCCGAACACTGAATATTTGATATAATATAAATTTTACACAACTTTATAGATATTAGTTAATTTGGTATTAACGCAACAATTTGTCGATTTAAGATCTGGTAGGTACATTAATATTAGACTATGGAAACAATTTCAATGTAGTAAGCGATACGAGTAAAATGTAACAACCAATAATACGCTAATCATTTGAAAATGACAAAGATAAAAAAATAAATGTAAATGGAAGTGTACAATTAATAATTTTAATGCGTTGCCAATTGCAGATGATATGTCTGTCTGACTATGTACGCGGTTGTGTGGCGCTGGGTCAACTGCACTACTGTTGTCCTCGTCATGCATTTCTTTACTTCTTTTTATCGTCTGTTCCATGATGTCTCCTGCGAGCATATGTGCTTGTTTAAGTCGTTTTGTATTTAATCGCGACTCTTTGTGTTTATGCGCATAACGAAGTTGTGACAATAGTGGACCGAGGACGGCATCGAGTCCAACAACCACGTTTGGCGAAATTGCCAGTTCTTACAAAAAAAAGTTTTTCTGTCTATGTGTCGCGTTAAGGAAAGAGCACACATGTTGGATTCGGACGAACGGCACAGAACGGACGCACGGCGCCCTCGGAATTTTATTTCACATCAACGCACATACGTCAGAATGGATTCGAGAAATTTAGCTTAGCATCGTCATGGTACATTATACCATACGATTCCATGTAAGTACTTCATATTTTTTCCATCCAATTTTGACATATGTGCACTATCCTTTATGGATGTTGGCCTTATGGTCTCAAAGATACGTCGAAGTTGGGCAACGTAGTCCAGCTGGCTCTATTTTCATATGAACTAAAAAAATCTCCTAATAGACGAATAGATAAGTAATAAACCACTTCTGCTGCGGTTGCTTTAAGGTCATCTATATGGCTGTTATGAATCCCAGTAGTTGATTGGTAAACCTTCTATACATCGATCTTTTTCGAGAAATTTGAACGACTTTGAACTGTCGGAACCTTTGGACCATGCCATTAGCCGCAAAGTGATACGCGGTTGTACATAAGTGTTCTGCTCCAATAGGAAGTAACAGATGTTTAAAGAGATGCATCTCAAACTATCGGCCTTGAACTACCGTAATCGTAAGAGGTAGTCCGAATCGTGCTATCCAAATCTATAGAGAAACACGGGTCACTGTCAGTCACGGGTCAGAGTGTGAAATGATCCACACAAATGAAGCAATAACGATAGCCTTGCGAATTTGATAGAGGGCGTATTATATACATGTGGATGTGTTCGAATCTGCTACTTGGATTTGTGAACCTTGCGATCAATGAAGATTTTAGTACCTTTATATGGAATGTTAGCTGAGTCCCTTTTACTGCGTAGCGGAACTTTTTGACGGGTTCGTATATTATTAATAATTTACGATCATATGCTCTATATTTTCGTTGTGCACTGTTTTTATGAAAAATACCAATGATTGGTAGATGTTGTGGACGTATTGCTGCAGGGTTGCTTCGACAGCAACGGCGTAATCAGATGCATTCCCAAAGATGGCAATGGGATGGGAGAATGGTAGCATTTGCAAACTATCTTTAAGTTTATCAAATGCATCTTCAAACTGAGGTGTCCACATCATTTCACTTGTCGGTACCCTTAAGTAAGTCAAGTCGTTGAATTTTTGCTGCTTTTTGCAACTCCACCAGAGTAGCCCAAGAATTTAACTCAGTAAATCGAAAACGCATTTTGCGGGATTTTTAATGATGCCATATTTGTTTAATCACATAAACAGTTGTTTGAGGTGGCCTTTGTGCTGATTTTGATTTTCGCTAGCAATGAGAATGTTATCCAAGTATAATATGAATAGCAGAAATCTAAATCCTTTAATGCCATCAATGATTAATCGTTGAAACGTTTGACTTTCTTAATTTTGAATTTCTTAAGCTAAAAGGGATAAACATTCAAACAATCCGAATGATGTCGTTACAGATGTTTTGGGATGTCTTCAGGAACCCTTGGTATTTGGTGATATGCATGCACCAGTTCAACGACCAAATACAGTTTTGCCAGATAACATTTGCGCAAAATTTTGTATAGGTATACAGCAGGGGATACCTGGTAAGCACAGTTCTCAAGATTAGAGCGTGGAACCCGTCATATGGTCGCCACCTGCGATCTTTTTTTAGGGACTTTTGAAAGAGCAGATAACACCTTGCTCGAGTAAGAACTGAAATTCTTACTATGCCACTTTTTAAATGATCGGGAGCTAATCTGCGAGGTTTGCTGAATACGAAGTAGTCCAGGAGTTGTCTCAATATGCACTACGTTGTGTTCCATGGTGCGACCGACGAATGATAATCGAGTAATGTCTGAGAACCGCGCAGGTATTTTATGGTAGTTGGATGTTTCACTGATTGTCTGGATTGAACTACAATGTATAGAAAAGGTTAATTCGTAATTCGAGATTCGAGAGGCGACGGTTTCTTAAGTCCGGCATAGGACCTTGCTTGTCGACGTTTGCGAAAGCTTACGGCGTAATTTCAGATTTAGACCCAATGTGACAATTGCATCAAATCAGATCAGATTCGTTAGCCGCGTAGTCCGATTTAACAGTCGCACTTTGGTATAAACGCATATATCCGCGTCTGTATCGATCAGATATTACATTTTTGTTTTCCGGTCTATGATAAATAAGCGGCTAGCTGTTAGACCGTCGGTTATTGCTGTGTTTACTGACGGCCGTTGACGTTTCCCGAAAAATGACAGGGTCGTTTGTCATCAAATTTTCTGTAGAACCAGCATATTTCACAGGTTCTTTATTGATGGAGATTCCTTAGATGTATAGAGAAAATGTGAAGTATCATATCGCCCATTTCTTCATGTTCCAGGCAAGGCATCGTTTTTTGTTATTGTAAAGTGGAAAGCCGGTGAATTGGCTCTTTTTTAATTTTGCGTGTTATAAGAAAATCTGAGAGGACCTTATGATGGCGAATTTCTACATAAACCTGTTAATGGTTCAGCTGCGATCTTACATATCAATATTTCGTATTGTCCTGCCTAATACCGTTTAATTTGAACTGCCCTTCAAGTTGATAAAACTATAATTCCCAAATCTACAGAGAAACGTAAAGTTAGGGTTTTTAGAACAATGCACACTGCTCTGGCGTTTGACAGAATCTACAGCGCTTAACTCACGTGACTATTGGGAAAGATGATGTATTAAGTATACCTGTCGATGTGCCCAGTGATAAAATGAGTTTACACGAAGTTACCAATTTGCAAAAAATAGCAATGACGTTACTGAAGGAATGATAGAAAGAAACAATGCTACAATGTAAAGAATCTCAACTGAAGCTAAAGATGTGTGCTTTAATTTTGTTACTGGCAGTGACTAGTTACCGAGGTCAGGGCATAACCATCCGAAAAATCCCTGTATATGAAATAAATATTTTCTCACTTCAGTATAAATTTTGCTGTTCAAAACACAAGCGGTAACAAAATTGATCGAATGTAAATGCATATCTATTTTTCAGTAATGATTTAAATGTGTTCGAGCTGCGGCATTACCATGAGGATATGGACAGTGAAGAATTTGAATAATGGTATGCATCTAGTTTGCTACGCATGGAACCTACTATACTGATTGTCACGGATAATGCGCCTTTACCATAGTCAACAAATAGAAAAATTGTCACCATTTGCATGGATGAAAATATAAATCATCAAGCGGTTAAATAGAAACATATTGAATATGATGACACGAAGTTACAGAAGTACAATTATTTGCCATTTGACAAATAAAAATAATAATAATGGGCGAAATAGGCGAAACAAATCGGAGCTGTTTCAGTTAAGTGACAGTGAATTTATAATTCAACAGAACTTGACTTAGACTCAGTATACTTTGATTTTAAAAATAATGTTGTATGTTGGATATCCTTTAAATAAAGTATATACCAACAATAGTAATGCAATATTTATATTTTTCAGTCAATATTCACTTACATATTACAAGGTCTAATTAATGTTTGTAGAAAATTGAATGAAAGGCGTAAAACATCTATTTTCCAGTTGTACTATTACGAATGTGTAGTTATATTGAACTTTAGGTAACGCATATACAAATACAAAGAAATTCTTAACACATACAGTTAACACATAGGTATAGTTGATGAGAACAAATTATGACGATTAGTGAAGAAAAAATGTAGTAAAATATTTTTAGTTTCGGAAGTTTACAAAAATTTATCAGGTGAAAGTAAACATTTCCATGCATATATAAGTATTGTCAATTTTTTCTTTCATTTAAGGCAGCTGTTCTAAGTTCCACAGATGTTTAATGAGATTATTAAAACCCTTTTTCTCGAAAACTGTTACCCACATCTAATTTCAACAAGAGTATCTACTTTTTATGTACAAATCCTTAAAGTTCTCATTTTTGCTACGAAATTATCAAAAAAATATACACAAAAAAGTTTGGGTATTTTTGAAGCACAGTTCCCTTGTTTTACCCTCCCCTAGACAAACTGTATCGATTTCTTCTTAAATTTTCAAAAAGAGCATAGAAAGTTATACGACAGTGTCAAATTTCATTAAATTATCTCAACACGTTTGGGAACATTAATTAAAAACCGTCAAACCGTCATCAACAACTAACACTTTCACACCCTGCATGTAGAACATAAATCAAATAGCACAAATAATTATTTAATTTGCAATAATAATTTGTCTATAGATTTTATGTCATAATTCAAAAACAAACTAGTGAATAGTGAAGTTGCCGAATTTACGAATATGCATTACACAAGAATGGAACCACGGGAAAATTGCCTAGTAAAAATAGAAACCAACTCATGAAAGCATGGACACATGCGTGATGTGTATTAGATAATAAGTACCTATCAAAAATTCCAAAATCCAAATCAGTCATTTAATATATAGTTTTCTACGTGTAGTTATGTATTATGTGATTTATTTACTTTAAATGTAATTCCAAACAGCTGTTTATTTTTGCCACACATGAATATATGTTGATAAATGGACCACATTTTTATTTATTGCATTTTTACTTAATAAAATATTATTACATACTTATAGGAAAAGATAAGTAGGAAATTATCTACAATTTCTCAAAATTAATAAAAAGTGGGCTAAGACGGACAGAAAATAATCAACTCTTCCTTTTTAATCTCATATGGTTAGGTTTTACCACATTTAACAGTTTCGTCGATATATTTTTTTAATTATTTTTGGTAATGCGAAGATATCCAGAGAAACAATTAAAAGAAATGCATTGATATTTTGAAAAATATTCTGTAAACAAAAAAATATTTTATATTAAACAAAGTATTTTTGTATTTTTTACACGCAAATAAAAGTACTTATAATTAATTGCCGCCATACGAATACAGATAATAAATAAAAAATTAAAGGAAATGCATAAATACAACAGTTTCTACTAGATACGTGCAAAAAGATACAAAATTAATTTTATAATTTGCTACATTGTTCATTGTTGTATTTTTGTATTTTTTACACGCAAATAAAAGTACTTATAATTAATTGCCATACGAATACAGATAATAAATAAAAAATTAAAGGAAATGCATAAATACAACAGTTTTTTTCTAGATACGTGTAAAAAGATACAAAATTAATTTTAAAATTCGCTACATTGTTCAAAAATAATTTTATTAATTTTTCCATTATCCACTTACTGTAAGAATTAATAGATATATATATAAATGCAAAATTTATTCCAAATCATATTCTCTATTATATAAAAAAAAATAATTTGAAAGGATATAAATAATATAAATCAATGTAAAAAACGAATGTAATTAATTTTATTTTATTGCTTCATATTTTTAAAATAAAATGTACTTATTACAACTAAGCATCACGATTAAACAATTTGCTTTTTATTGTTATAATTAGATAATTCGTTTTATTATAACTACATACAGAATTCTAATAAAAACCTTTTTAACCATGTGCTTTTATAATATAGATAATAGGTATATTATATTAGGTACCTGTCAATTGCAAACAAATGTGGTCAAAATTCCAGCACGAAATTAGTTACTATATTATCAAATTGACACCTGTATCGGTACATATATATTTGCACTAGACCTTATAAACTCACAAACACAACTGATTTGTAAAATATCCTGTGAAAGAAACTATAAAATGTTAAATCCCTCCTACAGCTATATATTTTTAATTGTCCCTCCACCACACTGAAGTCAAATAGCCCTTCAAGTATAACCAAGGGTCGGTACACGGGAAGACCGGTGAAATTTTCAAAGTCGGCAAAGGCATATGCACGCTCTTTTAAAAGGTTTTTATGCTCTCCTGTCAGTAATTTTATAGGACTTTTAATAACAACATAAAAGCAGAAATATTTAAAGAGCCATTTTCGTTTCCAGTTCTAGCGAACTACTCCCAACCCATATAAGTAAACATATTAAATTAACTCTGCACTCCACAAATTGCCTCTTGATATGGCAACCGTTTACTCATCGTCTCGTTTATGTTAGTTACTCAATTAATTTCTAAATAATTTAATTTTACATTCGAGCTACACCTTCCCCTAAGGGTAGTATAAGTTAAATTAGACAAATGAAGTAAATTAAAAATTGTCTCTTTACATAAGCTACTTTATACATAAAAAATATTAATGTGATGTTTTTCTTAATTTAATGTTTATGCAATAGGTAAAATATTGGTAAACTGTAAGTAGATGAGTGCAAGTGAACATGCAGGTTAAAGATACTGAATGAATTAAATTATTGAGTACGTTTTCATTTAATATTGAGCATTTTGATCATTTTGCTTATAGCATTATAACATTTATATATCCAGTTAATGTGTAAATTTACAAATAATTTAATTTTATGCAAATTAATGTGTAGAATTTAATTTCACCTTAGGTACCTACCTATAAGAATATAATTTTTCTTTTACAGAATAGGAAGTTACCTATATTACATCTAAAAACATTTTTTTCCAGCAAACAATTCAATTTACATAATTTAACATAATTTATTCTCGAGAAACAAATCTTTTTTGATATAATGATCATTTTTTGTCAAAAATAAATTGATTAGTTTAGTATGAAAATTGAATTTTTTGAACAACTTATGAACTTAATTTTAAAAAATGATTATTAAATAATTTTTCCCTAAACAATTTGTTCAAATCTGTATAAAAATAACGTTTTGAAATAAAAAAATATTTTTTTTATTGAAATCGTTGTGCGTTTCGATTCAAATAATGAGTTTATTTGTTTCAAAAATGCTTATTTTTAGTTAAAAGATGTGGAAAATACGTAATCTTTTAATTCTTCTTGCAAAGTTTTTATAATAAGTTTTATTAGATTAAGTAGGTATATAAATTTTTGAATTCAATTTCCTAATATGGTCTTAACGTCGAAAAAAGTATTTGTTTGAAAAGAAAAAAAAACGAATTGCTTCCTATAAACAAAAAATAATTGTCAATAGGTGGTCGCTAGATATATAGCTGTGCTATATTTTGCGTGCTCAGAATATATCGAATGTATCGAATTTGAGACATGAACAGCCAAGGTTAAGTCTTGTCCTCATTGAAGCAAAATTCGCAAAAATTCTCGCGAATTTTGCAGATTTTGATTTAAATTATTAATGGCGGGAAAGTGTCAACATTTCGTGAATTTCACGAAACAGGAATATTATCTCTATGTTCACAATATGTAGGATTAATAAGTTTCATTTGAGCTTTTAACAATCTACCATGACAAACAATGAAAGTTGAGAATTTTCCCGTCATTAATAATTTGCGCGAATTTCGCATCCATGCGGACAAGGCTTTAGTCGTCACTTAACTCATCACTCACCTGTAGTGTACTGATGAGAGCTAATAAGTATAATATTTAATCAGAATTGTGTACACATTATTTCCATGTAGGTATTATTATAAAGGATATATTGATACAAAAAGAGAAAACCAACAGAAAATGGAACTCTAATATAAAACATTGAAAAAAATATGTGTATTTAACATCGGAAGAATAGATTCTGAAAATTGTACATAATGTACAGAAAAAACGCTAATAAGTGCTTTGTCATATGTCCAGTGTACAAAAATGATCATAGTGGTCATAGTACCATACATTTTTATCATTAAATGAACATTATTTTTAACTTCTCTGTAGATAATGTAACAGATCCTGTGTTCATAGTAATTAATTGAAAAAAGATTGTTTTTAATCAAATTTGTTGTTTCAGAAATAAGTATTTGTCTAAAAAACGCATTGACATTGCCTATACCTACTTAGGAATTGTTTTTAAATTTAGGAGTTTATGTTTTAAACTTTCTAACATAAGTTAACTGCCAGTTATCTGTTCTTTACAAACATAATTTCAAATTGATTATACACATAACATGTAAATTCCAATTATTGTAGCTTAAGGCAGACTTCGCCAAGGGTGTACGTCTATTATGTTTAATTACTGTTATTTTGTGTACTGTAATTTTTCTTTCTTGTTCAATGATAATAATAATTATTATTACTATTGATACGCACTTATAGTAAATAATATAAATATACTGCGGATACCTTTCTATATAAGAATATAAATAAGCTAGCAACTGCAATTTACATAATTTTGTTGAAGGTTACTAACAGGCATTTGTCGAGTAGAAAAGATGTTATGTAGATACATAGTAATTTGCTTACATTTTTCAATGCTTATATTAAAAACAAAAGCAAAAATGATAACATATATTTGGCACGTTAATAAATTGCATAAATATTCATGTAACATGGTAGTTAGTACATACAACTATTATCTATTATTCCGGATATTCTAGGCTTTCTATTAAAAAAAAAAATGGTGAAAGACAATAAGGAATAACTAAGTACCTATTTTAATAAGCAATTTTGCAAAAGAATTGTAGTGAAAATCTATATCCACCTGTATTTTAAAGAAATTTTAATGGAAGATAAACTCTTTTTAGAAGTAGAGGTAGTATGTGCTCCAAAGTAAAGATACAGAGATAAAATAATCTAATCTGATCTGATATAAATTCTCTGAAACATATGAAGCCAATCTCAATAAATAAAGCATACTTAATTCTGTTTTACCATTTTGTAAAATATCGTAATTTTGTATAGATGGCAATAATAGGTAGATACTATTTTTAGTCCATGAGAGCTAAACGACGTACCTACTAATTCCATCAACGGAGTTGTCACATTTAGTTCCAAATATTCCATTAATTAAAAAATGTGTTAATTTTTTACATAAGTAGTGCAGTAATATAAAATAAAAGTTTCGTGTTTAGTTTCTTTTCTATGTCTATTAGTGAATAAATCTAATAAAATAATGCAGGCATTTTATTAGTATTAAAAGAAAAGTGGCACAGAACTGCAACAATATTATTTATCCTTTCTTTACAAATGCATAATGTATAAGGCTATCTTTCTCGCACATTTCTCTGTTCGTGTTGGTGTAGATTCTTATACAGTAGCTTTTTCTTAACAACAAACGTTCTGTAATGTGTAATTTATATAAATTTAGTAGCTTTTTCCAAAAAGTAACACGAACATTTTTGTCTAAGGTAGAATTATTACGACGAAGTTTTAATATAAAATAAAATATTGACAAGTAAATATTATATTGATATTGATATTCAAATAATTAATTATATCGATATGATACTAAAGTCAACTGATAATTTAAACAACAGTGAGGAAACCTATATGTAAAAAATATTTAGTTATAAACATGCATCCGTGTTAACTTCCGTTCTTATTTTAAGTTTCCGAAATTTTTTTATTTTTTCAACGTCATCGCCCTGTATCTCGAAAGCATTTTCAACAATATTTTATATACAACTACTTCTCTTAATTTTCATTAGGCATATAATCTACTGGTTTGGATAGTAGCTTGAAAGAACATTTTCAGTAATTATTTATTTGCGGCACTGTTTTATGTACCAAAAGAAATTAATTCTGAAATCACGAATAATTATTTAATTTCTCACTGTCGAATATTTGTCTAGCTTTAAATGACTATGTGATAGATACCTTCTGGGTGTAGTAAGTTTACAGGTGATTCTTTTTATCAAAGACCAGTTGCTTTATTTCAATTATGTATCATAGAAATATAAAAATTGTAGTCCGTTGTTTACTATTTTAGAGACGTAGGGTCGTTCTTAAACATACTTTATCCATCAGAAACATAAATAAATTGCTGAAATATGTGGACACAACAAACTTATCAATCATTTATAGGTTATACTTTAGTAATATTTCTTTTGTATGGTAGGTTCAGTGTTGCCAGAGGTGGTACAATTGTACCAGATTTGGTACATTTTAAAGAGAAAAGTACAGTGGTACAACATTTTTAAAAACCCTAGCTTTTTGGGACAAAATGAATATTTGGGTAAAAAGTTTTTATTATACGTTTTTTTTTGAGTCGTACTATCATGAAGTTTTGTTCTTTGGCAACTAGTAGTAATCATTCCAATAATAGCTATTAAATATAACAGTTGACCAACCTACCAACCCTAACTCATGTTCATGGTCTATTTTTGGTCTGTTCACTGATTTTTTCTGCGTGTTAATTTAGATTTCCCTAGATCCCCAACTAGTATTTGTTTTGTGGTATTGAACAGTTTTTTTCTTCTTTCAGTATTTATTTTATTTGTATATTTTGGAACAAAATGAACTTTATCAACAACTTCCTTTTTTTATATTATGTCAAAAACTATTTCTGTCCTACCTCGCGAACACAAATTGCTTCAATTGTTAGGGCTATTTTTTGTATTTATATAATACATTTTAAATACATTGAAAAATAATCCGCCTCTAGGAATAGTTTAGGTTTATAAATACGATTACTACTTTTTTACATGCAACTAGCTGTTTTTCATTTACTGGAGCAGTATTTATAACGTTAGCTGAGGTCACACGTAAATAATATTATAGTCCATATTTAATAACACATTTGAAATCTGGTACAATCATTCAAAATCTGATACATTTTTGTGGTACAGTTGGTACACAAAATCTAAATCGTCTGACAACACTGGGTAGGTTATGGGTAAGTTCAGTTCGGACTTTTAAGTACAAACACGTTCACATTATAGTCAAAAAAGTTTTAGGATTCATTTTGTTCGAATTTATTTCTTGTTAGGTAAGTAATCGATAATTATTTTAGCAGTTGGAAAAAAGGAAGCTGTAACGGAAGAATGCGCCGGTGCAGCGATCCCAATGTTCCAAAAGCCTCAACTCAAGTCTAGGTTTTTATCGACAAGTCTCAATAACACCATTGTGCATACGTAAATTGAATTCAGTACATTATTTAGCGTTATTTATAAAATACTCTATGCTATTAATATTTGACAACTCATAGTTTTGACGTTTACCGATGTTAGTCTCTTCTGTGTTTCTTCTGGCTCGAGGCTATACACATTTTACGTAACAAAACAATGAAATTTGAGCATTTTTTATATTAAATTTTAAAATCTTTGAATGTTTATTTATCAGAATATGTTCATAATTAAGTATATTTCAATTTAAACATAAGTTTTAGCGGAGATGCCTACCCAAAAATCAAAATTAAATCGAGATTTCCTGAAAAATTAAACACCCTGTATAAGAACTGATGTTATCATCAGATTCTACGTGCCATCTAGTGTATACCACATTTCATCGCACTGGATGTGATAGTTTCTGAGATATAAGCACTGAAAGTCTTAGAGGGAACACTCGGTATATAGATATGAAGAAAAACACAGATTTCAATTAAACAGAGTTCAAGTGCTTTTTAAAAGTTGGCTTGGAAATATCTTGCAATTCTATATGACCGACTTGCTATTTACTTGTTTCAAAGTTTCTTTCATATTTTCTTCTTCCCACTATCCTTACTATCAGTAAAATCTTTCAAAGCCACTTATCGCAGGCCGCTAAAAAATTCTTAAATGCAATATCAAAGGAAATGTTTAATAGATAGAATTTAGGAGCAGGTACAATATACTTTCTCTAACATAATGGTCGCGTCAGTACGCAGTAGTGATCAGTTGTCATGGACAGTATCGTACTGATTGACATTGAGACATCATGCCAATTTTTAAAAAATATATTTTATGACACATGAAATGCCTGCTGATAACTGAGTGCTCACTTAAACTACCAACATCATTGAGCGATCAGGGGGCTGAGCGCTACCAATTTAATTTGCTTTTCTATTCAATATGGAAAAATATTCAATTACATACAAAATCACATGACCTGTATTGAAATAACAGTGTTAAAAATATTTTATGGTAAGGACAGGTACCTATTTAATAAAATTTTAAAAGCTACGCAAGATTATATACGTATAGGTATGTCCCAGAAATGACTGGAAAAAATAATATACCTAGTGGAAATCTTGTTCATATTTTATCAGGGATATTTCATATAAAAATTTTTTTCAGACCTTAAAATGTTTTTTTTTATTTAATCAAGTATTTAACTAATATTTATCGCACCTGGATATTTATATATAGCCATAGATAACTTCATTTCAACTAATTTTAATTAGTGTATTTCCTTAAAAATGAAGAATAGCACATTTAAAAATAAATGGAAGTTAGGTTGTCAGAAAGTATTGTTTTATTTACTTATAACAGCTATATTAAGCTTTTTTTATTAGTTTCTCATTTAATTGTAATTAACATATTGTAACTACTTAGAAAATATATATTTTATGGATAGGTGGGAACACTTTATATTTGCTCATTTGTGTCTGTTAATTATATTATTGTAACAAATCTTACGGCAAATTTTAAAATTACATAATAAGTTATTATCTGCTAATTTATTTTATTACACCGTTTATTATTGGTTTATTAAACATATACCTAATCGTTGATTTAGTAAAGACGGACAGATGGCACTAATCTCCACATTGGCACAATTCATTAAGTCATTGCATTCGTTATGTGAAAATACTAATAACTTACACTAACATACCCATTAAACAATTTACAATTTTGCGTCGTGGATGCATCGATTGTAAGTATAATGTAATTGTATATACAAATTTGTTTGTCCAATAAATTCATAATTTTCGCTATGTATTTCCTGTTATTTGCAAATACCTTCCTATAAAATATCTATCTGTAAAAAAATAGTAATGATTTACTTAAAAATATATAAAGACGAATATGAAAGGCGCAAATTGTACATAAAACAATAATAAGGAATATATGGGTAGATATTGTGGGTGTAATTCAACGCTGGTTGGGGCTTTTGTCCACAGAGTAGTTAGTTTCACATAATATTGTTAATACCTAAAAATATATAAAAACTTACAAATTAAACAAAAAAAGCAATTCACATGTAGTATGTACATGTGTATGTACAATCGTTTGCAATAATAACACTCTTAGAAATAAATTTTGCGATTTCTTTTGAACTGCTGACGTATTTGTAATGAAATCTACTTTCAACTTTTAACATTAATTCTTAGTTCACTTACCAATAGAGATTTAATGGAATTTCTACTCAGAACTTCCAGAAGTTTAAAAACTATTATGAGTGAGTGTCATTATTATTGCAAAAGCATGTACAGTGCATGTGTATGTACGGTATGTATTTTATCTGAATCGAAAATAAAATATCTAATATAATACTAATTCAGTCACAATGAGAGCATAAAACTAAGTGCCCGACAATTTCCATTTCCCGTTACACATCACAAAACAAATGTATCAGTTTTATGCAGTTGTGGGTAACCGCTAAAGAAATTTATATGTCTAGGTACGTAATAGGTGGGAGACAATAAATAACACAAATGTTACAATCTAATTTTGTAAATCGACGCTCCATGGACAGAATAATTATTGTGCAACTTTTACACCAAGAAAGCTTAGGTATATGTATAGAAGACTATCTTTTTCGTTCATATCCTTTGTTTACTCATTTGTTCATTATCGTTTCAGATTTTTTAAAGTGGAATGAAGTGGATACGCCTTTAACTTGCAGGGTAACTGGTAATAAAATGTTTCGAGAACCTTATCTTTGTTAAAATAAACAAATGAATGTTTACGCTTTGTGCTGATTAGCTGAGTGCCGCCATTGCTAGTAGATTAACAAGTAGTGCGATTGTGGCATCTCCTTTTTACAAGGATAGTTTATTGACTCTTGTAAATGATTTATGAGCGTGTCTGTCAGTTTCTCCAACCTTGTATTTACATAGATAGTGACACTGCGCTATCTAAAGAGCGTCCATGTTGTTAAGAATAATAACAAAAAATTTAATATACATTTTTTCTGCAACAGGGGTTATCTTATATTCATCTTATCTGGGCGCTATGATTTATTTTCCACCGACATGCTACCGTCACTCCTTTTTTCATGATCTCGCATAACAAATTTTATGTTGACTCTTACTTTAGGCGGCACAGGCGTGTAAAGCAACAATTGCAATATCTTCCTATCAATTTTACTTCAGCCACGACAACCGCTCTTACTGAATTGTCATGCATTATGGAAATCATGCACTTCTGATACATGGAATTAATGATAATAACAATCACTAAAAAACGTGTTTACAATTGCAAGAAAAATGTATGCCTGTAAAAATAAGTTCACACGGTTAGTGTTAATGATTGATACGTACATATTCAAATAATGTAATACCTAGGCAAGTAACAAAAAACTAAAATAAATGAAAAAATTAAGAGTTAATAAAATAATTGTTAAGGTAAGGTAAGGTAAGTTATTAATGTTGATCATTTACAAGTACAATTTAAATAACAATTATTTAGTAAGTCAGTGTCAGTTTAAATTTTCTTATCATTTAGCTTGACATTTAATATACGATCAATTCTGTGACGATGATCGTTACTATTGCCATTTATTAGGAAAAATGTGTGATTTACATTCAGATTCTGACGATATACCAAGCGATATCGAAGAAGCGGCAAGAAATGTATGTTCACTGATTCCTGAAAAATCCAAAGCGGTATAAGACTTGGCTTATCAAAAATTTGAAAATGGCGTGAACAGAAGAAAGTAAAACACGTCAATGAGAAAGTACATTGGCATATTTCGAAGGTAAGAAGAATTTGAAGGGTTCTACGCTATGGTCACAGTATTCCATGTTAAGAGCTGTCTTTAAAAAAAGGTATATACATTAAAAAAATCAAACGTTTTTTCAAAAGTAAATATTACTAAATTTTTGACGGAGGTGGATGACAATAATTTTTAATGGCTAAAGTAACCAATAATTGTTTCATTTAGTTGTCAGTTTACTAATTCCCATTTTTTGCTTTAGGTTGTGTTTACTTGCAGATTCTGGGGCCATTATTTTAAAAATAAATTACACGGCAGCAGGAAATCAAATTTTGTTGCAGAAGGGGATGTTGGAAATTTTATAGAAAATAAAAAAACAATTTTCGGTAATATTCTTGGAGAACCGAGTAATTACTGGAATTAATCTCACTAACTGTACTAACTGCGTTGTGAATATTTATAATTAAATAATAATTATTATTAAAGTGTTATTTATAAAATTACTGCCTTCAATAAATGTTACTTTATTATTTTTCTTTTGTATTTTGTTTAATTCTTTTTTGCAATTAGTGATATAACGAACTTTTCGTAATCAGTTGCATAATGGTTTTCATTATGTAACTAGTTGCATAAAGTAGAACGTTTTGACACTTGTTTCGAAAACAAAATATTGTTACTTTATATGTCAAAATTAGAAAAAATAATTTATAATATAATACATAATAATTTATTTTTTTATAAACTATTAAGAATAATTTATTGATATTTTAAAATTTCAAGAAATACTAGTGATTTCATAATTGTGATTTCTTATAGGTACCTACCTATATTTGCAAATGAATCTATCCCCTATAGCAAACCCAAGTCCACCAATGGCAGGCAAATATAGAAAATACCTTTGATATTACCACCCCTATTATAACCCAAAGGGTCTCCAGAGAATTTCTCCGCACTATAGCATCTAACTTTCTAAATATGCAAAGCAAAAAATGACCTACTTTAACTATACTTGTATTCAAAGCAGGGATCAAAAGAGAAACTTTCTGAGAAAAATTTGTGTGGTTTTATATTTTTATCTGCTTAGGTATTAGTGCTGCTTTGAACTTGTTCTGCAGTGGTTTGTGGTGACACTATATAGATACATTGTGGAATACAACTTGGGCTATTCTTATATGGTAAGTGTTTATATTTATTTTTTTAATTAGCCAATTTATATTTTCTAAAAGTCAGTAAAAGCGTCATTACATAAAAAATTCACACCAACGTTTTCTAATCAATTAGAAGCTTGTATTTTGTTACGTTATCATGTTAATTTAAAAAAAATCCTGAAATTTTCGTCCTCCTTCAAGGGGGACATATGATTACACTGGAAATATTTTTGACGTTTATATATATTGACATTTTGTTTGACAGTACTTCTTAATATTTTAATTATTTTGAATTCTTGGGTTCTTAATTGTCTATATGCAAACTAAAACAAAAAAAAAAAAAATTATATTCTACATGTAGTTAATTTGAGTACTATAGATCTGTTCCAACCAGAGTCAGAAACTGGTTTCCAACTGTTAGAATTGTTTGGTCAGTTAAGTTGTCAATGTATTTTCAGTGAATGTATTACAAGAAGTAGCTTCTAACAGTTTCAAACAGGTTTATAAATCTGGTTGGAGCAAACCTAAAGTCAAATTGTAGCACGTGATCAACTTTTTTACTTTCAAAGTAATAGGTTTTTTGGTGTGACATTTTTTTACCAAATATCTCTTGAGTTTATTGATAACTTAAATTTTTCTCGTTCATAAATATTTGTAGAAAATTATTAATTTTCAAAATATTCATGACTCCGAAAAAATGTTAGGAAATAATTTAAACAACAGGAATATTATAAATGGCAATTTAATTTATATATATATAAAAAAACACATGTAATAGTTCTCTTGTTTATGATCACATACCACAATGTAATTGTCACTTTGACAGTGGCAAAAGTTACCTGCAACTTTTACAACGACAAATGCGCTAGTGGTTTTTTCAATTATTCATTTTATAATCAATTATCGCGGTGTCCGTTGCCAAAATAAATAGTTTGACATTTTTGTCAACAACTTATTGAATTATTAAACACTAACAATGAGTCGATTCGGTGAGTCTACGAACAAGGAAATTAGTCAAATTGTTAATACCTGTGTGCCTGCTAATAGAGGTGCGACTCAATTATCAATCTGACGACAATTTTCTACTTTTTTCGATTCGAAAGGATATAAATTTGAGCCAGATACTTCCATCTATGTAATATTGCAAGGTTGGGATTTAATATGCAAAAATGTGACAGAAAAGACTACAGAGAAGCGGTATTTAAAACAATTTGGAACAGCACGGCTAAAATGATACAAAGTAAATATTATAAAGATTTCAATATTGTATTTAACACTTTTACCGACGTATCCTATAATTCATCACGAGCTGCACGTAATGCTAAACATAAAATCCTACAAGCACAACCCGAAAATATAAAATCCAGTGCATCAGCTCTTAATAAATGTGAAATATTTGCAATGACTAAAATGAACCGGAAGGACTTGAAAAGGAAATATATCACATTTTGGTGTTGGCTTGGCGCGGAGGAGAAGCAACTTACTACAAAACTACTTATTTCATATCTGAAATTGGAAAATAAACTGGACGTATTGAGTATAATCCTCTATTTCCGAAAACGGGACAAGGCGGTGACAAATTATGTGACAGCAAATGGATTACACATAATATTTTAGAAGAAGATATTTGTCCCGTACGATTATTTAAAAAGTTGATGGAAAAACGAAACGCTTCTAAAACATTAGACAGACTATTTCTTACAGCAAATCTCTTTTGGAAGAAAAAAATTCTAAAGGTTGGTAAAAATGTACCGATTGAAATTAATGAAATTTCAAAATGGTCTAAATGCTCAGAACAACGCATTGGTATAGATGGCAAACGTGTCAAAATTACAAATCACTGAAATCGAGCGGCAGCAGTTAGTGAATTAAGTAAAAGCGGAATTAAAAAACAAGCTCTAAAAACACAGCAATTCATCATCAATAAAACCCTACGTAAGTTGACAAAGAGTCACATTCGAGCATTATTCAATCGATTCGTTTGGAAAACGAACAATTTCGACATATACTACAGAAACGATTAGCTGTGGCACCAGTAACGACATTAGTATTCCTCGTATGAATTTCAATAACTGCGTGGTTAATAATTGTACGCTCAAAATTTTTTTGTTTTTTGTTTGTTTTAGTGGTTCATATACAGAGTTAACTATGACTAAGTACAAAAATTTTAACCAAGTGCTCAGGAAGGTCTAAAAGACAATAAATAAAAATTATTTCGGAATTCTAGCTCGATATTTAAAAAATGGGGCAAAAACCTTTTTTCCTACGGAAATTCGGCGCCTATGACAATCAATCATTGTCCGACATGGCTAGATAATATGTCAACTACCATGCGGTAATAATAATGTCTAAGTATCTGATAGATAACAGCTAATCCGGTTAGCTACAGTATTTTGAATTCGTTCTTTCGTTGCACACTGCCAAAACTACATTTTCACTCCTTGCAGATTCATCACAATTATCCGCTAACATATTCGACATAAAATACTTTATTTAATTACTATAACATGTTTAAAATTAGTCATTTAGCTAATTTAAAGTAACAGTAAGTTCTAGATTATGAATACTGCATTGCTAGTTGCCTACTCAAACTATGCAGAAACGCGAAGTTAGTTATAATCTAAAGATCATTTTTACAGAACACTGTAAACATCTTGGGATGTTATAGTTTAAAATATTACTAATTATTTTATGCAAACATCGTCGATTACTGTTAATATTGTTGCTATTATTAGTATTAACAGAATTTAATTACACAACAACGCAAGAAGTTTAAAAATATATCGTAGTGAGTGCACCTTGCATTAGTGGCCTACAGATGTCGTCAGATATCGTCTATAGGTGTTAAATAGTAGTAAGTATACGGTTACAGTACTCTGATTAGTTTGAAATAATTTTTCAGTACTTATTTTTCGCAAGTTTAATTTTTCGCGTATTTTTTGTGTATTTACATGTATTTTGTATGTCGTATTCAAATGCTTACATGACGGATAAGGTTCTGATTTATGGGAGTGTGGCAAGTGCATATTATCGTACGGCAGCGTCAAAAACGTTTCTCGAGTATACAAAATATTATGCTGAATACTTTTTGAACCACATCGAACAGCTGTTTTATGCCGTGGCGGTAAACGTGTGGCAGTGTTTTTATGTATTTGTGTACATTTACGTGTATTTTGTTGTTATTCTTTGTGCTTTTCCCGACATAAGTAATCGACCTGAGCAAGACCGCCAAACCAAGTAGGTAGGTACCTCGATTTACACAAAAAGAACGATCGAGGGAAGGAGAGGTCCACAGCAAGTACAAAAATCTTTGCAGGTTTTAATTTAAACAAGTAAGAAAACAGAAGATGACTCAACATTATTAAAATCTCTCCAAGTATCAATCCTGGAAATAAATATTAGTAAGGTAGGTGCTGTCTCTGTGCTACCTTATCGTGTTTCTCATTAAATCATTAAATAAAGATCTACATTTTGTAAAGATTTTGTTTTCTTTCAAGGCGGCTTAAACTGATACACGTGTCAATGTGGTGACCTGTCACTATGTTTGACACCTTTGCCTTTGGCAGAATATACCTAACCTCGCGGCTGACAGAAGGTCAGTGACGGCGATAAAAAGGATTTAATATAGTTTTGAAAAAAAAAAATTTTGGCTTTATAAATGAGTTTGGAATTTTTTTGAAGTCATAGTTAACCCTGTATACAATTTGCATTGATGTGTTTCTAAATTTATTATTAATTAAATTGTCCTACCGAATTACACTCGATGTTTGTATTGATACCGGGTAAATTTTGGTAAATTTATGTTGTTTAAATTCTAAACTGTTTCCTTTAGCAATTTGACTCGAAAAATTGTCAGCGTAAAAACGCTTCACCTTCGGTGTCGCGTTATTAATAGTTGACAGGTTATCTCGTCTAATTTCTAAGCAACTGTTCCTCATTAAACAACCCAAATTTGCCCAGTAATATACCATCGTGAAATTATAAGTGAAAATTCTATTAAATTAAGATGCATATGGATATTAACATCAGTCAGTTAAATTAGTCAACTCATCAATTTGACAGATATCTATCTGTCAACGACGGTGGAGCACAGGAGAATATAGTTATTTTATTTTTTAGATATTTTACTTACATAAAGATAAAGTTTTCTCCTTCATGTAAAAAAATCACACACGAGTTCACAGATAACCGGAGTTATTATTTGTTTTTATTTAAAGTTAGTTCAATGGAAACTTATGTTTGAATAGCTGCGCTAATGCATGTTTTTTATTCTACTTATGTATATAAATTCAGTGTCTAATGTAGTCACACGAAGGCATAGCAAGTTCGAAATAACAAAGTTATTATTAGGTACAACTAATTTTCATCTCAAAATACTTTGAAATTCACTTTCTACAGACAAAATAGTTATTTCAAAGATTCTGCTAGTTGATGCACTAAAGTTGTAATAACTGAATTATACAGCAATAATATTTCTAGAGAGCAGCTAATCTAGACCTCACTGTATATAACTTAATACTAGTAAATATATAGGTATTTATAATTAGTATTTTCAAAGTTTAAATTACCTATCCATCGTTATTTATTTCCCTTATATAAAATGATTTTAATTGCACATTTAAACCATATCTTCTAAAATAACTTATCTATAAATGCATATTTTATGCAAATCCTTAATGTATTATAAATGTAGGAAAAGGTGTACCTGCATCCTACGTGTTTGGCGAGCAACGTCACAGTGGAAGGTGTTAGAATACTAGTAAATACTAACAATTTCGACAGCTGATAAACATTCTCAAAATTCTTTGTGAAAGCTAAGAATTCAATTCCGCTAGACGTAAACATTGATGTTTACAATGTACGATTAGATCGTGATACATGTTCATGATTTATTTGAGGTCAGATTAGTTTATTTTATTTTAGTAAGGAAAGTAGTAGTATGTATGTGTGTTTTCTCTTCTACAACCATACAAGCTATGATCCGATATTATATTTCTTAAAGTTCTTAGACATCAAGAATAAAGCTAGATTTTTATGTAGATATGTTAAAATTATTTATTTCACTTTAAATGATGATAATTTTTTAATCTGTAGACTAATACCCCGACCAGCATTAAATTGACCTGAAACCTGAAAAGCCTATAACAAACAGCTAGTCACTTATTAGCAGGCCGCCAGACCGGTTTCAAGCTTATTAGCTCTCAACAGTACGCCGTAGGTGAGATGAGTGACTTTAATTGGTTGCTATAGGTTTTTCAGGTGTAATTCAGTGCTAGTCGGTACATTAGCCCGCACAGTAGTTGTTTCCTGGACATATTTTGTTTTGTTAAATATAATATAAGTACATAAAAAAGTGACCAGTTCCACTATTTAAATCATAAATAACGTATCTGTAGGCCATCACAACAATGGTTAACAATTATCATTTCCACTGATAATCTTCACAGGTGAAAAAGTGTCTGTAACATGCTTGCTCAAAAAATTAAAATTGTGTGCATTATTTTACAAGATAATAATTATAACAGTTGTATGAATAAAGAAAATGTAGAAGAATAATGAATTTGTGATAATAAATAAGATAAATCATAATTAGAAACATAGTAGGTACCTACATATTTATAATTATTATTCATTTAAATGTGTGATTAGTGTTACCTACATTAGATTAAAAAGGGCATCGTCGTTGCAATTATATTCCATTTAAAAAACATATAAAATTGAATGGCCTAGTAAGCTCGTAAACAGAGTGATCTCAATAACTGGGAAATATTTTAATTTCATCATTTATTTCATGTCTGCCTCAGAAGTGTAACAATAGGTACCAAAACAAATTTTCATGTTTAGTTTCTTTTTCATTTAGTTTTGATATTTTATTGAATAGAATACAATAAAGTAATAGTCATTTTTACTATTAATAGTTATTTATGCAACAAGTACAAAAAGTAAGTTTTTATTGCACACGACATGAATTGTCCAACGAGGTCGTCAGGCCGAGTAGGCAAAGTGACCAATCGTACCAGATTGGCCGAGATAGGTTCCAGTTTTTGGAACGCCGTTCCGGTAAATATAATGTCACGGAATTGTACCGAATTTATTTGTTTCCTTCTGATTTGTACCGAAATGGCGTTTTTAATAGTATTCCTTATTGCTTATATTTAGGAGTTTAGGTATCTAAGGAACAGCAGAAGAATATCTTGGCCAATGAAAGAATCCATATGCTGCAAAACTAAACACTTTGAAATTTGTTCTTTTACAAGACCCCCTTACATTTTCTAGCGTCCAAACATGCTTAGAAGTTATTTCATCAAATAACACAAACATTAATGAAAATGAGTTATTTTATGAAATAACTTATAAAACAATATGTAACCCAAGAAAAGCTGGATGAATGGCAAGCTAAATCCACCAAAGTTAGTGCTCGGTGGACAGAAGTTTTCAATTTTTGTGTAAAAACTAGGTTTATATTTCAAAATATTCTGTTATTAGTAGAATATGCACTTTGTCTACAGGGTACTAACGCGGTGCTTGAAAGAATTTTTTCCATAGTAAATAATATCTGGACGAGCGAAGGAACTTAATTTAACGTAGAGACAGTAAAATCTATAATTATAACAAGATGTAACAATAATTTTACCTGTTTAGAGTTTTATAAATATTTACTTCAAAACGAAAAAGCTTTAAAAGCTATATACAGCCAAACAAAGTATAAATTCAAATAAAGTACCTACTACTAAGATAGTATACATTTGCACCTGTTACATAGTTTTATTGAGGGTTTAGTTTATTTAAGTATGTTGTGTAGAATAGTAAATTAATAAAGCAAAATTTTTTACAATTGGGTTTTTTTTGGTTTCATAAGTGTTCCGGATTATCATTTTCAGGAGTTGGTCACCTTGGAGTAGGACAACACGTCGAGTGCAATGAGCACTTCTTGTACGAATTGCATACAATATATTTTCTACGTTCATGCAAAAACCAAAAAAATTATATTTAGATGACACTAAGTCTAGAAAAATGTGACATCGATTTGAACGATTGCAATAAACATTTTATTGCACTAGTGCAATAAAGAACCACTTTTTCCACTAAATATAGTTCAATAAAGTTCTGCTTTTGCATGAACGTAAAAAAAGTAGCACCACTTTAAGACCTACACAGACTTATATTTTTTTATGTCAAATAATTCCGAAACGGCTGAGTTTAGATATAGGGTATGCTACAGGTTTTTTTGATCTTCGAAAATCTAGGCGACTCATAGAAAATATGAAAACACTACTACTATAAAGTGTAAAAAATATATATTATAACAGCTAATTATTATTTATATCGATATTAATATTGTACCGCTCTCCATGCACAGTGATACAGCTGTGGATACGGTAAAGATTCAACTGCACTGAAGTTCGGTGTGTTCTTTATCTATTGCATTAGGCAAATGCTTTTGTAGTGAGTGCAAAATGAACGCGTTAGTATATACTTGATTTGGTAAAGTTTTGATACACAATAACAATTAGAAATTCTAACAGGTAAGTGACGCCGTTGATATGTGCAGTTCATTGACACGAGATGTAGTTTCTAGTGTATACCGTGCCATAAAAAAGTGTCCAAGTAAACCCAAAAAAGAAAAAAACAGAAACAAGAGGTAGGAAAAAGTAGAAGTCGCTGATGAGGTAAAATACGCGATATGTAGGAAAATTCATGAATTTTTCTTCAGAAATAAAATACCGACCGAAAATTATTCGAACTGCAATAGCTGAAGATGAAGACATGCCAAAATTGTCTAATACAGTTCTTAGAAGAACAATACATGACATGAAATTCGGTATTTTTAAAAAAAATTGTAGTATGGCGAAACGTGGTTAAACGAATATCGTAGTATATAAAGATGTTTCCCAGTTTGCTAACGTTCGGAGGAAGAGAAAAGCATTTTTTGATGGGTTTTCTACAGAATTATGGCGCCTTTTGAAAAAACACGAAGATGTGTTGTAACACATATTGGCAGCGCTAATGAATTTTTAGAAAATGGTTACATGTTTTTGAGTTCACGTAGCACGGGAGATTACCATGATGATATATGTACAGTAACGTATTTGAAAAATGATTTGAATGTATTATCATGGTAGAACCAGGAGCAGTTGTTGTGATGAATAACGCACTTTATCACAGCTGCAACATCGAAAAGTTATCGACATCACCATGTAGGGATGCAGATATTCTAAAGTGATTAAAATCAAAATATTGAATATACGTTAATTATTAAAAACTGACGAAATGTCAATATATTAAGTATGTATAGTAGATGAGAATGATGGCCAAAACACGGGGAATACTCCGTTTACCGCTACACCACTGTAAATGAAATCCATAAAATAAATACCTATCCCAAAATACCACCTTGCAATTTGCAATTTAGTAGAATAATTATAGCACTCTTTAAAACGAATTTGACGACTTGTTTTGAACTGGTGACGTATTCGTAACAAAGTATACGTCCAACTTTTAACATAGTTCATCATAGAGCCCAAATGCCTTGTAAAAAGCCAAAAGTAAAAGGTTAATGAGGTGTTCAAAAGATGTATTAGATTAATAAAACGTCCAAAGACGAGTTAATAAATATCTTCGGATCATACAGGTGCATAATTATAACATTTAAAAATGTTTAGAAAGCAAAAAATTTATGGAGAAATACAGAACTCAACTGCAAACAGAAAGTGCAAATATTGCAAAATATGCATTTTTTATTGAATTGCCAATGTTCGAAGCCTAAGCATTGGACGAAACAAAATATTTCAAAAACCAACAAGGCCACGTTGAGAAAACTATGTAGGTATAGCATTGTTAACAAATATGGCATAGTTATATGTAGAACAGGTTATCTGCAGACAATGAAAAAATATTGATTGCAAGAAAGAAAAATCTATTACTTAGGCGAAACATGGGTCAACATTTGTAGCTAACAGAGCTGTCTATATTTATCTAAAATATCCATATTAGTGCTAATGTAACTTTATTAAAACAAAATATTTCCAGTTTTTGTTTTTTCAAAAGAGCATTACACTTTTGGTTAAGAATACATCCGTGAGTTTTTACTATCATCTTTATAATTTTTAGATAGACTGTAGTCGAACAACTTAACCGATAATACAACCGATACCTTTAAAGAAGTGATCCATCACGGATTTACCCTAATAGGCTTATAAAGGCTATTGGAACTAAGCTTTCACTAACAATTTCATTTAAATTGATGAATCACAAATGCGTCCAAAATAGCTAATTACAAAACGTAATTTTTCACCAAAGAACACTATCTGTAATCAACAGTTCTTTTCCCATCAAGGGTATATTGCGACTCTCTTTTGACCTTATTTGTCTTTTGTAATATAAACATAACAAAATGAAAAGCAATTAAGTAAACAAAAAATAAAATGTTTTAAAATAGATTTTAATTTTATTCCACGATTCAAAAACGGGATACGAAATTTAAACGATCTAACAAAATGAGACAATCAAAATTTGACCTTAATCTAAAAAAACAATTTTTGTTGAAACGAAATAAACAATACTTATTGTAGATAATATAAAATTAACACAACTCACAAAACGAAATTAAAATTAAATAATCAGTCAAAAATGAACTCAGTAAAAAATAAATCAGAAACGTTTTTTCTTAAATGTAGCTAAATATTCATACTCAGGTACTCATACTTGTTACCTAAAAAGTGCTCAATGTGCATGTAATATCTAACATTTATAACTTTTTAAAACATACTGTACAAAAATAGGTAAGAGCTTTTTAGTTAATTCTTTGCACCATTTGGCAACCTTGAGTTTATTGTTTCAAACCCAATAATTTCGTTGTCATGGCAACCAATTTTGTTTTCTAAAAGACTCATACTATTTTCTGCCCTTATTTGAATTCAACCCTTTTTGTATTCAGGCATGTAAAATGTATATGGGGTTATTACATTACAATATATTTGAAAAAACATAACATTTTAGTAGTTTCAGTTCAAGAGCTTTAGCAAAGAGAGGGCGGAGCTTAGTAACAAATTTTACATTTTCGCATGTAACGACAACTACCAAAAGATGCAAAAAAGTAAACAAAAAAGCTTTTATTTTGTTAATTTTTTTATACTTACAGGGTGTTTTTAAAAAGTTGTGAAGACTATTCCACGCGTACACATTGGGTTTTCGAGATTTATATTTCATGAAATATGATCAAACAATTTAATATTAAATTTAGAAATTGCAGAAAACTTTAAAATGTATATATTATTCGTCTGTTTCTTCAAGTATAATGATGTACATAATGCGCTCTATAGCAGTGCATAATCATTATTCACTTGTGTTTAATGATTATTCCTCTCCTGTGTTAGCAATTAAACCTAAACCTCCTATATGAAAGCTAAGTTCTACCCACTATACCAGTCAAAGCAAAACTAACGTTTTTCCGAATGATGGTAGAAGCTTAGTTACTAATTAAAGTGCAAAGTAAAATGAACGATAATTGTCAAATCAGAAAGTAAGATGTTCTGACATTGTCATCTGTCATGTTCATGTCATGTCAAATTATTGTATTATAGTAAAATGTTTACTAAAATATTGTTAATAGTCGTGGACAAATTCTACTTGTATAATAGCTGTAATTCACTCGGGTGATTTGCAACACTCTTGAATTACAGCCATCCTCATTGAATAATGTACTATTATATTATTTGTGAAAGAATAGCCTGTACAATTTTGTCGATGGAATATTGCAATAATAGCCTGCGTATACTTAATGAAAAATTTACTTAATTATTTTAATAATTGTTTAGCAGTATTTTTAATTTCGTCAGCAGACGCAACTATTCTCTAATAGATGCTGTAGATATTAATTGTAATAATAATCCCATTTTTTTTTTAAGGCACTAAATGTTTTTAGGCGAAAGAATGCTATTTGTTTATATTGTGGTGGAATATAATGTCAGTGTCAACAAATAATTTCTCCTTACTTTTTATGCACAGATTATATTCATGAAACATACTAGGCAATCTTATTTTTTTATATGATTAGTAAGTTAATCAAAACTTATTAGGTAACTGTAATACTTTTATTTGCACGACAGCTATTTTATGCTTGCTGCAGACTATGCGTGAATTCGCGATTCGCGATGCGTGGTTTGTAAGGAATTCGTGCATCGTGTGTAGGGTTTTTATGAATGGATTTTTAACGAACAAGACCCTACACACTATTCGCTCGCATATCACGCATCGTACATCGCGAATCGCGAATTCACGCATAGCCTGTAGCGGACCTTACATGCCTTTATGCACATTCGTATTAAATGCTCATCTAAGTGAGTTTTATATCAATGGATCAACGTTAAAGTTGCAATTTAAATAATACATATTTAAGAGACGTTATTCTGTTAATATATTTGAATTTAAAATCGTTATAGAATAACTAAACCAATACTTCTATTTATCTTAAATAATGTTAGATAATTTAAAAAAACTATAAATTTTTAAAACTAAAAATCTGCTATTAAATATTTATGAAAGAATCAAATTATCATATACGAAACATGAAATATGAAGCAGATAGGAACCTTGTTATAAGGTCAAAATATTTTAAGATATTTACCTATTTATCATACGTTAATATTTTTATACATATATTAAAATAGAATCTTACTTCAAAACATCAAATATTTCTGTGTGATTCTTGCAATAGCTGATTCAGTTCCTCTTTCATAATGTTTTGTAATTTGATTACAAATTAGGCAAGTGACGGATAGATGTCCCCATTGGTAATTGAAATGGTACTAAACAGACATCGGCTATTATCACAAGCTATTTAATTTTAAAGACATATTGATTTTATCAATATTTATTTACGTAGGTAATCCAGGTAGCTACTTAAGTATATTTTAGTTGTAAAATTTCAGCCAAATTTTGGTCATGAAATTCGGTCGAAAAATATTTTTTATATCTTTATTTTTAATGGAAAAGTTAAAAAATAAGCATGGATTAAACGCATGAGTTCACAATGCAAACAAAGTGATATTGATATAGAGATACAAATTAAAATTTAGAAGAAACTAATTCTAAAAGAAGACAAAGAAAGCTGTTTAATTTATCATTTTGTTACATGTGAATACAATTGTAGGTCTATATTTACAATTTGTTGTGATTACAGGTCCAAAAACAATTTGTAGTATTATTTCAGGTGCTAGTATGCTTACAATTTTACAGTAAGAATCTCCAAACACTATTTTACTACAACTGATATGTTATCAAATACTACATAAATTATTGTATCATACCATTTACTAAATATTTTGTGCGTTTATTGACACAAAAAGTATAGCAGTTTACCAGCATTTTTGTAACCCCCACTTCAACATTTTATATAAATGTCAAATAAATTACCAGTAAATTATTTTAAAAAATCGCACATTCGTAGTAATTTTTACTATTCTGTTGTAAACGCGGAATTTCAGGAAACAACTACTCTGTGGCAGAATGGCTCGATCAGCAATTGAATTACACCTGAAAGACTTGTAGCAAACTGCCAAAGTCATTCATTAGCGGCACACCAAACATATACCACTTTCGAGTTTGTTAGTTCTCCTCAGTGTGCCATAGTGATGCAACCGACGACACAAGGAAACCTGAGTACGCATCATATAGCACGTAGCCACATCTTGCGGTCACATGCTGAACCTGGCGGTCCTACAAAATAGCACGCTGTTTCCTATGCACATGACTACCTCTACACACTACTTTAATATAATTTGTAGTAAATAATACAATAATTGTGTTTCTATAGTTTTCTATCAGTCTAAATATTGTATTAATACCATCTATAAATATCAAGCGCGTTTCAAATTTTACATTATGAGATTTATTACAAAATATAATAAAACAATTATAATTATATTAAAATTTACAACAACCGAATTACTACAATACTTAGTTTTTGCATTTGTAAATATTCAAGTAATCTATTGATATTGAAAATAAGTCATTTAGTTACTCATTTAACAAACTGGTAAGAGTTTCGTTTTGAAATTGGAAGCAATATTTCAAATATTTGCTACATTCGTTATTAATTACGCTTATCATTAAATGTAGCTAAATAAACTTCATCACGTGACAGATCTAAATAAAACCAATGGATCAACCGAGTCACTTTAACCCAATCAATTAAGGAAACCTGATAGACCTTAATAAAGTACTTAAGCTAATAGATAACCGGTTGGAGACACATAATAATAAATCAAGATGGCCGACATTTCAGAAAGTCAGCAGAGTCAGAGAACGAAGCACGGAATACTGTGATGGAGGGGTGTGGAGAAGGATAACTATAGGGTGGATGCCATCGATCTGTCCCGTTTACACACACAATCAGAGTCATATAGACGTCTGGCCTGCCCCGTATCAACACATCTCCATCACACATTCAATTAGACTTCAATATTGAGAAAGAAACGCAACAAGCGAAAATGCGGAAAAGCAGATAACTACTTTTCCTTGGGATAGATAATTATTTTTTCAGAACTAGGGGAGGAAACTATCGACAATCGTTTGTTTAATTGTAGAATGATCTACAAACAGTTTTATTACAATAGCTTATGAGAAAAATGGAAAATAATAATAATAATATACATATGTACATATATTTGAATATTAGGATTATTACTGATTATACTATTTCTTCTTATACAATTCTAAAATTCTTTTTCGATTTCTCTGCTAAATGATTTTATTATATTTTATTAAATAGATATAGAAAATGTCAGTGTCAGGTGTTACGTTTTATTTTTAATTTAGATAAGTATTTAATAATTTGCTTGTACCTATATGATCTTTAACCTACATTGATATTTAATCATAATTTTAGAATTAAGTATGTGAGCTGACTTAATATATCTAATACATAAAATGTGTGTCAAATAGTAAAAAAAGGCTGTGAAATTTGATATTGATGTTATGACACTAAGATTTACTTCGTACGTCCTCATATTTGTTTTTGAATCTTTAACTGGCCTAACGAAGTATTGTAGAGAACACGTTACATTTTCCCATAATTAATTTAGGCGATAATTTTAAATATAAAAATGTCTAGATTTGCTTAACTTTGAAGTTAAACAGTTCATCTTCTTTTAGATGCGGAACTTGACAGGTTCCGATATCAATGAAAATTTTAATTAACTTTAAGAATTTTTATTCTATGTGTATGTAATGTTTTACATATTCAAAAAATACCTATATATGCTTCATTAGGACACGGTATTTATCATCTGCAACATCATCCTACTTATTTAAATACTTAAGTAAGTAAGTAAGTAAGTAAGTAAGTAAGTAAGTAAGTAAGTAAGTAAGTAAGTAAGTAAGTAAGTAAGTAAGTAAGTAAGTAAGTAAGTAAGTAAGTAAGTAAGTAAGTAAGTAAGTAAGTAAGTAAGTAAGTAAGTAAGTAAGTAAGTAAGTAAGTAAGTAAGTAAGTAAGTAAATAAGTAAGTAAGTAAGTAAGTAAGTAAGTAAGTAAGTAAGTAAGTAAGTAAGTAAGTAAGTAATTACTTACGTACTTACTTAGGTATTTAAAATGAGAATCACTGGAATAAATATTAAAATTCACTAATAAACCTATGGTCTAATGATTTAGAACCATACTGATTTATTAATTTAGTTAATTAACATCGTAAAAAATGTTGAGTAATTTTTCACTCAAGATAACTTATGAGTTAGCTTATTAGATTATATGTTATGACATACACAAAATTGAGTTAAATATACTATTAATATTGTTATATGTTTTGGTTTCCGTAACAAAAATTGTGTTGATAAGTTCATTTCAGAATTTTAGTTTATTACTAAAATACCTGCTTGCGTAACAATTCGATGTTTTATTTTTTTTAAGTTGACTGTCGTTTCTACATCTTGATAAGCACACAAAACGAAACGATACATGTGACATTTCTGTTCGACATATTTATTCGATATTAAACTACTGCAGCTGTCTTATTTTGACCAATCTTGTAAGTATCTCTAACGATAATTGATATCGCAATAGCCCCTTTGACTTGAGAGACAGAAGCCATATATACATATGTAGATACAACAGATAATTTCTATGTGCATGTAATCTTTTACATATTTAAAATACAATACCTATATACATCATTATCACTGGAATAAATATTAAAATTCACTAATAAACCTATGGTCTAATGATTTAGAACCATACTGATTTATTAATTTAGTTAATTAACATCGTAAAAAATGTTGAGTAATTTTTCACTCAAGATAACTTATGAGTTAGCTTATTAGATTATATGTTATGACATACACAAAATTGAGTTAAATATACTATTAATATTGTTATATGTTTTGGTTTCCGTAACAAAAATTGTGTTGATAAGTTCATTTCAGAATTTTAGTTTATTACTAAAATACCTGCTTGCGTAACAATTCGATGTTTTATTTTTTTTAAGTTGACTGTCGTTTCTACATCTTGATAAGCACACAAAACGAAACGATACATGTGACATTTCTGTTCGACATATTTATTCGATATTAAACTACTGCAGCTGTCTTATTTTGACCAATCTTGTAAGTATCTCTAACGATAATTGATATCGCAATAGCCCCTTTGACTTGAGAGACAGAAGCCATATATACATATGTAGATACAACAGATAATTTCTATGTGCATGTAATCTTTTACATATTTAAAATACAATACCTATATACATCATTAGGGCACCGTATTTATCATCTGCAATATCCTCTTATTTATTATTTAAATACTTAGGTATTCAAAATGAGAATCACTGGAATAAATATTAAAATTCACTAATAAACCTATTGTCTAATCATTGAGAAATAATTCTGATTTATTAATTTAGTTAATTAACATCGAAAAAAATGTTGAGTAATTTTTCACTCAAGATAACTTATGAGTTAGCTTATTAGATTATAATGTTATCACATACACAAAATTGAGTTAAATATAGTATTAATATTGTTATATGTTTTGGTTTCCCTAACAAAAATTGTTGTTGATAAGCTCATTCATTGTAAAATGTGAAATTTCAACAATAAAATAATTTCACTTTTCAATGTTATGTTTTAGCGTGAATCAGTTCTATTTTTTTCCACCAGAGTTGAACATTATAACAATAAATTTTCATCTAGATAATCATTCGAATTGTTAGTGACATTATTTATTCGCGAATAAATTTATTTTGGTATTAGAAGAACCTTTTTTAAAAACAATTTTCAACGAATTCGTAGCTATTTTTCGAGGCAGTCTATAAAAAAGTTAGAAAAAATATTGTCAATTGTAAAAGTTTTTTTCCAGGGTGTACAACAGTTTACAAGCTGACGAGTAATTTTAGAATAAGAAAAGTACATTTTCACGTATTATGTTTTATCATAAATGCTCCTGAATTTTACACGTCAGCAACACATTAAGAAATTTCTGAATGGAGGCCAAAATGGAAACGTGCATATGTGTTATAAACAATAATTTGATATAAAATATTTAACATCACCGTAAACACTCAAGTTTTATAATGTGCATATTTTAATACCTGTGTATATACAGGGTGTGAACAATAAGTTTGACCAAACTTCACCCACATATTTTATCGATGAAAAGAATTGAGGTGTGTATAAACATTTTTGATCAAAGGCTTTTAACAAGAGAGTTGCACAGTGTTACAAGTGATACTTCTAACTATTTATTGTCATAAATAATTACAGTGTCCTAGCAACGACATTTTATGACGTAAGTTGTCAAAACGAGAAATAGTAACTAGACAATTTATCTCTATTTGCTAATTTCACAATTAATTCACGACCAGTCTATTTTAAGGTAAGATTTCACAAAAATACATTTTTATCAAAAATGATCGGAAATTCTAAATGTCTTGAAATTTTTTAAATGTCAGTAACGTACTTTTTTTTCTTAAAAAATATAATTGACCACTCAGTAACTACGCCACTGTGGTATATTTTAAATTCACAATCTCATATCTAAATAGTTCCTGTTGGAAAAATATCAGATAATTTTTTCATATATTGAAGTTATGGATGAAAAACGGAAAAAAATAGTTGTAACACTTCCCTTATTAAGCGTTTATTCAAGAAAATTTATCTATATAACAAACCCCAATTATTTTCATCAATAGAATATGTCAGTGAAGTTTGGCCAGACTTATCTTTACTTCTCTGTATAATACACGTAAATATTTCTAAAAAAACAGCAAAGATGTAAGAAGAATTTTACATAAAGAGTTGAATTAAGGCATACAGTTTTCCACAATAAAAAATTCTTACGATTTAACTGATTTTGCATAAAATACTCTGAAATAATCAAATCAAATAAGTAGGTACTATTAAAAAAAACAAGTGCAATTATAGTTATCCAGCAAAAATTGCCAAACAGATTTTACATTGATCTATAATAAAATTCCTATATATCTAATAATAATATAAGCAATAAGCCTACTATTTGTAAGTTCCAAAAAGTCAAGAAAGTTATTAGATAGTGAGAATACATGCATAAAAATTAAGGATGGGCATTTAAATAAATTGTGTAAAAAACTATCTGAAAATAGTTCTGAGGTGTTGAGGACATTGTTGATCTAAATCTGAAGTTCAGACATTTATATCCATAATGGAGAAATGAAGGTGGGTGAACCGCAAGATGGTCAAACCAGTTTTACAAGAAAGCCGTTCGATTAGTGGCTCTACGACAGACATATAAAATTCGTTTCTCGATCTCTGGAATTTTAGAGGTACCTGGTTCAAGAGAAGTACTAATAATACATTACCAATATAATAGTGGAACCTGAAATAAAAATAATCATAAAAGTAATGAAAACTGTACAGAAAACTGTATTAAAAGAAGAATTGAATACCTATGTAAATGTAGTAATTAGTTTTAAACAGTAAATTCATTTGGACGTTAGACTGTTGCTCCATTAGATTTATATATTATTAATAGCCTGGTTTGAAAATATGTTTTTTCCCATATCAATGTTACCTATTTATATGAAAGTTGGACAATGAACTTATGTTTGTTTTTTGGATACATAAAATTAGTCCTGTAGAAGTTTTTAAATAAAAACAAAACGTCGACTTTATTTTAAAATCCTATATTATTTGATTATCCTATACTGACAAATTGTACAGAATTATAGAACATTAAGGATATTAGAAGCTCGAAAGTAATTAGTAAGGTCTTCGACAGATTAAAATAAGCATAAACTATCAAAAAAATTATTTAAACAAAAACATAATTTTTATTTATTTATCTCGGTAGTGAATTCACAGATTATTATTTGTAAATAATACACACAAAGTAATAGTAATGGAAGTACAACACAACACCCAAATCATTAAAATGGCGGGGCAAAGAAAAACTTATCAATCTTACAGAAAATGTTGAAATAGACCTTCATAAGCGCGGACACAGGCATGACACTGATGCATCTAACTCCAGCGAATATTTTTCCAGATTTTAAGTAACCACTAATTAAGTCAGCAGCTTCAAGTATACAGTGCAAATGCTCGCTCCACTGTGATAATGGGCGCGCTGTAAACTAGACACTTAATGTGACCTAAAAAATAAAATTCCATTTGGATCAAATCGAGAAATCACAGCGGTCACGGCACAGGACCAAAGCGGCCAATTTATCGCTTGGAAACATTTAATTCAAAAGTGTCCTTACTGCTCGAGTAATATGTGGAGGAACTCCATCTTGAGGAAATCACATACGCGCCTGTAGTAGTAATGCCACATCACTTAATAATTAGGCAATCCATTCTACAAAAAATCAGCATTTCTGACCCATTCAGTCATCCTTGAAAGAAGTAAGGGATCAAGAAGGACATCGCCAGCTCAAACATTTACCGAGAACCGATGTTAAAAATGATTTTCCCTAGTCGCGTGTGGATTTTCATTGGTCCATAGGTGCATATTATGCAAATATATCATTCCATCACGAAACATAAAATAACAACAAAAATTTTCTTGATTTTCACTTTGTTAACTCACTGGTAAAAATCCGCTGAACAGGATATAGAAAATAGAGATGTAATAGGTGGTGTTGTAATGTGCGATGTACCGTGCGGGTGGATGTCCATACTTGCTGTGCTATTCGACGAATGCTATTTGTGGGGTCGTCTTCATGAGTTTTGATTACTCCATATTCTACATTAGGATTAACTTGCCTGCTACGTCCTTCTCCTCGTGGAATAACACCTCCCTTTTTCGTAGCCGCTGAACACAATGTAGGATTGTATGTGCATTTAAAATGCGACGATTCGACCATCGTTCTCTGTACAAGATACTTGCCGCAAGGGCATTTTCACCGGTTGCACCATACATTAGAATCATATATTTGCACGTTTGATAATAGTTTAATATTAAATGTATTATCGTTTTCCCCGTTCGGTGTAATAATTTGCACAAACACAATGCTAAGTGAACTAAAAAATAAAAAATATATATGTATTTTTAAACGTAATCGACAAGCGATTTTTACTTTGATACACTAGGTCAAAAAACTTTACTTATTGGGTCAATGTTTACCCTTTGGTGGTTTAATAAATACTGATTATCTAGGTTAATAATAAAAAGCCAACCAATGAGATACTTACATAGAAAACTTTATTCTACTGATAAATCTGGAATACTAGAAGGTTCCTTACGGAGATTGAGATCAACACTTGCCATATTTTCATTTATAGAGCAATTTGCAGATTTATATTAGTGCTTGCCAGGCATGAATAAATGAATTCTAGTACCATATGGTTGTTATATATTGAATTATAATTCCCCTTTTAAGAGGTCGTAACTCCTCCAAGGACGCTAAAATAGAAAAAAATTATATGAACGACTTAATAGTTATTTATGATATGAGTGATAAAAGTGTATTTTTAAGGCATGCATGTAAATGCAATTTACATCAGTGCCTTAAAAACACTTAACACAAATATCATATAATATTTTTTCTGCAAACAATATTAAAAAAAATTAACGTGGGCAGAAATAAGTTTTAAATAGCATCGTAGGAACTATATTAAATTTTCGAAGTGGGCACTTGCCAATGATATATAACCATGGTGGCAACCATTGTTGTATTTATCATTTACGACAAATTTCAAAGCTTTGGATCTGTCAATTTTAAACGTTGTGTCTTTTTGCCCTTAAAAAGTATAAAGAAAATATAGAAATGAACAATCCATTTAAAGATATCGATGAAGCAGCCAACCGAGCTACTTTTGACTTATTACCAAAAAAATCCCGGATTCAATATGAAGATGCATACAAAAAGTTTGTGAAGTTGTGTGAAGAAAAAGGCGTTCCTGGAAAATATACTGAAAATTTATTCTTGACCTATTTTGAGGAGAAATCGAAGGTTTGGAAATCTTCATCTCTATGGTCTAATTATTCTATGAGTAAAGCTATGTTAGATAGCGACATAGATATCAGCAAGCATTTTAAGTTCATTGCATTTCTGAAGTGTCAAGGAGAAGGTTATCAACCCAAAATATCACAGATCTTGACCAGAGACCAAATTGAACAGTTTTTGAAGTGCGCACCGGATGACGAGTATCTTATAATGAAACTATTCGTCTGGCTCTTCGTCCAGCAAATGAGGGACATCGGAGGCTTTTCCTAAAGTATGTGAAAGGCAAGTGTACGAAAAACCTTGTGGGGATAAATACGTTTGGAAAATTTCCTGCTGCTATTGCTAAATTTCTGCAACTTCCAAATTCTAACCTCTATTTTGGAATATATATCTCTCTCTATCTAACCTCTCTATTTAACTGGACATTATTTTCGGCGTTCGTCGGCAAGTTTACTAGCGGATAGTGGAGCAATTTAACGATAATTAAGCGGCATGGGGGATGGAAATCTTCAACAGTCGCCGAGGGATACATCGAAGATTCGTTGAAATGTAAAAATTCGATTGCCCGAAAACTAACTACTTCCAGTGCCATCAATATCAGCGGATTCTGTTCAAACGTCAACTAGGAATGCGGTATTTCAGTTGATAGTGGTAGAATTGTGGAATGATTTAATTTTTCAAATTGTGTGAATTGTAATAGGCATAAGTATTCATGTTAATAAAGAAAATACAAATTAAATGTATTGCAAATTTACTGTCACAATTTGACATTTACTTTAAGGCACTAATGCTTTAAAGTGATCATTTTAAGGCATTGGTGCCTTAAAGAAATATTTTTAATGCTACAAGGGAGTGTTAAAAATTGCATTTTTAACATGTTTGTAAAAAAACTTTTTTAAATAATCTACCCACAATTTGTTTCACATAATTTGGGACCATCCTGTATATTTGAATAGAAGAAGTAAAAATCTTTGAAATTAAATCTTATTGAATTACAATTAAATTAAAATATTTTGTATCAGAATAAAATATTTTTAAATTATTACCATTAACCGATGGATCCTTACAAATCATGTTTGGATTTTTTCTTGCTGCCTCCATGACACACATATTAAATGTCATGAACTTGTGACTATCTAAAATCAATATTAATTTGCGACTAATTAAAAATTTAAATCTGTTCATTTTATAATCTTGGAAAGAATGGACTTTCACGTTTTCTTAAGTTTCGAATAGTAGATATGTCTAAGTCTAGTTGTCATGTAAAAACATTCAATAAGAACAATTTTCAATATGACATGAATTGGGCTCTAATTTTCAGAGCATCACATAGGTACTCTGAAAATTAAGCAGCTAATTTTGTATAAGTACTTAGATATCAACTAGGTACATAGAAGTTGTCATGGTTTCATTATTTTTTTATTTTAATAACAGAATGGGATCTACAGTTTATTCACTACACAAAATACATACTTCCAACATGATGCTATCAAGTTCTGTACATAATGAGCTTCCCCACCTCTTATCTTAATGAAAGAGATATAAAAGCATCTAAAAGATACGGCAGTTTTGTATATTCTAAAACAATAGAAAAACAAATAATATATGAGGTATTGAGAAACAATTTTATTTACCTAAATACCATTTTTATAATTATTATGTATGAAAAAGTACAGTACATTTCATCGATATAAGGGAATTTAAAAAAATTTCAAAATACGCCGAAACTAAGGCTTGGGATACAGTGGTGCAATATAATTTTAAGTAAGTGACATAAAAATCATTATAATTTATATGTATAATATATTATCATAATTTTATAGATGATGTCTATTTTAGACATCTAACTCGATATTATTATTTTACCCCAATCGAACTCACTGCTCGAACGGCAGCTACAAGCCGTTATTTGAATGCAACGTTGTAAACATCTCACAAAACAAGGTAACCGCTTAACCGAAATGGGTCATTGTCTTTATAAAATTTAGTCTTTTAACAAGTATCAAATATACAAGGTACCTATATAGGTATATGACCTTTCGAATTATTAGCACTTCGCCAATTCACAATAAATTCATAATAACGTTTTTAAGAAGTCGTTTAATTTTATGAATCGAAGGCAACAAACTTGGCAACTATGCAGTCTCTCGTCTATGAACTCGCCGACATACGTCGATAAAAATTATCTAGATATGCCCGCACTAAATCTACTATAGTATTTTGGGTCGCAGGTAGCTGATCACCGCCAGTCACAGAATTAATGTGCACTTCCTTAATTTTAGCTGGGAATCCTGGGAATCTTTCCCCTGCCCTTGCTGTTCGCAACTATAATGCAGAGACTCAGTTTATTTAGTGACATAAACAAAATAGGTAACTAACGATGAATAAGAACTAGAGTAACTGATAAAATATACATTTTTTTATTATTGAAATTCTGTGAAATTAACGTTTACAATACAGTAAAAAAATAAATATAAATCATATAAGTAACTAACTGCCACAATAAAGACATATCTTGTGAGAAAAAAACATATTGTAATAACGTATTATAAATAAACCCCTGTAACGGCTTGTACCTATAAAATACTTCAAATCAATTTGCAGAAATAATAAACAAATTATATTGTAAATGCTTATGAATTTTCAAAAGATTTCTTAATTAGCGGTTAAAATTTATTTTTATAACTAAAACTTCTCAGCAGATTAGTTTATAGTAAATAAATCGGATTGTTCAAGTTAGTCAATAATTGAAAACATTTGTTCGTTGTTAAACTAATTCGTTTTGTTGTTGAAACATATCAAATTACCCACAATAAAATGTAAATAGTTGTTATGCGGGCATAACGAAATCCCTTATACACGTGTAGAGCTATGCAAATATTAAATTTATTAAATTAAGGTTTGTGACATATTGTGAAAGTAAATAATTTTCAATATTTTAATGCACGACTATATTATAATATATAGGTACATTATTTATCTGTTTCTTCAAGTATAATGATGTACAGTTGCGGCAAGACGACTTACGTCATACGAACAAATGAATAATTTTCACTTCTAATCTCCCTAGTGCTTATTATTTATTATTATTAACGGAAATTTTTTCGAGGTCAGGAATATTTTGAAAATTATCCCGAAGTCGAAGACGATGGATAATTTTCTCAATTAATTCAAGCACGTAGGAGTTTCAGTAAGAAAATTTCACACCTAAAAAATTAATCAATAAATTTTATTTGACAATAAGATTATTTAGAGACATGGAAAAGGTAAGGTTAGTTGGCCATGAATGTTTATTGAAATGTCAACAATTGTACCACGCAAATTTTTCTCATTATAAAGTCGAGTGAAGTGTTAAGTAAAAATATCGCGTTTTGGAAAAGAAAATCAAGACAATATTAGAAAATCAGTTGAAAATTTAGTGCCACAAAATACAAAGAAATGTAAAGATAGTGGTGTGGAGACAATTTTTGCAGTTTGCTATGAAAGATCTTATAATATTGACAATCCATCTATTTCAATTGAAGCACTTAGTAAAATTTTAGAAGACAATGCATTTAACATGAAGAAAAGAGCTCAGGTGATTATAAAGAGGGTGTGGTGACCCAACAAACAATTAAAGTTAAAATTACGTTAACTTGACCTCTAAATTGGTCAAAAACTTTTCATGACCAATTCCGTATAAGGTAAGTTTACCTATATTCGTTGGTCTTTTTCCTTATGTGGGGAAGAAAACTAAAGTAATATGGAAGTTAATAATTGGTCGGCAAGAATTTTATTCCAATAAGATAATTGGACCTAAAAGAAATACGGACCAATTTTATGTTAAAATTTTAAAATATAAAAGACATTATTACCAAAATATACGCTAATTATGCCCTTTATATGACATACTTTTTCCAGAGAGAGATAACATTATATGTTTGATTTTATACATTCTAATAGCGAACAGGGATAGGAAGAAAAAGAAAGACTGTAAGTCAGGCTACTAAACTACAAGTATAATAGGAGTTAGTATATTTATAGATATTTAGATTTTAATATTATAAGTTTGTATTTTTGGTTTCCATTCATCAAATTGTACAACCCAGGAAATTTTTTCGTATAATGTCATGACCAAACTTTCATAAAAATAACGCGCCTTACAAATATACATTTTTACTATTGCTTTTTAATAATATTATTATACTGAAAAATAACCTAAAATAAAAACTGAATGTACTTCGTGATAAAATGTGTTTAATAATCTTTCGTCATAAATTTATTAACTAATATTATCTGTATTAACATAATTTTAATGAGTAATCAATTAGAAATAATGAAAAAAACATTTAGTGTTTATTACAACATGGCCGCTCAAATAAAATCATCTTTGAAGTCAATTTGTCTGTAAATTTTAACCTATAGGGCAAATTGCCTATGCCAATGTTGACGTCACAGGAAAATATTAACTTTGTGGTTGAGATTTCCTCCAAATTAAGATATTTTATGGTAATTTATTACCAATTAAATTATTACTAGCTACCTACATATAAAATTCTACTCTTGGAGTTATTTGTGATTGAAAATTCAAATTAAAGCCAATAATATTATGTATGCGTAATAACAAAAACAAAATAAATATTTTCGAACGGAATTCAATTCGAATTTCAATTCACGTGCACTACTGAATTTATCTGACACGATAACAGTTATAAGAATACTTATATATTAAGTGTTTATCGATATATTATCATTAAAATGATTTACATAATATGCAGTGTTGGCTTAAATTCGTTTTTTACAACTCTGTAATATTGTGTAGGGCTTGGTTTTCACTGCAGATCGCCAAAACAATTTCTACGCGCTATTACTTGAAGATCTGTCGGAATACATATAACAAGAAGCTTGTTTCCTAAAAAACCTTTATAAGACACACTTACGTCGAAGTATTATTAACAAGTAAATTTATACCATAATATAGAATAATATTTCTATTAGGTTAATTGAAATGGTTAAATATTTTTTAGAAATTATCACCAAAGTTGAAAATAGGTTGATATTGTAATAAAAATAGAACTTAACCAATTGAAGGATTTAATAGGGCAAAATAACTAGTTATTATCTTATTTTTAACTACTAGTTGAAGACAAAATAAATTTTACAATTTCGTAATAAATATGTAAATATTTACCTATTGTAATAATTTAAAAAATCCTTGGATATTGAAGACAGATTTCAAGGCGAAATTAAGTAAATTATAACTTCGTCTTACACGTTATTGGAATGTTAGCATTTGAAAACAAAGAATAGGTAAACAATATGTAATTTCGAACTGTATAAATTGACATATATTTCATTTTACTTAGAAGTCATTATATTACTCTTAATTAACAAATTTTTGACTAAAATTTTGGTATTATAAGATTTTGTAACTTTGAAGACTATTTTTATGGAGGAAAGTAGTAAATCTTGATCAATTTAGAATTATTTTTCTTGTGTAGTAGCCTATTAGCCTTAAATGTTAGTTGGGGAAGGTTATGTGGAATAGCACAACAAAACAGCTAAAAGAGATGTTTTTTAATAAATAAATGTTTTTCTTGTTTTTATGATTTGCACAGAAAATAAACAAAAAATCCTATTTTTATTTTTAAAGCGAAACTTCAGGTCTATGCCATGTATCATTATTTTGACATAAATATTTCCACTTATTAATATCGTTGTGTCCATGGTAACCAAACAAAAAACAAGTCTCTGATTGGCTTAAGAGTATGTGTGAAATTTTCATTATATTTTCAACAAAACATTTATGAACCTGCAACTAAAAATAATAAGACTATTTACTACATTAAATTTATTAAACTAAATTACAAACAATTATTGTTTATACGACAACACGCTATCGAAAATGATGCTGACAATAAAAACAATTGCGTAACGTCAGCCGTGATGTAAGTTATCTAAATTCTTTCCGCAACTATATATAATGTACAATAGCAGTGACTAATCACTATTTACTTGTGAGTAATAATTAATCTTCTGCCATCAAATTCAGTGTCACAGTATTAGGAATGGATTTACAAAAATTTTTCCGTGTTAGCAATTGAACCCGAACATCCTGTGTGAAAGCGAAACATTTTACCCTTTATACCAGTTAAGGCAATTGACATATTTTTGATTGTGGTAGAAGTTTACTAATTAAAGTTTTATTTGCTTTTCTAAAGTTATCAAGTGAAGTTGAAAATAAGGAGGAATAGGTATCATGTTTATGTTATGAATATTAAAATATTGTATAATTGTTTAGCAAAAAGTTTGGTAAAATATTGTTAATGATCGTGGACAAAGTATAGTACCTGTTCTAGTTGCATATAATGGTTGTAATTCACTCGGGCGGTTTACCTAAAGCGATTATTATAATATGCTCGTTGCATAATAATATTATTATTTAGCTTCAACGTATCTATACAAAATATCTGAATTTTTCTTTCCAAATAGATAAAATAAATTTGATATCCATAAATGTTGTTCACACATTCCAGTTCTTTAAATTTAATCTATTCATAAAATAATTTATTTGATATTTGGAAAATCGACCCTACCCCGAAAGTAATCTGTAGATATTTATATTAAAGGTTAATATCGCTATGTTGTAACTTTCTGGAAAATTTCGTATGTGATTTAATTTTCCATAACCAGAACATTAACATTTTTTTATTTATGAACTATTTCAGTTAGTGTTAGCGAAATAAAATTTCACGAATGAATACAAGAAAATGAAGGTCACCTCCAAGATCCTATTAGCAAACAACAATACATTAGCAATATGTAAGTATACATACATTAATTAATTAATAATTCTGGTCACGTCCTCACTTAAACTTACGTCACGAACTGATCAGATACAGTCGAAGGCCTGTACAGTAAAACAATGATGAGTTTTAATATTTTCAGCAATGCATTTATTTATATTATTAAAAATAGTTTAATTTATCAAAAGTAATGGGTATACTAACCTTTTACAGGTAAAATTAATATAAAATATAGGTATACATTTTTTACCATTTTTTTAATTATTAATTTTGGAAAATTTATAATTTTCTTATTTACAACTCTGGGATTTTATTTCCCTATTAGCAAATTTAAGGGTAAGTATAATACATTCTGACTTTTGAATATAAGAAGACCTAGTATTTATATAGGAAATTTGGACATCTGTGTTCAAACCTAATTTCTGAAAATTCTTTTAACATACTGCCCTAAGCTATTGTAAATATAAAATAAAATATGAAAATATTTTCTAAAAATAATAATCTTTAAATTTTTCAAACATTGTCAAACAACCAAATGGTCCGTCACTGCCTTGACAGTCGCACACACAAAAAAAGACACTTCGTTCACATATTAATTTGCATTAGGTGTACCGACACCTTTAAAATGTACAGCCAGGCTTTATTTACTTTATAAAATATTAACATTTTAAATTACCTACACCACTTCAGTAACCCCGTTAATACATTTGTTATACATATATTATATCTATAAAGGATCTTTGGGCCATCAAAAAATCGAAATATTTTCCCGTAGATTAGCTTTACAACCATCGACACAACAAAAAGTGAGGAATATCAAGAGTGTTAGTGAGTAGTGTATCGTGCAGTAAAGAATGAAAACTAAATATACATCTGCAAAACGGAAAATGATGGAAACTCGTGGAAGGAAGAAGATTCGTAGAATAATAATTCATGGATGGTATTTTAAAAATGTGCTTCCGACAATAAATCAAATCAGGTTGCTATCAAACAGGATGAAACTTTGCCTAGCATCCCTAGATGGGCGCATTTGTGAATTTTGCGTGACATGAGTTTTGAATTGCTGATAAAAAAAGACGAAATAGTGACATGGTAGTATTAGAAGGCTGAAATCTGAATCGAAGAATACGAAACATGGATAATTGAAGGCCATACGATAACAAAAATGTGCAACTGTCTTGCCACATATTATGGAACTTAGTGCTGTAGTTAACAGTGGGGTATATGTAAATAGGGCGTAAATTCTACGGGTCAGTATAAACATTTTAAAATAAATTATTAAACTGCTAGATTCACTCAATAATAACTTTGCCAATTTTATGATCTTTAAAGTCTTCTGAAGTGGTACGTCTATGGAATCTTGTCTCATGCAATTCTCACCTCCCGTACTCATGTAAGTGCTGTAAACTTTCTGCTATTTTGGAACTCGGGTATAGTAGTTATGAGCAACACTGCGTATTAAACTAAGGCAATGAATCGCTTGCTAAGCAGGAGACCGATAATATGGGGTTGGCAAGAAGTGTGTAGACAGGAAAGAAATGAAGAGTGAACCGACTTATCCTATCTTTAGATGATGCTATACACATACTTGTGATCAATATGTTTTTTATGCTTGCTGTTCAGTGTAAATGTGATTTGTCACATGTGAGTCAAACTCCACCAATCAGTAATAGTTTTGCTTAGTCATTAAATTTAATTATTGTAACATTTATCATAAAAATATAATCATTCCATATTTTTTTTGTTATATAGTTACATCTAAATAAAATTATTATTTGATAAAGTTTCCTTAAAGACAGTTTTTCCAAAATATTTTACAAACGTTTTAAATGTTCCATTGTTGAAATGTTACAGAATATTTTTTATCGGCAGAAACGCATTTTAAAATGTTTTTTTTTAGTTTTGCAGTTTACAGTAGGTTTTTTTTAAATCAAACTGTTTGTTTTACAATAAAATGGTTAATTATTTTTTGAAAGAATACTACATGTTTTATAGTCCCAATAGCAAATAACACCAAAACGGTGCGATTTATATCCAGTATGTATTTGTTTATCAAAGTAGACCTTATATTTAGTGCTAAAATCCAGTAATGCAACCCCAAAAATAAATAGAATGGAATTCAGCCATACGCATGTAACATATTGCTAAGTTGGAAAATGAAAATATTTTTGTTGTTTACTTAAGTAATTAGCAATTAACCCAACCACTTGAGCTAATTTAATCTATATTTTTAAGAACTTTCCAGACAAATCTAATCGCATAGTGCGTTTATAAATGGGAAATGTACGTTCCGCAATTTTGCTCTATTTGACCTGTACCTATCGTAATTCACAATTCACGAACCTCGAGTTGCTAGACTGCATTTTTAGAAAGTAAGAAGTAAAATGCATGAATAATTGATTTATTGAAAAGTTTGACTAAGATTTAAAGAAATCGAGTAGAATAATTGATAAAACGTACATAACTAAGTAATTTCCAAGAAATTTAATAAAAATGTAGTTTAAATTTCTCTTAATAAATCACGGTATATTATCTTATTTTTACCATTCGAAATCATTTATTTAAAACAGAAATTATGTACCTATAGATATTTCAATGTGACTGAATTAAAATCATAATTTCCAGTTCTTTTTATATACCTATAGGGTATAATCTAAGAATGTAAAAATATCCACGTCCTAAACTTCTGAACTTTTTAGAAACAAATGTTTTTGAGATATAAAATTTACACAAATATCTGCAGATGTTTGATGTAAACTAACGAAATTTACTAATTTACTTGAGTAAAGGTAAATATTCACAAACATTGTATACAATTTTACCAATCAGTGGCAGCGGTTATACTGAGGAACACACACAAAATTGATTTCTATCTCTATTTACTTGGAATTGTATTTTATTGTATTTTTAAGGAAAAACTGTTACAGATTTAGTCTACGGAAGAAGTAGTTTTATTTTAATTTAAATAATTCAAATTTCGTGTCAGCCTCCGTCAAATGTTTGTGTACCTTGGTTATATTTTAAAAAAATTCAATACCCTGTATTTAATACACAGAATACAGATTGTTTGTCATAGAATGCTGCAACAAATCACCTCTAAGAAATAATTTTACTTGTTTACGTCCTGTGTACCTATATCGGCTATCGAGAAATTAGGTAAAATGTAGATATCAACGACGTGACGTCTCAAAGTAAACATTTTCTTGTGTTTGTATAATTTGTTATCAGTTATGAATTCTTCTACCAGATATTCATCAAAACCAGTAGCTAATAGATAACAAAATTTAATCACTTCATAGAAAATATACAAAACAGAATTTTATTTATGAATGTTTTATATTCTTAAATTATATGTTAATGGTTTTTTAAACGAATATAAAAACACTATAATTTTTGCTGGGCTAAAATGCATTACTGGTTGAAGTTAAAATTTTTACATTTCAGTAGGTACCTACTTTAAACTAAAAATATTATCCTCACAAGTATCACAACTACACAAACTATTACATAAATTTATTTTTTATCACAAATTTTAGAGAAGATAGCATTTTAATTCAGGACACCTACTGGAGATCTAAATATAATTTTTTTACTACTATCATTGGTCTCCCTAACCTCACATTTAGTGAACCAATAACTTTACTTGTTTAACAAATAACATTACAGTTTAGAAATAAACTTTTCAATTTAAGGTACCTAATTAATAGGTATACCTAGTCCCATATTTTTTCTCACAAAAACATAAAAATATACATAAATGTACCTACTTAATATTTAACAGATTACCATAGTCCACTAAGTAAATGTTTATTACAGATTGTACTTCAGAACAGAACATGTACATATTTATTAATTCTGTATACTCAATAGTTTATTAATTGACGATGACAAATATCCTAACCTCACTTTTATAAAATTGTTGGGTATGTCTATTATAATAAAATAGGTAGTACCATTTTTAAATAATTTATGTTTAGTGAGTAATATGTCTATAAACGCAGTATATTCAGATAACGTGGTTATTTGAATGCAAAAATTCGTTCCACATTCCTGTTTTTGAATGAGCAACACGTAGGTATTCTGATGCTATCTCTCGTTTTCATGCAACGAGAACCCAAGGCTCGGCGAATCAGAACTTTTGCAGTTGCTCCGCAATAATAAGGCGAGACCGTTGGACTAGTAGCTGTCGTGAATAAACAATGAAATGCATGCATGTAAACGACCAAGAACGAAGTTGGCTGTGGTACGCATGCAAGGTTGGCTTGGGAGAGGACGAAGCAACAAGCGCTCGTCGAGGTCTGCCGGCGTAATTGCGGGCATTGCCGGGCGGGAATCTCAAGCAGGGTATAATTAGCAGTAAGTAGGTTAGGTTGCTCACCTTAAAGATTCGCCCGCGGCTGTCGAACACGACTAATGACTGTCACAGCACCCTGCACTCTTTGGGTTATACCTATAGGTATGTGGCATGCGGATTGCATATAGCATATAGGAGGGGCCCCAGCGCAGCCGTATACATCTTAGTGTTATGGCCGCTACTCACATTGGAAGATAGGCCATCAAGCATGCCGTATACCGCACAGCCAGCTAGCGATTGTAAAACTTTTAGGACACTTTGCGAACCCCCTCGGCTGACATCGGATCCGAACTCTTCTAATATCCGGATGGATCATGCCGTCCCATTCTTGCCCATTAGCACTCGGAGATGCACACTGTCTCGCTCATAAATCGTAAACATTCCCACAATGCTCTTCACCCCCTACCCAGTTGCACCCTTCACGCGGCTAGACCGGTGTTACATATTTACATTATAGCGAACTTACAAAATTTTCATATTTAAACAACTGAATACCTGTAGACGACATCCTGAAATTAAGTTATTTTGCATAATTATTGGAAATGTGTGAGGTGACGTTATTCTTGCCTCGTTTAATTCAAAAGTAGTTTTATAGTTTGTTGCTTCAAAGTGCTACAAAGAATGTGTTGCATCAGAAATGTAAACTTTAGATGTCTTTATACGTACACTTACATATATGGATGCTAATATAAATATTATTGAATATACCTACTTAGAATGTTAAAATAAAATCCAACTATAAGAAATATATTTTTATCAGATATTTTAAACATCTATTATTATTACATTTTAGGCATTCTAATCCAATTAGATTAAGTAAAATGTGAATATTTTAGATACACTTTACAACACTGAGAGAACAGTTAACACCATTTCTCATTTGTAAATGAATTTATTTATATAGATACAGTCTTGGAACAGATAACGAGGTATCGTGCACAAACTAAATGATCTATTGGAGAAACTTGTGAGAGTGTACCTTCCAGTCGGAATGTGGCCTTCTAATTCATGATTTCCCAGATTTTCCTCATTCCTGTACTTAATGCTGGTTAGGGTCTACTGAATAATATGCGGCTCCATCTCTATTAAAAACATATTATTGGATTGAATATCATTTTGAATAAAATTTACGTACGGATTATTTAGATTGTATACAAATATACGAACATGTACCTACTCAAGGCTGGCGTTTCAAGGACAAAGGACTATTTCTAAAGATACACATAAAAATCCACCCAGTAAGTGGAGGTTCTTACCTATTAGCGTAGTGCAAAAATATAATGCTGAAATTAAATAATTTCCTTTAACTCTTTAAAAAGTGGGGGTAGGAGTCAATGATTGAATGAATTTGTACCTTATCACTGTACCATACAACGTAAAAAATACTTAATGATTTACATCAATTCAAGTGTAACTAATTTAAAAAATATTCTGCGGGGTGTGACAATGTTTATAATGCCGTATACAGTTAATTTTTTTCAGTGTGCAGTTGATAGGTGAATATAATGCTTCTTTTTTTCTTATTCGAAATGACTTGGTCTGCCTGGAAACTATTGTAAACCTAGGAGGAAACTTGTATGATTGACACAGTGAAGAGATATTCTTTATAACTTACTCATATTTATCTAATACTGTCTAAGCAAACAAAATTGATAAAAATTTTCATATAAAAACGGCGTCCTTAACTGTTGCGCCTATTCCCTTGAATATTGACGATTGTTCGTAATCCAATCTTGTGTAGATACCGTATGTACTAAATTATTTTCCATATTAATATAGTTTTATAAACTTTTCCGTGATAATTTTATTAACTCAATAATTCTATTTTTACGATTCTAATAATTCATCTAAATAAAAAGCAGATTCTTGTGATAAATATTTGCAATTTAAAAATCATACCTATCAGTTTAATTGCAGCCAAAACTATAATGGTGACGCATGTACATTACCTATATTCTGTGGGCTCAGATACAGTTTATAGAATTATAAAATATATCTATCTAAGCATAATCTAAGAATTAAATTCATAATGATTAACATTCAATATGAATTTTTGAACATCTTTAAACACATAGTACTTATGAGGTACCAAAATATATTGAAAACAATTACTTATTTTATTTGAAAATTTTCAATAAGTTATTGGTCTATACCACTCATAGAGTCTATTTGCATTGTCTGAATTGGAAAGAATGAGGTATTTATTAAGAATGATAAATAATACAGTTACTGTTACATTTTTATAAAAAAAATATTGAGTTGAAAATATTTTGAGAGATGAAGAAAACATGTTATTAAAATAAAGATGCTAATAATTTTTTACAAAAATTGGCCCCAAAAATGGACTGAAAACAGACGTAGGATTTACAATTTTAAGATAGTTTTAGAAACTAGTTTTTAAAAATATGAATTTATACTTAATTTTTTTTTACTTGTCATATTAATTATTGATTATAAAATTGGAATACTTTCCATCTTTATACTATATTCTATTAATGGGTTTGGATAATAGAGGAATTGATAATTTTCATTAAGCAACCTGTGGTTTAAAATACCATATTTTCAAAATAAAGAAAATTATCAGGTTGAAAGAATGGACAGTTTTGAATGTCAAGGATGTCACCTCACAATGTTTTTTACCAATCGAAATGTTTACTTTTAAAAACAATTTGTTAGATTCGTGAGTGATGATATACAGCTACATCCAAACTTAATTTAAAAGTAATAGAAATCGCCACTTACCATAAATCGACATTAGGTAATTCTGCAAATATTACTTGCTGCTCATCTGTAGTATCTGTATATATTTGAACTCTTAACCCTGATGAATGATCTAAAATTTTATTTACGGAAACATTCAATAGTGAGTATAGTGTTTCGTTGGGATCGAAACTTTGGTTAATAATTATAAGGACGATGACGGCTATTCCAGTAGATTTTAACTCATCACTTTCGGAAATTGATAGCGTTGAAGGAATGCTTGGAACGCTTCTTGTTCATTAACTGTTGTTGTTTTCTATATTCCACCTAAAATAACTGCAAAAATATGAATTATTATTCGATGAAATAACATCTTCTAATTTGTTTAACAGTGATAGCAATGTTATCGTACTGGATGATTTTAATATTTCGAATTATAATACTTCTTTAACTAATGATGATAACAACAATTAATTAATTTTGTGAACAGTTTCACGGAGTTTGTGAATTTAAAACAATATAATTTTGTACTTAATGATAACAGAATCTATTGATTTATTGATGCCTTTCAATAGTCATCATGCTCTTAATATTGTGTCTATTATTCAAATAATCTATCAAGACAAATTACAACTAACTCTAGCTATTTTTTTTTTCAAGTTTCGGAAAGCAAATTTTATAAGTTGATATGATGATTTAGCTTCAACTGATTTTTCTTTTTTGATTTCTTGTAGTAACGTGGATGATGTCGGTAATAAATTTTACGAGGTTTTAAATTCATTATTTGAGAAAAGCGTTCCTAAAATTATTTTAAATCAAAGAAAATATCCACTCTGGTTTAATAAAAAAATAATATCTGATATAAAACTTAAATCTTGTTTAGGAAATCAAATCAGAAATCATAATTAAAATGATACATTTCACCATTGAGTAAAGAGCAGTTGACTCAATGATTTTACTTCGGGAGAATTACGGGCTAAAATTAAAATCGAAATTCAACGCATCCAAATTATCTATATTAACATCACTCTGCAAAATATTTTGGAACAGCTTATATGGTCATAACCACTTATGGTCTTCTTTTTCAAAAATTATTTGGCTTCGGCTGTACTGAAAATTTTATTAACTTCGTTAGCTTTTATCTAAAAATGAGAAATCAGTATGTACAATATTGTGGATTTCAATCAGTCAGAGTCTCTGCTACATCAGGTGTCTCACAGGACTTTGTTCTTCGACCATTACTTCTGAGCTACAGAAAATCTCTCATATATGCCGATGATCTAAAATTAATTATAATAATATCTGTAGTCCTAATTCTATTAACGAGAATTAGCCCAGAAGTCGGGGGACTTGTGCGTGAGAGGAGGCAGCATATAATTATTAAGCCGCAGAAACGAGGGAATCCTGGAAAATCTCATTAATTAGAGGAATGGTCAAACGTCAACCGGTATCAATCTCTCACATCGATCGAAGACAATGTTCTTCCATCATACCATACCCCAAGAGAGGGTGCAATCCCATCAATATAGCTTGTCTGCGGTCTACCGGCCCCAGAATTCGAACGTACGGCGGATGGCAAGCACGATTCAAGTATCATCTGCTGACGCCTAAAACCTCTCAGCCACCGACCGAGATTTGTTTCTGTAAATTCCATTCAGGATTCTCATTTACTTCAGGATGGTTTAATTGCTTCTCTGGTGAGGGTGTTGAAAAGTTGAAAAAAATGTATATTTTTTTCAAATATTTTGAAAACGCTAAGAGAGAATAATCCCAAATTTGGTACGAATACTTACTATATTACATGACCTGAAGTCTTCTAGGATTAAGAGTGTAATTCAGGTGCGGATGAAATGAGGAAGCCAGCTGCCTTTTTTCTTAAATATTTCTACGTCACTGACTTTCTGAATTTCTAAAATTGCGTGTCCCCTTTAGAGCAAAAAGTATAACCTCACTTTTGTTCGGAAAAACCTTCGTTTTCCAGTTATTTGATGTAAGTATGATAGAAATACCAGTTTTGCTTCAGAACATTTGTTAGAAACATATTATGTTTTATTCGTAGATTGTAACATTTATGAGGGGTACCTTTGTAGTGTAGTATTCTAACCAAATTTGACATTTAATTTTTCTAACCATTTTCAAAATATTAAAAAAAAAGGTACATTAATTGTGTCACTGGCAGCGACCAGTTATATAAACTATTTCCTGATAAACCATAGTAGAATTAAATAATATAAGTTTTCAGCTCACTTGAGTTATGGCGCAGTATAGATAGATGTGAAGATAACTTCACTGTCACTTGGAACTGTTGTTTATGAACCAGTGTGAAATTACCGATACTAACTAATTAAAAAAAATACCCATTTGAACATTTCCACAACTACACAAATAGTGACGATGTTTTTGTTTGCCTCTGGTACAGCTAAAATTGAGAAAATAATTATGATATCAATTACAAAATGGTACAGTCAGACATGTGTGGAATGAAATTAATAATAATTATTTGACTTCCTTGTATGTAAGTATTAAATCACTCATACATTTTTGATAATATTTTATTTGATCCAAATGGGAAAATAATAAAAATGAGCTGTTAATATATCTAAGATCTCTGTAACCCTGTCAGATGGACGATCAAGTTAGCATAATGCAAACAATATTGGCTGGCATTTATAACTAACTGTAAAGAAATTGTTCACATACAGCACATAATATACTCAATAGAGAACAATAGTTAAGTAGGATTATCATCGCTGTGATCTGACATAACTACAAATAACCTTGACAACAACAAAATGAAGTGTTTTGTTGTCAACAATATCTTGTGGCGAGCTACTGTAGTATGTTAAATCAGAATCAGACGCACTTACGCATCAGTTATTTTTTACCTACTTATGGTATTGATTTACCTCATCTGATGTGCTTATCATTTTTTATTTATATAAAATGCAACAACGTTGCAACAAACAAAATGTAGGGAGTTGATTTCTCTTGTCAAATGATTGATAAAAATAATTCAAAATTAATTGTGGATTATGGTTTCTGATTAATTACTCTTTGCTTGCTTTTAATTATACAGTATAGAAAGTAACTATGGAATTAATTTGGTAATTTGATAACTGTAAATATTGCAAAAAAACGCTAAAAGCAGGTAAACTAGTGAATTTATTTTACATGCATATTATGTCACTAGGTTTTGAGCTATACGTAAGTATTTTTAATGGAACAATGTGTATGGCGTTCCTGGGTAGTATTTATAAAAGATCTTTCAGGAAACCTACAGTGAATACCTTTATCTATAACAATTCTTGAAATATCAGCACTTTTTTAAAACACGGGAATAATATTAACATAAATTGTAAAAACTGTAAAAGTTATAAAATGAACTTCGTATTAGACTGTATTTTAAATACTATTTCTTAAATAACCTCGATAAATTTAGCAATTTACCTGACAATGCTAGAAAACTTCGTCTTGCAATCCATATCTTAGGGAAAATTGTGTCTATATAATCGCGAAGTGAACCAGCATATGGAGTTGTTGCTCCATTTTGTTGGAACAAGATGGTGTCACTAGGAATATCTGGAATTAGATATAAGAGTAGGTACTAAAATTGGTACAAGTTTCTCTTTGAAAAATAAACAAAAATGTTCTAATACAATACATATTCCCATAACAAAAAAAACGTGTAAAGCATTTTAAAACTACTATTAAGAAACATAGCATTCCATTAAAAATATACATGAAGTCATGACTCACAACCTGGTGACATTACAGGCACGTATAAAATTCATCAAATTAAGCACCACCAAAATTAAAAATTTGCCTGTTTCAGCATTTTTCTGTAATATATATTATCAAATTACTAATTTATACCTAGCACCTCGTTTCCATACCTGATTTGATACAGTCTAGTTCTTTCACAGCAACGCCCACAGGTTTTGGTTAAAAACTAATTAGTGGCGTTGATTTAGGAGGCCATACAAAAGTTATCTGATTTTGGAGATAACCTTTTTTACCAAATAAAACTGTTGTATCTGTTGACCTTTGTCTATGATTCCGTACTGATAATGCCTAACATTATTTTTGACTCAAAAATCATGTGTTCCGAGGCAAAACATTATTTTTGGTTCAAAAATCATGTACTCTGAGGCAAAACAGTTTTAATTCAAAATATAATTTTTTACTGTAAAGGTATTTAAGCTCATTCAAATCAATTTTTCTATATTAGTTCGCTGAGTATAGTTAGTTTCAGACAATCAGGGCTGTAGCTAGGGTAGTTTTCGCATGCGTACTATAATTTAGTCTAGTCTAGTCGCCTCTATTCAGCTCATCCCACATCCCAAAAAGCAACATCATTTTATTATAAAAATAATTATTAAATTTTATTAAATGTAACGTAAACATAATTGTAACAAAAAACATGTTTTAAAAAATAAAAAAAAGGTTCTGAATAAAACATAAAAATACCTAACAAGTTTCTTTTATATACACTTAATCACAAAAGATCCTCATAACACAGCCACTTTTCTATTTTATTTCTATTTGAAGAATAATTCATAACATTTAAAAAATACAATAATTTAAATAAAAAATCTAGTTGTTCTTAACATAAAACAAAATTCAATACTTAACCAAACAAAACACAAATATTCTACAAATCCTTAGCTTAATTGTTAATCTTAATGTTGTCCACAAGGTTTTGAATACTTTTTGAAATATACTTAAAAGCACCACAAATTCTATCATATAAGTTTTATAATAATATTTTCGCATGAATTGTAATAAATTTTATCTTTTGAACTACCCCAAAGAAAAAAATTTAATCCATTGACATTGACACCGTGGAGTCCATGCAACGGGCTCATGAGTGTCAATCCAATGACATATTTGACAAGCGTCGATTTAAATATTGGAACACCATTGCAGAATAATGTGGCACCGTCCCATTTTGCTGGACCATTCCTTAATTTCGAATATACTTCTGAGAAGTAAGGCATCCAACAATCAAGTTAGCAAATGTCGAATCTGTCAAAATGTTTGACGTAAAACAAAAACAAATTTTTGTTTTACGTCCAGAACAACTAGATTTTTTATTTAAGTTATTGTACTTATTTTTTGAAATTTTATTGTATTTTCAAATAGGATTATTTCAAAAATGGTTACGCCTACCGACTTCAGCAAGGTATACCTTTTTCAAATAAAACAGGTAGGAGAATCGATTGTTTCAATAGTCAGATGGATACACTAAGCAGCAAAAAAGTTCTGTCATTTAAAAGAAACATGATGTGCTATAAGTGGCGCCTTCTACTAATGACGTCAAAATTAGAAACGTATTTGAATTTCTCCTCCGCAAAAATTCCGATTTACAAATTTTATGTAAATATTTGGATTTCCAAAAAGTTATTTACAAATACCGAAAATAAAATTTTAACTTTAACATCCTGTAACTCCGTTAATACTCAGTTTTGGAAAAAATGTTATAGAAAGCGGTAACATTTATTTTCGGTCTAGAATTATCCCTTGAATTTTTTGCTCATCATTTACGGACACCCTGTATATTAACGTATTCATACATTTTTTCTTTTATTGTCAAGATCCAATATGACGTCCATAAGAAAAAAAAAACAATTGAATGTTGCATAACCCAAACTAGTAGTCCTACAAATTTTTTATCGACGATTTTTCGTATATTCTTATCCCCCTGTATCAAATTTCATCTCTTTTTGTTGAGAAATAATGACGCTAGAAGGCATTTTCTAAAATCACTATTTTCAGTGTTTTCACAATATTTCAGCAACGGCAGCAGTTATCTCGGATATGTTTGCTATATCTTAATGGCTATCAAATGGCCATTTATTTCCAATTTATTTATTTACAGGGCCAACAAAGTCCAATAATAGGGCTGAATAATAAAGACAAATCACAAAAAGAAACAAAAATCACCTGTAATATAAGAGTGATACAAATAGATGTGATAAAAATGTAACAAGGTAGAGTAAAAACAAACAAATAGATACCAGATAGATAGCATAGTAAGTTATAATACAAAAGATAAAAATTAACAAAAGCGTTAACAGGATTCAGATGCGAGCATTATTATATATTAAGAGATAAAGTTAATAAAGGTACATTCTGATAAATCGCACCAACATATGAATTCTGTGAAACACAAAACATATCTACTAAATTATTAATCAAATTAAAATTATTGCATGTAGAATATATAGATGACTTCAACATAGCATTTGTTCCTGCCTGTGGAAGGTAGAAAAGTGTCGTGTTTTTAACATTAATAGATGGAATTCTGAATGTTGCTCTGGAATGGAGTTTACAAACAATCAATCCGGTTATGAAATAATTTGTACAGAAACACTAACCCAGCTACCATTCTTCTAAATTCGAGGGTATACATATCAAATTGGGATAAAAGAGTAGTATTATTAAATACTTGTTCGGGATAAACACCATAACGTTTCAAATGTAAATATATAAAAAATTTCCTCTACACATTCACAAGTTTGGCTTTGTGCACTTGGTAAATGGGCGACCAGATAATACTAGCATACTCTAACTGAGATCTCATAAATGCATAGTACAGCACCATTAGACAATCTATATTATCAAAATTCTTGCACGATCTTATTATAAAACCCAGTGAACGCATAGCTGAAGAGGCAATATTATTTATATGGGTGTCAACTAAAAACTTATTATCAAATATTACACCTAAATCGGAGGTATTTAGACTTCGTGCAAGTTGACTGGTGTTAATTAGGACTAAGTTTCCTTGTTACATTTAGATACATTTAAATTCAGCTTATTAGATTCACACCAAGTGACTGGACCATTTAAATTGTCTTGAAACACCTTACAATCCTATACACTATTGATCTCTGAACAGCTTCAAATCATCAGCATATAAAAGTAATTTAATATTAAATTGCATTGCTAAGTCATAAATGTATTAAAGAGCAATGGTCTCAAGATAGAACCTTGTGGAAACCCAGATATGGCAGTAAATGAAGCTGATTTGAAGCCCTCGTACTCAACATATTGACACCGATTTGATAAATATGATTTAAAAAACTGAACCAATCTGTCACTTAAACCAATAGCAGCCATTTATTTCCAATTTGACCTACCCTGTATATTTTACAGTCTCTGAGATGCCAATGGCGAGCCATGAAACACAAACTACACTGTAGGTATACGCTAAGTTCGGTAGACTCTTTTAATCCATTGTAAATTGCAAGTGTTTGTTTATAATTTTGAATATTGAGAAAGATATCCGATTTTTTGGTTTCAAGAATTTTAAAAATAAATTGATACCCAATTTGTCAAGAAAATAAAATAATTGGCTTAAAAAAATAAGTTCAATTACGAAAAAATAACGATTTTAAACCACGTTCATATGTTGTGTTTCAATGTGTTTTTTTCTAGAATTTTACAAAAGTTGAACAATATCTAGATATCCAATTTTGTAATTATTATTTCCAACGTATTAATAATTAATATTTATTAGATTTTCTGCAATAATTCAGCGCAAACTAATGAACATACTAACTTAGTTTGTATAGACCAATGAAATATTTTTTGCTTATCCACTCCACCAACCCAAAAGTGAATCTGCCATCCTTAAAAGAATGGCATTTTGTAGACCCTGGAAAATGTAATTTTTTTATAAAATTTCATTTATCTCGGAAAAGGCTGGTCTAAGGCATGCTACTGGTTTTCAGTTCGAAATTTGAGAAGAAGTAAGTAAATAAAACTGAATTTGACTTTCCACATAAGAGGCGCCTGGGTGAAAATCACGCAATGCTCGCTCCTTAGGTACAGATATTAATACCTAATAAAAATATATAGAAATTGTTCTGGTTTAATTCCGGGTTGGATGCCATACTGTTGAGTTAGGCGTTTGACCTACGTATCGTATATACATGGTGTTCTATAAATATACCTACAAATTTTTAGGAATGATAGAGAACATCAAAACAAACACTTTTTGCTTTATAAACATATCGTTTTTGTCATTAATATATAAGAAACGCTTCAACCAACTTCAATTAAATTTTCAATTTGTTGCTGACTAGGCATCTTTTGGATCCATAGAAAAGATGCCTAATCCCCATTACAGTTGATACAGTAACTGCAGTAACATGCTCACTGGGCAACCTGTACGTTTTTTTGGATAAAAAATATCCAGTGTTTATTGCAATCTTAAAAAGTTTTTGGATAAAGCAGCTAAAAACATAACTTTTTCAGACAGGGTTTTATGTATCTTGCCTCGATTACGAGAAAAAAAATAGAACCATAGAATAAATAAATTTATTGTTAAAATCTAGTTTTCGTCAATAACAATTATCAATGGCCATTTTAATAAATTAATATAATATTGATTGACTTTAAAACTTAATCCTCTTTAGTTTATTGTGAGAAAACTTGTATTGATTGTTGATTCAAAATTATTTTAAATGGATTATCTACTCATTTGAAGAATGGAGCAGCAAATTGTCGTGGTAGAGAAGCTGCTACGCTTGTATGAACAGAAACATCCTGAACGCCGAACCTTTTCTTCTATGCATCGTCGCTTTAGAGAAAGTGAAAAAATTAAGCATACCGGTGATGCTGGTACGATATAGTTTGAAGAAGAATTTTGAGGACAATTCATCAATAAGTGTTCACGCAATTGCACAAAATATGGAATTCTCCAGTATGACGGTATGGCGTGTCATGCATAAACAGCTCCTGTATTAGCCCAAGATCCCACTGCAAAGTGCTTTCGCCCAAATGTTAATAGAAAGAATTGCATTTAGACATGTATTTCATATTTATTCCCTCGGCTTTGATTAGCCAACCTAGCCGATTCGTGTTAGGATATACATGAAACACATGTTTAAGTGCAATTCCTTCTGCTAACATTTGAGTGAAGGTATTTAGCAGTGGGATCTATATCACTATCATGTACAACGAATACAAGCTTTCGGCAGAATAACATTGTTTTCTGATGAGGCATGCTTCACGCGTGATGGTTATTGTAATAGTAGAAACATTACGAATGATGAAAATCCTCATGTCACAAATAGACATCAGCAAGAATTTTCTGTAAATAGAGGGTTCGTATTGTCGGAGCGAGTTTAGTAGTTTACTTAAAGTCTACTCGTTTAAACTCAAAATTTTATTAACATTTTTTGTAAATTATTTTAACAGGATTATTAAAAAATGTCCCCTTAATCATTAGTGCCAATATGTGGTTCAGCAAGATGGAGCACACATTGGTTTGAACGTGCGCAGTATCAAGACCAGCGATTTGGCGACCAGTGGATTGGACGAGGAGGTCCGACCTGCACGTTTTCCCGATTTAAACATCCTGGATTTATTCCTTTGGGATTCTCTAAAATCATTGGTCTACGAGACAACCAGTCCCAAATAATGTTTGTTTTGATGTCCTCTACCACCTCTAAAAGTTTTTTGGTATATTTATGGAACATCCTGTATATCGATCCAAATTTAAACGATTTTCAATAAAAGTTTGCAAATTATCAATAAATAACATTTCTTCATTTTTTTGCCAGCCTGTGTCTCGCCTACGGCTCGGAAGAATTTTCAGAATGTTCATGGCCTCGAAAAAATTTCCGGGAATAATTTAAGCACTACGGATATTAGAAGTAAAAATTTCATTAATCCTACTTATAACTTGTATTCTTTGGCAGTATACAGAATTTTTTTTATTCCATTAAATCTTTGATGGCTAATTCAAATAAGGGACCTGACAACAGAGCATTTTAATAAGCAACACGTATTCTGCATAATTATCGTGTAATAATTACAACTGAGAATTAAAATGACCTAGATAATATAGGTATTTCATCAAACAATTTCTTGTATGCCGCTTATTAATTTAATCACGTCCGTAAAGGCTTTTTGTCGGTAGCACTTTTTATCTTTTATCTTATAAGAGTGAAATATTTAAATTTTATATTGAAATTAATATCCATAAAAGAGCAAAACTAGTTCCTTCGAGAAATAGAAGAAGAGTCTAAAAATTTAGATTCTATTTTGCAATTACGTTTAAACAACATAGTATCAAAATTCCTCCAATTTTAAATTGTTATCTCTTATAGAACGCAGATAAATGTTTAGGGTACTTGACTGACACCAAATATGAATTTTTTAATGTCCTAAATATTATTCACATTTCTTCAAGTTAACTTCGACAAAATCAAGTTCCAATTTTTATAGGGGGTGATTCACAACTTATCCAAAAAATAAAAAAATTGGGAATACATGAGTCGTGACAAATGGAGTCAATATTTTTTTACAAAACCATGATAGTTTCCGAAAAAAAAATTTTGAAGTTTAACTTTCGCTACATCGCTGGGCTACTAACTGTAGTCTCTAGCGTTATCGAAATACAGGCAATTCCGAATACTGAAATCCGATTGTAGCATTAATGTTTTTACGATAGTGTTTACATTAGTACTACGCAAATCGCTTAACAAGTAAAAGGAATGTCTCAACCGACAGTGTGCCATATATCACACACGAGACTCAATTATATATGTATCATGTACGCATCAGCGTATCCAAGCAATAATAGCAAGAAATTATCCCTTACGAATTAGATTTTCTGAATAATTGCTGCAAGAAATTGCTTAAAATTCCAGATTTTCAGCTGACGTGTTAGTGCCGATGATCGCTTGATTGGACAATTCCTATTACCAAACCAAATGAATGGGGTTTAGTAGTTCCTTCGAAATGATCTGCCTGTACTTCTGGAAGATGTGCCCTTAACTATCCGAGTCCGAATGTGGTTTGTGCACGATGGTGCCCCGCTCATTTTCGAAAAAATGTTCGGAAGTACGTTAATGAAGTTCAAGTAGTACGATGTACTGGACGAGGAAGACCGGTACCATGGCCGCCATGATCTCCTGAGTTAAATCTTTTGGACTTCTTTTTGTGGGAATATTTAAAAAATGAAATCTATCGTACCGAAGTGGACAATATTGACGATTTACGCGAATGTTTCATAGCTACTGCTAATAACTTCTGAATTCAAAACGCACTAGAATCAGAAATATTTGTGTTAGTTGTGTGTGATTACACGTCAGTGGATAAAATTGTGAACAGTTGTTGTAACATCAGGTATATCAAATTATTTTGATTAAAACCACAAATTAATTTTATTAATTAATAAAACCAGTACCGACCAAAAGCAGTTGAATTTGCCAATATAAACTAGGTGTTACAAAGTTTTGTTTAATTCTTTCCTAGGAAAATTCTTCTATGTCCGTACATTTTTATGTGCTTTGCCTTGCTTGCGCAAGGTCAGGTTTTACATTGAACCAGTTTTCAGTCCCCGTGCAAAAGTGTATTTTTAAATTATTTTCAACTGCCCTTTTTGATTTGTTTACAAAATTGTATTTATAAGTCTCCTATATATATATTTTTTTCATAAATTCTGAATCTCTTTCGTATGTTAAAAATAACTATAGTCATCAAATATATGTATATAGGGTGTTAAAAAAAGAGTGTAAAATATTTCAGGAGGTAATAGTATGAACCAAAATAAGCAGAAAAGTCTTAATAAACATGGGTCCGCAAAGTAACGGTTGCGGAGATATGGACCACTATTCGTTTTTCAAACATTTTATTTTATTAGGAATAAACCGACAAAGGAAGCTTTTAACAAACAAAAAACAAAGTTACAGAAGATGTTCAAAGTGCTCTCCGTCCATTTCCAAGCAGGCACGACATCTTCGTCTCAACGATATTCGAACTCTTTCGAAAACACCCTCTTTGATTTGGCTTTCTTGACACTTTTGATTAATCCGTAGTTGCAGCTCTTCCAGACTATTTACAGGAGTACCATACACTAATGTCTTCAAATATCCCCAAATAAAGAAATCTATAGGGTTCAGATCAGGCGATCTTGGAGGTCATAAAAAAGCCGGCCCTTCCTACCCATCTATGTGGAAAAGTTTGGTGTAAATGCTCTCTAACGGCCATGGAAAAATGAGCTGGAGCACCATCATGCTGGAACCACATTTGTTGCCTCTGATTCAAAGGAATGTCTTTCAAAAATTCATACAGAAAGTTGAGGTAAGCAGCGCCTGTTAATCGGTTTGGTAAAACAACAGGACCTAGAAACCTGTCACCTACAATACCCATCCAAAATGTGCCTGATGTCCAGATTCTGTTAGAGGATGAGGACTTTCGTCGGCCCAAATATGTGTATTGTGAAAATTAAACACTCCATTTCTTGTGAACCCGACCTCATCAGTAAAAAGAATGTTTGCAAGAAAACGAGGGTCTTCAGCATCATGACGTAGAAACCAGTGGCAAAAAACCAAGCGTGCTTGATGATCATTTATTGGATTTAAGGCCTGTACTCGTTGCACATGATATAGATAAAGCAGTTGCTCGTGAAGGAGTCTTCAAACAAGAGGACCACTAATTCCTGATATTCTCGGCACACTCGTACCTGGATTCTGCTTTACCAGTGCTAGAATTTCTTCTTCTGCTCTAGGAGTGGATACCGACCTTGGTCTTCTGGATAAATGACACTGTTTGCTGAAGGAACCAGTATAACACAATCTTTGGTGCATTCTTCCAAACATGCGTTGTGAAGGAATCTGGCGATTTGGATAAGCGTCAACATAAAGACTTCGCGCATTAGCACGACCATACATGAAATGCATACCTGTTAATTCTGCGTTAGAATAACCAGCCATAGCGAAAGACAACTTGTGCACTGAGAACAACTGTCAAATACGTACTGTGTATTTCCACAAAACATCAACTAACTATTATAAGAAAATACACAACGTTTTTGCAAAATAAAAAAGAGGCTAAAAAACATAAAACATTCTATATCTCTGCAACTCATGTTTATTGAGACTTTTCTGCTTATTTTGGTTCATACTATTACCTCCTTAAATATTTTACACTCTTTTTTAACACCTTGTATATGTAAGTAAAGTACACAGCAATATTCAAAAATATTTAAGAAATATAAAAAAATGTTTAAGAAATGCATTGGTTGCAGTAATCAAAGTGAGAGTACCTGATTTAATCATAAAAATTGCGCAAAAAGCTAAATAAGCTTAAATTTTTCATATCGAATAAAGAAATAACATCTATCAGTAATATAATGTGGGATAGACCCTTTACGATTACTTAAAGTATTTCAAATAAATATAATAACCATCAGTTAATCAATATAGTTTAATATAATATATTCCAAGCCATAAACTTTAAAGCACTGCCAAATTATTATAGAAGACGGTAAATTTACAATTGCTCATACCTATTTAACAGGAGTTATCCAGGGATCAATTTTTAGATATAAAATGTTTACGTACGTGTTGCAGAAATTTTAGAAATATTATTTTGTCGTGCCATAACATTTTATTAGTTCCTAAACAGAAAATTGTTCATTAATAAACCGAATAGGAAACTAGAGCTTCAACCTACAAATTAAAGTATCGAGATAAATTATGAGGAACAGGGTAAGGGAGGTGTAACCTAAGTACATAAAAATATTTGTTTGGCGCATGTGAAAAATAGCCGTTATGAAAATGTGTTCTTAAGTTTTCAAGAGAAAGAATGCTAAAGTTATTGAAAAATATAACATTTAGAGAAACATCGCTGAAGATGTTTGATAATTAAAATTTGGAATAGCGAAGGACAGAAAATATGTTACATACAATTATTTGTTAAAAATTGTCAGATTTCAATACATATAATGAAATTTGTAATTGATATTATTTAGTAACAATTAGAGAAGCCTGGATTTTGTTATTGTCACTGTTTATTATTTATTTGAGCTTTTTTTTAGTTATTTAAGTGTTCTATCTAGCTGTTACTTCTTTTCTATATGTAAGAGTTTGTTATTTATTTTTCTATAATAAAAACAGAATCTTATCTGTAAATTCGATATCGATATTATTAATAAACATGACACTAACTAATGGTTCGATGGTTAATCCTTATGATAACGACTTAGACGTTAAATGTAATTATCTAGTTCATAGTTCCAAATTCTACATTAAAACGACGTATCACTGTTTAATACATTCAATTATTTCATCTGCTGTTTTCCTTTGGGGTCATCCTTCTTCTAGTGTCCACGGTTTTTCTCTACAGAGGAAAACAATACAGCTTATTTCAGGATTGAGATGCACAGATGACTGTAGAACGTCCTTTACTTTTAAATATTCTTACTGTTCATTCTTCTTACATATTCCAGTGTCGCCTTTTTTGTAAAAAACAACATGCATAATTTGCACAGCAGAAGTCAATAGCACCATTATAATATTAGAAATAAAAATTACTTTAATTGTTCTGAAAACTAGAACAGGGTCCAATTATATGGGAATTCAGTTCTTTAATAAATTACCTTCAAATATAACAACTCTACACTCTAATTTGTTCAAAACAAAAATTAAAAAATATTTATTGAAACATGTCTTTTGTACCTTCACTGAATATTTTAATGCAAATTTTAATGATTGCGACAATTGGCATTTTGATAGGTATTAGAAATGTTTTGTTTGGATTATTTTACTATTGTTTTTAATATTTTTAATTATTTTATTATTGTTTGTTTAACGTTATCGTTTCCTCACTTTCTTCATAGTGTGTAGTTTTTTTATTAATTTGTATCAATTTTGTATTATCAATTGACTTTACGCTGCATCATTATTTATTTTAAACTGTACTATTCTTTTTTCTATAGAATTTGTTTCGATGATTATCCTCAAATTTTTAAATTTCAAAGCAACCGTGATTCATGAACAATTTTTCGCAACCAACCTTATATCACCGTATTCGTAATAAAATTATCGGTATTTTAATATATATTTCAATGTGTAAGCAGATGAGTTACTATCCACTCATCTGTATACACCTGGCAACCCGGTAATAAGAAACAGTACCTACAAGGCATGGTATGGTAGGTATGCTTTGTACTTTCGATTGGCATTAAATTCGTTTGTTAGGTGTGTGAAATATTAAAAATAATATATATTACAATTTTTTAATTAAGGTTAGCCATGAACATATTTCATTAATCAATCCATTTGCGATATAATTTGTTTACATTTTATGTTTGATAAACAATACTTTTCATCCGGTAAGCAGATGGGTGAAGGACGACCTTAGTTCGTATTTTAGACTCTAATATGCATATTCGTTAAACATAAAATTTACCTAATTATTACTGCAGTGCTAACAGACACGCAAACATTATACTTCCACCGCATTTTTAAATGCGGATTGGTTAAATCGTCTATATTTGACTATGACCAATACGGATCAATAGAAGCACGCTGTTTTAATCTAATTTGTTTCATGTTCTCTGTATATTAAAAGCAAATAGATTAATCAATTTTGTCTCTCAGAGTGCAGACCATAAAATAAAATACTTAATAGGATAGGAATGGCAACAAAAGACACATTCTAATAATATTGACATTATACTTTTATACTTGCTATATTTAAGTTTTTGCAAAAAAAATCATTTTTACTTATAATTAATTCTTCCATGAGTTCATCATTTTAAAGAGAAATAATTCCTACATGGATCTGAATAACATTTAACATCATTAATTAATTAGGTACTAGGTGCTATTAGGTAATTTTAAATAAAGTAAAACAATTTGATAGGACGATAATGATATTTACTGAAATTTAAATTTAGGTAACACTATACTGTTTATATTCAAGCTGAATTACATTCCAGCATTATTTTGTCATGATAAGTTGACTACATTTTATAATTGTGCTTATCTTAGTATCTAATAGATTATATCAACATTTTGTCCCATTAAATTGTTAGGCAACCAACTTTTCGTTAAGATTTATCTATATTTTTTATGATTTATTCTGTATTTTTCTGTAATTGCCTATATATGTAGATATTTTCTTTCTCTCTTTGAAGTTCATTAGCAATAAAGTAATATTATAATTCAGGTTCTAATGCCACCTTCCCGTATTGCTTTAATATATTTAGGGATTAACTAACTTACCTTAAGGAAGTTCAATTCAAATTATATGGGATTGGTCACCTCCGATTAGATCACCTTCTACTTGTACCCTTTACCACTATGAATTCATGCGCTAGTAAAAGGAATCTGTTTTTGCTACCCTCCGTTACTGTCTTAAGGTAAGTCAATCTCTGTTTAGAGGGCTAAAAGCGATCCTTCGTGAATAATAACAACTATGAAAGGAATGGTATCTATCAATCAGTAGGTATACAAGCTGTTAAAAAAAGGTTGTAAAATATTTCAGAAGCAGAAAAATCTAGAATAAGTCTAGAATAAGTAAAGAAAAGTCAGTAAACATGGGTTCGCAAAGTAACGGTTGCGGAGATATGGACCACTATCCGTTTTTCAAACATTTTATTTTATTAGGAATAAACCGACAAAAGTAGCTTCTAACAAACAAAAAACAAAGTTTCAGAAGATGTTCAAAGTGCCCTCCGTCCATTTCCAAGCAGACATCTTCGTCTCAACGATATTCGAACTCTTTCGAAAACACCCTCCTTGGTTTGGATTTCTTGACACTTTTGATTAATCCGTAGCTGCAGCTCTTCCAGGCTATTTACAGGAGTACCATACACTAATGTCTTCAAATATCCCCAAACAAACAAATCTAGAGGGTTCAGATCAGGCGATCTTGGAGGCCATAAAACAGGTCCGGCCCTTCCTACCCATCTATGTGGAAAAGTTTGGTGTAAATGCTCTCTATCAGCCATAGAAAAATGAGCTGGAGCACCATCATGCTGGAACGACATTTATTGCCTCTGATTCAAAGGAATGTCTTCCAAAAACTCATACAGTGTGTTCTGCAGAAAGTTGAGGTAAGCAGCGCCTGTTAATGGGTTTGGTAAAACAACAGGATCTAGAAACCTGTCACCTACAATACCCATCCAAATGTTTAATGAAAAGGGGCTAAAAAACATAAAACATTCCATATATCCGCAACCGTTACTTTGCGGACCCATGTTTATTGAGACTTTTCTGCTTATTTTGGTTCATACTATTACCTCCTTAAATATTTTACACACTTTTTTTAACACCCTGTATAGTACATCTGAAAATTAAGAGTTTTTGCATCATATGTGTTAATGTTTATTTATTTTTATTTTATTTATTACTTATTTAAGTAGGTATCGTCCATACTGTAGGATACTTATATCAACTTATCTCGTGGCATGATTTTTTAAACTGTTAATTTTAATAAATGTTTTTAAAAACCCTAGTATTAATTATTTTTTAATACCTCCTTTATACATCAACTTACTGCTTGCTATTCCGTTCTAGGTATATAATGCATAATGCTAAATATGTCAGTGCACAACTCTGGATGGTCGGAAGAAAATGGAAATTGTACACCGTAAAAAATTGAGTAAAATCAACACAAATGATTGTCAAAACAAGTCCACACCCGATTGTGTTGAAAAATAACACAATTCCTTGATTAATGTTCACTCAGTTATTTGTTAGCTAAATAAATATATTAAGGGTAACACTGAACCTTTATTCCAAACACAAAATAGAGTTAAATTATCAATCTATTTTGTTATTTTTTCACAACATGTATACAATTTAAATCAGTAACGCGTTACTTCATATAATTTTAGTGTTATAACAAACTGAAAATATTGATGATTTTATACACAGTTTTTATGAATATTAAACCTATTGTGTACCTATTAAACGTGTTTATTTTTTTACGGATTGTAAATTATTATTTTATAAATATTTATAATAATTATTCTTCATATTACTATTAATAACATTATGACTGTTACAAATAATGATAATTAAATTAATAATAATAATAATAGATAATAATGAAATTATTATAATTATGTCATAAAAATTACAATCTATAAAAAGAAAATTTGTTTAGGTGGTATACACAATATAAGTTTAATGAAATTGTGGAAGCAACCATAACAACAATAACAATAATAATCATTGTTATTTTTATATTATAATATTTATTACTGCTATACACTATTTGAAACAAAAGTTTGCTATAACAAGTTAAATAACATAAAGATTAAGATTATTTTTGTAGATAATAACATGACGCAGTATGTAAAGATGTTATATTTTATTATATTATTAAACAATACATTCTTTGTACATTTAACAAAATATGTACTTTGGTGTCACAAAATACTCAGTGGTGTTGTATGACTGGTGAATGGCTCTTTATTGAATAAACTGTTTAAATCAATAATTTCCAAGTTTGATCCATTTTTCAAAATTTTATAGCCAGATAGTTGAGGATCAAATGAAATGGTAATCGTGGAATGGTACACTCAAAACAGATTTTCTGAAATAAGAAGCAAAGGAATAATTTTATTGTATCGGATCGAGACGGCCATTTTTACTTGCCTATTTCGACCACATCTTCATAACACAAATTCTTACTTTCCAGTTTACACCATATCTTTTATGCAAATTGTAAGTTGAAAATGTATTTACAATTGCAGTCCATGGTCCATGATCCGGTTAGAACAATATGATTATCGTCCATAGATAGCAGTGGCTTGTATCATACATGGCAAAACTACAACTGCGCGTCAGTATGTTTTTGTTTTCCCTCCTCTACTTACTAAACAAAGTGTAATATCTATAACGGTTGGTGTTATTTATACATAATTTGTTCTCATTTACACATATTTTGATTTCTCTAAATATTGTGTAAATGATATTCTGCAGATTGACAATAATTATTACAAACATTTCATTAAAGTATATTTGGCTGAATCTTTTACTAAAATTTAATATACTTGCATACTTTTCAGAAATAATTCATAGCATTACATATTTTAACATTACCGTAAGTACTAAGAAAATATTTAAATTTGACAACGGCGCATCAGGTCGACACCGAGTTGAACTGCCGCCAGCGGCCAATGCGAATTTGAAAAGCAGGTTTAAATTATTATGGTTGAAAATAGTTTTTTTTTTCGTAAATATGCATTTATTTCTTTTTTAAATTGATTATTCCTGTGATACTCATTTTTCCCCATCTTCTTTTAAAATTAATGACACCACAACTGAAGCACTCTGCAGGTATACCTTTTTCCGCGAAGTGCAAGATGTGCGCGGTAATAAATTTCCTTCATGCTAAGGGAACAAGTTTTTATATATTTTTAGGTATTAATAATATTGTGTGAAACTAACTACTCAGTGGACAAAAACAAATACTGTAATATCCTAAAAAAATTGAGAACAACAGGATATTCCAGAAGGAGTCGTTCAGACGGGATGTTTAAACCATCCAGTGTATTTCTCCGACATGGCACCTTCAGATTATCACCTGTCAACCTACCTAAAGATATGGGTAGATTTTTTTTTATCGACTGAATTGAAGAACGAATGGCGGAAGAATTTTTTGGCACCGGAATAGCACAAAGATGTTTATCCCAAGTGCATTGAAAGGGATGATGACTACGTCGAGAAATAGTTGACGTATGTATACAAACATATCCCTGTAATTTTTTGGCACAAATAAATTTTGTTTTATGTTCATAAAATCAGTACTTTTACTTTCTGGACATGCCTTGTATGTATATTATGATCTGTCAACGTTACATAATTTATATGTAGGTATAATCGTTTAGATGTTGTTTCTATAACCTGCTGAATTTATTATTTACAATATTTATAATTCACAAATCTATTAATATTTATATTTCAATATAAAATACGTTCAAAAATCATTCTGCTGGCATTATTTGGCTGTGACCTATTTTAGAGAAATTTTGTACGAATAAAGTTATGAAAATGAATCTTAAATAAAGAAATAAAAACAACAGTGATTAATTAATTAGTGAATAGATAGATACTATTGCATTTTTCGTTTCGCTTGCCGGCTAATAAAACTTTAATTTTATCAGCTATATTTGCCGAATGTAAATGTAAAATATACTGTCAGAGTTAATTAATATATTGGGAGACAAAAAAAAAACATGTAAACGTAATCTAAAAACAGAAAAATTATTTTGTATAACATGATTTTATAGTACCTAGTAGATAATAATTAGAGACAGATACATTTTATCAGGTATTCAAAAATTGCTTCAAATATTAAAAGTATAACTATAACTTAAGTACAAAAATTGTAGCCACGTGCTCAGGGAGGCCTAAAAGACAATAAACAAAATTTTCCAGAATTTTAGCTCGATATTTGAAAAATGGAGCAAAACCTCTTTTCCTACGAAAAGTCGGAGCCTATGATAAGCATCGACTGAGATGGCTTAGATCCATAGATAAAGCTTACGTCGATCAACAATGTCAACTACCATGCGTCGTCTTTTTGCAGCGTTTCTAAATGCAGAAACGACAAAAATTAACACTTTTATTAGTAATAATACCTGATAGATAGGTAACAGTTGATCTAGATAGCTCCAGTATTTTGCATTGGTTTTTCATTATTTCAATACAAACTGGCAAAACTACATTTTTATTACTAATAATACCTGATAGATAGGTAACAGTTGATCCAGATAGCTCCAGTATTTTGCATTGGTTTTTCATTATTTCATTACAAACTGCCAAAACTACATTTTTATTCATTGCAACCACTCACTACCGATTAAACACAGTTCCCGTAGGTACCTATAGCTAGATAAAATGCCTATTTATTATAAGATAATCGAACAAAGGAATGCGTAGATACTAATAGATAACAGAAAACTTTTAATGCACCCGTGACAGTCTTGTTTCATAACCTAGAAAAACAAACTGGCGAACCCGATACATATTCCCTTATTTAATAACTATAAAACGTTTAAAATTAAACTAAGGCACTAAAAACTGAAGAACACAAAACAACGTAAACACAGAAATTGAATTATGACATGACAACGAATTTTACCGTTGCTTGTTGGTTGCCTACTCTGATTTTGTAAACGTGAGGCGGACGGATCGCATAGGCGGCGTTAAATAAGGATTTAATATAATATCGAATTTTTTTTCTCTATAAACAAATTTGGAATTTTTTTTAAGCCCAATTCCGTTAATTCTTAATTATTAAATATTGTACTTAGTCATAGCTAACCCTGCATTTTCTTATTCAAAATCTTGATAAGATATAGACTAAAAAACTCAAAAACTTTCTCTAATTTTATATAACAATTTAATAAAATAATGCTTTGTTTTATTTTTAAAATATTATAAAAAAAAATCTATTTTGAGTAAGTTTGGGGTCGAAAATTTTTTATGAAACTTCCCCCATAAAAAATACATTATTTCATTTTTTTCCATCTATTTCTGAGACTACCTGTATAGATCTTAATAAATAAACCTCGACATAAACATAATCTTAAATTACTTTCTAAATAGAATGTGTCCAAATAGAAATGCTAGGTAGAAAGTAAGCTGTCTAACTTACTGACTATCCTATGATCGAAAATAAGTGATGCATTGGATGCAAGTTCTAAATAATAAACTATTATTTTCAACTGTTACTTTCTATAATGATAAATATTATTATTTATCTGCCAATTATTTAAAAAATATACACTCAGGTCCCTATTGTTGCGTAAAGGATGTAGTAACAAAAATGAAGTAACAAACTTCGATGACAAGTACAACTCATGAAAGAAATGGATATTATACCATATTAACGACTCAAGGTACAAAATATGTTATAGGAGTTACGGACTACACCTTTCTGTTTTATTGTCTTCTCTGGTTATGCCATTTATAAAACAATACATGTGATTATTATAATACTGTTAATGTCTCAGAAAGCTGCAACCATACAACAAAAAAAAAACTAATAGAACAAATTTGCTTTATAGCAAAAACCTATAAAGGTCAATGCTCGCTGACCAAATAAAATGCCAGTCGTTGAGAAATTTGACAATAATTTTGCTCTGTAAAACTACCAGTAAGAGGTCGAACTGCCACAACTGTTGAGAACATTGCTTCTGTAAGAGCTAGTGTTGCAGAGGATTCAAATTTATCAATTCCTCGTCGTGCTCAACGGTTTAGGCTTAAAAACTTGAAAGGGATCCTAATTTTGCGACAAAAAACAGATTTACTACTAGTTTTTGTATTCGCTAAAGGTAACTGCATGGTGTGGTTTATGGCATGATGGCATCATCAGACTATTTTTTTTTCCAAAATGAGGTAGTTACAGTTGCAGTTACAGTGAATGGTGAACGACAGATGTTAAGAGATTTGTTGTGGCCAAATTTAGATGTACTTGATTTGGAGGATACGTGGTTCCAGTAAGACGGTGCCAAACTATCGACGTATTGGCAAAAAAAAAAAAATTGACGAAAGAATAATTTCAAGGAATGCAACTCTTCAGAGGCCTCCAAGAAGCTGTGATTTAACTCCTTTAGATTATTTCTTTTGAGACTATTTGAATTCTAAGACCCATACACACAGACTGAAAACGTGAATGCTGCATTAATCAGATCACGCCCGATGTATTTCACAAAGTCATCGTAAATTGGGTTTGTTGAATTCTCTCGTGTAGACAAAGTCGAGGTGAGCATTTAAACGATGTGTTATTCAACATATAAATCTTATTGACTGAATTTTAAGATAATATAAAAAGTTTGGGTGTATCTGAAATAATTTTAATTTTATTTCATTTTAAAATCATATCGTTCTTATTGAAAATCTCTATAGCAATTGACATTTCTGGTGCTTTTTTTAAATACTTAAAACACTGTCTTGCTTTATAGTCAGAGAAGTGGGCTGATCTTGTATTATTATTGTTTTATTTATTTAAGTACAAAGTGAACGAAAATATGTAGATCAGCTATGTCCGACAATGAAGAACAGACGGCAGTTTTATTAGTTTTCTGTAGTGATTATCACTGTCCCGTATAAAGGTCTATATACATACATCAGTGCCGTATCAGTTCCGTATCAGTATCAGTGAAAAGTAAAAAATCTTTACTTAAGATTTTAAATTGGCGTGTTTATACGCATCCGTCACAGTACCGTATCAGTGTTGTCAGTGCTGCTTCAGTGTCCGTTCAGTGGCTTTTAAATAAGCCGGCGAAGAATTTTTGTAATTCTACTGACAAACTTGCCAGATTTTTCTATTACTTAGAATGGACGAAAAACTTATCGAGGTAGTACGAAATGTTGATCAACTGCATGATAAATATACACAGATCACTTTGTTCTAACGTCTACTAACTCCTTTTTACAGACTATGGACGGATATGTGTAAACTGACATCAGTGATCGACCACAAACAACATCGATACTGAACTGATACGTCACTGATGTGTGTAAATGGACCTTAAGTATGACAGATTCACCGCATTTATACGCTCCTTTAGTTACCGAGATAATTTTATCAAACAATTTAGTGGTTGTAGCCTAAACAAAAGTTGAAAGAAGGTACCATCAATTTTGGGGCTGATAGAACATCAAAGAATGACAAAAGTTTCTTCAACGAAATACAGACGGCAGGCTGTCTTTGAAATTTTAAAATTAAATTTTAGGTACATTCTTTTAAAAACCTTGCATTCTCGTAAAATCTAGTAACAACAAATTTTCTGGTACAATGTATGCCCTGTATTATAATGTAAAATCTTCACTTCATTTTACGCAAATAACATACTCTTATTGATACTACTGAAAACGCATCGTATTTTAGAAAATATGCAATTGACTACTTCAGAGTTAAGTATGTCATGCACGGTATTGGAAGTCAAATGGGCAATATTTTAAAGATCCCTTAGATGAAAATATGCCAATTTGGATCCAGGTATTATAATGAAATTGTATCTCCTTTACAAATTTTATGCCTTTTATTTTTTTATTTCAACCAACAGAAAAAAGATGAACAAGTGGATAAAAATTGCAATCCAGGTTAGAACAGTGTATATTAATTCTGTGACTGGCTGCGGTTATATAAGCTACGGCATAACAACTTGAAATACCGTAGACTGAATAATAGTATAGACCATGAGAACCCTGAAACCAGTACCATAGAACTCGTTAAGTATACTTTTTGGTTTTATATATAAAATAACTCTCTCTTCAGTAGTATATTTATTAATGTTTACACCGCTATAACGTGTATACTTCAAAAACATTAAGATGTTTTAATACTTCGATCTATCTGTATATATTTTTACATTATGGAAATAACTTTGTAAGTATATAGGTATAAGTAATTTTGTGTGTCTACAAGAAACAAACATAACATTAGCAATTGCGAAAAATGTACAGATAAGAAAAAGAACAATTTATAGTAATGATGTAGACACTAAAGTCCTATGTATAATGCATGTCATGCCCCTTCGAAGAAATATCCTTTATTAGTTGAAACTCACAATAACTACCACAGTCGCAATAAAACAAAGGAAACTTCTGACAAACAACATTGATTCTTGTGCTATTTATTCGCTTGTTATTTCAACAGATTCTAACATAAAAAGCCTAATTTTTCTTTTCCAGTGATAAGAGAGTAGAAATCAATTTTTAATGTTTGAAGTTTTTTTAATTAGAAATAACCATGGAATAATTGATAATTTGTCCTGATTTTAAAATATTTTCTTGTAAGTATAAGAAGTACCTGAAAAATATTGCTTGTCAAATTTCACCTAAATCCAATTTTACTCCTGTATTAAACAAACTTACTGTGACGCAATACATTAGAATAACTTGTGATAATAATTAGTAGGTCTATTTTCTGAAATGAGGCTTCATACAGGGTGTGCTACCAGGGACTGCGTCGATTCTTATCTGGAAAAATACTGATTCCCAAAAATTTGTAAGTTTGGCAACGTGACAAAATACCTGGGGTAAAAGTAACTAAAATATTTAAAACTCACCAACACGTCCAGTTCAGAGAAGTCAAATTTTTAGGACCTGTATTTTCCCATATAATAGGGGGGTCAAATCAGGCGATCTGGCTGGCCACTCAATAGACCCCTTTCTCCCTATCTAATGATTCAGGAACAGCTCATCTAAATAAGCACGGACAGGTGTTGCTTAATGGGGAGGTGCACAGTATTGTGACAATTACATTTTAAAATTTTCAAACATTATATTCTTGAAATTTTTGTTATGTAACACCATAATTTTTCATGATGTATGTATGTAGAATGACACGCTTTTTCAAATGGCATGACAAAATTGGGGGTTGCTATTTAGAAAAATTGTCGATGACGTCATATATCGAACAACGATGACGTCACAAATATGGGTCGTATGTCAAAAAGTGCCTTTTTTAAAAACAAAATCGACGTGACAGGAGATTTTTCCGAAAACTTCTCAATTTCAAAAATAATGAATTTATTCGTTACTTTTCGAAAGCACTGTAGATAGGTCCAGAAAAATTCGAAAAACATTTTTTTTTATGGGAAACTTCAACGTGCTGTATCTCAAAACGTAAACTTTAGTCGGGTAGGTATAGTTTATTTAGCAAACTAACATTATTTTTTTATGATATATTGATATTTGAAGTTTGATGAGAAACAAGTGGAACACCCTGTATAAAAACAGAAGTATATCAAAATTGGGCATGTGTGTTCAAGTCATATATATCTGAAAATTATTTTAACAATATGCCATTGCAAATACAAAAATTATTAAAGTTATATTATAAAATTGTACGATTAATCGACTTACCTTAAGAAAAATTAATTTGGATTTTCTGAACTTGTCCAAGGATATAATTAAGTTGTAGTTTACGTTAAACCTACTTACCAACACGTAGTGTATGAATACAAAAAATATATATTAGTTTTTGTCTATTCATTACCACAGAGCCTTAGATAATCATGTCGTTGTAGTGGTTGTCTGCCAAAATTGGTAGGTACCTACTATTTATTACCTATCTACCTACCTTAAGGAAAAAGAGGGTGGATAATCATTTCCTCGGACAAGCACGAATAATTCAGATTATGAGTAAGTATAAGGGATTGATTAATACCAAATTGTTGTTTCAACATAGTGTACGCCACACGCCTGTCGCTGCTTTATTTTATTTATTATTTATATTGATTTTTTTGTTAGATATTATTATGTTGTTACAAAAAAATTAATACTGGTTATGTTGTTTTTTTTTAGGTATTTCAAGTTTATATACTAATTTAGAGATAAGAGCAATATTAAATTTGTAAGTAAGTGTTTTTACTCAGTTACTTTATTTATTTCGAAATAAATAAACTTGATATACCATTTATTATTTAAAAGAATTTGTAATACTGAAATTTGTATCTTCTACTAGTTTTTGACGCAGTCGACAATATTTTTCCGTATTTGGCAGTTTTCATAAAAGCTTATACAATTTTGACACTCAAATAAATAAGTACTTACCTTTGATTTAATTAAGAAAGCAACCCTGGCCGTGGCAGTTTACCACTAATTTATAATAATTTAATACTGCGTCACCCTTTAACATTTTGAAAAATATTCATACAATTTTCTTACTACCAGATAAAATTCCTTGTCAAAAGAAGGCAATCTGTAACAAGTATTTTTTCAACTTACAGTGAAATCATAGACGGAGTATGTGTCAGGATCTGGGAACTATATAGTATATTTTTTACACTTTAAATTGACCTTTTAGTTACTTATGTGTAGTTATTCTAAAAAATGTATATTCTTAAATTCATACTATGCCTCAATGTACAGAGACGTTGATTTTTTGCCTACTTCAATATTAAAATAATATAGGGTATAACAGCATTAGAATTTCTTTCCCTTTTTGCACTAGTGAATTTGACATTGCCTCCTTGATTTATACCAGGAACAATATATAATGCAAAGATAGAACTTTTTCGTATACCCAACAGCTTTCTATCGTCATAGCTGTAGTTTAATTTCCCTTTTCAAGGGCATTATTATAAATGATGTCTAAAAAACAAATGAACGGGAGCAAGGGTTTATTTTATCTGACTGGTTAACTTCATATCTTTCAAATATGAGTCAAATTATAGAGATAAATAATTGTACATCTGATAAATCAAATTTAGAATATGGGGTACCTCAAGGATCAGTACTTGGATCTTTATTGTTTATTATTTTTGTAAATGACATTTCTAATATAGTTAATTCTGCTTATTTTTATTCCAGAATAAGGTACAGCATATTATTTTAGGGATCCTCATCACAGATGTTGAAAGTTTTTAAAATACAAAAGAGAATAGTGAGAAATATAGCTTCCGTAAATAAATATCACTCATGTAGGAATTCTTACCATACCATGCATCTATATTATATGAAATTTTAATCTTTGTTAAAAACAATTTTTCATTATTTGCAACTATTGTGATGCATTAGTTATTCCAGAACACAGCTTGTCGTTTTATAAATCATGTCCAACTTACAATGGCATTAAATTTTATAATAAACTTCCTGGACATATAAAAGTTTTACTAAACACACGTCGTTTTGAAAAAGTTTTAACTGAATTTTTATTGGAATAGTCATTTATAATATTGACGAATATTTAAATTTTTAGAAATTGTGCTTTTGTCATTTGAATATGTTTTATTCCTATTATTATTATCATTATCATTTTTAGACATTTAGGAACTGAATAATATAGAGTTTAGCAATTAACAAGAATGGTAAAAGTGAATAAACAAAACATCAATAATTTTATTTTTGATATTACTTTTGCTCTACGTGTTTTATTTTTGGAGATTTCAGTACGTAAAAAAACACAAATTTGATCATTTTACGACGAGAAATACGGCGACTTTAATTGTTTCAAATCGATGAATTTGATGTGGAAGAGACGCAACTATTCAACGGCCACCATGCTCTCCCGATTTTAGTCTATTGGAATTCAGTGTTTGGGAATTTATGAAGCATGGCGCTTATTCCTTAACAAAATATACACTGGTAAAAAAACACTTATCTGTGTAAAAATTGCACATCTAGCTAATCCTAAGTTCAGAAACACTATGTATAAAATAAGAACACTTTAGAGCAAGTTAGAACATTGCAAATTGTTCCTTTGTAATTTAAAAATGTTAAGTGTATTTTGATGCTTTTATCTCTCGAATTTGAAAAGTTTTACGAAAAATTATCAAGAGTACGTACTTAATAAAATATTCTAAATAAAACTTTACATTATAACATTGTAAAAAATCGTCCATAAGCGTACGTCAGAAAAAAATAGGGGGATAAAATAACCCCTTTCCCCTCGTTCCTACGTTTGTTTTTTAGGCATCATTTACAATAATGCCCTAGAATTTGGTTAATAACAAGAATATCTCAAAATTTCAAAGGAATACGTGAACACCTGAAGAAATTATAGCAAAAAACCATTTTAAGAAAGGCATTTTTATATATCGGTAAGTAGAGTTAAATCGTCATATTTTACCGCCAAAAATAAGCAGTTAGCGGGATGACTTGCTTTTTTGTAACACCCTGTATGCTTGCTGAATATTTAGAAGTTCGTTAAGAAATACGTCTCAACATTTATCTATTATTTTCGTTCAGTGTATTCAAATCGTCTTAATCGTATGCACCAATAACATAGTATGAATTCATATTTGACATTTCATAAGATTCTGTTTGAACAAATTATTTGTGACTATTTTTATTTTAGATAAATTAAATTAAACTTATTGGATCCAATATTTCCCATATCTACATAAAATTTGAGGGCAATCTACCTTAAGGGCACTGTATTTCTTGACGTAAATTATGCTGAATTTAGGTACAGAAATCTCAAAAAATAAAACATGTACAAGAAAACTAATATCAAAAATAAAATTATTAATGTTTATTCATTGTCAGTAATTTTTCTCAAACAAAATATAACTTTTAAAAACCATTTGTACGACACACATTATTCTGCTATTCTAACACCACATTTTAACTATTAGTTTCACTTACTTGTACATTAAATTTAAAAAAATACATATTTTCATAGATTTCTAACTAAATATTTGTTGGTTAGATAAGAAACAGCATGGATTTGTACTAGAGCTAAATGAATTAGGGTTTTCAAATGTACTATTCCTTGATTCACAATTTGAGTTTGACCCTATTGTTTGAAATATTACTTAAATTGGTTAAATTGTCAAACGTAGGTACCGTGGTATCAGAGCACTGTACTCTTGTCTTTGTGACTTACTTATTGTGTTCGTACGTGCGAATTATCGTTGTTAATTCGGACAAATCTCAGCAAGTGTAAAAGAATTAAGAAATTAAAGTAAAAACTGATAGACTAAAATATATTACTATGTTTTAGATCTCATCTTCGGAAAGAAAACACCAAGAAGGTGAAATAAAAAGATAAAATATTAATCTCTCATTAATATTTGCCGACTTAGGTTGATCTACACTTCTTCTATTGATTAGGAACTGTATCAGCAAGCGTAATAAAAATAAATGCTATAAAATAATTCTTTATTGAATCTTGACGATGCTTATTTGTTATGTAACTACAAAGGAGATTGATATTTAAAAACAAAATAAAATACTGGATGCCTGTAATTCGTCACTGTGACTTGTAGGTTTCAGAAGAACTTCCATCGATATTTCAGAGACCGACATTGAATACGATGATATACCTACCTATTGGGAATGACAAAAAATGGAGATAAACAAATTTAGCGCAAACGTATCGGAAGATTTAGCTAGGAGATGGCATAAATATTTATTAAAAGGATTAGATAAGGAAACAAAATCTACTTTGCTCGAGGAATTATTAATTCCAAATATTGCAATGCAATGTGTTATGGGGACAGACATTAAATCCCAAAATTCAAATAATGTAGTCCCCAACTGAAGTTAACGAAAGGTTTTTTTTTTAGAACTTCAAGGTTCTCTCGGTAAACGTTTCACAGCTCTGAGTTACATTATTAGATATTCTGGAACAGTGAATAGTAAGATACAGAAAATAATCGCTTCTAACCCGATTACTTTTTGGTGAGGATTTTCTTGAAAAATGTAAAGCAGGACAAATTCTGGATATAGATCTAAAAGCTTTTAGTTAAAAAAATAGTATGGACAGTTCGTTGGAAAACGGATACAAAATTCCTGTGATAAAATTACCCCTTTAAAAGAAAGCAATACTTTGATATGTATAAAAATTTGCTTAGGGTAGATGCCATAAAAAAGTTAAAAATTAATTCATGTCAAGTTATTTTCTCAGGAAAAAACCAAATGGCACATATAGATTTATACTAACTATAAAACAGTTAAATGCATTTATTATAGCTCCACATTTTAAGCTAGAAGATAATAACTGATTTCATAACTACTATAGACCTTAAAGATACATATTTATTAATATACAGGGTGTCATAATTAGGTTCCAATCCTGAACAGGCCGATTCTATGATCAAAATTAAGTAAAAAAGTTCATATGAACATGAGTCCGGAAATGCTTCCTAAGGGCACAAGGACCCATTGAAGAGGGAGGAATGGAAATCATTTTTTTGCAATATCTCTCAATCGCGTTGTGATAAATGAATGAAATTTGGTATACACAGCTAAATTTTGATGAGCAGTTTGATGGACTAATCCATTTATTTCCACAAGGTCCATTGGGGTGGGTACGGGGGGATCCCTTGGTATTTTGTGTGTGTAACTTTTTTGCAGCTTAGTGTATCCATCTGATCTGTTCAGAATGATAAATTATGGAGACGTGCAAAATTTCGAGAAGATCTGCGAGGTGTGATGAAACCATTTTTCAATAAGTAGGTACAACGATTTTATCAAAGCAGGCCGATCTTTTTGAAATTTTGCATGTCTCCACAATTTACCATTCTGAACTTTTTCAAGTAACATTTTGCTAAATTTTCAGCATAAAAGGCACTTTACCTAAAACCAAAACAGTTTTTACTCGGTGCATTGAGTATTTCAAATAGGATTATTTCAAAAATGGTTACTCATACCGACTTCAGCAAAGTATACCTTTTTCAAATAAAACAGGTAGGAGAATCGATTGTTTCGATAGTCAGATGGATACACTAGGCTGCAAAAAAGTTACACACGCAAAATACCAAGGGAAACTGAATACAAGCTAAATTAATGTCCGTTTCAAAAACTAATATAAGTCCTAGGTGAACCAGAAATCATTTTATTTTCTTATTATGTGAACAAAAAAATATATATGTTTCCTGGCATTCAGGCCCACGGTGCTGTGCAATACCTAGATGCTTTTACTTTATTGTGGAGTAGCCTACACGCTTATATTTTCCTTCCGTTTGCATTAATACAAAAAAATTGGACAAAATTGAAACAGATCAGAACTCCGTCTTTGGAAGTTGCAACCATAGATTATAAAGTTGGAGACAATTATCAAATCACTATTAGGTCCATATTAGGACCACAAATTGACTTGTCTGCTTTTAGATACCCGCACCTTATGTGGAAAATCATCTTATTCTGGATAGGCTTGCTTCACATATTAAAAATAACAAACAATATAATTCTCTTTTTCGAAATGGTGGAAATTCTGTAAAGTATATGCAAGTAAAATATTTAAACTAGACGTATACATTCTTAGACATATTACAATAACCACTGAATTTAAGATAGTTATAGCAATTTAAACACCTATAGATCAATTTTAAATTTTGTATTCAATGCAGAGAAATCAAATATAACCGACAGATTCATGATTCATTCAGATTGAAACAATTACAGCCATAATATGAAACTATATAATACCCACTTCCATTTTTATAATTCGTAGAAAAATTATATCACCTCGAAAAATTAACAGCTAAAATGATTCTTTGTATTATTAGCATTGTTTTCTACACAGCGCTATAAAACCTTGTCGAAAATGAGATCGCGTAATATATCATTGAAAATAAATCAGATATAAGTATAAAGATCACAGACATAATATACGAATAGATGAAAATGTTATTATTAACCGTCAAAAAACCATATCATCCATGAACAATAAGTAAGTGGATTAGGAAAATAGTAAAATCTAGTAGCATATATACAAATAAATTCTAAGGCCAGAGCACCACACATACTGCTTCTTCGGCTAAATATTTTTGGCACTCATATGACCTATTTAGTTTTCAGATAGAAAAATATGTTATAAAATTATTATAAATTGCTCTTAAACATGCAGAAGAAAATAAAGAACCATAAACATATTTGTAATGCTAAATCGGGGTTAATAAAAACAAATCACTAGCAGACCTTAATGAACGACGTAAATGAAAATAAATTTGAACAGCTGAACTGAATGAGGCCATCTCTAGTCAATTAAATCTTCAAAATTGTTTTTATTTAATGTCAATTAGACACAACTTATATTTTACATCATTTACGAGTAGATTTAAAATCGGTTCTAATGTATTACCCAAATAAAGATAGTGAAAGATAGAAGAGAATAATAGGGTGCTTCTCATTTTTTACTATTTACCTATATATGTTTTTCAGGGTATAACTTTGAATGGGGATAATATTTATATATAGCCACTTGTGACTTTAAAAAGCACATGTCATAAGTTTCTTTTCTCAAATTCCGTCATAATGTCAGAATTGTTTTGTTTTATACTTTTTGACTTGAAATCATTTGAAGAAATATTTCGTAACTTTACGGTTAGTATCTTTATTTTTTTTTACACAACAAACATAATAACTGACATTAAAAAACTGGTGACTTTAAAAAACATGTCGCAGTCATATAAAAAAGCATCTATTTCTACTGTGTCATGCGATTAGTCGCATATAGTTCTACAATTGATTTAAAAAAGTAATAACAAGCGACAGCAACCAGAAGGGGCGGCGTTTTTACAACGACCAGTTGTAGTATTTTCAACCTTTATATCGCTGGACTACTGTAGCCTCTAGCCAGGCGGGATTACTTTTTGTAAGTATTAAACGAGACTACATTAGTTTTTCAAGTGTCAAAAATGGTTTACGTGTATAGTAGCAAATCGTTTTAATTTATGGCAATGTAAAAATGCGTTAGCAGAACGATTTCCCGATAAACATGTGCCAAATACAGCTACTTTCACCAAGGTGGGCAGTAAGGGCAAGTGTAATATAATGCGAGGGAAATTTGAAACCGAATCGTGGAAAAGATGGAGGTCCAGGACGTCCACGGTGTATTGCAGGAATGTGACATATCAAACACGAGATTCAATAATTATATCTGCATCATGTACAGCGTATCCAGGCATTATTACCAAGGGATTAGACGAGGAGGACCGATACATTGGACTTCTTTTTGTGGAAATATTTAAATAATAAAGAATATCGCAGCGAAATGGAAACACACTATTGATGATTCACGCAAACGTAGTCATAGTTGCTGCCTATAACTTATGAGTTCAAAACAGACAAGAAGCAGAAACATTTGTGTTAGTTTGTAGAAACTGGGCAAGACGGACCCAAAATATTGCTGTAACATCAGGTATGTCAAACTATTTTTATTAAAACCTCAAATTAAATCGATTAATACCAATAGCGGTAAAAGCAGTTGAATTTACTGTATACTTAAAGTATTTCTTTCCATTTTTTGCCCGGTCGCAGATTGCATGCTTTACCGCCTTATTAGTCAGTGGACCAGTTTCCAGTGCCGTGCAGAAGTGTATTTTTTAATCATTTTCGAACTGCCCTTTTTGATTTTTTTTAAAAAATTGTATTTGTAAATCTCCTGTAGACTTAAAAAATTTTGTTAGATAAATTCTTAATCACCTTGTATATTTCTTAATTATTTTGTAATCACTGAAATGTTTAGGTATGTTTAGGTGCATTACTTTTATATGTCTTGACTAATAACGAAGAACGATGGTGGGAGAAATCAACATGACTACAATATGATTCACTGCATATTTATACAGATGAACGTATAATTTTTTATAATGGTTATTTTGTAATAATTGCCCTAAAGGACTCAAAGGGCCGGTATTATAATGTCCGGTCGAGTTTCAACCTCCGGTCAAACTGCAGTTTGAGTATTATAAACGTCAACTGAAGGTTGAAGTGTCGGTTTAGCAACGTTTCACTCAACCGATGGTTATAGTTCAGGTCGAATTTCAAACTGTCGCGTTAGTTGAAATTATTTTAAAACTGCAAATATACTCGCGACAAGAATTCAGACGACTTACGTCATACGAACAAATGAATAATTCATCATATTTTCATCAAAATATTTAAGAAACTGCAACTGACAGTAATAAAACTATATACTACACTAAAAGTTTGCATTATATATTGCACTAAATTGCAAAAAATTATTGTTTTTAACGCGACCAAATATCGAAAATTACGTTGACAATAAAAACAAATGTGTAACGTCAGCTGTGACGTAAGACGTCTGAATTCTTGACGCGAGTCTACATAAATGAATGTGTGTAAACTCGTATAAACAAAAACAGAGCAACTATATTAAATATAATTTTAAGAAGTGCAATTAAACTATATCAAAGAAATATGAAGAAAAATGTTTTTATTACTCATCATTCTCCGTACATACCATGGGCGAAGTTGGGCTTTGGGCTTAGCCCCCCTCCCAGAAATCGTATTAGAACTTTCAAAAATATTCATAAATAACTCACACAAATTTCAGACCCCCCCCCCCAGATTTGATGACTTAACTTTGCCCATTGTACTTACACAAGCTGAAATTATGGAACTAAATAAAATATATTTCTCTTATTAAAGTATCTGCAGTTTTGTCCCAAATATCGTTGTGGAAGAAAGTTTATAAAATAACATTTTATTACACTTTGTAATATTTCTATAGTTAACTCTACTAGACGGAGGCAATCTGTATCAGAATAAATTACACTTTATAGTAATATAAGAATGTTACCAAGATTAATGTCACTGTCAATAATTATAATTCACAAAACATCAAAGACAGGTTATCTTCGAAAATTGACGGGAAAATATTCTGATATTTCATTGGCTATAATTGAGCTCACAGCTTAGCCAATATTCAGAAATACACCGGGTTGACGAACCGTGGCATGAAATAGTGTTATCATACAGAATTTTTTTCAACCACCGGTTCAAATTCAACATACGGTTGGACAACCATAAAAATGAGAAAAGAATTGGAAACATTTCCTGCATTATACTGCAAATTGTGAATTGTTTTATAAAGTTTAAAGTGTGTACAACAATTGATCATTTTAGCTAAAACTAGGGTCAAATCATCACAAAATAAATTATCGCTCATTAAACGAAATTCTGACTAGATGGAATTTTAACTCGATGGGTTAAGTGACACCTTATTTAAAAGAGCTAAAATTGTATATTCGAGATATAAGAGAAATGAAAATTAACTGACGGTAGGTAAAAATACACTTGGCATGAACACTAATTAAATCAAGTTTTCTGAAAACCAATCATAAGGTCATCATCTAACTGTGAATATTAACATTGACTAAAATTTCATACTGAAATTACTCTACTTTGTTGCTACAGTTCTTAAAGCTTTTAACTAAATGTATTTCTGGTACATCAAGGGCAAGTGAACTGCACCTTAAAGATTAGTAGACTTCAATGCAGTAATAATTGAAAATGAAAACTATAAGTTGTTATAGCAGAAAACTTTTTTACTTGTAAGATAGCTGCATTTTAAACTTTATATACGTAAATATCTTACTTACCTTAAAGAGCATTAGATACTTATTTAGCATAGATAAAATAGTGAGAGTATGCATGTGCATATACAATCTATAGCAATGATAATGGCGCTTATCTGTTTGTCTTGAACTGCTGACGTATTCGTAATGAAATCTACGAACTTTCAAGATTAGTTTTTAGTTATTCCACTCACTAATAGATATCTAACGAAATTTCTACTCAAGACTTTCAGTACTTCACAAACTGTTTTGAGAGAGTGCCATTATTATTGCAATAGATTGTACATTAAACATTAAACTATTTTGTAATCGAATATTTAACTAAAATGTTATGAGTTTGCATTAAAAGAGTCAACATGTTAAAATATAATTTTTGCTTATCCGAAACTTTACCATAGAAATATGTAAAGGAAAAATAAAGTTTATGTTTCAGAAATAAAAAGTAATGCAGGTATTTTTGGCAGCACATCACATGCTTTTGTCATGACAATTCTTACAAGTTTAGTTATATTATAATACATAACAAACATAATGTTTATGTGACTGTCAAATTACCTATATGATCTATTTTACTCTCTACTCTCGAATATAAATAGGTACCAATAGTTCATGCATTATTATAATGTATACAGACAGAATGCCTGATATGTTAGGAAGAATGTTTGTAACTTCTTAAAAATACCCTGTATAAAAAATTATTCAGCGAAACGTTTTTTAATTAAGTTTTTCTTATAATTTCGCAATTTTGAGTTTGCCTCAGAGCTAGTAATCTTGTTACCATGACTACTAACTTTGTTTCTCTAAATGGCATCACACTGGTTTCTGCTCTTATTAGAAGAATTATCTTTTTGCAGAAGAAAAATCTATATTACCGAAATTCATCATCAAGAACAGTTCTGGCTGAATGTGTGAACTGAAATTCTAGGAGATCACTTGATCCACACTTTCTGCCATCTAGATTGCATGGAAGAGTATGCACAACAGTATTTGAATGAAGCATATCCAAAGATTAATTTACCTAATTTTTAGAATGTTTATCAAGAAACTTTTCCTAAGAACTGAAAGAGCATTGCTTAGGTAAGTTTTTAATAATATCTGAATAAACCTACACAGAAAGGTTTAAATAAAATTCACATTTAAATTTGACTCTTCGCTTTTACAAAGTACAAAAACCATCTTCATGAAGTTCTAGGTAAGTCTTTGGATTTTATTTAATCATTTAAATAATCCATTCAATTCTAATAAAAAATTATAGAAACATTTGTTATAAAAAGATTTGTTTCTCTTCTACACTTCAATAATTGTAGAACATGGTTAAATAAAAAAATATTAAAAAATTAATTTTCACAAATATTATAACACTCCTAAAATTATTGTAACGACTTGCAAGACGCCCTGTATATGAGGTGATTTAAAAACTTTAGCATACCAAATACCTGTACAATAAATTGAACTATTGAGAAACCGGATTCATATGTGGTAATTCAAAACACTTGTTAAATTAATGTTTTATAAGCGAAATGTAGCAAAGCTACATCTAGTAGCCACTAGCTACTCCATGCTGGATCTAAAAATGGCCAGAGAAAAGAAGCGTTCTACATTGCAGTAGATACCACTGAAAGCTTTCGATCTCTATCGCGATTAGACGATAACGATAGTTACAAAATCGGTATTTCGGGAAACAGCTACCTGCGAACTAGTGCTCTGTCCATCCAATTACACCAATTTCATTACACGTAAAAAACCTATAGCAAACAGTCAAAGTCTTACGTCAGCGGCCCACCAGACAACGCTTGCTGTTTTATGTCTCTCTAACATGACGTAAGAGACCATGAACGAATGTAGCAAAGCTACATCTAGAAGTCTATCTCATGAGAATTAATAAGCTCGAAAGCGATATATGTCTGGCGAACCGCTGACGAATGACTTTCGCTGTTTGCTATAGGTTTTTTTGGTACAATTCAAAGCTGATGGGGGCATTAGCCCGCAGAATAGTTTACTAAAATTTCGTTTTTGCAAATTTTGTTATCGCCAAATCGCGACAGAGGTTGAAAGCTTTCAATGATTTCTACTGACTGCAATGTAGGTCCAGCATTGAGCAGCTAGTGGCTACTAGATGTAGCATTACTAGATTTCGCGTACTCATGGTTCCTTCTGTCGGATTAGACAGACATAAAACAGCCAGTGTTATGAATCAGTTATCTCATCTATGGTATACTGATGAATTGATGAGAGCCAATAAGCTCGAAACACGATATACAGACTGAACCTTAAATAAGTACCAATATTTTAACAGCAGGTGTAGTTCTTCATATAGGTGAGTCTAGTGAAAGTCATTTTTAAAAATTTCTAATATTTACGGAGGTATTATTATTTTTTTTAAATACCCGCGTAAATCTGGATAGATTGAATTAAAACATACTTGTTTTGGTAATTATTTACATTAGTAGAATTCTTCAATCTTCATAAAAAATTTCTAACTCCCTCCCGCCTCTATTTTCGAGGATGCTGAACACGAATCTAAAATTACTTTTCTGCGATCGAGTGTATTTTCGGAAAATTTTTATTTTCAAAATTCTAACCTCTAAGTATGTATATCTACATGGCATTAGGTTGATGTTGCAATATAGCGCCTATTTATTTTAACAAATGTGTAAAAAGTAAATACATTAGTGTAACACAGGCAACGCTGTAAACCACTCGTTCAATATGCTACACTTGTGATTCATAAACATCATCTGGTCAGTGGTTCTTAACAAGTTTTTTTATTGAAAAAATGACGAAATTTATTTAAAATTTGACATTTTTGTTTCTGATTTTTTTTGTAAAAAACTATTAATTATGTGTTCTACACAGAAAAGTAACTGGTTAAAATATTCGTACTTAATTAAGGTTTACCCTGTATATCTGGTGAGCCGCTATTTGCTATAGTTATATGTTTGATATAGGTTTTTTGGATGTAATTCAATGCTGGTCGGGGCATTAACCCGTAGAGTAGTTGTTTCATGAAATTTCGATTTTGCGAATGTTTGATAGTTTTTCGTGTGTAATTAAGGTTTGTTTCAATTTATTTTTGTTGATTTAAATGTTGAAAATTAATTTTTAAATAACTAAGTACATTAACGTAATTTATTTTTTATTCAAATACTAAATTTTCAAAAAATGGAGATCAAATTTATTTTAATAAATCAAGCTATCTAAAACGTTTTGTAAATGATGAAAAACAGTTATGCAAGAATTAACCCATAGAGCGAGCGAGCCACTTTCATCTTTTGCAGCCAAAGGAGAACAAGAAATTATCCAATATCTATCTGTATTTTCGGTACTAAGAGAGATGTACATGCTTTTGCAATAATAATGACACTATCTCAAAATAGTTTTTGAATTTCTGTAAGCACTGAGTAGAAATTTCGAGTGAAACAACTAAGAACTAATATTAAAAGTTTAAAGTAGATTTCATTACAAATACATCAGCCGTTCAAAAGAAATCTCAAAATTTATTTTAATGTGAGCCATTATTATTGCAAATGCAAATCATACTTACCTAAATTTCATCTGTACTTTCTTTTTAAGAAAGAAAATAAAAACTAACTGCTTTTATCACACCACATTTTTGGAACTATAAATCCGCAAGAGAGAGGAGGACCTCGCTTAATTTTCAAAGAGAAAGCACTCTCTGGATCTGTTTGCAATAACTTATAGATGTCCACCCTGTAAAATGTTGAATTAACAAACTCCGAGGATCAAGAGAAGTTCGAAAAATAATGTCAATTTTTTTTTAATTAAAATGCAATTTTAATAGATTATTATTAATAGAAGAATACGTATTCTGCTTGGTTGCCTATCAAAATATGGCTGCAAGTATTTTTTATTTAATTAATGAAATCTGACAAACATCATTCAAAACAACGAAATTGATGAAAAAGAACTTTGTATTTTGGAACATTTTTCGGGCCGTTCAGATGACAAGGGGTCGTCCGGGATCTTTCCTTTTGCAACGATATTATAACTGTAAATCTTAATATGAATATAGTTGCGATAAGAATTCAGACGACTTACGATCAAATAAATAATTCATTATATTTTCATTAAAATATTTAAAAAACTACAACTGAAAATAATAAAACTATATAACTACATTAAATGTTTGCACTATACAGAGTGATTGGGGAGGAATTCCAATTCGAAAGGGGTGTTTAGGGGGCAAAAGTGAATAGAAAAGCCTAATAAACATATGGTCGAATATCAACGGTTACTGAGATAGCAATGAAAATATTGTTATTGCTATTTTTTGCAAAAGCTGTTATTATTTGATGAGTAGGCCATGAATTCTAATCCAAACTCACATTGTGATTACTAATTGTCACATTTATTTTGACTTCTATGATTTGAAAGTTTATTTTATAACTGTCGCATTTATTTTTACATGAGTGTTCTTTTAGTCGGTATTGTACACACATAATTTCGTAATGCCTGCCACATTTAGTCATTGACAATATGCTGACATTATTGTTATTTATGGATATTGCAACGGTAGCGCCAATCGTGCAGTTTCTGAATATCGACGTCGATTGTCGAACAGAAGAGTGCCAGATAGAAATGTATTCCAGACAGTCTTCAACAATGTACGTGAAACTGGAACGTTTTCCAGTGTGAGAATTACATCTGAGAGGCAAGCTAGACCAGGTCTAGCAGTGGAAGAAGACATGGGTAGTCATTCACAAAAATGGTTTAAAACTTTTCTATATTCAGCGCGTCCAGAATCTTCAGGATGGTGATAATGATTTGCGGTTGCATTTTTGCAACTGGATAAACGCAAACCATACACTTTACAAATACATAACCTTGGTTAGATGAAAATCCGCACGCCACGGTGGAAAGTAACTTTCAGCATCTTTCAGCATGTGGTTGATGGTCGTCTTTCTGGAGCTATGCAAAATTTTTTGAAAGAAAATATTTTGACAGATCTACAGATCTTACAGCATAATGGTGCCCCTGTCCATTAGTCGTGTTGTAATCAATCATCTTAACAATCGCTTTCTACAACGCTGTATTGGTCTAGGTGGTTTCCAAAATTGGCCACCGAGGTCACAAGATTTGAATCCCTTTGATTACTGTCTTTGGGGATAGTTTAAAATATGATAAAGTGAACACAAGAAAGGCGCTGCTCTATCAGATTGTCAATTGTGCAGCACTCATAAGAAAAAAATCACCGTGCACTTCAACGAGCTTCCCGTGCAATCCACAAACGAGCTGATACATGATACATGCATCGGTTTATTGGATTTTTAATCAATGTTATAAATTATAATGCTTACAGAATAAATACTTTTCTCTACTGATGCATGACAATAATTAACTCGGGAAAAATATTTTCATTGCTATCTTAGTAACCGTTGATATTCGATAATATGTTTATTAGACTTTTCTGTTCATTTTTGCCCTCTAAACACCCCTTTCGAATATTGGGGATTCCCCCAATCACCCTTCATATTGCACTAAATTACAAAAAATTATTGGGACACTTATCGAAAAATATATTGACAATAAAAACAAATATGTAACGTTAGCCGTGACGTAAGTCGTTTGAATTCTTGCCGCAACTATACTTCAAACGTTTTTTCTTCTCTGGAGGACTGCATACGGAAACAGTCAAAATAAGTACAATTTTGACACATGCCTCCATGGTTCAATTATGTAGCATACAGGCCTAGTAAACCTAATATCGGTGGGGACTTTTTTCATATATTTTTTAATATTTATAAGATTAACATTTAAAACTATATCGTCGTGAAAAAACCGGGACGATAAAATAATACCTCGTCGTGTGAACGGACCAAAATATGTCTCCGAATATAAAATCATTTTGTATCAATTTTGGCGTTTGTCGAATTTCATTAATTAAAAATTAAATATATGGGCAGATATTGTGTGTGTAATTCAACGCTGGTTGAGGCTTTAGTCCACAGAGTAGTTAGTTTCACACAATATTGTTAATACCTAAAAATATATAAAAAATAATAATTATAAATACTTGTACCATATTTTGGTAGGCAACCCGGCATAAACTTATTTCCCTATTAATAATCTATTAAAATTGCATTTTAACTAAAAAACAGTTGAATGTAGTAATCTCGCGGTCGAATCTTGGACTAGTATATAATTATTTTCATTTTGATGCTCTATAAAGAGGACGCAGGGTTTTCAAGTTTTCAAAAATATATATATGCCTTTTTTGTGTATTATAATTGCCAAAGTAACAGCGATATTTAAGCCATATTTGGTATACAGTGTAACTAGTTGTACTGTCATAAAATGTGTTTGTATCAAGCACTTTATGTAATGAGTGACGGAGGTTTGGGCATTTTATCATTAACTTAAGAAATAATTATACCGTCCTGTATAATATTAAAATAGATTACATTTTTAAACGTAGCGTTTAATTACCAACAGAAACTGTGTTTTTTTATTTCACTGTTCCTGCTAGAAATCAGCATTACCAGTAATAATAATAGGTACCTACTTATTGTTGTTTGATCGCAAATAATCACAGAGGAGGCAAATGTATGTCTATTGGTAAAATTACAAAAGAATATCCACTGCCACCTATCTTTTTTAATTATTTTTTCGGAATGCATCGGAAGACCTATCTAATAATTGATATTGCGGTTTACCTACTTACAACCGTTACAACTTAAGAAAGGCATCTGTCTTCAGCGCTTCAAATGTCTTGTCACTTTAGTTTTATCAGAAAAAATAATATTATTTAATATGACCTATAAACTTCGGGATCACTGTCAAACCATATTTGAAGTGATTCCCGTCTATTTCTTCTCTCCTGTGACATGTTATTTCTCTTCATTCACTTGTCCCTCAACTAATAGTTGTTAATGTAAATTATGTTACTATTTATAAATAATTTTTAAAAGTTATTTAATATAACAAATTTATAATATAATTTATAAATAGTTATTTAAATACATGCGGCAAATACAACTTACAGGAGACGTGAAAAAGTATCAACCCAACACCGACTATTATAGCGTTCCGTAAATAACTTAAAAATTAAAAGCTCAGTTTGAAATGCGAGTCAGCTGTGAAGGCCAACATCCCGCGCGTTAGACTCTCTTACAGAGGTCTCCGTCCCGAAATTATGTGAATTTCATTATGACATACAATTTCGGTATAAACGTTTCCTGTGGTCTACAATAAAAAAAACTCTGTGTTAATTCAGTGGAACAGAGAAATTGACATATCCATGGTTGCCAAACTCTGGAAATGTCTATTTACTTAATTTTACGTAAACTGAAATATTTCCACTACAAATGGGTACAATTATTTAAATCGTGAACCATTGCAACCGTCATTGCCTATTCTACATACTATGTCCATTGACTTACTTAGTTCCTCTTACGCAAAAGCAAAAAAATTATACAAAAACCATGTCACTTAACTATTTAAATACCTATTTACATGTGTTTACTACATGTTACTTATTATTCTGTTCTGCATAAATTCATTTTCAGACAACATTCATAATGAATTTAGGTATTGGAGCAATATACCTATATGAATATGTTGTGTGATTCAAGCGAAATTAAGAGGAAGGGTCATACACTTATCGGTTTTCAAGATAGAGGACTCTGAAGTTAATTAGTTACGTTGGACGACTTAACTAGTGGAAGGTACTTAGTGGATATTATGGAAACTGGATAAGTATATCTAATTCTAAAAGTTATTTAAAAACTCATTGATGTTGTGCTCTCTCACATTCCTCATGCCTCATAAAAACATTTCAACGATAATTCATTTTCTGAATTTTTGATTAATAGTTTTAATAGTAACATTTAAAGACTTATCTTACATGGTGATAACATTATTTGAATAACTGTAAATAAATGATTGGTTTTTAAATAAACAATACTTTTTCAGGAATATCAAATTTCCAAAATATTCTGTGGCGTCGAAATTCTGTGATGCTCGATGACCCCCTCCGCCTTACATATATTTAAGTGATTGTAGAAACAATATTATGCACATGTAGATATGTCCAACCCCTTTCAAGATTGCAGGAGATGCTGCCCCACTTTTTTATTTCGCGTATTTGTTTGTAGTTTCTTTGCCACAAAAGTTTTATCTATGAGCATAGAAATGATTCCCTAAATAACTGTATGGATGCCTTGCTTCGTTATTAAATTTTTTTGATTTTCTACAACCGCCATTGTACTAGTTATTTTCCCTTAGACTGAGTGTGACTATGGTTATAAATAAATCGATACCTACCTTCCTGAAATATCGCTGACTGCTATACCTATTTTCTGCCTCCATGTGTATTATGAAATCGAAAGAACGAGTGACGGGTATCACATTAAAAAATGTCTTGTACATTTTTTAAATCTGTTAACTGCATTATGTTGAATTTGAAAAATTGAAGATAATGTTTGAAATTCCTAAAGATGGTACGTTCATTGAAAATATACTGCATAAAATATAACTAAATGTTTCACTTAAAAGTACATATTAATTTTTTATACTGTCAAAATATTTCAATTGTAATTAAGTAAACATTGAATTAATTTGCAATAATTTCCGCAAAATTTAAGAACTGTTCTAATAATTTGGCAATATCACCAGCCAAATTCAAAATTATCTACGCCACTATATATGCAATTTAATGACTTATTCCAATCGTAAATAAATAGTTTCTTGTGTATTTCTAAAGAGAGTATTTTGTCTCTTATTACACTAATGCACCCTACTAGCATTGGCATCGTTACAAATAATTCAATAGTTTTTCATAAAAAGGTTTCCTACGTAGAGTTTCATCCATGACCCTAGTACAAAAATATCTTGTATGTAAAATTTAAATTATAGGTTACAAAGTATAATTTTAAAATTGTATTACAAAAATTTTTATGAATGTGACAAAAAGTAAATTTCAATAGAAAAATGTCTAAATAGGTATTTTTTTTTAATTTTATTTATTTTTTATTTCGAAAATACATATATAAAAAATTATTGAGTTGCTATATTTGGTATTCTATAAATTTGGCAAAAGATTTCTTTCCGTCAATTGGGTAACATGTTCAACTTCAGTTTTAAATACCCACGGATCTGACTCCATGGGAATGTTTGTGAGAGTAAAAAATAAAAATTAATTCTTGTACAGAAAAATCAATTTTTAATAATAATTTTAATAACATTTTTACTTTACTTTAGTAATGGCGAAATAAAATACTTTTTATTTAAATTAAAATCTAACCGCAAACTTTGATAGAAATCTGATAAGAGTAAATATTTTCTATACTCACTGAAATACTACACCCAGCGTTTTCATTGCAACATATTAAAACTTCTTTGTATATGCAAGTTAATAAAATATTTTAAAAAATAATTGAGAAAGTTTATTTTCAGAACGATATTCCTGGGATAATTTTAGATGAATCTTAATGAATCAAGAATCTAAAGTCATCAGTTTTCCCGATAGATACATACTTACAGGGAATTATAATTTAAGAACGATATATTTATTAAAATATCTCTGAAGATTGAATTTCACAAAAAATATAGATAAATAAAAACTTGAAATTCGAAATACAATTTTGAATACAGCGCAATCATCAAAAGTCAAAAAAATAGTTGGAGCAGATATTTAATTTTTTTTCTTAATGATACCTCCTCGATGCCTCGATAATTATTATCAATATAGAACTTAATTTCCAGCAAAAAAATTATGTACATACTTACTAATTTATTTGAGACATGTATGTTCAAACATGTGATGGCTCATTTTCGAATAAAATAGAATACTTATAAATCGTATTCCTTAGCAACAGCATTGAGAATTAAATGTTCTTATCTCATCATATATACAGTAGCCTCAATATTCTAGGGACTGATTAGTATATATATTTTTTCCGATTTCGTGATATTTTGCCTATAATCAGTAACGCCTAAGTTTGATCGATCTATGTAAATCATTTTCAGAGATATTTATATAAGTGCAAAAGTTTTTAAACTTCACCATTAAGACCTTAGAATTATGTTATTAGGGTACTCATATATTTTACATAAAATTATTCAATGTCATAAATCCGTCTATGTATAAGTTGCAATGATACATACTGTAGATATTAATTAAGTACTAGGGGTCAGGATTGACGAATAAATAATCATTTTGAACAGCATTTTTAAATATTTTATATTTACATAAGCAAGATAAAATTATGTACATCAGTTTTACTTACCTGTACATTATCTTATATACTTAACCAAAGTTTATTCAATTTGTAATTATTAATAAATAAAATTCGAACTGGATGTTTATAAAACACATATTCGGAATACTTAATAATATTTTATCTGTATACATATACATACATAAACACAACAATATGTATTTTGAACACAACAAGTAAATTACAAATATATAATAAAATATGTAGGTACAAAATTATTTTGAAAGTTACATAAAATTCTAATTCTAACCACAAACGTTATAGTCGATAATAATAAATAAATAGTAAAATTCATTTTGAAAATCATTCATAATAAAATTAAGTAATTAACTAAGTAACATAATCAATTGGCCAACTAGAGATCATTTAAAATTGAAATTAGCGTTGGCTAAAGAATTTTATAAAATTGCAATAATTTACTTAATAATAAGATAGAAAGTATGCATTTTTTCCTAACAGAATTAACAGTTTTTTCCAAATCGATATATGTATATACATTTTTATCTAAAACTGATTATGAAACAAAAATTAGGATTCCTAAATTGATACATCTGACACCTGACAAAAAACCTACTAACAGGTTGATTATTAGTACATGTTTATATATTATTTTAATAAAATTCGGATTTCTAGAGAAGTTGTTCAAGTATATTACAATAGTGATAATACATCAAGCGATGGGTACAACATTTCAACGAAAAAAATTATTAACAAAAAAAAATAAAATTTTGCATTAACCGTATACAACAAGCCACAGATACACAGGTACCTAAATGTATTTTTTATGTACATCAAATTGGAAAGTAGAAAATTAATTAACAAAGGGAAAATATGGCTGATAATATTTTAGTAATATATACCTGCAATAATTTACTATACATTGAACTACAGGCAACATTGATTACATTATAACATACCAACGAATTACAATCTAGTGACAAATGACAGTCGACGTATGTACAATATAAGTCTTACATGCTTTATTATAATATTTTTCATCACGTATAATAATACAAAGAGATAACTACCTCTTAACAGGCAGACATAATTCTCGTGCTTCGCACCATTTACAATTTGCACAAGCCCTAAATTCCAAATAAAAAACGAAAAGTCTCCGCAAATTCACATAGGTATTAACAAATCTAATATAAACTCTTTGGCACTGCAAAGAATGTTCTCCAGGGTTGTTTACAGTCCTGTGACACCCAAATTCAACTAAGTCCTTAATAAACAAATACAACTAAATAGGGTGTTTAAGTAGTCAACCCATGGTGGTGATGACCCAAGACAACCCCAGAAAATGCCATTGGTCACTGATGATGTTTTAAAGTTCCATTGGCAGAAACATGGTGATTCACAACATGATGCGGCGTATGTACATGGTGGCTTGCATGATGATGTGAGGCATGGTGATTTTGATTATTTGTTACTGAATTATTATTATTTTGCTGCTGCGCCTGTCGCTGAGAATTTTTTTTATTTTTCATTCTCCGATTTTGAAACCAAATTTTAACTTGTCTTTCAGTCAAGTTCAAATTTCGCGCAAGTTCCCATCTTTTTTGTTTTGAGACATACGCATTGAAAAGAAATTCTTTTTCTAATTCCAGAGTCTGAAATTTTGAATATGGCTTACGTTTTTTACGAACAGTGACTTGCCCTGTCCATTCCAACGGATTGGTGCCAGTTCCACAAGGTACAGTTACTCCCATAGAACCCAACGAACCTGAAGCAAACAGAGATGGGGATGATCCCCACATAACTGTGAACAATTAAATATTCGACTGCCGATATAAACTAAATACATGCATATAAACATTTTTTTGTGACTCACGTTTATTAAATAACTATAAGTTCAAAATATGGCTAATTATTGAATCTGTTTGATGGTACTGTATAAATTATAATGTAAAAAGATCTATCAGAGATCAATCTACTTAAAATGGAACCACATGCAAAAACATCAAAGAACATTCAATATATCTACATATACGGTGTTGCCAACGAATTCTAACCCCTAAAAGAATATATATTATGAATATAATATATTGCTTTCAGTTGTAGCCCACAATTAGATAAAGAACTACCAATGTTACCAATTTGATAAGGTCAGAGTCTAGCGTAAACCCAAAGAGATACAACGGCAGTGGCGGTATTCTGTACGTAAAAGTTATACCTTAATTATAGTTTACTTAATATTTAATGTTGAAAGCCCCACCTTTTTCAATATTTATATAATTACAAATATTCTAAAACATTACCCAATGAATTTACTCCTTTCCATGCAAACTTATATTGTTAGAAAACGAGCACGCTAATGAATTCAACTACGTACTATTTCCGAACTCTCGCCGATGACGCCAATCGTACCGCTTATTTGTGTTCGTTGTGGACAGTTGCATATTGGCGACCAGTCTGAAAATCCTCCTTCTAGAGGTAAGAATTCGTTGGTGTTGACTATGTGTCGAGTAGAAAGTATAGAAGGGCCTATTTTCTTTTAAACGACACACCCTGTTGGTATACATACGAATGACTTTTTATTAACAGTGACATTATAAGGTTTGATGAGTCTGAAAACTGTCACAGAAAAACTTGGATAGCCATCAATAGTTAATAACAACTTATTTTTTGTTATTTTTATCTCTTAGATACTATTACAAAAAGATACATAATGTATATTGCTGTAGATATTTCTGGGAGAAATAAAATTTGGTATTTATATTGAAAATTCTAACTTTTTTGTTAATGTCCATCCATCTTAATGAAAAAATTTAATATCAAGTTACAGACTAAGATCAAACATAGTCTTTTAAATGAAAAATAGAATAACCTGTATATTTTCGTGATTGGAAAGTATACCTAAATTACAGTTATATATTTTGATAAGTTTATTTCTAATAGTACTAGTAGATATAATAAGATTGTAGAGAACAAATAAGAAATTAGTAATTATTATTCATTCTGAGGCAGCAAAATTTTCCTAAACCTTCTGAAATTTTCTTTTGACAACATGTTCCATACTGTTACATGTGGATTAATTACACTTTATATTATTGCAATTGTTATTATAACTGTGTATAAACTTTCGTAGAATGTTTGTTCTGTCCCAAAATTCTCTCAAAAATTAATACTATATTTTTTAATATCAAAGACCATGCTGAATGGGTATCAATGACAAATTTCTGTCACGGATTGGAATAGAGTTTGTCTATGTGGGGAGCTCGGTGGGGAGTGAATATGACATCACATTTCAGGTCAAAATATAAATTAACCCGTCTTGGGAGATTTTTTATATTTACAGCATGCATAGTTATAGGGTAGTGAAGTTTTAGTTAGAACACACATACGTACTAAGTCTGAATCTGAATGAAATTTAGTTTTACTAGACGATTCTGACGCCTATTCAAACTCTTTCATAAGTTTTGTCACAACTATATGAAGTGAGAACGTTCAGATAATAAAGCAAATGATTCTTTAGACTATTTAGAATTCCTATTTTCAAGATTCAGGCTGTATTTAAAAAATATAACATCTATGCACTTGCATAGATATGAAAGCATAAATAATTTCAAGTATTAGTTGATTGCATTTTGTCGATAATGTGTACATAATGAAATTTGGATAACCATTAGACATATAGGAACGCTTATATAATCAATGACTAAAGTAATTGCAACTAGATTATATAGTCTAGAGAGTTCTGATGTGACGTCATTGTTCACAAATGATTCAATCAATGGAGCTTTGGGAGAACTTCATCGAAGGCTCATCGCAAAAGGCAAGGATGAGAACTTTCTTATTTGGAGGCTAAGTCTATGAACAAACAGAAGGAACATGTTCATCCTTCTCTTCAACTTCGGCAACCATCTACATGGAAACCTTCGAGAAACAGGAAACAGCAGTTTTAAACCCAAAGTGATGTTAATGGTGTATTCATCATATAGCTTCAATTTCCAATTCAGTTCCAATCATTCAATAGCTTCAATTCCAATAGCAGCTGGAAGAAAACAGTTCCTTTCTGTTCTAAATTCACTAATAAATATTTGAATGCCGATTCTTATCACCACCCAGCTGAGAAACAAGGTGTTGTCATCACGACTTGGAAGAACTACATCATCTACCTTCCGCGTTCAGAAGAATTGGATACTGATCAAGCCATCAGGAGATGATCAAAGAAAAGGAGGAATATCTGGCCACAATTTGTCTGCCATATATACCTACAAGGATATATTGACAAAAAAGACCATTTGTTAAGAAAACACGGTGGGTGATTAATATCGTCTACAATATCTCAAGAAGATAGGGAGTAGCTTTTTCCAAGACCAACTGTAAGAGTAAGATACTCCAAGACCATGAGCGTCCGCAGAAAAATTTCTCAGTGGGAGGCAAAATGGAAAACCTGCACACGTATATATATCATATATATTGTGATATCTCCTGACCTCCAACACCTTCTGCTGACAAAATCAAGGTTCTAGTGAGACAGAAAATTCTAGACAAGTTTCTACGGAGAGGTAATAGTATTCCATAAAGATAAAAACTTGGTTTGGACTGAGATGAAGAATGGAATTAGGAAGCGATACATTCATCGAACAGTTTCAGAGTTCATTCTAGAGCAGAGAGCAACACATATCTCTTTCGAAGCGTAAAAAACTCTAAACCAACAACATGGTAACAAATCCGAAAACTGCTTTATCATTAACCAAGTAACGGTAAATTCGCACTGAATTTGCATACAATTATATACCAAAAAGCTGAAAGATGTTGGAAAACATTGTTACTGAGAATGTTCATTTAATTCTTAATTGCATATAAAGAAAAAGAGTCTCTACCATTTTATTAAAAAACGAATCACTTTCATACTATTTTTTATTCTAAAATATGATTACCATGTACTCACTGCAACCTGTAATAAAATATAATAAAAAAATAAATAAAAGGGAGAAATTTCTATGTATTTTTTTTTGAGATTGTAATGAATGTATGGTGTTACAATTGTATTTTTGGTAAAGGATTCATATAATTTTTTTTTTTTGTAAAATATAATTTTACATTTTTTCTCAATTTATTATAAACCCCATTTAAATTCTTTAAGTAATAACTTAAAAAAAAATACTCGTTTTTCGAATAAAATTGAAAAATGCTTTTTCCTTCGAAATACAATTGAAAATGAAATTCATCAAATTTCCAAAAAATCGTGTCCAAAAAATCGTTCCAAAAGTTTCCGTTGAAATTTTAAGGTTCTTTCTGACTGTCTTCCAGTATTTCCGCTACTGGTTGATATAAGTATTACTCTATTAGTAATCATCTATTAAAATATTTTAATTAAAAAAACTATTAATATTTAGCTCATGGCTTAATAAAATGTAAGATAAATAAGATGGATGCGGGTTATTTGGGTAGAGAACTCATAAAATACCCTTTAATTTGCACATATTGAAATCATAATTTTATGCATTTTCTTAATGAAAATAAATTAATGAGGCATTCCAATGTCATGTTTCAGAAAATATTATTTCAAGAGACTACTAGAAAATTTTATGAATATTTTTAATTCTGCATTTCTCAAAATTGTCTTAAAACAAGTATACCGACATTACTACCATTTAGTACATAAAAGAAACACACCACCCTCTAGGAGCTAAAGTAAAGTCTAAAGTGCATTATAACTTTTTACCCGATATAGCCCACAACCACCAACGTTCATGGAAAGTTTCTAAAAACTAAATAATAATTTTTAATTGACACTATCATTTTACCTACTATCGTACTAATATTTCATTAAGACGTAATTAACTAAATTAATTTTTGATTCTACTATTCACAATGGACCCGTGTAGTAGTGACGTCACATAGACGAAATAATAAGCAACCCCACAGTACACACGCTCTCAAGTAGAATTTCACAATTTCTTACTAGATTGATGTTCGACCTTATCTACATTGAACACAAGAGCCAAAAAAATGTCTTCTTTGTGATGCCTTTATAATATTCTGGCAATATTAAAAACATTTAAGAAGTTGCAAACCCAGAGTCACAAATAAAGAATTATAGAATTTATATATTTAAATTTGTAAAACAATATAGATTTTTATACAATTAATAAAATAAAATAACATCTAATCAGAGCCACTTTATCAGGAAGCAGGGGGGGGGCTAAGTGAAATGTTGAGGGGGCTCCAAAACAAATGTTGCCTTCACACAAAGTGACTTCCAAAAAAATTATACCTACACTGAATTTACAAACATTACATTTTTCTCTAGAGGGGAACCCATGTAATTTTTAGGGGGGAGGGGGGGGGGGTAGTCTAAGCTTTCTCTAGCTACGGCCCTGCGTCTAGTGTTGCTTCGAATGTTGCTGAGCATGCGCACTGAAGGTAATTTTTGTAAGAGAAATAGCCTCGCAATAGGATATTACTTAAGGAAAATTTTGTCAAATATACAGGTCAACTTTGTGATTTTTGTGTCTATTAGTGTTTACTGTCGTGCTTCCTTTCATTTAAGTTTTATAACAATTTTTGATATATTATCATGTTTAAAAGACACATGAACAAAATGTCACCTGCCTATGAGGTTATTCTATCAGATCATGCGCATTAGGAATAATATGACTAATGTTAAATTCTTACTTTATTTAAATTTAGGAATATTCTTTTATATCGCATTTTGGATGTTTTAAGCACATTAGTGTATCTATTTTACAAACAAATGTTGGTTATACTTAAATCTAAATCCTCGTAAAAATAATGTTATAAATAATAATAATAGTAAATAATGTAATGTAATGTAATAATGTAATAGTTGTTAATTTTCATAGTATCTATATGAATAGTACACGAAGGTTAGATTCGGTCTGTACAATTTCAACTGTGACAAATTTATTGTGGGTTGCCTAAATATGTGACGTCACATTAAATGAATCTATAGGTACCAAATTGTTGTATCATTAGGTACTTATGAATTGCTCTGTATAGGGCATTTTTATGTTAATTTACTTTTATGAGTCTACCATCTACAGGGTATACAAAAAATTTACAGGTATACAAACAAATTATAGCTTTTTTGAAATTTTTTTATATTTTTTTTAGTTGGAATTAATAAGTTACAACTTTTTAAAGGAGGGGGGGGAGGGATAACATCTGGTTTTTTTAATTATTCTCGGAAAAATTTTATTATCAACAAACGAATTTTGGCAGGAATGTTTATAAAATTATATTTTACTGGCACATTTCCCGTTTTCCTGGTTTGCTATAGGTAGATGAAATAAACCACCCCTTCCATGTATATTTTCTTAAACTTTTAAATTTCTTAATCGAAGTAAAATTCTAAGAAAGCTTTGCCTACTCAGATCAAATTGCAAAAGAATTTTGCATAGTTCTAAAAATATTTTTTTTTCTCAAAAACTGAAAATTTATAAATTTTTATAAAAGGCAAAAAAGTTTTTGAAACAGCTCAGGATTTCATTTCGATTAAGAAATTTAAACATAAATTTGGTAAATAAACATAGACGGGGTAATTTATTTCACCCCTCTTCTGGCAAACCAGGAAAACGGTAAATACCTATGTCCCTAAAATATCATTTTATAAGTAGGTATTGCGTTTCTGCAAAAATTCATTCGACTGTTTTTACAACAGTTTTTGAGAAAAATTCAAAAAACAAATTGTACCCCCTCTTTTAAAGGTTTTAAGATCCTTTTAAAATTTGCTAAGGGAACTACCTAGGATTTTTTTTATGTAACACCCTGTGTAACTGTATAGTAAATGAATTTCTTAAATAAATTAATGTAAAACAAAGTCAAATATTGACTCATGCTTAAAATAATATATTTTTCAAAAATCCTTATTACAAAAAAAAATAAATAATAAATAATTGTTGTTACTTAAAATGTATCAATTTTAGTAGGCAGTTCAAATATTTTACCAACTCAGAACCTCCGCACGACACTGATGCATGAAATGAAATATTAGTAATGCATTTGAATTTTGTAACCTTATAGGTACTAAGCACCAAATTTAAATTATTTAATTAGACACATTGTAAAAAAAACTATTTTGAAAATTAAAATTGTTCACCCTATATCTTGGTTGTAAAGTAGTTTACGATCAATGTTCATAGCTGCTTTTTTGTTCCAAATCCACTCCTCTTGTTTAAATCAGTGAACAAAAATACTGACACATCCTGTATATAGAAATAAAAATATGTACTTAAATACAAAATCAGCTGACTATGTAAACACGGAAATAAATGTGTTGCAAGAATCACTCAACGGCTGTAGTACTATGAAGCTATAGCACTTTTACTATGCAATAAAACTGACCTAAGTCGTAAAATCTTTAAAAGTCCTCAATGAATAGAATTTGATTATTACTGTACTTATGAAATGTTTTAATTGCTTACATTTTTGGTGACAGAACTTAATTATATACATATTATTTATATATAAAAAAAATAAACGGGCGTATTTAATAAATATTTACATTTTATGCATATTTTTAAAAATAGCAAAAAAATATATCATGGCAAACTTCAATCGACTATTTATTTATTTATATCTTTCTCATATTTTGTACTTGTGTTACTATTTTATTTATTTATCATTCTACTTACTACATATTTTTTACAAATACTTTAATGATAGTGGTGGTGATAACAATAATAAACACCTAAAATAACAAACAACTGCATTGGAAGCACCATACGACTCCGATTTCAGATAAATCTGCTAATATGCCTGCTTGTTGTGGATACTCCTGACATCTAGCGACAAAACTATGAAGTATAAGCTTCCCGTGCAGTTTAGTCATGCACTGTTTGAAAATACATTTCCCTATCGACATTCTCATATATAAATACATGTTTTTCATTTGATTACTCACCTGGTGGAGGATATGGGGTGGATGGTACTGGTTCAGGTGCATAATTGCCCAGACCATAGCCTGTCCTGTCGTGAGCATGAGCAAAACTTGCGCTTTCGGCTACCATAGCCGCAGCAGCAGCGGCACGGCCTCGGTCATCCGCAGGAAGGTAAGGGACGGCTTGATGTGTATCCACATGGTGTCTGGACGCTGAAGAATACGGTGAGTAGTTGCACCAAGAATTTCCAGAAAAGCTTTGATGGCAAGAAGAAACTGTCGGATCAGCGCTGGGCCCTGCTGACACGCTACTATATTTATATTCAGGAGTTCCCGTAGCAGCCGTTGCAGCCGGTGACCAAAATGAGAGAGGGGCTTTTCTACTATCTCTACTTCCTGTTGGATCTGCCAAGTTATAATACGTAGGTGCACTGTACTGATGATGATTAAGACCAACAGTGGGTTCGAAAGCTGTTGCCCCTGCATGGTGATTTTCGGAGGGTGAGTATGTCCAAGGCTGTCCATGACCGTGTCTTATAACACCATCTGCACAATCTCCGTAGCCACTCGAAGTTAATCTTTTGGCGGGAATATGTAGAGGACCCGCAGAGCCACTATTGCTAGTGACGCTCGCTGGTGAAGAGCTAGATGTTGCAGAGGTAGTAGCCGCGGGTGGCGGCACCGTTGCTGGACTAGTCATCCCACTGTTACTTATCGGCGTAGCGGCGCTCTGGGGGGCAGGTGGGGGGCTTTCTTCGTAAAGGCTACCGTTCATCATGGACCACCACGTCACCCCGGTGGAAGACCCCGCTCCGGTGGCTGGGGAGGATCCGGGGGGATGCACATGGTCGTACAGGGTGGGCGCGGCGCACGCCACGGGGTCCGCGATGGTGATGATGATGTTCGTGCGATGGAATCACAGCATTGGAAGATTTGGTGGCGGGGGATAAGCAGGTTGCAGTCAAATGTCAGATGTAGGCCAGGCACGTTGACACACAAGCCAGATAAGACGAAGGTTTATGAAAAAGAGAACACTACAATGAGCAAGGCAATCCAATAGCTGGAACACATTTATTTATAAAACAGTCTCCAAAAAATTAATTCAGAAGTTGTAATTAAATGTGTCAATTACGTGTCACTTTATTTAATTCAAATGTTCCTATTAGTTCTTCTAAGATTAAGATCACAAATATTAAAGCAATATTAGTTCTGATAATTTTATTAATTATTGCACAGGTACGATTTTTTATTTTGCAAAATTGCAGACACAGTAAAAACGTCACAAAATTATTTTCTCACGACCTTCGATAAAACTAACCCTCGGAAATGAAGGTACGTGAGTTTTCTTCAAGTTTTGATATCGGAGATATAGATCGCGAAGTGACACAGCGAGAGCGCTCGCATACGCTGACAAACATCAGCTCACAGGTTGCTAACACATACTGAAGTCGTGTGGAACTCGCGTTTAACTCTGTCGGCTTGGATCGGCAGCGCGCGTGCGATCTAGCGGCTTTACAGGAAATGCTGCGATGTGGTCCTATATGTCTCATGCCACCTTGCTATATTTAGCTACGACTTACGTTACTTACTTTTTGTCCTTCCATACATTGCGGATAAACTACCCCTATTTCTGTGATTAGTTCACATATTTCTTCTGAGACTCCCATTCCAGTTGAATTTAGCTCGCGTTCTGAAAGTGTATTTTCTCAAACGGTTGGAAGTATGTATGCAAAATTTTACGCCCCATGAGTTATGCCAACTTCCTCATCTAAAGCACAATTTTCCAGTACAAATGTAGATGAGCATATAAAAATTCCCTTATTTATTTACCTCTCAACATATCAAAAAATTTAAAAGTTAACGTTTTTCAATATATATATATATATATATAATGAAAAATAAAAATAATTATAAATATTTAGGTAGGTGCTTAATAGCTCATAAAAACGTTATAATTAATCATTTTTAATGTTAACATGATCTTAAATTATAGATAATATTCACTTTTTTTTTATAATAATCATTTTTTTATAGTGAATAAATAGACGTTATTTACTAGTTGACTGTAAGCACATTTTTAATAACCATCATTAATTTCTCATTAACTTTTTTTTGTGTACTTATGATGTCGACTCTCTTCATTCGTAAAATTACATTTAAAAATTTGGAACTAATAAGGGCACCCACATGGGGGGGGGGGTAGTAGAGGCCGTGTCCCCCTTAGATTTTACATTTTTACCATTTTTTACAGATGTTACGAGTACATTAAAATATTCACAGCATAAATTACGAGTATTTATATTGTGTATATAAATAAATATTTTATCTATCAAATTTACCCCCCTCCCCCTGAAATTATTTTTTGCTGAGTAATTAGTTCACTAGCTATCCAACATACATACAGGATGTCCGGAATATGAGTGCCTTAATTTTGCCATATGATAAGTTGTACTAAACAAAACATATTTGACTTAACATTTTTTTTGTCTGACCAACGGTAACAAAACTATAACAGCAAACAGGTCTTGAAAATATGACAACGTCGCTCACATACTAACAGGATTGTTATGTATTTATACATAATAATTATAAATAGGTACACCTACGCATACGTACTTACTGTGAATGGTTTTCTTAGAGCTTTTTTCCCAACACAGAATAATAGTGTTTAAAATTACATTGTTTCTTGCAAGAAGCGTTTACCGCACAAACGTCTCGTAGCCAGAGTGTTTTGCCTAGATTCGGCGTAAATTAAAATGCGATGCAGCTGGTTATGGTTAATATAAATTGTTCCATTTTTGTTTATGTACACTTACAAACATCAAAGAAAAACTAAACAAAAATGAATGACACTAGCTGTACGCACCATTATGACTAATATTACTTTTAGGTTATCACCATCTGACACCGCAACGTTGTCGAACGTTACAGTACGTTATAGTTTTAACGAGTTTCTCGGAAACTTCGATTGTAACGAAGTAAGTTAATACTGATCCAAAAATGAAATTATGAACAAATTATGTTGCAGGCGCTTTTACTTAACCATAATTGTACCTTAGTTTGTAATTTCATGACATAGTTTTGCATATTATGGCAGTTGTATTTTTATTTTTGAAATGTATTTGTGGACAAACTATTCGTTTTAGACATTTTTTTCATAAGAGTTTGTTATTGCTTTTGGTCAGATATATAAGCCCTTGAAATTACGGCACTCATATTCCGGACACCCGGTATTAAAAATTTCGACCACGCTTTAAGCTACATTTTGTTTAATATATTACTGTCTAGTCGTATCTACCTAGTCAAATTTCAAAAAATTGTTACCTACTTCCTACTTCTCATGTATCTACTAATGGAAATTTTTACATTCACTAAAAAGGTAATTACCTATTCAGTGTATTTTATTTTAATGAATTTTCTTTTAAAAAAAATGGGTAATAAATTTAAAAATAATCTTAAAATGTCGTCACCGGACACCTATTTAAAAAAATGAAAAAGGTTTACCAAAGTTTTTAGTTTTATTTTTGGTCAAAGGATTGCCTGAGGTATCTGTTCGTTGAATATTGCAACACCCTAACTGATAATATCTATTCCTAGATACCTACATAGCAGCAGCAGTAAATTATTTATTAAAATCTAAATATTAAATACTTAAGGTAGGACACCTATAAGAGTGTGTATCCCTTAAGAGTACACATTTGTTTTTCTTTTCAGTTGTTGGTAAAAACTGCAAAAGGAGTTGATGCAGTGTTTAGGTTATTAGTGGCAGTTGCTGACTAGATCTGGAAGTCGGCGCGTGCGCGCTATCTGAGTGACAGTATAAAGTTTATTTGTAGTGTATATTTTTAATTTCTTTGATAAGTTGTTACAGTTACTTAGATGTTGATCAATAAATAATGTGGTGTGTAACTAAGAGCCTTATATTTAACCTTTGAAATCATGCATTGGAGGTTATGCAACATAGGTCTGCTATGACGTGCTATTCGTTTTATGGTTTAGCACCGCAAGAGTATGCATGTGGCATCCAGCGTACTCCTTGGTAAATACTCACATATTGTATTTATCCACCTATTTGCAAGCAGTTTTACTTGATTTTCAACATAATTTAAGTATTTAATTTTTTTTTAATTTGTTAACTATTGTCAGACTGGGTATAATTATCTAATAGTGTATTATTGGACAAGACGCGTCATTATCAAATTGACTATTGAATCAAACATACCTCCAATGGCATATTGCTCTTTTTCAATATACAGGGTTATATAAAAAATATCGATGTATCTGTAAGACAAAAAGGTAACACAATTGTATAAATTTTGTGCTCAATGATAGAAAGCACTAGTCACGCCTTACCAGTGAAGTAAATAATAATATATCAATTTAGACCCTAACAAATGGATCATGTGAATAAAAATACAGTCAAAATTGGATAAATTTTGCGTAAAAATGATAATTAAGTTGAAAGTAAAAACATCCAACATTTCGAGATTAAAACAATTTTTGGTTTCACTGTATAATAAACATAAGAGAAATTCAAAAAAATTTTTTTCAAGTTAAAGGATAAAATATTGAAAATAGTTAATTGTTTTACTAATAAAATACTTCTTACAGTTTAAATCGATTGTCTCCTCTTGTATCCTATTTAAATTATTTTATTCATTCAACACATGTTCAAAAGGAAGTGAATTTATATCACTCAGTCTTGATAACTTAACTTAAACAGTCGCATTTGGATTAATTTGCGTTTTGGATACATACCTATCCGCTATTTAGAATTAAAAATAAACAAACACGGCTATGGCTACATAATTTTTCTTGGGCTTTCGATAATACATTATTTAATGAGTCATGTCAATAATTATGATTACAAACATTAGAATATACTTATCGGATTTTCAAATAAGTGGGTTTTCATGCAATGATTTGAAAAATCGTTTTTATTTAAAAAAACAACTGCGATTTTTGACTTTCAGGAACTGTAGGTATTTTTTTTTACTTAAAGCTAGTTATATTTTCATTAATTGTGTTCATGCTGTTTATTTTCGAAATTCTCATCCTAAGAAACAAAACTGCTACAACTTGATTTATAAGATCTCTCAAAATATCATCAAAATTCTGACAAATAGAATAATAATGTGTCGATTGAAAGAGAACAACATTTAATGAGGGTACACTGATAAAAGGTGTAGATTGTGTTGTAAATATATACATTGTTCACACCATACATTAACGTAAAACATACCAAATCCATATTGCATTACAACAATCCTCAAGTGAAAACAGTACATTTAGATATTTCACGTAAAATTACATATGATTTTCTAAATACATAATAACATTGTAAAATTCCATTTCATGTACAGAAAAAAATGCATATTGATAAGTACTAATTTTCTATTACTGTTTACCATTACATTCTGATGTGTTCTGATGCAATAAATAACCCACAATCCACCGTATAATATCGCTAACAATTTTTATCAGTGTAGGTATATTTGGCTTAATCGCCTTGTTTTAAACTTAGAAACCTCGCCTTAAGATGTGTCGCACTCTTAATGAACCATCCTGTATACAAATTTTAAGAAACTAAGTATACCTGTATCTACAGAATATACTTATGTTATTACTTTAGTACTTCGTGGCCTGAAATAAATAAAATTAATTTTTATTTAGAATGCTGTTGTCTACAACAGAACGCAAAGTGTACACTTCGTAATTTTTCCAGACATTAAATGCAATTTTATCACTTCTGATACATATAGTTAGATAACGATAAGATATATATTAGCTTTATTTAAAATGTTTGAAATATTTTTTGTAAAATATCAGTTTGCTCTATTATATTAGAAATATGAAGATGAATTCAGAAGGCAGAAACAAAACAGCCTTAATAAACTGAGAGTCTAAAGACACTGTCTTTCGAGATAACGTTTAAAAATTATCACACTATAAAAAATCACATCACTGTTAAAACCAGCTCACACTCAGTTATTTTTTTCTCACTGAATAAATCTTTATGGGCCACAACTACTTGTTATGCATTTTTTATTATATAACAATAATATTTTGTGAAAATATATAATAAATAAGTTTTGTAGTTTTATTTTAGTATAAAAGGTCAAATTAATTTGTAAAAATTAAATCTGAATTTCGAATATGATCTACATTCCATTAAGTCACATGTTTATTAAATGAGATTAATATTTATGTTAGATATTTATTCAAATCAACTTTGCCCATGGAGTTACTTTTTTAGCTTACCTAGATATTTGACGCCAAAGAACATGCATGTGACTTTATATATTGATAGGAATTGTAGGACAATTGATTTGAATTAAGTACCTTAAATACATTTACAATAATGTATTTAACAAACTAAAGTATGTGTTACTACAAACACAATATTGAGTTATATTCTATTGTTTTTTCCACAAACGAATTGTTTAACTAAAAATTGTGTTGATAAACTCATTTCTTGAATCTGTTTCAATTTACATAGGTAATGTATTTTACTATGCACATTTATTAAAATCTCTGCTCATGTTTGATTTAGGTTAATAAAATTTTAGCCAATAATTAACCAATGACGGGTTACTGGAGTCATTGTTACTTACCCTCATAATTTTGACGCCACTAAATAATTGGGAAAACAAATAAATGCATTTCATTCCAAATATTATCTGAGTTCTTTTATTATCTTCAAAACAAATTTCCAATTATTAGTAAAGTTTAATATAGTTTTACATTTTTTCCATGAAGCAAATAATATTTTATTATTACAAAATAACAAGTTTTAAGATATCTAAACATCGAAAATTATATACCTACATTTATTTAATTTCCAAAATATTCAGCAGCATCGAAATTTCATGGGACAGTGTTATCCAGTAGGTACAATCGTTGCAATGATAATGGCACTCTTTAAATTGAATTTTGCGATTTATTTTGAACTGACGTATTTGTAATGAAATCTACTTTCAACTTTTAACATTAGTTCTTAGTTGTTTCACTCGCCAATAGATATTTTTAAATTTCTACTCAGAACTTCTAGAAGTTTAAGGGAGTTTGAGGGAGTGTCATTATTATTGAAAAAGCATGTACCTACATCACAGATTGACAAGATAGATATCAATTCAGTGAATGTTTTAACTAAATTTCAAAACTTCAGATATAATTAAGTGCTTTGAACGATATATTTTTAAACTTATTATAGCATCTCGAAAACCAATGGCTTTATACTATGGCTTCATTAAGCCTAATTGTCACAAATAATCTAACTATCTTAAAATTATGACACTGACTTATAAAACACTACTTATATCCAAATAATTAAGTATTCGAAATTTTGTAATGGGTTGGTATGATGAAGACTGATAGGTATGTAACCATTTAAATTGTAGGTATTAACAAATACTCGAATTTTTTGGGGCATATAATAAAATTAATTTTTCAAACAGTAACACTGTAAATTGAAAATTCATTTATGAGTGAAACTATTTTGATTTTAAATTGTGAATTTAATTGACATTTTACAAAGAAATGAGCCTATCCACATAATTTTTGGTTACAGAAACCAAAATGTGTATGAGTGAGAACCTATTGTAAAAAATAACATCGAAATATACATCCAAGCTAATGCTCGAAGCATTACGATACAGAAAATTCCGGGTTAAAGTAAATTTATCATTAGTGAATATATAATAATACACTGAGATCATGGGTGTAACAAAATTGTCCATTATCATATTAACTTGACAACAACAACTTGCCAATTTAGATTGAATAAGTGGATTTTTGTCTATTTTTGATAGAACAATTAAAAGTGAGCATATCTAATTGGTGGGGGACTAAATGTGTCATTTTGCTTCTCAGAAGTTTTAATCTTAATTTTTCTGCCATTATACTTTGGTCCTTATTTTTCTAATAAGAGATAGTTTTTTGGTACAGTGTATTTACCAAAATTATGCTTGTACGATTTACGATTTTTCAACATCTCTTTTATGGCAATATCAAAATTATTTATTTAGTTCCCTATTCAGTTGAAATCCAGTAACACTACCTATTCTATTTTTGCAGAATTTCAAAGTCTATTTCAAAAGTAGATAAATACCAGAGCTGAAGGCGTTTTGTATGGGCGAGTTAAATCGAGAGCAGTATGACAATAAAATATGGCAGCACTGACACATACAGCATTAAGTAGTCTCAAGTTGCTCACTGAGTGCAGGTGAACGGACTTGAATCTGATATTGGCAAAGGGCCAGCATAGGGCCAGCAAGTTCCGAACAGAGCAGTGCTGACGGGTGAGTGGAACAGGGAATGGCGTGTGTATCTCCGCCCTGCAAGCGGGGGTGTGAGCTTACATTGCAAACGGCGCCCGTCACTAACTACATATTGGACGGAGTCCTATTCGTTGCGCTACGTTAGCAGCCATGGATCTCCGGTTGCATGGAAATCGAGCCAAGTTAGTCTGCATGCATTGTACTCTTCACTTACTGAAATTGGATTGTGTAAACTGTAGAAGTTTAATTAACGATAAAGGTTATATATTAATGAACCCGGCGAGCTACTAGCTTTTTGTGCTTGGATTTATTAAATCAAAACCACTGTATGACCTGATATTAAACTAAAGTAATTTAACTACAGAATTTAGATTTATGTTCAAATTTATATTTTTATTGGGAACGAGTAATATGTAACAATTTATATCATTATTTAGGTTCCTATGAAACATTACATTTTTCTAATTTAAGGGAGTAGAAAATCAAAACAGATACCTAAAGTGACAGATGCCTATCTACTCGACAAAATAAGTTTCAATAAAATTATCTTAACAAAAATAACAATAGATATTTATTATGTGACTCGGTATAAATAACTTCATCGTAATGGACGTAGTATATGGATAACGAAACAAAAATAGTGTTTAAATCTTATTTATCACATCGCGTTCAATTTGTGCAATATCGGGGTTATAAATCTGATACTTTTAATCAAACATCAGGTGTGCCTCAGGGTTCAGTATTGGGACCACTATTTTTTATTATTTTTATAAACAATATAGCGCAAAACTTTAACGCCAACTTTCTGTTGTATGCTGATGATTTGAAGATCTATGTCGATGTAACCTCTGCATCTGACTGTAATAGAATTTAGCATTGTTTGAATCTCTTTACCAATTGGTGTGATATTAATCGGTTTCCCTTAAACATCTCAAAATGTAATGCTATGTATTTCTCTTGTAGAATGAACCTCATTCAACTTGATTACAGTTTACGTGGTCAGGTGCTGTATAGACCTGAGCATGTTAAGGATTTAGGGGTAATATTTGACTCGAAATTAACCTTCTCTGCACATATTGCCCAATCTGTCATGGAAGCGTACGAAAGGTTGGGTTTCGTTATGCGTAACAGTAAAGACTTTAAGAATGTTTCCACATTGCGTACATTATACATAAGCTTTGTTAGGCCCAAGCTGGAGTACACCTCTGTAACTTGGTGTCCTTAGTATAATTGCTATATAACATCTTTAGAAAAAGTGCAGAGACGGATTCTTAAATTCACAAGTTTTTTTCTTGGATAGGGCTCAGGATCCAGCTCAGGGATTTCCTCAAAGTGTGTTATTAGATAGATTTGAGATAAACAGCCTAATTAGGAGAAGGATTATGTAATCAATAGTATTTCTATATAAATTAGTTAACAACCGTATTGATCGTATTAGACTTACATCGAAAATAAATTACCGCGTTCATAGACAAAAAGCAGATCAAATAATTTGTTAAGTCTTCCTCCTGCGCACACTTATATGCTACAGTGGTCATACACCAAATGCTAGTTAATTACGATAATTTGGCTTAATCAATACTGCTCTCATGGATATTAAAAGAGTACTCTGTTGTTAGAATTAGGTTTACTTTTTAATCGTTGTTTTAATCTGTTTTCAATTGTTATGTTCCATTCTTTGCTATTTTTATAGTTGTAGTTACTCTGTGTTTTGTCACTATCTTTTATACATCTACACTAACTTCTATTTATTTTACGGATTGACGTTTTGAACTCTTTGTAATTTTTGTTTTTACTTACTTTAATTTGTATTGTATTGTTCATCCTGTAATTGGGTTGTCCCGTTGGGTGAGTTAAAATTAAATAAAAATAAAAAATCATAGCTGGTATTTATAGAACAAATGGTTAAATCCATTACCTATCTTTCTGATACCCACCTATGTTGCCATTCAGTATTTTTCCTTAAAATATACCTAAGTATGCACATTCTAAAATAAAGTACATAACAAATAAATACGTAGGTATAAATATAAATTTTTTGTATAAAATTTAAATATGTGCCTATATACCTTTAAAATAAGTTTGAAATTTTCAAATAGGGGAAAGTTGCCAGTATCCTACAATTTTTTACGTTTTAATTTTTATCTGTTTTGTAGACGTGGCATGCAGCGTCAAGCTATACACCGCATCTGTATACTCCAATGAAAATTAACCACATGCGGCAGCTGATTGTCACCTTGCGCTGGTCTCCAATCAACGCCGTTGCACACATACAGCGTCACATTATACACTGCGTATGTATGCTACAATAAAAATGTATAAGTCGCCGTACGCGACCGATAACGTTTATTGGAGACACCTTAGGCACTGTTCTCCAATAGATACCATAGGCCGCGTACAGCGTCACGCTTTACGCTAGGTCTATATGCTTGAAAGTTGCCGCACGTGGCTTATACATTTTCATTATAGCATGCAAACGCTTCGTATAGCGTGACGCTTTACGCGACAAACGACATTTATTGCAGACCAGCGTCTTATATGTATATTATCATTGTAGGTAGTATACAGATGCAGTTTATAGCATGACTCTGTATACGCCCTACGGCTTACCGTATTTATTGGAGACCAGTGCATTTTATATTTGGCGCAAGAGAGTGTCATCAGCGCTGCTTTGCGAACAATCAGTGCGACTTAGGTGGCGGTAGAATCTATGCAATTCTCCCCAATTCGCTGAAGCTGATGATGTCATGATTGTGACATGCGCAACATTGTAGGTACATTAAATGTATATCAAACATCGCAGCGTAAATCAAGAAGACAATTGACTAAAATCCCTTCAACATATACAACGCATATTTTCTCATCTGATGACGACTTAATATTATATTTAAACTTCTTATTGAATTGTACTTAGATATAGGTGTATGTATATTTAAGTAATTATACCTGCAAATGAAAAACTGAAATGATATATCTAAATACCGCTAAATAGTTTTAGTGTTGCATATTTTAGAACGTAGGTAGTAAATTGTTATGCATAAACAAGATTTATTGGATATTAAACAAAGAATGTGTCTAATTGGTATCACTTTTCGGTTTTTCTTGAAAAAAAGTCAAACCGCAATGCCATTTAAATCATTAATATTCATGGAAATATCAATACTTCTAATAAACTATACATATGAACCGTTTTCTATTTATGTCAATAATAATCAGTTGACATCAGCGACTAAAGTGCATGCGGATTACGTAGGTACACTGGTAAAAGTTCAGTACAGGTAGGTGTAAGTATATCTAATACTTAAGATTATTTAAATTCAAAGAGAATTATTTATTTTGGAGACTGTTTTGTCTAAAAATTATAGGTACATAGGATTTTACCTTGATGAAAACTTGCAAGCGTAGAGCCGGGAAACACTCTCGAGAGTCTGTAAAGAAACATTGGTTAGAATATCAAGCCTGAAATACATTGGTTTACATTCTGCGTCAGGTTCAAATAAATATACCATTCGGTAAATAACCTGATTCTCTGTCGTGATGACTTTGTTCCATTTTATCGGAATGAATTGAGTGTTCCAAAATATTATACTTCAGCTTAACTTAACAGCTACAAAGCTTGTGGATAGATATACGTTTTCTGGGAATTAAAATTTCGCATTGAATTTCGAGGGAAATAAACATAAATTTGAACGAATTAGGGAAAAAATAGTAATCTTTGTTTGTTTGCTTGAGTCACGTTTGAAACGAATCTAGAGGCGGGGTTACTACAGAGCAGATTAAGCGTTTCCGATCATATTACATTTCCAGCACGTTTTGTCTACAGCGAACCATAATTGATCTACGAGTATACTTGCCTGTTAGACAACTCGAAGGGATGGAGAACTCTTTCCACGTCCCCGAACAGCTTGACGCATTAGATTTAACACCGGCAATAAGAAAATATTGAGCCTGAAACAAAAAACTATATTAAAATCATTAAAGCGTACCTAGATATTCTAATGTCTACTTTATATACACTGGGTATTACAAAAAATCAGGTCAAATTGCCAATCATAGATTCGATCGGCAAAATTTCCTTTTGCTATTTTTCATTTAGGTGCCTCTTTTTTAATAAGAAGGTATGCAATATACAGGATGTTTTTGAATGAAGTAGCAAAAATGAGACCACAGATTCCTTAGGCGAAAATAAATCGATTTAACTTAACATACCTATATCACAAGTCGCATAATAAAAAAAAATACAGGGTGTCATAGTTAAAATTTTATTTTCGATATTTGTAGATAACTTTTTAAAAAATCCAGATATTTACATAAAATTTATAAATCAGGTGTTTTTGCGGACACTAGTGACGTCACTTATGGCATATCACGTTTCTTTTAAATGGCAGAACTTTTTTTGCTGCTTAGTGTATCCATCTGATTATTGAAACAATCGATTCTCCTACCTGTTGTATCTGAGAAAGGTATACCTTATTGAAGTCGTTACGAGTAACAGTTTTCGAAATAATCCTATTTGTTAATATTCAGCAACACCGATTGAAAACTGTTATAGTTTCAGGTAGAGTGCCTTTTCTACTGAAAATACAGCAAAATGTTACTTGAAACAGTTCTTTAGAACAGTAATTATAAGACGTGCAAAATTAAAAAAAGATCGGCCTGCTTCGATAAAATCTTTGTGCTTTGTTGAAAACTGGTTTTATCAAACTTCGCCGATGTTCTTCAAATTTTGCACATCTCCATAATTTACCATTTAAACAACTTTTTCAAGTAACATTTTGCTGTATTTTCAGCAGAAAAGGCACTTTACCTGAAATCAAAACAGTTTTTACTCGGTGCACTGAGTATTTCAAATAGGATTATTTCGTAAATGGTTACTCCTACCGAGTTCAGAAAGGTATACCTTTTGCAAATAAAACAGGTAGGAGAATCGATTGTTTCTATAGTCAGATGGATACACTAAGCTGCAAAAAAGTTCTGCCATTTAAAAGAAACATCGTGCGCCACAAGTGACGTCCTCTATTAGTGACGTCAAAATTAGAAACAAATTTGAATTTCTCATCCGCAAAAATCCCTCATTTATAAATTTTATGTAAATATTTGGATTTCTTAGGAAGTTATTTGCAAATATCGAAAATAAAATTTTAATTCTGACATCCTGTATCTTTTTTATTATGCGACTTGGGATATAGGTATGTTTTCTTATTTCCTTTAAAAAACATCCTGTAGTATGGTGTAGGCTTATAACACTTTCAGTTGAATTTTCTACAAATTTTGCTTAAAAAGATGAACGAAAGATAGAGAGTTGTAGAAGCCATTGACTGATTTGAAAAGTATTTCTTGTGTCCATTCTTGCACAATTTTGATGTTAGGTACTTAGTTGAATACGTTATAATATTAGAATTTAGAAAACGATGTGTTCAATATCTATATCACTCCCACAAATGTGCACTTGATATCCAAATCGGTACCCTCCAGAGAAATGTTTGTAAATGATAAATTCAGAAACTAAACATCAGCAAATGTGGTAATATTACATATAAAAAGAATATCAACAACTCTTCAGTCAAGTCCTGACTCAAAATTTTATAGAAATTAAAGAAGATTTATAAGAAAGAAACACTTGCGCTATAAGTAAATAGGCCAATGGATATCTCAACACCCCTTTTTGGCAATCGCGCTTTGACATTTTAATAAAATTTATACGAACAATGTACTGCTATAATATAAATATCTGTACAAAATTTTAGTTGAATATATCACAAAAACCGTGTTATTAATAAAGATATTTCTTAATTGTTGCATTGAGGAATATAAACTAATTCCGACATAAGAAATGTTCTGGTATTTTCGATCAAAGAATATATCTATGATTAAAGAAAATACCTATTTCTTGTAACGCCTTGTATAACTACTTAGTATATATGTTTATTATATCCAACCTTAGCAAAGGTCATTAGCAAAATTAGAAAATGACGGTATTAAAATCATGTAAATTTCACATTTTTTACTGCTTAAATATAATAAAATAAATTTATATTGGGTGTCTCCTCAGAAAGTAAAAAACTTTAAGGGATATTACATGTTAAAATTAAACAAAAATATATCGGGTATCCTTGATCCGGAAACCGTTTTGACACATCTACTTCAAGCTAATAGCTTGACAATATTTGATGTGGCAGTTCCTACATTTAGTAAATATTTACAAAAACTATGTTAGTGATTCTGGATTTCAATTACCAATTAGCCAAATATGACATTAGTTAGACCTTTCTCTGCTAAAATAACACATTTACGAAAAATATAAACTGTTTTCATAGACATAGTTAATCAAATAACTATTTAAATGTTAGTAAGATTGACATACAAAGTTAATTACATATACATAAATTAAATATAAAAAATACAAACCTAAACCTAACATAAAATTTAACGTTGTTATAGCACGAATAAATTTAAAAAACCAAACACTTGGTTTTCAAACTATCTGCCATCAGTTGCAAATACAACTTTGCTGTTTGTTCTAAAGATACACACATTTCTTTATTTCAAAATAGTGGTTTTTAATATCATTTGCAGCATTGTTAAATCTGCCCTTAATATAGGCATCTTTTTTTATACTTATTTAATTTTTTAGTGCTTTAAGAATGTAAACTCAGCATAACTTTTAAAAGTTATATAAACTTTTTGTTAATTTTAAAATGGCCCTTTACACTGTCTGCATTTCCTCGTAGGGTATCTACGTCGTATAGTATTTCAACAAAAAATATTTTTTGTGGCTATTTATATTCATTCTTTCTTCTGCAATATCTGCTTCATCCATCTCAAAGAAGTATTTTTATTAATTTTTCTGTGGTATTCTATGACATTATGTTGTGTTCCAGAAAACAAATTGTTATAGGTATTTGTCATACGTAAAACAATCAAAAACAATGTCTAGCTGTTTGTTACTACATAAAATTTATTAAATAGAAGACAGATACCTGCTACACTTACATAGTACATTGAACTAATATACGCATAACAAAAAAAAATAGTTCCTTAATCCATCAGTTACACTGATTTGATCTATTTAATTTACTTGAGAACTATTATTTTAAACTGAACAGTTCAGATTTGTTCAACAAAAAGACAAAAGGGGTAATAAAAAGTTTTATTGGGGCGTATTAATTAAAAGTTTTTAAGAAAAAGAAGATTCATTTATACAAATATTTTTAAAAATACGATAGGGCCGAAACAAAGAATAAAAACTTTCGCCATTATTATCCCCTAGCCTGGCGTTACTCTGCCAGTAATCAGAGTTTATGGAGACATCTTAGCAAAGATAAAGACTAACTCAACCGGAACTATCCTATTTCGTTGGGGGCCTTTACCACAAATATCAAGTATAAGTCAACCCCGATAATACCTACACCAAGGGAGTCGACATCCCTTTTATATTAAACAACATATTATTTGTGTCAGAAAACTCTAAAACTTCCAGCTATCAGCTAGTTACTTATTATTACCAATATAGGCAACAGGAAAATCTAAAGATAATGTGAAAATAATGAGTAACATTATCCCTTGGCGTTTAGAATTTTATTTTGCTTCTTTACTTTGTAGTACCTATTTCTAGAATTATCAACGTTGTTTTTCAAAACCGAAATGAAAATGGTTAAAGAATAACTTACCATTTTTTCCAGGATGTGCATATCGTGTTTATGAAAAAATATAAGAACTTATATTTCTTGCTCAACAAACCAAATCATTTTTACGACTACAGTATATTATTATTGAAATTGTTTTCCCAGCGATACGTATGGAAATATTCTCATTCCCTAAATTGATTTTTTTATAGTAGTAGTGACTGAAAAGTTTCAGATAGGCCTTAGTCTTTCTAACGGAATTGAATTTAGTACTTTCATCAAGAACTATGGAGAATGGCAATAAAACATAAAGCTATATGTATGGGTTCAAAGCTAAATCTCTTTCCCTGCCTCTTCTGGCAATATAAATATGAAAATAGATTCTGCCTACACTAGTTGAAATCACGAAAATAAAAGCGACTTTATTTCACTAGTTTATAAAGATCATACGTGCGTATACGCGCACTTCTGTACAGTGAAGTTCGTTTATTTATATGCTTTCAATTATAACAAAATAAATGCTTAAGCTCATGTTTGATGAATCAAACATACATTTTTTAAAAAGGAGGCATTCAATGCAAACTTTCCACTCTTTGTGTTTCAGAAATAGTTAAAAATTAACAACATTTCTAAGTTGACACGTTACAGCGTAAGCGCTATTATTGCTTGGTCACCCATTTAAGTGGCAACGTTGTTTGCATAACCGCATTTGCTTCACGCATTATTCATTGGATGAATTCTTTACCATTGGTACAAAAAAAAATAATAATAAATTGGAGAAATTTGTAAATTTAACGAAAATAAATAGTCCGGTCTCATTAACTTAAAAACACATATTTTGTCATTATGAAGTAAGTAGCACCAGAATTATTGTATTCGGATTTGAGCATTTATTTAGTAGTCGTTGAGATATTGTCATAACTACAAAATAAACAAACAAAAAGAATTGTCAAATTAAGGTGCTAGTTTGGTTTAGTTTAAAGTTTGTTTAGTGCACAATGAATAATTGTGAGTCGGAAGAGATTGTGGAGGCTGCAAATATTGCAATAAGCAATTTGCTGTCAAGATCTTTGTATGATATAGCCTACAATCGGTTCAAAAAGTGATGCGCCGAAAAAAATGTTCAAGTATACAGCGAGAATGCTTTGTTGGCATATTTCAGTGAAAATGCAAATAATTACAAGTCTTCCACATTTTGGGCGCAATATTCTATGGTTAAGTCATGCTTGATAATTTACGACAACATAGATATAAGCAAATTCCCCAAGCTGATCGCATTTTTTAAAAGAACCGGTGACGGATATCTTGGTTGGATTAATTCTGGGGATTGCCGGAGCTTGTCGAACTGATGAACTAGTCAATTTAACTGTAGATGATATTCAGGATGTAGGCTCTTCCTTGATTGTAAAAATTTCAAACACTAAGACAAAGATTCCACGAACCTTTCTGGTTACCGATGTGGGAAATATGCTTGAATTGTTTCGAAAATACCTGTCCCTTCGTTCTCCCCACATCAAGCATAAGCGGCTTTTTTTGTACTACAAAGCAGGAAAATGTAGTTCGTAGCCACTTGGCAAGAATACCATGGGAAAAATTCCGAGTGTAGTAGCTTCGTATTTAGAATTAGCTGATGCTGCATGTTATACTGGTCGCTGCTTACGAAGATCTCCAGCGACATTACTGGCAGATGCTGGTCTGGATATCACGACAATAAAGCGTCATGCTGGTCGGAAATCAACGACAGTCACTGAGGGTTATGTCGAGAACTCCATTGAAAATAAGACTAAAATTGCTAATCAGGTTTTAGTAGGTACCACTACTAGCGCAATCACAAAAACTGTAAATGTAAGCGGAAGTAATATTCCTTCTAATATTAATTTTGAAAATTGTACAAATGTAACATTTAATTTAAATGTCAATAAATAATTTCAATGTTATCTTTTTTTTTACATGAAAAACATTCTCCATAATGTAAACTCCCTTGGGAGCATTATACTCCCTTGGGAATAATCGACTGCTTCTGTTTTAATTTTGATGTCATAGAAACTGATTTCTACTCCCGACCGTGGAAAAAATATTTTTTTAGTCACCCCAAGTATATGATCTTAAATGGTAACACCCTACTTGTGATACCTTATCTTAAATCTCTTAAAAAATGCTATTCAATGGTATCATACAAAGCTATATTTGATCAATTAGTTTTCAATCCATGTGTAAATATCGCTTCTTAAAGTAAAACTGTTAAATGCCTTAATGTTAAAAAAAAACAATTTAGAAACAAAAAACAGTAAGGCTTGAAAATTTTAGTTTTTATAAAATACATATGGTATTAAGCTTATTTGAGCTATGTATCATAAAATTCGCATAATTAAAAGAATTTTTACTTATATAAATAATTATGTTATGAAATCGGTAAGATATTAACTATGTAAAACCATGGAAGAAATAGCTCAGGAAGAAATGTACAACATTTTGAACAATTATCGAATAACGTTTTCCAAAATCCTGGGCATAGATAAAAGGTCCCCACTTAACATCAAAAGTTATATATACATATAAAGCTGATTACAGACCTTTTAGGCCTAGGGCTGCGTTATTTTCCTCCACTTCGGTCTGTTCTTCGCCTTTCTTTTCCAATCCGTTACATTTTCTCTCTTAGATCTATTGCCACTGCCTCTTTCCATCGCTTCCTCGGGCTCCCTCTTTTTTCTTGTAGTTAAGTTTACTTCCTACAATTTTTTTAACTGGCCTTTCCCCTTCCATACGTTCTAGATGCTCTAGCCACTGTACTTACTTATAGCCTTCCTCCGTCTTCTTTCCTCCTAGCATTCTTCTTAGCATCTTCCTTTTCCACCTTAACAGGTTTTCTCTTGACTTATTATTGAGGATCCAGGTTTCACTGCGATACAACGCTGTCGGTCTCAACATTGTTTTGTCCAAATTTTCCTCATCTGGTCATTAAATGGTTGACTGCTGCCGAAATTCTGTTTGCTTTCATTATTCTTCTATTAATTTCTTGCTCCTCATCTACACATATTCTTGAACTCTTCAAACTCCATCTCTCCGTGCTGCATTTTCAATTTGAAATTGGTATCTTTTTATTTTCATTTATTCTCAAAAGCTTATTTTTCTCTTGATCTATCTGCAATTCCACTTTACGTGCTTCCTCCTCAAGTTTTCTCGTTATTTTTTCTAATTCCCTATTATCTCTTGCAGTTATGACTACGTCAGCTGCATAACTTACTATTTGGTGACTTTTAAACAATATGTGTCCTTCTCTGTTCAACTGACTATCTCTTATGACCTTTTCTAGTACTAAATTAAAAAAAGCATTGAGAGTAGGTCTCCTTGCCTCAGTCCTGTGTCATTACTAAAACCTTCCGAACATTCACCTTTTATTCGTACTTTGCTTTTAGTATTATCTAAGGTGCATTTTCAATAGCCTAATCAGTTTGGTTGGTATCCTGAATTTTACTTAGTTTATTCCTTTTACAGGATCATATGCTTTTCTAAAGTCCACGAATAAAACCATTGTTTTAATCCCATATTCATAGCATGTAATAAAGATTTCATTCACCGTGAAGATTTGGTCCGTTGTTGAGCTCCGCTTTCTAAAACCTGCTTGATACTCACCTATTTGTAGCTTTGTTAAGTTCTATTCTCTATATTATTAACGTTACCATGATTTTATACCTTATATCTAGCAATGATATACCTTTATTATAGTTTCTGCAGCTTGCTGCATCTACATCCTAAAATTGGTATAATCATAGCATCTATCCAATCTTCAGGCATTCTCTTCTGCAAATTTTTAGGAAAATGAAATGAAAATGGCTCCAAAACAATTTTATAAAATCTAATCTAATCAGACTTTTGGTAAGCTGATTTCATATGTGTTCTTGCCTTTAAATATAAATATATATTTTCAGAAATATACCTTAGCTATATGTAGGTATATCTATATCTAAGTCTGTTAGACTCAATCAAAAATTATGCGAACTCAGTGTAAGCAATAATTTACATATTTCTATAACGTGTTATTCACATTGCAAGATATACGAGTTCCTAGATCCTTATTTATTGAATGGTATATTAACGGTTTGTATCCTTAAAAATATTAGAATCAGTTCTACATTGGGTAGTATAACTATATACATACTTTATGAAATTTATGACTACGTATTTATGAAGCAACATGTGTATTTTATAAGCTTTAAACTCAATAGAATATGGATTTGGAATACAGTTGGGGACCATATAATTTTATCACATACATACAAATTGTAAATATCAGTAAAATGTGAAGGTTATATTGTACAATTAAACGAGCGTACGTATTTTCTCTTGTGCAGTCGCCTTATTGTTTTAAGTGAAACCAGTTTTTATTAAAGATTTCAAAGCGTTTGAAAGACAAAAGAAGCGAGTTTATTCTAAAGTTAATTATATCCAGATGGAGAAGAAATAAACTCTGTTTTATAAAAGAACCGCACCCTTAGCATAATTTGTATTCTTATATTTTCAAACTAAGTACGAAATTAAAACAAAAAATATCAAATCTGTAGGTTGTATAATTGCCTACGGTTTAAAATATGCAGGCTCAAACCCCCTAGCAATATTGTAGCAAGTGCTTTTAAAAAATCAACAAGAACAATTAATTTGTGAACAAGTTTTGACATTGAATATGTTATTTGATTCTCTATCCTAGGGAACCTCTAACCCAAAAATTTAAAAAATATACATATAAGTCAAATTATACTTTCTGATGTCTTTCACATAAAACATCCTACATGTAGTATCAGTTGGTTAGTTTTAATATTTAAATTTTATAGAAAAACCCAGGAACAACGCCACATTAAATACTGAAAGTTGTTCCCCTTAAAATATATTACATGAAGTGTTTTGGGATATACTCGTATTTAACTATAAAGTGTAAACTTCTTTCTTCAAGTACATTTTGCATCATTTCTACATTTTGTATTTTATTATTTAATCATATCTATATATTTTGCTGTTTGTACTATTTAATGTAAATATTTTGGGATGTTGCTCCTTAATAACGTGTTACAAAGTAGTTATCGTCAGTTCTAGGTAACTCTCTTGATTATTCAAGTGTTTTTTTAGTGGAATAAAGACCAAAAATAGAAGAACGTTATATTTATTTTATTGCCAACGTTTCGGTGTTATTTTTACACCATCTTCAGGGCTCTGCAATATAAAAGTACAAAAATGTTTTTTAAATAAATTAATTAAACAGTTAAAATATAAAATAAAAGTTTTGTCAATAAACACAATTCAATTTTTAAAAAATTTAAACATTTCAAAACAAATACATATAAAATATTTAGTACTGATGCTATCACAATTACAATAATAAAAAAAGCAGATTAAAAGACAAAGAAAAATTATAATAACAAAAAAAAAACAACCTGCAACCACCAAGTGGCAGCAAAATGTTTAATCATATGTCATATAAATAACTTTTATTACTATTATTTTATTATGTTTATTATTATTTGATTATGTTTTCAAAATTTTAAAATTTATGTACCTATGTAGGTACTTCATATTTAACTTCAAGAAAAAAGTTTGTTATAAAAGTTATACAAGGCGTTCGTGATAATAAATTTCTACAAGATTCCACGAAATTTATCACGAAAGCGAAGCTCACACTATCGTTTCGCGAACTGGGGTTTGCAGTTCAATTTCCGTTTTCATGCTCCCCAGCGGTCAAAAGCTTTCTCATGTTAGCTTCACATCTATATAACAATAAAATGAACCAACTTGACATATATCGTGTTATTTATATCGTTACCTTTAAATGTAAAAGGAGATATGTTTACTGCATCGATTAATGAATAAAGTTTGTAATCATTTACAACTACAACAGCAACGTGAAATAAAAATTAACTGAACATACATTTATTATGTAACTTACATATCCAAACAGCCCACATGCGTAGCATTTGAAAAAAAACACTGACTACCTAAACAATAACATAAATATTACTTCTGAACTAAATTAGTGTAAATAACAGATATACGAGTTTACGACGTAACATGCTCTTGGTAGCTTTTGTTTTGTTTTATGTTTATTATGTACAAATATAAATTTTCGGATAGCTCAGAATTAATTCCACTCATCTTTACTATGCTTAAGGGCGCCGTATACTCGAAATAGTGTTTTATACAAATAATTTTAAATATTTAAGAACTGAATAATATAGAGCTTAGCAAACAACAGGAATCTTATGCCACCTGCGAATATTCAGACAAATCTATAACGGCAGAAAGCGGCCTCACGAACAAATTCTAGGTACAGAAATGTTCATAATACGTATTTTTACAACTTAAACTTACATAGTTATGAATATAAGATTGTTTAATTTTATTTATAAATATGTGAAAATAATTGTTAAAATGTGGGGTTATAATAGCAAAATAATGTGAGAATTTAATTTTTGATATTAGTTTTGTTCCACTTGTTTTATTTTTCGAGATTTCTGAACCTAAAAAACACCACAAATTTGAACATTTTACGGTGAAAAATATGGTGCCCGACCTAATTTCTGGGCGTTAGTCTCGTAGACAACACCCAGCATTTATTTTTGAAAGAAAATCTTTATTTTAAAATCCTGGAAAGAGAAACATTTTGACTGTCATTTAATAATCAATTAAATTTTAAATGGAATTGCTGATCATGGAATTTATTATTAAAATTGTCTGTAACTCTAAATACTTTACTAGCGTGAGAAATCTTAATCTTCAGAGGAGGTTCTTAAACGAAGTTTGTCTAATTTGAACTATTTTATAAAATTTTGTTAGTGAAGCTGTTGATTATTGAAATTATTGTCAAAAATTAAAAAAAAAATTATTACCTAACAATAAAATTGAGTTTTCTTCCCAACAGGCTTAGTCTACCTCTACGTAACCTGTGCTACTCTTTGGTCCACTATGTGAACACAATTCTAAAAGTAAAATATTAAGTAGTTGTTTCCTTCCTTCAGGTATTTTCTTTGGTTCTTAACTATGTTCCACTGTGGTCTCTTACTAATAGTTATGGATCGTTTGTGGCTATAACTGGTACCATGTCCTCATTCGATAATGTTATATGAATTGCATCTGTTTCTCGGTCCAGGTTATGTTATCAATGTGTTTCCTATTATAAAATAAATTGGTGTTCAGTTCGCCAAATGTAACCAGTTCCTGATTTTTCTAGCTATGTATTATCTTTTCTTTGGACTTTGGATTTCTGGGGTTCCAACTCTGGGGTGTTGTCGCCAGTGTTTGACAATATTCTTTTCTCCAGACACCCTATTTAACTGCCTGTGATAAGACTTTATTTCTATCTTGATGATTATTTTGGTATGTCTCCTCTACGAATGAGTACAAACTCAATGTCAGTCTTCTTACGCCAACCACCTTTTTTTCTTATAACCAAGATACCGAAAACGGGTAAGTTTTTTCACTATATTCTATTTAAATGTTTATGAAATCCCATTTTTTATATATAAACTTTCTATTTGGAATTATTTTTAAAATGATTTATTCTATGTAATTTTATTTGCTCTCAATTGTTTATCCTTTCTTAATAGCAATTCTCCTATTTTTCTATTTTAATGTTTATTGTCAATGTCAAATTTTATTTAATTATCCAATTTTAAATCTCAATTTCAATTTATATCTTTTAACTAATGTCCATGTCCATGCTTCTCAATTATACCTGTACCTAATTTTTAACATTACAGTATACATATACATGATGCTTAGCATTGTATGTGATGACATGGTTATTGATTAAGAAGATTGATTAATTTTGCAGATGAACAAAAAAAAATATATTATTTTTTAATTTGTATATACTGCCCCATTTTTAGATTACTTCTGTATCTCCTAAAATTTCTTCTACATCCATTTCGTTAAAGTATATACATGTATAAGATTACCTACTAACAATGTCGATATTTGATCAATACCATTAAATTTATAAATACAATAACATAGACTCGACAGATGCGTTGTTTAAGCAAAAAAAAAAAAAAGAAAAACGTGCCATCGATTGTTCGAATGATGCTACTTATTAAAACAAGAAAAAAAGTATGAAAATTGGTAATAAAGTTTTAAATATAATATTTAAGGTCCATGAAAATCGAAAAATGTAAATTATTATAAAAATCTATTTCTATTAAAAATACTTATTTAAACATTTATAGAAATGTCTGACAAGCACATTATACAGTATGCGCCAAAAGTATGGAATAAATTCAATAAAAACGAAACAATTATTTTTTGGGAAAAATCCTGGAACAGGTCGATTTTTAATTTAAAAAATACATATTTTAGCGTAAAATGCGATTTTCAAATGTCATTTGTTTTCGAGTAATGACGTCATCGATTTTTTTTTAAATGGCAACACCATATTTTTTTCCTTGATTCTGAAAAGTCGTTTAATTCTCTATCAGACAGTACTAAAATTTTGCCCTCTTACATAGGAAAGTTTTCTAGTAAATGACGATTGAGTGTTAGAAAACGTAAATCAATTAAAATAAAGCAAAAACGTTATCAAGTTTAGTTTTTCGAATTCCATAGTTCTTTTATGGATCACGTAGGTGAAAATCTTTGCAAAGTGTCATTGTTACACCGACATTCTAATAAGTATTGTAAGCGACATAGAAATTTATTCAATTTAAAGTATTATGGCACATTTAACTGTTTTCCTGGGAGGTGGATCGGCAGACGCGGACCGATAGAATGGCCTGCAAGATCGCCAGATCTTACAACTCTTGATTATTTTTTATGGGGATACTTGAAGTCAAAAGTGTACATTAATAAACCACGTAATTTAGAAGAACTTCAAAATCGCATTCGGGACGAAATACGCAGAGTTAACCCAGAAATCATTCATAATATGCAAGAAGAATTTCTTCACAGACTTGCGCATTGTCAAGAAGTTGGTGGATGGCAATTCGAACATTTAATTTAAGTATAAAATTTAATCAATTGTATTTTATTTTACATACCTCAGAATTGTTACTTTTTTATGGATAAAATTTATGTTTTCTAACATTCAATCGTCATTTACTCGAAAACTTTCCTATCTAAGAAGGCAAAATTTTAGTACTGTCTGATAGAGAATTAAACGATCTTTCAGAATCAAGGAAAAAAACATTTTTTAAATTAAAAATCGACCTGTTCGAGGATTTTTCCCAAAAAATAATTGTTTCGTTTTTATTGAATTTATTCCATACTTTTGGCGCATACTGTATACCAAGTTTAATTATTGGTCTTTCAGTTCACCAATTCTCTAAGTATACATATTTTCATAAATAGGTCAAAACACCTATACTGATAAAAATTAACTAATTTATGAGTCTTTTAGGATTCTTTTTTTTTTGATAAATATGCGTCCTACAAGTTTAGTATTATTATAAGATATGGATGTATAATTATTTTCTTGATGCTGAATGCTAACGTAAGGTTATATATTCAAACTGCAAAAATTTGCTTTGAAATGTCAAAACTATGTAATTAACTGAGTAAGAAAGGAAATATATCGTATTAGGCTACAAGAAACACCTCTGCAAAGTTGTATACGTTTGGTGAATGCAAAGAGGGGATTTAGAAAAGCATCAAGGATTTCGTAGGATCTGAACGTTTTCAGTTTATGGAAGGTAACTTCCTGCGCACGCGATAACTCCTCCGGAAATAGAGCCTTTCTCCTTCGCATCTAAAGCGCAGGTATTCTCATCCAATCTTGGATATTTACTTCTACTTTAGAAACAAGACGAAAGGCGTACTATTCCAGATAAGAATTTAAATTGGATCTGAATATTTCTTCAGTGTTAGAAATCCTGAAATTTGTGACGATATTTGACTTTTCAATTTACATATTTTATACATTTACGTTTATCCTGGCAAAAATTAATAGTTTACTAAATTCTGTACAAAATGGAAGAATTTTTCAAAATGTAGAACATTTAAAATCTGCCCATTTAAATATTAACTATACTAAGGAAAATCGATCAATAATAAAGTTTTAGTAAGAAAATCTGTATCATTGTTGGAATTTTTCATGTTAACATCGCAATATCATGTACCAAGTACAATATAAATTATTTTATCGACACGATTTTTCTACTCCAAGTCGACGTTTTGCTAAAACAATAGAACACCTTGATGAATTAGGCTTTGAGAGTAAAAAAAATACACACTTAAATTATCTTACTTTTCTTTAAGATTGGCGTTTAATAAAAATTCAAATTCGGGTAAAGCCAAACTAAGTTTCAATTCGCTGAAAGTTAATAATTTATTTTAAGTTTAGAAAAAAAAACACATGGCTACTTATTTAAAGACAGTGAATTATATCGTCTCGTTTTGCAACGCATTTGGTCAAAAATACTTAGGAATTTTTATCAATTCAAGTGTTAATGGTTTTTTAAATAAAAATAAAATAAATTATGTGGGGTGTGAATATATTTATAAAGCCGAATTCGATTTTCTTAGAGTGCCGCAGCGTATAAAATAGTAGAAAATGCAACGAACGAAACATAACAGGTGAAACATTGTTTTTTTCACATTTTAAATGACTTGGCAGCATACAAACTGTTTTATACACTGGAGAAAATTTATAATTGGCACAATGGAGAGATACGGCACTCTTAATTTATTTTTTTTATTACTATTAAAGGTAACTAGATAACTTACTACAGTAGGTAATTGAGTTAAGGCCTACTTATTAACAGTTAAAATGAATTTACCTTAGCCATTTTGTGCTCAACGCAACAACAGGAAGGACGCGCTGCTCACCTTTCGTATACATTGACATATAAAAACTTTGAGAAAAATGCTACCACGTATCTCGAGGGCTAAAATATGATAGTCGCTATATCAAGTTACATTAGTCCAAAATTTTATAATTTCCGAGATACAGGGTGTTGAAGTTATTTTATTTTTTATTTTTTTTTTTTTTGATTAACTATAAATGGTAGTAAATACATAAGACTTGCTAATGGTGAGGTTTCTGGCACGAGAAATTGAAATATGACTTAAAATGTATCGATTTTTTAATTAATAATTCTTATTCTCTGACGTTTTTCTTAAGATAGGCATACTTGGTCAATATAGTTTTTTGGATATCTGGATTTTAGTTATTTCATAAATATAAACATAAACCCATTGTCTTCCATTTACACTTTATTCAATTACCTCAAATTTTGGACTAAGGTAGATTATCACATCTTGGCCCCAGGAATATGACGCAACTTGGAATTTGTAGTATAGCATTTTGTCCAGATCTTTTAGAGACATCCTGTGCTGGATGTACAGGATGTGTGTAGATGCACAGGATCAGTACTAGACTGAGTAGCCGAGTATGAGTACCTAATACAACTAATAATAACCCAGTAAGATCTTGTGATATGTATACATCATGTGAAGTAAAAGAAAATTTTTGTAAAAAAATGTAAGAATAGTACCTAAATATGAGAGTGAGTATGTGTAGTTTTAGACCCTATAGTGTTCATTATAGTTACGTATAATCAATTCAAAATTTTTGTTTTATATTAAAAAAGTTAAAAGTAAAAAGCGAGAGATGGTTGATGGTTCTCCAAATTGTAGGTCTCTTATACTTATAACTCTTTATAATGTAAAATTAAGTTTAAAGACTAAGTTGATATTTGATCCAATCTAAGTGCAGATAGTAATGCCAAGAAAATCATTTAATAATGATTATAAAGTTACTTCTTTGATAATAAAAAGAAAGCTATTTCCCTTAGTGTATAGAAGCCACTGTATCTAAAAAAAACCTTAAGCCTTTTTCTAAGACTTAGGTTTTTTTTAGATACAGTGGCTTCTATATACATATTATTGTAGGCTTTTTCAGTACTGCAATGATACACGGTTTGATGAATCTATGATGGCGAGGAAGACATTAATGGATTTAAGTAAATTTTCATTTAATATATTTGAAGTGCGATAACTAGTAAGTGTATTTAGGTATCTATCATTCTGTAGCTATTCAACAATATTAATAAGTCATTAAAGAAACCTAATATTAATAAATACAAATTTGTTTCTTTATATTATTCAGTAAATACTGCTAATTTCCTATGAAATTATGATATTACTACCAGATGCCATCACTTACGTATATCTTAGTGGTAGTGCAGAAAGAGAAAGAGTGAGTGTGATAACGATTACTAAGAAATCTAAAATAGTTTTTAAACTTCCTACAAATAGTCCAATTTCGGTAATTAGTTACCTAAATCTTACTGTGATATCTCTGTTTGTATCTGGTTTATTTTATTGTACATATACAATTTAATCTCTAAAACACAGGGAATATAAGAGACAATATGCATAAAATTGTAACATATTACTGAAAGTTCTCTTTATTTTAAAAGGAAATCTGACACAATTAGTAAAGTAATGGTATTTTTTAATGGAAAATAAACTTAACTATACAAACAAAGTATATAAATTTACAGAAACACACAAAATAACAATGAACGCATGGAGTCGCTAATGAAATGCTTAAAATATAGGTATGGGCACAAGATGCATGTGTCAACTATTGGCACTTTTGACACTATATCATATCTTCTACTGTTTTCATTCTGCACAAATACCAATCTTGAATATTAACAACTGGAGAGAAGCTCTCGAGGTGCTGGGCTTTGAAGGATCAGAACCTATTTTTCGTTTTACTATCCGGTTTTTCTATTGGTTTATAGAAGCGTGCTTCAACTCCAACTCCTATTCATACATGGTTGTTTTAAGAATTTGTGCGTGTTGTGCACTTCTGCGTATCCTGTTGTTCTGTGCGTCAATGACAGTAATGAAAGGTGGTATTTCTTCAATCGAAGCTCAATCCGTAAATTGTGAAGGTAAGATATATGCAAATTGCTAGTGGTACAATTTATAAAATGATGCCTTTTTGAATTTTTTATTATAACTGTAGGTATCTACACATGTTATGAAAGAATTGCGGCATGCAAATATGCTTTATCAAGGCTTCTGGAAGCCTTACGAGCAGATAGAAAATACGTACTCGTGTAATCCAGAATTAATTAAATGCCACTTTTTATATAAACCTTCTCATGCACAAACGATAATGACTGTATACCATCAAGGTACTAATGACATGTGCATAACATAGCACAGCAACTTTCCCCTACTGTTCATCACTTTATAAAGTGATTCGAAATTTGATAATTTTTGAAAAAATATTTGGCAAATAATTAAGTGTAGTTTATATAAATATAAACTAGAACTGAACTTTTATACTAATTTTTTAAAATTTGCAAATACTAGATACATTTTCATTTTCTTGTTTTGAATTAAGTATTTGATAAATTTGTTTATCTTGATGAGTAGTATACAAGTTAATATATCAACATTTTAAAATAGTTCAACCAAAAGAAAAAAAAAAGCAAATTTACATTACTAATATCAATTATTTGTCTCAGTGCTTTCACACAATTTCAAGATATTTACTTCGAAATGTAAAACATATTTAGAAAGATGCACGTAGAAGACTTTAATCTTTCTGGGTATTCATCCTGATATCAAATTATCTTCAAAATTAATCTAACGGAACGTATTAAGTTTAGTTAGTTACCCTTGATATACATGTATGTTATAACCCTGTTCGAGGACAGTGACATAAAACACCAGGAAGATTTCATTGTGTCTATCTCCCCAAAGGACAATTTCTCCTTTCATTCTTCCAATCCTTTCTCTCGTAAAATACACGCGCTTGCTACAGCAAACGTTTTACATTTCATTAAACCTTATTAAGAAGCCCGCCTACAATATGATATCCCAACTTTAAGAAAATACGTGGTAAGCAAAAAGTAAATAGGGGTTTCAAAGATTTGTGCTCTTGTTGTATCTGCTATTTATATTTTACAAAAAAATGTGACATATTTAATTATTTACCTAAATGTAGTGATATCTTGAAAATGATTTTTTAAGTAAAATAAAGTTGCTGTTGTTATGTAGGTATATTTAGGAAATTAATCTAAAAGTTTGCCATTTTACTTTCATAATTATGAAGTATAATGGGAATGGAGAATTAATAGCTTCAAATGCAAATAAAGCTCCGACTGAATAAAAAGTTATTTTTTGTCAAGGTGGTAGCTAAATATTTTTAGGTATTAACAATATTGTGTGAAACTAACTACTTTACGGACTAAAGCCCCGACCAGCGTTGAATTGCACCTACAATATTAACTTAAAATACCTTTCTAATACAACAAAAATGTTAGCTAATATTTTTTAATAATAAGAGAGATGACATTATAAGAAATGAATTTTGACACTGTATGACAATATTTGGTAAATTCATTTTATTTCGAACTATATTATTTCAAAGGTTCATTCCCTCTTATTCGACTAGTTTGGCTGTCCAGTTATTTACTAAGCGCTAAATAGACCAAAACACACACAGTGTTTACGCCGCTTCATTTTTTGAAAATGTTAAAAAATGTATACCAAAGAGTTCATCAATCAGTTCAAATATTTTCATTTTGTTGAAACTGAATAGTATAACAGAAGCCAATTAAAAAATGTATTATATTATTTTTGTGGCCATATGGAGAGTGTGTTGACAGAAGAATTTGAAAAGAGGGAAAAATTTACATGTTAGAATGTACAGGTTTAAGCTAGTCAATATAATATCTAGGATATCTCTTACTAACAAATTATTAAAAATACAGTAAACTTTATTATTATAATTCAATAATAAATATGCTATGCGAATCACATATTATTTCTAAATACTTAAGAAGGCCTTGTCAGTAGCAGAAATAACTTCTGTGTACGAGGATTTTTTTAGTGGAATTTGCCTATCCATCATCTAAACGTAAATTATCCATTCTTCTCTGTAAAAGTGTATTGCTCACCCATCATCTAAAAATGTATTGCAATGTAGGTTTTATTCGCATTAGAAAATATGTCGATATTTTCGCTGAAAATAATACATAATTATTGTTGAAACATCGGTACATATTCCTCGGTTTTTGCAAATATTTATAGATATACGTATATCTGTGCAAAAATAAATATTTTTAGCTCGAATTTTAGATACAGTTAATATATAATCAATGTAACTACAACTAATGTTAATATATGTTGTAAGCAATTACTATTTTTGCCGTCATAAACATAAATATGTTGTTTGCAATTAATTTTGTATGTTTTAGAGGCACATGCAATGGCGCAGTTTTGGTGCAAACATCTTAAGGGCGCCGTATTCTTGAAATAGTGTTTTCTGCAGATACAAGTAGTTTTAAACATTTAAGAAGTGAATAATATAGAGCTTAGAAAATAATAAGAACGTTATCACATGTCACCTGCGAATATTCAAAGGTACCGAAGTAAAATCAATATATAACGTCAGAAGCGAACTATCCAACAAACTTTTAGGTACTGAAATCTTTCAAGATGCGTGTTTTTTTTTTAATTCAACTATAGATGTAAACATTGTTATAACATAAGCTTACATAGTTCTGCATATAAGATTGTTCACTTTTGTTTATAAGTATGTGAAAATAATTGTTAAAATGTGGGGTTAGAAGAGCGACATAATGTGTGTCATACAAATGCATTTTAAGTTATTCTATTGTTTGAGGAAAGTTTAAATAGTAACAGTGTATAAACATGACATCAATAATTTTATTTTTGATATTACTTTTTCTCTGTTTAATTTTTCAAGATATCAGTACCTAAAAAACACCACAAATACGGCGACCTTAACAACGTACCTACCTACCGTTTCAGTTTCTATGATATTTATGATTATAATAATTGTATAATATTTAAATTGGCACGCGCTACAAGTGCACACGTAACAAAATATAATCGTATACTTAATGTTTTACGAATATTCCACAAAAACTCCTTATTAAGAATCGTAGGTATATTAACAACACAACTAAAACGTATTAGGTTAGAGGTCAGGATGTTGTGCCTCTGTGCATGTGCAACAGAAATCACATGAAAACTTCTGTAAAATTTCATAACAAATTTACTAAAAGTAAATAGTTCTATTGTAGTAGATTGTATCACCATACTATTTATGAAATTTACTAATTTTATTACGTAAAAACACATACACTTTATTATAGGTATATATGTATATTAAAATTTTCTTGCAAATATTATGTAAAAAGAGCATTACGAAACATAGAAATTTCCACCCATTATTATCAGTGTATCTCTGAAAATCGTTGTATGTGTCATTTCCTATAAATTGTGGTGATTCTACTGCCTACGCGGCACACACCGCTGTGTCTGTCATCGCCCTTAGACTGCTCTTTTAATAAAAAATATATATAAATATGTTGTACAAATAATGCTTAAAATAAATGTAGGGAGTCTAAAGAAACAGTATTAATATTTAAATTAAATGAAAAGAAATACATAATTAATTTAATTTAAATTTTCATCCAGTAGTTCTGTTTACTATTAGTTCTGGTATTTGACAATGCGTCTGTGCTTACGATAAAAGTTATTTAATATAAATTTTATTACTATTTTTTGTACCTAACTGTGACTTAAATTTCATCTGCCTCAAAAGTGATATCTGACTATTTTAATTAGTTTGTAACATTACCTGACATTAAAACATTTTGATTTTAATAGATATGATTACCATGTCAAAGATTCGATTTAGTCCCACCTTTTTCGTAATTAATATTATCCCCTCAACAGCGTCTGTCGTGCGGTTGCGGAGCCAACCAATAATAAATTTGTCAGAATATTTGTTCACAAAACCGCCTTTGTTGTTTTAAATCCGGCTATGCATACATCAGAAATAATTAAAAGCATATGTGGTACGTGATTATTTATGGTATTTCACTATTTCCAACTCCAGCTTATAACCCCTTAAGGAACCAACCGCACATAATGTCTTTGTTAGGCGGTAAAATTCTTTTGATGTCTAATAATTTTGTTAGCAATCATACTTTTCTCAACGCTAAATAAAGTTGTTTCTAATATATCTTTCTTTCTATACGAATATTATTAGGAAGAACTAAATATAGTGCCTACTAACTGTATTTGCTGTATTAAATTGGATATATAGGTAGATACACTGAGAGAAATACCAGTGAAACAGTTACTATAAACTTGTGCTTAAAGTTGTATACAACAAACATAATAAATCATATAAGTTCGTTGTTTTGGTAAAATCAAAGATACTAATTGGGTCGTTGTAAATTTTAATATAATTATACTATATTTTATAATAAATGCCATATTGTAAAAATTAAAAATACGGCAAAATAATAATTTTTATAGATGGTATTAATATAACACTTGTGGTGATCATTACCAATACCATAGAGACACAATTGTAGTATTATTTACAACAAAAATGTTTTAAAGTAGTGGGTGCAAAAATAAAAAACGTGTTTTTTTGTAGAACCGTCAGGTTCAACATGTGGCCACAAGACGTGGCTAGATGCTACATTACGTGTACTCAACTAACCTACTAACTATCCCTACTAACTGTCCGATGACTTCATCGATTGCTTCACTTAATAGCATAGTTTGTCTATGATATACTGAGAAAAGGCAACAAGTTCAAAAGCAGTATATGTGTGTGCCACTAATGAATAACTTTGTAGTTTGCTGTAAGTCCTTCAGGTGTAATTCAGTTGCTTATCGGGACATTAGCACCCAGCGTAGTTGTTTTCTGAAATTCCGCATTACCAACGTGTAATTTTTTATATATAATTTACTTTAACACATATTTGATTAAAATAATCACAACAAATTATAGTACATAGGTGTACAATAGTATAAGTAGTTACCTACTATTAATTTTTTTTTCAGTATTCACTACTTTAAAGTCTACACCGTCAAAATTTTGAAATATTTCACAAGTAGGTACCATTGAATGACTTTTGAGTTACTAAACTCTGTGTTACGAGCACAAAATTGACTTATGAATGTATTTCGTTGTTTTATTTTTCTCATTCTCTAACCAAAAATTGTCTGGATAAGTGCATTTCTTTGCAAAAGGTAAAATGTTAAATTGATTCATAAATCAGTTTAAATTTGTATACATAATGTTGTTTCTTTTTTCTGTGATTAAAAATATATCAGATTTTTTTAATTCTCTGTATCATTCCATATAAACTGCTGAAATAATTTAGTTTTTATACAAATATTTTTTAAGTAATACCTACCCACTTAGTTATGATTATTATAGTTTTAACTGATGTATTTGATAAGATTAGTTACAAAATATTTTATTAACATCAGAAACAATTAAAGGGTACATTATAAGTGGCTGTGTTATATTAAATTGTAAAAAATATGATTTATAGGTTATAAAATTTTAAATCACTAAATAAACCAGAAAAGAAGCAATTTGTATGTTTTACAGAGCGTGTAATAAAAACGCCTCGATCAGTGAACAAAAGGGTCCTTGTTGTTAGTTGGGCTCAGAATAAATATGACGTGCGGGGAGAAAAATACTTCCTTCGAACTATTACCCTGTACGAAGAATAAAATGTAAATTTTGAAGAAATTGCGTTACCTAGAGCTACGGCTGGTAATGGACACATAGACTACCTGTAAGTGTATTCATTATAACAGTAACTGACTTTATGTAGAGAATGTAGGTAGGTATACAGAAGCAGAGGACATATACGTAAAAAAATTGCGTAAATTTTATCTCGAAATCAACACCAATACCACAGCAACTTGAAATAAATAATTCGTTGAGTAATATCCACTTAGTTATATAAATGTTTCCAATTTAGAGGCAAGAGGGATAAAATTTATCATAACTTTTTTATACTCTGACTTCTCGACTTTTCTCTAAAATATTGAATATAAATATATTAAATTTTAGTTTTTTTAGTTTTTTAATAAAAATAATAATCTTGATTCATATTGTCATAAGTGCTCCATATTTGAGTAAAATCTGTTTGAAAAATGTAGTGTTAATATCGTGAAAATTAAAATGTAAATATTTTCTATCATACATAATAGGCTATGAACAACAAAAATGAGTTTGGCGTCTTAAGCATTGCCAGTTCAGTTTTTTACTTTTTATGGATTATTTTCAGAGAAATTTTTAGAAGATTATTTGACAAAATAGACAAATCAATATAACTTCAATATAATTTGAAATGTGAGTTATAAATACTAATACAATAAACTGATAGCAATTCGCAAAAAGTCAATAAATGAACTGTCAATGCAAATGACGCCAAACGCATATATTTGTTTTTCACAACCTGCTGAGATTACCAGTTATCAAATTTCATAAATTTTATCTCAACTGGTTTCGGAAAAAATCATCATCAGAGTGGCCTCTTTAAGTGCCTATAACTTTCTTAGGAAGAATTTTTGGACCCACGATTCTATGAAGAAAAAATAAATCTTTTTTTGGCATAGTACCCTGGAGAAATATAGTCTCCTAATTTCGAGATACCCTGTATTCTAAATGTTACATACGTAATATTTCATACATATTTATTCATCTAGTGTCTAACTACTCAATACAGTTTTCATAACTTAATAATAGCTCATCATTTAAAGTCATACTTGTTTGAGTATTCAACGTGTGACATATACCAAAATTGGATAATCCCTGTTCATAGCAAACCGATAATTTTTAGAAAAATTGTCTGAAATATTTCTGAAGACATGCAGAATAAAGAGACTTGGGCCAATGATTTATTTATTCAAAGATAAAATCCACTGTATTCGAAAAGGTATGGCACTAGCAGTAGTATATGGTAAATTTTACTGAAATCCCCGATACTAGATATATTAATAATGTGAAAACTCTGTAGCTCTCAGTGGTGTTTCCCAGGAAAAAAACAAATATTTCATTTTAATAAAGAAATGGACAATATTCGATTCATTTAACTGTAATAGGAATCAGTTTTATGGAATACTAGTGTCTAAAGAACATTACAGAAAGAGTTTATTTATAGCTTAGTATTTTTTTAAGTTAATTGTACATAATCCCTTTTTGTTAATACTGCAATACCATATCGACAGAAGGTATAGATAATTTTTGCTTGAACAAATAATATTTTTAAAATTCTGGCAGATATATAAAACCAAAAATTTTCCATTGTTTAGCTGCAGATTTTTGAAACATCACTTTATTTAAAGGTAAAAAATATATCTGTATATACGTGTCTCTGTAACTGTATAGTCTTTAAGAAAATTAATTTCAGTTTTCTAATGCAGAATTTTACCATTAAATGTAATATTTCTTGCGACTCTAATATAGCAGTTGATATTAAGGTATAAAATGGATAATATTATTATAAATTAAAAATGATGTCTAATTTCTCTATGGTCTTGTTCTCTAGAACGGTATATTTTGGCAATACGCAATAAGTACCTACCTTTTTTTAATGTTGTTTATATTGCTTTAAGAAAATATATAAAACCAAAGGACAGATAAAATGTTTCAGATAAATATTCTTTGACTAGATATGTTAATAAGCTTATATTCATGTTCAGCTGCTACGAAAATAGTGTTATATTAGTAATATCATAAAAGAACAAACATTATCCGTCTAATTGCTGATACTGCACATAACTTTTTAACATTGTAAGCCGTCAACAATTTGTTACTTAAACTATTACAATAGGGTTTATTATTTATACATTGCTAATAAATGTATAAATAATAATGATAAATGCTAGGCTTGTTCTGAAGACAAACATATTTGTTGTCAAAAGTGAAGCCTAACTTTGACTTATCTAATATCGAAGCTTATATAATTAATAACAATATTAAATGTTCTTAATCTATATCGATTTATTTTTACCTACCCTTAAAGTATGACCCAAGCTGTAGCCGATTCCCTATATAACCACTTATTTTCATCTCTGTTGCCTCAGAAAGTATGATCTGTAAGTACGTACTCATTAGTAGGAGAGCAGAGTTCAGAGAAGGCGGATAAACCATAAATGTTATTACAGCAGCACATATGACATGTACGCCCATGTGGCCCATACGTACAGAATACCAACTACTGCATCTGCAACAACTGCAAACTGCATAAACCTGATTGGCGAGTTGATAATAATCTGAATATCAGCTTTTCCAAATTCTACTAGCAACTCAAACCTGTCTTATGTTTCAAGATTAACTTTCAAGTTTATTATAATTAATCCAGCACGTATGTTAATAAGTCTAATAAAGTTGTAATTTAATATTATTTTCTTCAATCTTTCTGGAGGTGTTTGAACGCTCCTCATAAAAAAATAATAAACGCTGAAATTAATGGACCCTTTGCTAAAATAAATAAATACATAATTACCAGAAAATAAGGACTTAAAGTATTATTTAAATAAATTGTTTTTATTGGTAACTGATAATTCCTACGTTTGCGTAGTTACCAAATCGATAGCAGCCACTAACACTTTCTTGTAACCAAAGATAATTATATACAATTATGATATTCCTGTTCAACAAGGACACATGACCTTTTCCATTATTTAGTTGCATAGTAGGAAAAACATAGGCGTTCTTTAAAAAATTAAAAAATAAACAAAATCTAATAAAAAAATACTTCATGTATACACCTACTTGTAGCTGTTTCTATTTATGCAATTGTATGAATTTTTATGATAAAGCATTGATAAATTACTTCTTATACAGAGTATCCCGTAATGAATAGGTCATAGGACAACGGTGAATTGAAGAAGTCAAATTATTAAAATTTAGCGAAACATACGCTTAGTAAAATGTATCTCGTTTAAGATACAGGGTGTTGAAAGTGAATATTTATTTTTGAAAATACGTAGGTAATAATTCAAAAACAGTTTAACATTCGAGCTAAAATTAGTATGATTATATTTTCTAGGACGGGAAATCTGAATTTTCCAAATATTTTTAGATTCCGCAAAGACGGCGTGAGTTTTCGTTAACATAAATAATTAGAGTATACCTTGCAACAGGAAGATATTAATATCACCTACACTTAAAATATATTCATATAACAATACATATGTAACACATATAATTTTATTATTATAAAACGTGTTCGAGAGTTCATCCAAATTTAAATTAAACCTTCTTTGGTTTTTTCCCAAGAGTAAATTTATGGGAAAAGTAAATTTATGTTTATTTATTTATTTAGATAATTATGCCTAATAGGTATAAAGCTTGTTTGTATAGGCACACCTAGTGCATATGTGATTATTAAATTCACTTTATAATACAAGTTAATTAGCGAATTTGTATTTTAGTATATTATAATCATTATCACATCTTAATGTAGCATCTGCACAAAGAGTTAGATTTAGTATACTTAAATGTATTGTAGAGTATCTTCGAGTATTCATAAATATTTCGGTCATAAAATCAAATTTCTGTAACAACCATAAAACCGAACCCTTTTCAAGTACCTGCCACCGAGTCTTTTCAGATTTTGACCTAATTTTTTGTGGCAATGCTTTGTGTAGTGTACGTTGTTCGTAGTGAATCCCCTTCAGCTTTAAGTCAGAAATTATTCAAATTTTTTGTAGCACTTTTAAGTAGGCAATGCATAAGCAAAATAAATCATTTAAATGCATGGAAGAATTTTACAATTCCCTGGAAAGATTTCACATTTTGTCTATAAAAAAAATAGAAAGTTTTCGTAGATTTTACAGACACACCTACAGAAAAGTAAAGATCAGTAGTTTGCTCATGTTTAAATGGTTAACAATGTGAAAATAGGTGCTGCTGTGTTGTAAGGTAGAACAATATTTTTGATCGACACGCGATAATTGTTAATGCATCGAGTAACCTTCGATTTGTGAGTATGTGTCATGTTATATCTACCTACCATATTTTATGACAACGAGAAGGATTACAAATTTTATTTAAAAAGTTTATTTGGTTTAGGTACTCAGGTTAAGGTAATAACATCCCTTTATGAAATTTAAAGAATGACATGCTAAAGTAGAGACATCCTAGTTTATTGGTAATCAATTTTTGTTCTAATTAAGTATTAGGCATCTACATACGTAGATGAGATACCTAAATATATACTTTAGAATGAGCATACCAGATATCCATTTTAACATTTTAACATCAGCTATTTTCAAAATTGGTATCTTCGGAGTTAATATGAAAAATTGAAATTGATCAATTTTTTATGGTAAATTTTGTTTTATATAGAGTATATTTATAGCTACATGATTTCTAATAGTATAAACAAACACACATCTAAAATTAGACATATCTGCAAAAGGAAAATAGGGCTATTTTTCTTTTAATAAAGCTTATAACTGGCTCATACAAAGCTTATTTTTTAGGATTTCGTGAATATAAATATTTGCGTGCTCATCTATTTTATTAAATAATTGTTCTTAACAATTTGTTGTGTATATATTTGAAATTAAAACAGTTAAATTCATGTAAGGTATACTTTTTATATACTTACTTAATTTTTAATAAAGTAGGTAATATAACACAGAAGTAGTCTATATCGACAGTACTTACTTAAATATATATAAATATACGGTTGACCTCTTGTAGCATAACTTAATATTTATTTTAAAAATAAACTTGCATGTGGATTAGACAACTGCTGACTTCTTATTTTATAAATTATTTATCATTAATCCATTTGCAAAATTAGAAATGTTAAGTGGGTATATCTGAGGCATTTATGTCAAATGTAAAGTTTTTATTATTTCATATTCAAGTTTCTATTTACTTATTGGCAAATTCGTTTAGGAAAAGGAAGATACCATTTTGGGTATAATCTATAAATGGGTAAATTAGATGTTATTTTTTATTTCCTACCAATTTTCAGAACTGAAAAAATAAAAAACTATTATTTCTATTGTTACCTAAGAATATAGCTTTGTTATACAAAGTTTTATGAATTTGTGTCTAAATATAATTTAGAAATATATAGAAATTACCATATCTTGATTCTGTAAATGGTACTGCAGGAAACAACTACTCTGCTCCGACCGGCATTGAATTACTCCTGCAGTATCTGTGTGAACAGTCAAGAACCTTTGTCGTACACACCACCAGACATAGACCGGTTTCGGGCTTCTTAGCTCTCATCAGCATTCCATAGGTGAGATGACCGACAATTGAACTGGCTGTCCCTTCATAGCTATGTATGTTCATACATAAACTGAGTGCAGGTGAGATATATATCTTGATTAATTTCGTTAATTACGTATAGTGTAGTAGCCCAAAATTAATCCTTGCGAAGTGACGTAATACAGATAAAATGGGAAACGTAAAATTTGTAAAAATCCCGAGGAAATCGCCGCTGATAATTTTAAGGTTAAAATGTTGATGAATAGAAGGAATTGGCTATACACTGATAAACATTGATCTGCAATTTCACACAACTTTACGTTGGCAATTTGTGACCAGCGTAAAGTTATGTAAAATTACATAATAATTTTGTAAATGAACTAAGTGCAGTCTAATGTTACAGAAGTAGACTTGGATAAAATTCCATTTTATGTTATGTGATTTTATAACTAAAATGCTAAATTCCATCGTAAATTTGCGTCACTATAATTTGTATTGATTTATACATTGCAGTTTTTAGGTTGGAATTGTAAAATATAGATATGTAATTTTACTGGGCAGATAATTTAAATTTTCTTATATTTTATATATACATATTTTTATATCTAACACTGGAAAATATGCATAGAGGAAACTTTCTCAGTACCTAACTAACATTATGTCACATATATGAGTGAATCTTAATGTGTATATTGGTCATCAATCAGTTCAAATATTTACATATAGAGAGTACATTGACAGATGAAGTTGAAAAGAACGAAAAGTTTTTACTTTTAATGTCATGAAAAAATCTTTGCTTGTTAAAATGTACAAAAGTACAGGTTTGAGCTAGTCAATATAATATGCAGAATATCTCTTACAAATAAATTATTAGAAATTCAATAATAAATACACTATGCGAGTCACATTTTTATGTATAAATAGTTAAGAAGGCCTTGTCAGTAGCATAAATAACTTCTGTGTAGGAAGATTTTTTTAGTGGAATTTGGCCATTCACCCTCTAATGGGATTATCCATCCTTCTCTGTAAAAGTATATTGTTCAGCCATCATCTAAAAATGTATTGCAACGTTAAGTATTTCACTTACTAAATAATATGTTGAATATTTTCGCTGAAAATACTAGGTACATAATTACTCTTAAAACATAAGTACATTATATTCCTTGGTTTTGAAAATATTTATAGATATACGTATATCTGTGTGAAAATAAATATTTTTAACTCGAATTTTAATAACAGTAACTTTATAATTAACGTAACTACAAATAATGTTGATATCTGTTGAAAGGAATTACTATTTTTACTGCCATAAAGATAAATATGTTGTTTGATATGAATGTTGTATGACGAGAATCATGTAATGGCGTAATTTTGATGCAAACATGTATAAGCAATGTTTCTATGAATTGTATAATACTTATTTAAATTTGCACAAGCTGCAAGTGGGCAAGTAACAAAAAATAATCTTATACTTACTGTTTTACGAATATTCCACAAAAAGTCCTTTATTAATGAACCATATATGTGCATCTGCGCATGTGCAACAGAAATCACATGAAAAATTCAGTGAAATTTCATAATAAATTTAGTAAAAGTAAATAATTCCATTGTATTACACTGTATTAGCACATTATTTCTGAAATCTCCTAATTTTATTTCGTAAAAACACACAATTGATTATTACTTAATAACAAAACATGAAAATATTAATCGGTGTACTGTAATAATTTCATACAATTTTCTACCAACAATCTAAGCAAGCTCGAAACAATACACTTGAACTGATATAAATTATTAAGTATGTTTGACGAAATGAACGACAAAACGAAATGGTCAAAGCTAAATATACGCTTTAGGCTACAAGGGATCCTGGGAAAGTTTCTTTCGCACAGCTAACAAATTTGTGCTTCAAATAAAACAAATTAATAATTGTTCAAATTTTATAATAAATACGATTGTTCATTACTGTTGCTCGAATCAAAGCAACTGAATTTGTCAGGTTGTTTTGATAACTGACAGAATCGATCTAGAAATCAGTGATCTTTACGATGTAGTATGCTGTATAACTACTATGTTAGATGCAACTGAACGACATTTTCGTGTTTTTATTGCTCAGATTTGATTCTAGTAAAATTAACGCCATATTATTTTAGAAAATACATTCTTTATACAGAAAAATAGCTGCGAAATATGAAGCTATGGGTACATTTTGTTTCTAGCCTGCGACACCAACCTGGTTTGGTGTGTTTTTTCAACTAGATATATAAATAATTCTGGATTTTTTTATAGACCGGCAGGATTAAAAGACCAGCTCATGATTATACTAATTGCATAAAACTGCTTTTCGAACTTTCAATGCGTGCATACAAATTACTTATTTAACTTAAGCAATAAAAGGCGGGTATAATAAAGCTGAAGATAATTACTAAGTATAAGGGGTATTGAAAAAAATTAAATAAATGGTTAAATAAATATGTTATCTTTTTATCCCCTACTGACTGAAAGGACTAGTCCATCGTTGACATGGCAAGTTGACCATAAAATAGCCATAAAAAGTAATTTTATACTTATTATAAATCTGTTAAAAAATCAACTTCATTTTGTGCATAATCTATATTTTAATAATATATAGATTACATAATCATCGTTTGGATATTTGTCATTAGGCATGTTAGCATATATTCACGCTACATTGTAGCCACAAGAATGCATTTAATAAATAGTGCTTAGAAATTGACAACGGACTGTGTCTAACGGACATGAGTTTACCTAACGGGCATTTGATAGATTGCCAATGTTTGATATTATGGTTGTTGGCCTGCAACTATAGTCAGTCTAATTGATTGCATTAGAAATAAAATAAATATTTTTAACTTTGGCTGAATTTATGAATGAAAAGATTAAGAATTTATGTGAGTAGATTTTTCAGTCATCATACGGATTTCAGTTTTTTTCCAATGCAGCATTTAATTAATTAGAATAATTATTCACATGAATCAACACAAGTTGTTAACCTCTGACAATACACTTTTGAGGATTACGTTAAACATGTAAAATTCACAAATACAAATAATTTAATTATGAATAATTTTTCTTTTGGTAAAATTTTCATAAATTTAAATATATTTACATTTAAAAACACTAAACTTATTTGTAGCAAATATTTTATTTGCTTTCATTAAATTAATATTAATGACCTTACAAGATATGCAGATATTTAATTAATTACTTAATTTATGTTTACTGGAATTAATGATATAGATATTACTACGAAAAGTAAAAGTAAATAGCTATCAATGAAAATAAATTCAGTAAAATATAATTGATAACAATGTAGGTATATAAATCTAAATTCATTCAATTGAAAAGAATCTTTTATAATTTAACTTAACTGTTGTAATTCTTTATGGAAAATAAAATTACTTAAATTTACTAACACATGACTTGTTTCTGATTTATTTTCATGGTATGGATATCATATACAATTCAAACAAATGAAAAAAAAAAAATAAACAAGTATTTGCATATCCTATCCACAAAAAATTATTACGAGTTTCTGTATTTAATACGTTTATTAATAATGAAATGTTCAAGTTTATGAATACCAATACAAAAATTTTTGATCACAGCGAAAATATACCAACCTGAAGAAACATTATTTTAATTATCCATCTCTATTTATTACAAGACAATGCAGTAAAACCACCGCTGTAATATTAGGTGATACTAAAGATATTAAAATCATCTTTTAACAATAGGAATTACAAATTGGGAATGTAGACATGCTATAAATACATATGCTTTAATCCAGTTCACGAATTCACAGAGAATTTCCCGTAGGAAGCATTTTTCGACCTTATTTAGTTACAGAAAAAAAATATTATTTTTGATCGTAGATTCTACGATCAAAAATAAGACTGCTAAGGTATTGCGCACTAATTATGGGGCACCCTGTATAAGTACTTTGGAAATTGATAGGTGAATTTTATACTTTATGTATTCATAAAAACATATTGTTAATTTTCACAGCAATTAATTCAGTTTATTTAAACATAATTTATTATCGAGAAACAAATCTTTTTTAGAGTAATGCTCACTTTTTTGTCAAAAATAAATTGATTTATTTGGTAAGAAAATTTCATTATTTGACGAGTATTTATTTAAATGTAAGAAATAGTTATTTCATTTGAAGATCTTAATAACGAAGATTAATTTTTAAAAAATGATTTTCAAATAAATATATGTTTTATATTTTCCTAAATAATTAGGTTTTTTTTTTAAATAAAAAATAATAATAATTTTTGACTGAGATGAATGTGCGTTTTGAATCAAATAATATGTTTATTTAATTTAAAAATGCATATTTTTAATTGAGGGATGTGGAAAAGAAAAATATGTAATCTTTTAATTATTTTTGTGAAGTTTTATTAGGTTACCTATACCTATAATCTTATGCAAAACCGTAAATTAAAGGAACTGCTAATATACCTAGTCGCATCGTCTAAAAGTTTTTTTTTTAAAGGAAAAAATCGAATTGTTTCTTATAATCAAAAAATAATTGTCACTAAGTGCCCGCTAGATCTAGCTGTGCTATATATCACGTATTGATGAGAGCTAATAAGCTCGATACGGGTATTTGTTTACTATTTCCTATATATATATTTTCAGGTGTAATTCAATGCTGGTCGTGGCATTAGCCTGCAGTTGTTTTCTGAAATTCCTGAGCAATAAGTTGTTGATTTAAATAAGCAGCATGTTTAATTGGAAAAAATTCTTTGTGATACAAATATTGTTTTTTTTTTTATAGAATATAATCAAATCAACACCAAAAGTGTATCAATGAACAGGAAATACTATTTTTTTATTTAAACAAATTAAATTATTTCTTTATACAAATTAACTGTATTTTTGCTTTTTCAAAAATATTATTTGGTATAAGGAAATAAATATTTGTTCGGCTCTATACAAACAAAACATTTTTATAGGCACCAAAATTTGTTTTCGTTGTTATAGACATGTTTGTACTTATACTTAACAAGTATTTTTTTTATGAGAAAGAAATATTAACTCAAATTTCTTCAATATACTTACATAGGTAGCTATTCAAAGATATTTCAATAAATATAAAATGTTTTAGGATCCTTTGTCCGATAAGTATTTAGTAGAGAATAATCTAAAAGTTATGACAAACATTTTAAAAATCATCTTACTTCAGTGTTTCCGAATTTACGAATTGATATGATTTCTAGAAGAATATACTAGTTCATCAGTAGTGTACACCTGCATGAGTTCTAAGATTTGTCTTAGATTTTCAATAGGCAGAATTCTAATCCACTAATAAATAGGTTTAATGTTTGGTATATCTTTACCAATTACTTTTATTTAATACATACTACTATCAGTAAAATATGCAGTCAAATTAGGAAACATAAAGTATCTATATTTCTGTATTCATCATAATATTTCGTTCACTGTGTAAGATATCTTGAGAGCTTCTATGATAGTGTTATTGCTCTGCATACTTGTAACCTGTGGGAGTAGTGAAGTGCATGCAAAATGTATTTTTGTTTAAGTAAATGAGCGTGCAGTTATATCGTCCAGTTATGTTGCTAATATCAACTTAAATGGTAAGAGCCTTGGCGAAGCAGAAGATTCGTGGGTTTATTTTGACACAAATAGCATGAAGTTAGTAGACGCTAATGCTAATTTACAACGATTGCATTCAGTTTGCCGAGACACGAATGGGAGAATGGCCGCCAGTTTTATTATGTATACGGAATGGGGAAAAGACAAGGTTTTAAATTAAAATTTAAATAAAATGTCTGCATTTTGTTGCTTTGCTTGTATTTCACAACAGGGATTTAGTTGCGGGTTATTGCATTTTATAAAATAAAACTAAAACACTTTACGCCTGGGTAATGAACGAAATCGGATTAGAGGGAGATTGGAGAGAAAGGATGAAGCTTCTAACAAAAACTTAAATCTCGCCTTCTTCTCTTATTTATTAGATACAGAGCTCCCGAGTTTGAGAGCTTGAATGAAATATATTTAGCTCAGCATTATTTTTCAGGATTATATCTTGACGTATATAGGTATCTACTCTATTCCAACCATATTTCAAAAATACTTTTTTGTTGTTTTTAACAAATATAAACACGTGCCCAAGGATATTCAGATTGTAGATACAGCATGTTCCCAAATATTATAGGGCTAAAAGTTACATATAGAAATGTCCTAAAACCCTAGTTTTTCGGCATATAGATGTTATTTTTTTTTAGTTTTTCTTAAATAGCTCGAAGGCGTTTTGAAATCATAGAATTAATTTTGCTGAGCTTTAGTAAAGAGACATTTTTAACTAACTACATTTTTTCATGTCCGCAACCACGTGACGACATAAGAAAAAGTCGTACATACATTAGTATTTTGTTTTTTCAAAGTAGAATATTTTTCATCGACGGCTATTTCTAATATTTCATTCGTCATGCTACTATCATACGACAGTAACAATGCATTTTTTATATTAATTTATTTTATATAAGTACTTTTTTAGTAAAATTATTGTATTCTCCTATAATTTTAATGCTGTGTTTCTAGCATTTTTATTATTGTACATAAGTGACCAAATCAAGATAACAAATAAAAAAAAATCAAAAACTTTTACATCCTGTACATCGAAAAACAAGCATTTTAGGATGTTTATATGAACTTTTAATTCTGAAATGAGCCAGACAATTAGGAACACTCTGCACATAATATGACTAGCTGTTTTATTATTTAAACTTATTAGGTTACTGTAAAACAACTTAATTTACGTTTATAAAAATGTCTTATTTTATCGCTTTGTTATGTTATGCGTATTTCTCTTATAGAATGATCAATTTCTGATGTGTTTATGTTTCTAACGAAACCTCGAAAAATAAAACATGTATTATAGCTACAACAAAGGGATGCACAAAAATAAAATTGATGTTTGATGATAATAACAATGATACTCATTGTTATTATTTCAATTTTGCTCAAATAAAATAATATTTTTTTAAAAGCGGTCAATTTTATATTTAGTACTAAGTAAGTTTATGTTCTAAAAATATTTACAGTTATATTTCAAACTGAAACTGATTTCGGTATTTAAAACCTTGATGGTTAGAGCGGTTTTTATACCTATTTGAGTGAGGCATCTTTGAAAATACCCGGGAGGCACGCGACAACCTTCCTGTTTGCTAAGCCTTACAAAATTCTGTTATTAAATTTCTTTATCTTTGTAGACATGAGTGCCCGCAGAGGGTATTAGACCCCCCCCCCTGACTTTTTTGATCTTATATATATGTATATATAATATATACATATGTACGTTTTCTATTTTGGCCCCCACTGAGATATTTTTCTGCGGGCGCTCATGTTTGTAGAAATCATAATTTCAAGAATATGACGCCCTTAAATAAAAACGTGCCAGAATGCGCACCTGTTTCTGCAAGAGACAAATGTTTTAGGACACCAAAGTAATAAATTTCGTGCTAATATATACATTCCTTGTCATAATGTTTATCTCCCACAAATTTGTAGACTGGATATTTTAAGAGATCTCAATAACAAAACTAATTACAGTCTTAAGTACCTACTAGATAAGTATCTCTAAGTGTTGATATACATATTATAATGTTAGAAAATGTTTTCAGATAGTCAAATATTTTCTTAGGAATACAGGGTGTCTCCGAATGGATAACATCGCTGTTTCGAAAACTGTCAGGAATATTTTGTTACATCAGTATCCGCATCTAATTATAGTACAGCCTGATATTGTTCCAACAACTTTTGTTTATCTAATGTAATAATTATAGATCTGGTTATTAATTTATCTTGTACCAATTTGTGTTTTGAGAATTATCAAAAAAAAAAAAACGCAATGAAAACTAACACAAATGTGTTCAATATGTTTTTTATTTTCTGTTCATATAACGATTTACAAATAATAACTTATTTAGAATTTTGAATCTGCATGACAAATATGCTGTATGTACCTATTTATAGTGTTCTATACAATTTAGTAATTTACATCAATCATCATCATCATCGGTTGCCATTATGGATACCTAATTGGAAATTGTATATATATATATATATATATATATATATATATACCTATGGAACAAAACGAGGCGTTTGAAAATGAATAGAGCAAGGTTAATTTAAAAAATTTTCATGGTTAATGAGTACTTAAAGCAAAAACATAAACATTACCTACTGAACGACAAATTACTTTCATGTATGTTCAGCCTTTAGAAATAAAGTAAGTTTGTCATACACCTTGCATTAAGTATACACTTATAAAAATTTGTTTGTAATTTCACATAACTTTACGTTGACAATTTGTAACCAGCGTAAAGTTATGTACAATTACATAATAATTTTGTAAATGAAATAAGTAGGTACACTGTAATATTACAGCAACAAACGTGGATAAAATTGTTTATTATTATGTAATTTTACAACTATTATACTAAATTTCATCGTAAATTTCTGACACTATAATTTGTATTGATTTATACATTGTAATTTTTTAGATACCTATCAAATTTTACTGAGTAGATATTTACCTTTACATAGTTACAATTTAAAAGTATAAATAGAAAAAAGTGTTTCAATAAATTTTACATTAGTATATATTACTAAATATCAGTGTTTAAAAATATTATAAATAATGAAAAATATTCACATGTAATGTGAAAAAAATGTATATATCAAAGGGTTTAACCTGAATAGTGTAATAGAAATCAATTTAAAAATGTATATCTATTATTATTGCGATAATATTATTGTTGTCCTATAAAGAATGTATCGACAGATGAAGTTGAAAAGAGCAAAAACTTTTTTACTTTTAAGGTCATGTAAAAAAGTTTCTAGGGTTAAAAAGTTTGTTTATTAAAATTTATAAAAATACAGGTTTAAGTGAGTCAGGTACGCAGGATGTCTCTTACTAACAAATTATTAGAAATACAGTAGATTTAATTATTAGAATTCAATAAAAAATACCTACACTAGGCAAGTTACAATTTTATTTCTAATTGGTAAGAAGGTCTTGTCTGGAGTAGAAATACATTTTGTGTAGGAATACTTTTTTAATGGAATTTGTCCGTCCATCCTCTAAATGTGAATTATAAATCATTTTCTTTAAAAGCGTATTGTTCCATCCATCATCAAAAAATGTATTGCAATGTATTTCAGTAGCATTAGAAAATATGTTGAAATGTTTCCGCTGAAAATGACATCTTATTCTTGAAGCATTAATATATTCCTTGGTTTTTGCCAATATTTGTAGATATCTGAGTGAAAATAATATTTTTAGCACTAATTTTAGTTACAGGAAATTTACAGTTAACGTTAATATAATGTTGTAAACTATTAGGTGTTATTTTTACAGAGACAAATATAAAATGTTGAAGATGGTTGAAATGAATGTTGTAGGAATGGTTTAGAGACAGGTAATGGCGGAGTTTTGATGCAAATATCTATACAACGTAACGTTTCAGTCTCTATTATATTTATTAATTGTATACCCTTTAACTTGCTCATTTACGAGTGTGCCACAAAAAGTCCTTATTAATGAACCGTACGAGTTGGTCTGCCACACTTTAACACAACTAAAACGCGTTAGGTTAGATGTTAATTTGATGTAGTTCTGCATATATTATGAAATAGAATTCACATGAAAAATTCTGTAAAATTTCATAATAAATTGAATAAAAGAAACTAGTTCATTATTTCTGAAATTTCCTAATTTTATTACTTAAGGTGGCCGTATTCGTGTTCTAAAATAGTGAAATGTTGATGTAATTTTAAAGTTAGGAATTTTAAACCCTGTTCAAGTTATCAAAAAGAATTATAGCTGCGTTATTAAATACTAGGAAGTTCAACTTATGTTAGTGTTAGTATTTATATTGCCAAAATGTAGCATCGATTTTATATTTAAAATATTTATTGAAAGTGGCTCTTTTTATGGAATTTTTACATAAACTTCAACAATTAATTTTTCACATTTAAAAGCCAAAGTAAGAAGAATTAACATAAACCTTTCCTAAGCTCATCCTTTATGTGTATTTTGCTGTAGTCAAAAAAAGTATAATATTTTTTTGTAGAAAAGAAAGGTAAACTTAAAATTATCGATATGCTACGCCACTGATTACGACCGATATTTTTTATTGTTATTGAATAGCCAGAACAAACTAATTACATAATTAGTGGTGTTTATAAGGTATTGCTCAAGTAACTAATGACAAACAAAAATAAACGTACATGTTCCCTAAAGATTTCTGCATTGCCTATATATATTTATTTAAAAAGAATGTAGGATAATTCTTGCATGTTTCTATTACCAAATTTAACTTTCCCTCCTTTTTTAAGATCCATTAGTGTGTCGTATAGAAAACCAGCTGCCAAGGGGACCCACATTATTCGGACTATGTGCATGTGAAACGCCTTCGTCAGTATGGCCTCTCAATCTCGACGCCATCACGTAAACAAACTGATTTGTCCGCCTGGTGTGTTGAATGGAATAAACAAAAGTTTTGGTAAGTAAACAAACGTACGCTGTTATAAATCAAAGTTATACTAGCCAGACTATATACGTGGATTAAATATTTTTAAACAAAACCATATTTTTATGTTAAGCTGAATATAAAAGAGTGCAAGTGTTTCAAAGTTTAGGGTAACCGATAGACAATCATGGCTAAATTTATAAATACAGTATTTTCATATTAAGAAATGCGACGTTAGTATAAATGTTTTACTAAAAATATATATTTTTTTTAGCAATGCGTTTATTATGTTAATTTTAAACTTCTGTTCGATATGTCTAAAAGATATTTACCTAAAACAAATACCTAAATAATTTTACTTTGAATAAAATTAAATCAAATTGTACCAAAGAATGCAGATCATACAAGTAATTTTTACAGTGCCATGAGCTTAAATACAAACAAGTGAAATACATTTTATGAAGTAGCTGTAATTTGTTAAGAATATAAACACCTCTACTACTTTTACTGCTAAATCGATCATAAAGTCGTAACTTTAATGTTTTATGGGCAAACCAGGTGTGTGAGCCACAAGTGGTTTTGAATTAGTAGGTATCTACATTTTTTCTTATATAGATTAGTATAGTTACGTATAAAGTTTTAATTGATTCAGAACGACGTCTGTCTATTAGGAAGGCATTAAAAACATGCAGTCTAGCTCTTTTGGGTTTATATTATTGTATACGCATATAGAGCACGGTATTGGTAATAATAAAAATAATGTTTTGTCGGTAAAAAGTAACATTCATATACATTTTTGAGTGGAATTATACTGCAGTGGTACTTCAGTTTGAGTGATATCATATTTTAACAAAGAAGTTTATCAAAATATTAATAATATTAGTTACAAAATCGGATTATGAAATGCAACAAAATTTATTGATAATAACACTCAATTCTGCGTTCGTAATAACACGAACGTATTCAGTATTCTACCATATTTTATTTAACTAGCAAATAACCGAGAAAACATTACTCAATGAGTAGTGTTATTATTTCAACACACTGCGAACTCGTTTTAACAACCAATTGTGTTGATTTTGAGTGAAAATTTACTCCATTTTTTACGGTGTACCTCTACATATATCCACGTTTACAAAGTGAAATCGCAACAAATTATTTAAAAGAGTAATACAAAATTGCTGTAAATGAAACCATTATTTCAATGTGAAACCAACGAGATCGTGTTAAGAAACATTTATTTATTTTAAGACCAATTTGAATACTTAAGGCGACTCGTCTCTCCAAAATTAGAATAGGTAGGTACACAACCTCGTTGTATATAAAGCGGGATATCTCGAAAAGCAGAAACATTCATTGGAATTTACATATGACGTTAATTAGAAAATGTAAAAGGTATTAAACTTGATATTAAATTTCAGACTTCCCAGCATAGTATGCGAAGTAATTGAGATAAGTGTCCATGTTTTCTGTATTTTATATGATTACCTTAAATAAAGTATATGGTTCTTCATAAGTATAAATTTCTTATCTTTATTACCTATATATGTATATTTCATACACGTTTAGGTTAAGACATTAATATGGATATCGTAGAATGTAGCAAAGTACATAGTATTAAAAAAAAGGAAATGGCAAGTTGAAGTAGATGCCCCACCCTTATTTCTCAAGATACATTAGATAGTTTATAAAGTTACTATGTATCTAAAAATGGAAATTTAGTTTTTGGTAGATTATTTAGGTATCTAGATCTATCTATAATAAATTCGATATTGTTATTTTCTTTTACTAGATAGGAATAGGTAGGTATACTATATACCTCTACAACTGTTTTACATAGGTAAGTGATTTGAAATTTGATACAAGTTGAAAACTGATGAACTTGCACTTGGATGTACCTAAATACAATTGTATACATATTTTCCATGTATAAACGTTAAAGTTGATGTTTAATAGAAAAAATAAAATCTACCCAGGATTATTATTAGCATAAAACCAAACTATAACAATTTTATATTTGCTGAAAGTAAATCATTTCCTTTAACTTCTGGAGGTAAATACAGTGAACGACACCGTTTCGTTTTCTATGGCATTTCGTCAAAATTTTTATCAGTTCAAGCGTTAAAGATTTTTTAAAAGAATCTGAGGCATGCTTATAAATGCCTTATACGATTTTCATAGCGCGCAGAAGGGGTAGGTATAAAATTGTACATAATGTAATGATAAAAATATTATTTTTTTCCTATTCTAAATGACTGTTTAAATATATCGCTAAATTGTCTCTTTTAAATTTCCAACCGCTTAGTTTATCCTTTAAATCATAATATTCACTTACCTAAACGTTTACAGTTTTATTATGTGTGTCTTTCTAAATTGACTATGACGAATAAAATGGTCCAGAACAATTTAAGTTATGTATGTCATTTTACACGCATGTAAAACAAGCAGTAAAAGTTCGAGTGTTGTGCAAAATAATGTTTTGTCGATATAGATGAATTTCGCAAAATAAAATAAGACTTCTTATTCACATGAGAGTGGGGAGTTTGTGGGGGTCAGAATCCATAAGTTCGGTTCGTTTGGTCATATAGTGTATATAAGTAGGTATTACCTATAACGGAATATATATAGAGAAATTAATTTATCTAAGTACTGGATGAGCTTGCTGAAAGTAAAAGAAGGCTTTTGTTACATTAGGGTTAACTTGCAATTAAGTTCTAGTTATATTTTTGTGTTTTTTTTTTAATATTTACGTGTTCATGATATCGTTATTTTGTTATTAAAAATCTAGAATGAAATACTGGTTCACTGACTAATTTTACGTTCTTTATGATTTCTTGTAATTAGGTAAAGTGTCACATCTAGATACAAAGAGAAAACTTTATACAGCTCTGCGAGTAATTTTTTTGTGAAATTTATTAGAATTTCTTTCTTCCGTATCATCAGAAGAATTTATTTTATGCTATAATTACTGATCGAATTTTGTTTTCCCTTGATTTATGGTAATGAAATTTAATGTTTTTATTTCTTTATGTATAGCTTGTGAAAATAATTAGTATTTTTGAAAATTATCCGATAAAAAATGTAAAACCTAATTATTACTGGTCTTATGAAAAAACATTATTAAGCGTATTAAGTCCCATATAAATATTTTTTCTCTTTAGTTCTAGGTTACGTAGGAACGAAAATTGATATAAAATTGTGCCTGTAAAGAAATTAAATATTAATAGATTATTCCCTAATTATTTATTTTAAATGTGCTAGTACTTTTTCTATTTAATTCTAAGCAGGTTTATGTTGTTATTTTTATATTCTTTAATAATATACTTTTGCTAGCTGAAAATCAAGTTTGGTACATGTACTTGATTGTTTGGGTTAGAAAAATCAAATAGTGAGAATAGATATATTGTGAAAATGACAAGAAATTATATTAATAATAATAGGACGCAGTTTTGTGTGTGTAATATTCATAGTAAGCTAACTCAAAAGTTATTCAATGTTACCCATAAAAGATTTATATAGAAAAAACTGATTAATATTACTCAACGAATTGTGTTATGAACCTGGTTTAATAACCAATTGTGTTGAATTTATCTGTACGTTTCTCATAAATTTTTAGGGTGTATACTGTATAGTATTATTTGTCCAAGTGTCAAAAAAATACGACTTTTTTAATCGCAAGATTAGCCATTTCTTAACGGCGATGAACAAAAGCACGCTTTTGTGAAAAAATGGAAACAAAAACACACAATCGCGAATAAAAGTTTCCCTTTTGACATTAACTAGGTACTAACACTTAATATAAAAATAACTATTACAGTTAAAGAAATAAATTAGGTACTGCTGAAAAGCACATATTTGTTAGGTAGATAGGTACCTATATCTCTGTTAATTATTTTTTTACAGATTTTTATGAACCACTTTGTACATTCACTAACTAGGTACAGGATTCTTAAAAAGATCCAAATTCTCACTACCCGAATAACTATTCAAGTCACTATTCAGGTTTCCACAATTGCAATTAAACTGTGAATTAAACTAAATTGAATTCTGATATCTAATATTGCTAGACACAATCGAAAAGTCGAAAACGACATGAAGAATCTCTAATACAATTCTAGGGTGTAGACTCGGTTAATTCACAGTAACAGTTAACTGAAATCATAGTATATAGGGACGGTTAAAGTAAATACTTTTAATGAGGCATGCAAGGTACCTACCATATGTACCGATAGATGATATTATTAAAGGAAAATACTTATTTTAGAGTATTATTATAAATCTGAACTTCCAAAATTACCTATCTACAAAATTTGTCAATACGCTTCTTCAGATTATTAAGTAACATACACTATAAAAATGTTAATAAAAGTAGCTTACTTTTCCTTGATTGCAATTTTTCACTTACAATATAGATGTCATTTCATTTTTTAACAAATTAATAGCAGAGCCAATTAAACTTAGGTATACGAAACACTGTTCATGAGAAATCTAGAAATAACGATTCATTGATTTTGCATCTAGTGAAAGGTGCATCCGCCATTCTTTTCCAAACGATAAAAACCTCATCAGAGAGCCAAAGGTTAGGTTAGATATCAAGACAATGTGATGTGAAGACCTTGTTCGTTTTATTTATTACATTATCTTCTCCGTATGAAAGGCAAATGCAACAATATTGCAGTGTCAGGCAGAGAAAATTTCTACCGCTATATTAATACCTTTGGCAGAAGATTTATCTTAATAACTTAAGTTGGCGGTAGTAATTTTGCAAAGATTGAGTGAATGTATGCTTTATAACTTGAACTAAGACTTTTTAAGTTCCTCAAATTAATTTGCAATAAATTTTTAGTTGAGTTTAACCAAATTGGCTCGAAGCGAAGTAATTAGGAAGATCAGCAGTTGGAAAAGTGACGTCAGCCACTTGGGTGGTCGCACTCAGCGCTGGAATGGATACTACAAGCAGAGAATATTCAGGGGCGGAAGGGGAGTACAAATTGCAAGTATTAAACTTGGAAGCGTCTCAACGAACGCCAGGCACCTTTTGATATGGAATCGGATGATAGGAGATGAGAAGATGGAGAATGACTTTAAGAGGTAACTTGAGCTAAGATGGCAGCATCATTTTATGTAAAATTGAACGTCTACTTTAGAATATATAAAAATTTATTATGCTTTGAAATTCCCTTTATAACATTTACTTAAGAAGTTTTATCGAAAAACAATGAAATTTATTTAATTCTTGAATTAATTTTCATTTATATTATTATTGTAATTTTTGATACATTATTCGGAAAATTCAACTTACAATTTTGAAATGTATGCCTTTTAAACTTAGTCTTTGTAAGTCCTTTGGTCGTTGTAAATTAAATATCTCTAGAAAATGGAGAACCTTTATATATTAATATTCTCAATTTTTTTCGGAACTATTTCTGTAACAAGTATTTTCGAAATATTCCTCGTAAAATTTATCAAAATGTATCTACTACTGTATTTGAATTAATTTGAATGGTAAATTGTGCATAAAAATTAGAAAATAACGAAATTCATATAAAAAGACAGACGCTTAATTACAAAGAAAAATGATAGAAATAGAAGTGTCTATTTAAATTTAATACACAGTAAAAAATTTATTGCGTAAATTCGAACTCATTTATGAGTGAAATTATTTTGGTGTTAAATTTTTAATGTGTCTAACATTTTACTATGAAATGAGTTTAGCAACACATTTTTTTTTTGTTAGAAACCAAAATATGTAAATGTGTAAATGAGAATATACTGGGAAAAGAGCAACGAAATATTACTCAATTTTGTGTTTGTAATAACACATTGTTTATTGAGCTAACGTGAAATCTATTCAATGTTGCCCATAAAAAATTGAATGATACTCAAACAATTATTTCAATACAGTCAGAGGCACAGTCATTTTAACACTCAATTGGATTGATTTTGAGTGAATATTTGTTCACAGTGGCCACAATGATTTCGAGTTTTGTTCCTTTCTTCTTTTATATTTGATGCATGACCCTAATAAAGTAACAAACTCTTATCAAAATAATATTTTTTATTTTTTATAAGTACCTACTTAGAATATAAATGTCAAACTTGTCATAGGTATTTTTAGCTTCTTTCTTTTTTCCTTCCTTTCAAATAAAGTAGGTACCTACTTCAAATTCGACTTATTATTATAGCGAACCACTTATTTTTGTACATAAATATAGATTTTACTATCGCTTGCTGCTGAAACATGTTTTTTAAAGAATGCCTTTTGATCACAAATTTTGATGATTGTCGTCAGGATCCATAAACATTGGAATTGACTTCCTCAGATCTGACAAATTAAGGACTTATTATTATCATTTATTATGGTTACTTGCAATATTATAACGGTTTAAGTAACAATTTGCCTCTTTTTGGCATAGTTTCTTAAAGAAACCACTCACGGTCCGACACCGTTATTAAGTATACAATTTTGTTGATCCAACGAAATTGTATGAATTGTCGATCATCTGTGTGCACAACAAGAGATTTGAACCGATAATTTCTTCTGCACATTTTAACTGCTGCAATACAATTTCATTGTATCGTATATTGCTAAATCGTGTGTGGGCGTTAAGTACAGAACAGAAACATTTTTGAACATTTTTTTTTCTTATTAGGTTTGCTCGAAGAACGAAGTAGCAAATTTGGTATCCAATGATTTGTCCATGACTGACTTCAAATCAAACTGATTTGAACTTTTCTACGAACGTAACTTTTTTAAGTCTATGATTTATAATATGCCAATTGCCATAACCTACATTTTTGTATTCCCTCAGGACGAAATTGGCCCTAGAGTTGTTACAGAAACAATTTGTGTAAACAGATTACTACATATTTGAAGTAGTATCATTGTACATTTTGTAGCTTAATATTGGGTGATTATTTCTTACAAATTTAATTAGATACGTAAATTCTATTATTACTACTACTATATTACTACTTACAAACGTCTACCATACTCATAATCTGCAAATAAATTAGCTGGTCCGTGCTGGACAAGTGTGCGAAATCGTGCAGGTTTGCAGGCCCGCGCTGTTCTGGTCCGTGCTGGTTCGTGCAGGCATAAGGTTTGTTTTTGAAGCAGTTGCAAATGATTTGAAACTGTCAGAAATATTCGACCAGTTAAGTTGGAAATGCGTAACCATTCAATTTAACGCAAATAAATAGTTGGACTGACATTTCTGATAGTTTCAAACCGTTTCCAACTGCTGCAAAAACAAACCTATAATGTGCGTGATCTTTAATGCCCCGGGACCTAATCACCATCAGACAATTACGATATTTGCAAAAGCGAAATTTCAGGAAACATCTACTCTGCCAAATACTGCCTCAGCATGGAAATCCACCTAACAAAACTATAGCGAGCAGCCACGATTAGTAGTTAACGGTGCCACTGGACATACATTCATTTAGGCTAGGTGCGTACATGCGATTTTCTGTAGCACGATTATTTAGTCGCAAAAATAAGACATTTTATGCAAGTACGCGCAAATAATCGTAGCTATTAAAATAGATTAAATTAAATAGATGCAACCTGTTCTATTTTCCCTATTCTAACGTCATTTTGAAATTTTGTTTCCATTTTACCTATTACTCCTTTTGCACCATTTTATTTTTTTTACCTACCTATCGTAATGTAGAAGTCAATGCTGACCGAAGTGTAATTACAAATAGTTTACGAAGATAAAAGTGACGTTGACTTTTGATTATTATTGAAAAGAACAAACTTCCACCATTGCTCTTTATAATAAACAACTAAAAGAATTTAGTATTCATTAAAACTGTTTACACTCATCCTATGATATCTAAAAAATTTAAAAGGATATTGCCTTAAATAACTATAAAATTGGTGGAATTGCCATTTAGCAATATTCGATTACCTAGTAACTCAATTCATCCAATATTCCTTATTATGTCATTTTCTTAGTAACAGAGCTATTTGGTACACATGCGGTTTTTTTAAAGTCCATATTGCCTTTCATTGTAAGGATAAATAAAATCACAAGTGCGCATGCATTCAATTGTTTTTAAAAAAGCTGCAAATTTTATTGCATAATGTTGTGTGAACTTCAACTAAAGGATTTCTCTGAGTGTAGATATGTATATACAGCTGCAACTATTTCAACACAGTCCTTTTTTCAACTCATGTTTTTTGGAGTAAATCCATTTCATCATCGCTACAGCATGGCTCGAACTAGACAATGCATCTAATAAGTTATTTCAATCACTGAATTCGCAATCAAACTTCCAATATTAGAAATAAAAAAAAACAAATCGTAGTACGTGTTAAACAAAGGATATTTTTATATTTGTATCATCTGTGTTTATACGCTTGTAGCAAAAATTTTTGAATCGTTGGGAATTATTCTGATCATTCAGAATTAATTAGAAACTAGCTTTGTGCTTTCTACAAATACCAAATTTTTTGTCAGTGTTGGTGATTTCGTGCTCGAAGAGCACATGCTGCTGATGGTTTCTAATAGTTTCCAATCGTTTGTTCAAATAAAACTATTATATCTTGCTATGTAAGCTGCTTTAGATCTGACGATGTCGATTATAATGCGCCCCGGAGCATATTTCTGTTCTTCCCATACCTAGCTACCAGTTCACATTTCACAAAAATATTTAAAAGTTCTCTTTTTATGTACCTATTGTATATAGAATATGATATTATATAGAAAATTTAAGTTGATATCATTTTGGATAACCATATTATCACTAATAACAAACCAAGAAAAAACTCGGAGGTAACTGCTAAGAAAAATCGTCATTTAAAAATGATAATAATAATAATAATTACTAGGTGATGTGATGGTATAATTTTAGGAATTATAATTAAGAGTACTCAAACGTTTTTTCTTTGAAGTGTAATATATAAAAAGATATGAACAAAACACAGATGAATGCAGAAATAAAAATAGTTTTCCTAATTCGCCACTTTCAGAGACGCGTGTGTCGATTTTAAACTAAATTCATAAATTGTGTATGTCAAAAGTAATAAATATACATAGGAACATGACATTATGTTGATATAAAACCATTTTTCGTTCCAGTTAGAGTATAAGGGCTTGGTATTGTTACTCCTACTTAATCTACGATGACATAATAGAATAGCACTGTCACACACCATGCCTACACAAGCATTATAAATGCAGTGAGTTTTTGCAACACTGTTGCAGGATGCATAAATTACGCGCTATACCATTGACAGTGCAAGTCGGACTTTTGCATGTGTACATTTATACATGACGTCATATCACAACTAAAATTAGAAATGTTGATTAAATGCAGCAACTGCAGTTTAAGCTGCAATTAGATTAAAGAGATAGGAGTGTAATTTAAATAGAGAATATAAAATACAAAGTAAATTAATCTAAGAGATGCGCATGTAATTTTCATAATTATGTTTTTAGCTTAAGTATATAGGCACTGATTACCTGATTAAAAGATGCGTGCACTGAAGTTATTAGTGCCACGATTATATTCATGAAATATGTTTACCGATTTAAGTTAAAGTTAATGGCAGCTGACAGTGGTTAATTACTAAGTAATTCGCAGTGGGATCATTTAAAAATATTTCTGATGTAACCGACCACACAACATGCCGCGTAGTTGTAAAAGAAAACCACAGTGAATTATAATTCTTCATGCCACTGCCTTGAACACAAACATGTAAGGCCGGCTGTATGTCATTTGGTCAGTTTAATGCGATTATAAGTTTTATTTAGGTACGTCGACATTAAGGGCATTAATTTTGTTAACGAGGTAACTGTTCTATTTCAGGGTGTATGTGCGTATGGAGACAGAAGAAGAGCAAAATTGGGCATTCGGGACCGTTTAAACTTAATGAGCATTTTACACTCCCACCTTTCCTAAAGGGTATCCGTATATTCTAAATACCTAACTCTATATGTTGCCATACGTTCTAGAGTAGAGGACTGTAATATTGCTTGCAACCAGTAATTAACGGGAGTACAAGAGTCAAGGGTACAAACATTCTGAATAATTAAAGCAGATAAATTAAATTTAAATGCACAAAGATACGAGCGCAGAATATGAACAAAATATTTAGTAGATAAAAATCAACAAATAACAAAAATGATTTTTAAATAAGCACACAGTGGTTATATTTTACTAAAAAAAATTGTTTGTAAACTACAATATTCCATCTGAAAAATTTTTAAAATATTTACCTAAATTCCATCTAAAGATTATAGACAGTTGAATGACCTGCAAATAACACGTATGTACTCTAAATCATAACCGTATGTGTTACTTTTCTGGAATGGTTACAAATGATCAGTACATGTAGATATGAATAGAGGTATTTTATTTTAATAAAATTTATTTAGCATTGATATATATGTTTAGATTTTTCGCGATTATAGCATGTTTATGTTTTTACAAAGCTTTGTTGTTAGGTATAAGCAAATTTTCACACCAGTCTTGAAGTATTACTTTTGGCGCGTTAGCATTTTTACTATTTTCAGTGGGTGGTTCGCTAATAGCCCTATTTCCCACATAAAAACCAAAATTAAACATTTAAATAACAACTTGAACAGATAACGAAATATAAAAAAAAATAAACAAAATTCAAGTAAAAATAGAACATAACAATTAAATGGAAACACTTATTTCATATATATTTAAACAGTCACCTATTTAAATCGCCTACAGAACGATACAAATAAATTATCTCCATTAGTTAATTCTAATACTATTTGATGAAATAACAAAACTGAATAAAAAGTGAAACGTGAAACTTTTATTTGGAAATATTAAACTTCTTAGGTATACAAGAAATTGACGATGAAATTTACGTTTCACATTTTCCAATTATTAAGAAATTTCTGAATTAGATGTGACAACTCTATTTACTAGTTCCATGCCATACAACTGTCTATCATTTTTAGATGGACTATATAGTGGGAGATCCTCAGCTGTTATTTAATGATGAATATGAAGATTATATTATGTTAGATAATACTTAGATTGATAAATCGCGAATGGGTTGCCTAGCTAAATCGCGTACCGATAGCGTTAAATAATATTAATTATAATTAACATTTTTTCATAAACTTCCCTCATTTGTTATTCATATAAATCGAGCATTAGAAGAGAGAATATGACATAAGGAATTAGAAAAACCTAGGTTGTCTACTTGCTTCTCACTACAACTACTTTAGATATAAACAGGTGAGCAAGCGTTATTAATATACTCTCATGGGTTATTAATGATTTTTTTTATCACCTATTGGTATTAGGTTGCCTTAACAAAAGATAGTCACATCCATGGTTGCCTAGATCAGGGACAATACATAATTATAAAATAATAAATTTTCCTGTTCCAAACTGTATATCTTTCAAAAGGAGATATTTTTATTCACACATTGATTTATTAATAGCAAAATATCTTATTGACAATTTTTTATATAAGAAACTTATTCTGATTCTGACTCGTCAGAAGTGCCCATATCAAAATCTAATTCTAATTCTTCGACATTTTCTTTTTGTCTCAATTCACTGAGTATATCCTCAACTTGTAAGGATGTTGGGTCTGCTACAAACCACGTTGGCTTCAAATAGCCATTCAAAAACCAACTGCAATCCTCAGGACTTAGTTTGACGCAGCATGCATCAGTTGCATGAAGCTACATTGAATTTACAAAGATTGTACGCAAAATTTTCTGTTTGAGTGCGATCCAGCATGGTGGGATCAGATTGGAGTCAATGCCTTTAATCTTCTTTATAAATTGCTCTTTATCTTTGTTCGTTGCATATGTTTCTTGGAACATACGATATCTAGCGTCATTGATGCTTAAACAATGCCTGATCCCATAAATAAGGGGAGTAAACTAATATGTTACTTAAGGTAAGTAACAATCGTTAATTCCTTACGATATTTAATTTTTTCTCCTATAGGCATATTAATCTATTAGGTATAAAAAAATTACTAGTCAGATTTTTTTTAGGTATGTCTGTCAAAACACTGTTAGTGAATTCGAGTGTTGTATACGAGATGTCTTTAAAGTAAGTTTTTTTAAAATTGACTGTACGGGTTAGCTCAGTTTCGACACTTTTAGGAGGTTTCTTTTATTCTCCGAAAAGATAGTCCAAATTTCACAGGAATATTTTTTGAGAAAAATTGAATAACGAAAATTATATGTCGATATCTTGATTAGTTTTGATATAGATTTTTTTTATAATTTTAGGCCTTTTCTTTGATGCCCCATATTACATACGTATGATGTTTCATTAAATATATTTGTTTATTATAGGAACGGAAAACTAGAAGTTATAAAAAAATATGCCTCAAGCCACTAGATACTACACATAGAAAAAAATGTATTTACAATGTATAAATATTAATATAATAAGTAGAAAAGTTACTATAGAAAACGACCAAAATTTAAAAACCATGTAGGTAGGATTCTCGCTATTCAACTTTTCTCAAAAATTAAGCTCCAAACATCTTGACTACTTTTTTCTGTCTTTTCAGAAAATAGAAGAAACCTTCTATACCTAAGTGCCCAAATTAGACGATCCTGTATAATAAATAAATAAAAAATTACATTGTAGTCATAATATAAAATGTATTATTACAATGTAACTATGCAACTGCCTGTAAAGTTACTTTGCAATTTTACAACCTTCTATACCTAAGTGTCCAAATTGGACGATCCTGTATAATAAATAAATAAAAAATTACATTGTAGTCATAATATAAAATGTATTATTACAATGTAACTATGCAACTGCCTGTAAAGTTACTTTGCAATTTTACAAGTAATTGTGCAAGTTACATTGTAAAAATACTTTTAATATTGTAAAATCACAAAGTAATATTACATTTGCAAAACCTAAAATTACACCGCAAAATAAATTTACAACGTAATTTTACATTTTATTTGTAAAGTCACAATCGATAAGAAAATTACAGCAATAATGAGTGGTAAATAAATTGACACCTATTTTTACTGTAATTATTTTTTACAATGTATTGCAGTAAGTTATCTAGTGTTTTTTTTTTATAGAAGTGATAGAAAATATATTATTATTTAGTATTATTTTACTACTATGTAATAAGAAAATTTCCAAGGATGATACAGATTATCATAGCTAAAATTTTTTATTGATCAATTTCCCTCATCAGTGGGTGATTTTGTATGAACTGCTAATCCACTCATTACATCGTTGCATCAATATACGATACCTTTCTTTCTTGCATGAGACTTGTTCATATCGACCGAATATAATCTGATAAAACCTTACTACATTTTATCAGATTATATTCGATTTTGATAATAATTTTACCTAGAATCTGGAAGAGTTCAAGTTTTGGCGAATGCGCCATGTTCACACCTGTTAAATACTTATACATTTAAATAGATACTGAAAGATTCTACATAAACTCTTATTGAAATTATAGGATTAAACATATGTACCTCCTCTCGAATACTAGTAAAAATACAGGGTGTTTTGAAAAATGAGTCTTCATCAAATAATATAACAATTTTTTAAACCAGAGTTTCAGGACTTTTTGTTCATAAGATCATGAGTAATAAATATCCTTATCTCAAAATTTTATCTCATAAACACCTTTCTTGAATCTTCCTTTTGACAGAGATAAGTAAAACTACGGAAAATATCGTTAAGTAGATACACATAATTATGGAAAATAGTTACTATGCATTTAAATCATTCTATTATTTTTTTTTTGTAATGTTCTTTCAACACTGGAAAAATAATTTTTGTATTTGGTATTTTTAATTTGAGATGTAATTTCAAAAGAGAACGTGATTTTAATGTGAATTACATGCACGTGAAAGAACTGCCTGTTAAATCATCAATATATAGTTAATAAACACAATTTTTGAGAAAAATAGCATATGTGAGTAGTATACTAAAGTTTATAGCATATATGTGACATAATAATTTAATAATAAACTGTCATTCAGTCAACTATAAGATATTTTAGACAGAACTTGTAATATTTTTGAAAAATATATATTTTTCTACTGTTTTATCGATAAATTATTATTACCTGGAATATAGGATATTATGAAATGTATACGTTTTTATATTTGTCACATTTGTTTGTTTTTTTCTAATCATTTCATACATAGAAATAAAATACATCAATAAAAAAAACAAAAATTGATTATGTACAGCAAACTATATCGGATCATTCTGATAAAGCCGTAGAAGGGCTGCATATGGCGGTACGAAAAATAAAATCTTTATAAAAAAAAAATTAAATATGTTCTCATTGCCATGAGGTTTAATTATTAAAGAATTTGTCGAGTGTTACTAGATTTAAATTATTTAAGGAATGGATAATTTTAAGGGAACAATTAATAAAACCTAATGGCAATACAATCTGATAATAGTTTTATTTTATTTCATTAAAGAACATGCTGCAATTGCTCTTTAATATGAAATAATGTTTTTAATCTTCATTATTACCTAAATGTTACCAACAAGTTACAAGTAAATTCCAAAAATAAAAAAAAACAATGGAAACGTTTAATGCTAAAGTATAAAGGTAATACTTTCAGAATTAGATCTCCTACGGATTGGTTTGTAGTCTTTTCCCTCTTTGGCCCTGCTATTTGGAGGAAGTAACCTTGGTAACAGGTTTATAAAAATACTTTAGGGTCTAAAAAAAGTAAAGGGTTAAATATAAGAATACATTTTTTGTCGTTTATTGTATCCTATTTTATTTTTACTCAACAACAGAAAATACTGATGCACTTCAGAAATCAGTGATACCTATTTTAAAAAATTTAACTAGTTACCTTCAGAAAGGTTTTCAGAATTTCCTTCCAGAATATTAAGGAAATCCTGTAACACTTCGTCTTCTGTTTTAATGTCCTTTAAAAAAACAAGTCCCATTTAGATAATAACATTTATTCCTTTCTAAGATGAGGATATTTAAAATCACATTCAATCTACAACACAAAAAAATATCCATTTATATGTTTTAATAAAAAATATTGGCAGATATTATAATTAGGTGTAGAGAGATCGGAAGTATTTGAACAAGGTATTAACATATTACATAGTTCTGCATCTATGTGAAAGTATTATTAATATGTGGGGTTAGAATAGCAAAATAATGTGTGTCTTACAAACGCTTTTTTAGAATTATTATTTTATTTGAGAAGAATTCGAATAGTAAACTGTAAAATTGGATAAAAAAACATCATGGACTTTAATTTTGATATTACTTTTGTTCTAAGTGTTTTATTTTCCGAGATTTCTGTACCTAACAACCACCACAAATTTGATCATTTTACGGCGAGAAATTCGGCGACCATAAACTTGATTCTCGTGCAATTATCTTCGATTTCAAAATACCAAAACGTTTATATTATATTACTATTTATTTGTTAACTAGTGCTACTTATACAGTTAATACTTACCGGCAAATACATGAATCAACTCCTCTAGATTGTGTTCACTCAATAAATCCTTCATTTTAGATTTACCCTCGGATTTACCTATGTAGTTAATTGTTACTGGTAAATACTAATTACTATTACTTAATGAGCTTTTATGCTTTTATAAAACGTTATGAGAACGTACAATACTTCCAAATAGCGGTGATAGCGGGTACCGACTTTGGTAGCGGCGCGGCGTAGGGGCAATGGATGATGGCGCCATTCTATAACTATTTATTTGAACAACAGCAATCATTAAATCAGAAGTCTATATACTTGAAGTAATAAGAGTTACATTTCTCTTAAGAATACTACGTATTAATAATAAAGTATTACTCTTTGTTATGATTATATTTTAAAATTGAATGGATAAATATTTTATTGATGAAAATAAAAGAAATATTTCAATAAATCGCAAATAATTGTTTGATTTTTAATTTTTTTATTGAATTAGCAATAATTATCTTTTATGTAATCATCATAGTTAATTAAATCAATTTTACAAATATTTAGTCTCTAATGGAAAGTATATTTTTAACTCAAAATTAAATATTTCATTGCACGTATTATATGCAATTAAATCAACTATAATTAATATTAAGTGAAACTAATGGTTGCCAAGTATACGTATTTCATTGAAAATACTATATAATTTTTTTCCGTGTAGGAGTAAAATCTATAGGTATCTATAGTTTTAAGAATTATTATTAAAATATATTTTGCATACGATGGTTCTTGGTCGATATGATATGGAGACCACAATAAAAAAATACATGTAGATATTGTTAGTAGACACTTAGGTATTTAGTTAAAAAGTTCTATTTTTGAAAGCACATAAATTATAGGTATCTACTAGATAATTGAAATAGATTACCAGCAAAATTTGTACTACTACTACTTTCATATCAAAAAATATTAAGATACTAGGTATTTAAAAGAGTGTATTTATATTTTCTTGGCTCCATAATGGTATTTATAACAATTCACTTATTAATATTATAATATTTCAGATTGCCCACCTACAATGTAATGGCCCTGCACACAGAAGATTGATGTTTCAACGTGGAATTAACGGAAAAGCTCCCTGACGAGTACAGTTTAATTAAGAAGAGGAAAAGCTGCTTTGCATTTCAATGGTTAGACGTCCTCATCAGCCTTTGTCTGTTCTTTAATGTATTCAGTCTTGAGTGAGCAAAAGACTTAGATTTCTCATGTTCGGGAGACACGTTTATGAAAATTTGTCACGAAATGTAAGATGTCGAGAATGTTAATAAGCTACATAAGTTCAGCACATTGTCCGTCTGGCTTGTCTTTGGTATTCTCTACCCCTTTTAATTTGTGATTTTAATATAAAATCCTTATGAACCTTGAATGATGTATTGCTAAGATCAGTGCCATTATAAATAAGTTAAGTTAATTGAATCCACTACGCATTACCTATTACAAAAAATAGGAAGATTATAAATTCATATAATATAATTTTGATTTTTTTTACATATCTATCTGTACAATTTTTGCTTAATGACATATGGGAACAATTTTAATAATTTATTAATCGTACTATTAAAACCACTTAACTGATTTAAGTTGGATCAATAGTAGTGTTCATATTCCATTAAATTAAGAATATTTAACGAATTTGGAAAAATACTTAGTAATTTCGAGTGAAAAAATCACTTTATTGTTTTTGCAGCTATTAAAAATAGCAGAGTGGTCAATAAGTGATTTTTTATTTATATGTGAATACTTGACTCTAAGTACATATTAATTTTTGTAACGACAAATGTATAATTAAAGAAAAAGGTTATTTAATTTAAAGAATTTATTTTTTTATATAGTGTTACTGACCCCACATTAAAGAGAAGAACAAATTTTGAAAATATATTTATCTAAGTACATATTTAGAAAAATACTGTTAACTAGGTACAATCGTTTGCAATAATAATGACACTCATTAAAATTAATTTTGAGATTTCGTTTGCACTTCTGACGTGTTCATAAAGAAATATACTTTTAACAATAGTTCTTAGTTGTTTCACTAACCAATAGAGATTTAATTAAATTTCTACTCAGAACTTCCAGAAGTTTCAAAACTGTTTTGAGATAGTGTCATTGTTATTGCAAAAGCATGTAAGTAGGAACCTACCTACTACATTTTTTTTCTTTTTGAGAAGTACTTATAATTTGTAATAGGTAGGTACTACTAGAAAAATGTATTTATACCCAAATCAATTATTTACTTAAACTATTTATTTATTTTTAATATCATAGGGTACGGTTTTAGCATTTCCATTAATTCATTATTTCTGGATCAATATTTAATTTGATACTTTTTACACTAGTTAGATATTGATCGTGCAATTTTTAAATTTACTGAAACTACACAGAATAGTTAGTTTAGAATAATTTATACAGAACTTGTCTTTGCTAACAGTGTTAGTAATTATAGTATGAATAGGTTCTCACATTTTATATCATTTGCTTTAGAGAAATCCATTTATGTTCATGATGCTAGCCGGTTGTTTTATATTAATATTAGAAATACTGTGAATAAAGCTGTTAAACAGGAAAAATCAGCCTATATGCAGTTTACATTAAATCAAAATAGAAATAATGCAAGAAAATATTTTAACTATTTACGTGAATGGGGTGTACCCTCTAAAGCTCAACAAACAAGTAAATATATTCCTTTTGATTTGAGAAATCCCGATGAAATAAATAATTACTTTCTAGGAGTCGCAAGTCGGTCTTCTGTTAATGCCAATACACTAAATTATTATAATAATTCTTCTTTAAATCCTGATTTGTCATTTTGTTTTTCTGAAATATATGAAAAAGATATATGGGAAGCATTTCTCAAGATAAAAAGTCATGCTATCGGCACTGATAATATAAATTTAAAAATGTTAAACATTGTATTAGAACATTGCATGAAAGAAGTAAAACATATTTTTAATTCATCGATTAGTACAGGCACTTTTCCAGATACATGGAAAATAGCAAATGTATTGCCATATCCAAAAAACTCTTCACCTACCAGTTACAATGACTTGAGGCCAATTTCAATATTGCCAACACTGTCCAAAGTTTTTGAAATAATAATTTGTAAACAAATAAAGCAATTTTTAAATTCAAACTCAATTTTACCATCAGTTCAGTCAGGATTTCGAAAAAACCATAGCACGCAAACGGCTCTTCTTAAAATAATAAATGATGCTTCTATAGCTAAAGATAATAAATTATCTACAATTTTAGTCTTACTTGATCAAAGTAAAGCATTTGATCTAGTCAATTTTGATTTATTAATTGCTAAGCTGAAATATATTGGTTTTACAGAAAACACTTTAATTTGGATTAATAGTTACTTAAGGGGCAGGTCACAAAAAGTGATATTAAACAACGTAATGTGCTCGATGGTAAAAGAAACCTCATCCGGTGTCCCCCAAGGTAGTATCCCAACAAACAATTAAAGTTAAAATTACGTTAACTTGACCTATGAATTGGTCAAAAACTTTTCATGACCAATTCCGTATAAGGAAAGTTTACCTATATTCGTTGGCCTTTTTCCTTATGTGGGGAAAAAAACTAAAGTAATATGGAAGTTAATAATTGGTCAGCAAGAATTTTGTTCCAATAAGATAATTGGACTTAAAAGAAATACGGACCAATTTTATGTTAAAATTTCAAAATATAAAAGACATTATTACCAAGATATACCCTAATTATGCCCTTTATATGACATACATTTGCCAGAGAGAGACAACATTATATGTTTGATTTTATACATTGTAATAGCGAACAGGGATAGGAAGAAAAAGAAAGACTATAAGACAGGCTACTAAACTACAAGTACAGTAGGAGTTAGTAGATATATTTATAGATATTTAGATTTTAATATAATAAACTCTGTATTTTTGGTTTCCATTCATCAAATTGTACAACCCAGGAAATTTTTTCGTATAATGTCATGACCAAACTTTCATAAAAATAACGCGCCTTATAAATATACATTTTTACTATTGCTTTTTAATAATATTTCTATACTGAAAAGTAACCTAAAATAAAAACTGAATGTACTTCGTGATAAAATGTGTTTAATAATCTTTTTTCATAAATATATTAAGTAATATTATCTGTATTAACATAATTTTAATGAGTAATCAATTAGAAATAATGAACAAAACATTTAGTGTTTATTACAACATGGCCGCTCAAATAAAATCAACTTTGAAGTCAATTTGCCTGTAAATCTTAACCTATAGGGCAGATTGCCTATGCCAATGTTGACGTCACAGAAAAATATTAACTTTGTGGTTGAGATTTCCTCCAAATGAAGATATTTTATGGTAATTTATTACCAATTAAATTATTACTAGGTACCTACATATAAAATTCTACTCTTGGATTTATTTGTGATTGAAAATTCAAATTAAAGCCAATAATATTATGTATGCGTAATAACAAAAACAAAATTAATATTTTCGAACGGAATTCAATTCGAATTTCAATTCACGTGCCCTACTGAATTCATCTGACATAATAACAGTCATAAGAGTACTTATATATGAAGTGTTTATCGATATATTATCATTAGATTGATTTACATAATATGCAGTGTTGGCTTAAATTCGTTTTTTACAACTCTGTAATATTGTGTAGGGCTTGGTTTTCACTGCAGATCGCCCAAACACAAAACAATTTCTACGCGCTATTACATGAAGATCTGTCGGAATACATATACATATAACAAGAAGCTTGTTTCCTAAAAATCCTTACGTCGAAGTATTATTAACAAGTAAATTTGTACCATAATATAGAACCATATTTCCATTAGGTTAATTGAAATGGTTAAATATTCTTTAGAAATTATCAACAAAGTTGAAAATAGGTTGATATTGTAATAAAAATGGAACTTAACCAATTGAAGGATTTAATAGGGCAAAATAACTAGTTATTACCTTATTTTTAACTACTAGTTGAAGACAAAATAAGTTTTACAATTTCGTAATAAATATGTAAATATTTACCTATTGTAATAATTTAAAAAAACCTTGGATATTGAAGACAGATTTCAAGGCGTAATTAAGTAAATTATAACTTCGTCTTACACTTTATTGGAATATTAGCATTTGAAAACATAGAATACGTAAACAATATGTAATTTCGAACTGTATAAAGTGACATATATTTCATTTTACTTAGAAGTCATTATATTACTCTTAATTAACAAATTTTTGACTAAAATTTTGGTGTTATAAGATTTTGTAACATTGAAGACTATTTTTATGGAGGAAAGTAGTAACTCTTGATCAATTTAGAATTATTTTTCTTGTGTAGTAGTCTATTAGGCTTAAATGTTAGTTTGGGATGCTGGGTCCAATTTTCTTTTCGTTGTTTATCTTTGACATCACTGCGGATATCTTGCATTATCAGACTCATCTGTACACAGATGACATTCAAATTTACCTATCAACTAATTTTAATTCTGTAAATCATACTATTGAATAGATGAATGATGATCTTCAAGTTTTATATAATTTTTCAAGTAACCACGGCCTTCGTTTAAATCCCAACAAAACTAAAGCAATTTGTCTTGGATCAGAGCGACATACTAATTATATTACATCTAACTTTACTCTAAAATTACATAACGCAGATGTGCAATGGGTATCTTGTGAAAAAAGTTTGGGGTTGTACATAGATTCGACATTAAAATTTGAGAAACATGTATTATGCGTAGTCCGAACTTGTTTTTTTAAATTGAAAGTTTTGTATAACTTTAAATCAACCTTTGGACAAGAAACTAAACTAAAATTAATAAAAACTTTCATATATCCCCATATTGAATATTGCTGTGCTGTATACTATAATTTTTTAACGCAAAATTGTCAACAAAAATTACAACGGATTCAAAATGCCTGCATGAGATTTGTGTTTAATATTCCTCCAAGAAGTCATATAACTCCTTATCTTATTAAGATAAACGAATTAAATATTAAACTTAGAGTTCAGTATCTGTATAGTATATTCTTGTATAAATTGTTAAATACTAAGGAGCCACTGTATCTTTATAATATTATATCTCGAAGGTCTGACGTTCACAGTGTCAATATAAGAAACAATAAGTTTCATATTCCACAGCATACCACAACACATTTCCAGGGATGCTTCTCCTATTTAGTGCCATTTTACCTTAACCAAATTAACACAGACTTGTCTGTTACTTTATCATCCTACAAAAAAAAGTTAAAATTGGAGCTACTAGAGAGACTTGTTTAAATAAGGTATATCAGTTATATATAAAAATGTTACTATTGCTGTGGAATATTTTGAGATGTTCATATTTTCATCTCGTATGTTATGATTATTGTTAGAAATTTTATCTGTTATTATTTTATTAGTTATTATTTTGTTTTTGCTATTCTTTCCTCAATGTTTATACGCGAAACGCATAATTTATTAGCATTTAAAATTTTAGGAGAGGTGTAAGACAGCTTTGGCTAACCTCCTCCTTTTGTGTACCTATACTACTGCCACCATTGTTTAGTTTAAGTTTTTGTATTTCATTATGTGTGCACAATAAACCATTTATTATTATTATTATTATTATGAAATTGATGTCAGCGTCTAGCTGCTAAAAAAAGTCAGAACAAAACTGCTCCGCATTATTTTTGTCTATTTTCATATCCATCATTAGATAAATATAGCACATATTATAGAGCCGATTACAACTTATATAAAACTTTGTTGCTATATAGTTTCAGAACATTACAAAATCTACAAATTGTAGTTAATATTTTCAAAATTGTAAAAATGTCGATATCACATTTTCATATTTTTAAACAAAATTCCTATTCTGAACTATTTTTGTTACAGCTGTAGATATGAATTTTCATAATATTTTTGTTTTTACTTTAACTTTAACTTTAACTTTAACTTAAAGCTTGAAATTGCACAAAATTTTAATGGCCTTGATTCGACAAAAAAAGAGAATTTAATTTATCTCGTAGATTTTTTAAAAATAACCTGTATTCTTATTAAGAAATAGTGGGTATATCTTTTATAAAAATAAAGCACTTATAGCGTCAGTTTTGAATTATTAATAGGTACCTACTACATGAATCTAAAGACTGAACAAGTAATATCTTAACTACACTATCTAACCATTCCTTTTGAATTGCTTTTTCTGATATATACTAATAGAGAAGAGTCATACAGGTAAAAAGGTAGCATACTGTGATGATGAGATTTAACAAATCAACAAATGCATGTCATTAATATTAACAAATAACTCAAAATATAGGTATGTAACCTGATACTGAAATTGGAATGCGAGAAAACAATTGGGTACCCAATTTTCATGTAAATAATATTTTCTTTCTGTTTAATTGCATCTGATATACTGGGTGTTCCAGCTTTTGTTGAGGCACGTCGTATACACGGTGCTTCTAAAAGTATTTCATTCAAGCTTTGACATTACTTTTAACGGCATACGCCAACTTTCTTATTTTAAAAGCAACAAACACCCTGTATATTTTTAAATTTTTGTATTCCTCGTGCATATTTCATATAATTTCTTGTATCTTGCCATTTTGCAATATGACAATCTAATGGCGAATTTAGTATAGTTAATATTTTCATATTCTTGAGTCAAAATTGTAAAGGTGAGAATTTGTGAAAATTTGTATACCTATGGTGATGCAAAACCAAACTTATCCATATTTTAAAAGTTTTTGTTATCCTATTCTCAAAAGCTTACTTTTCTTTTGATTTATCTGCAATCCCACTTTACGTGCTTCCTCCACAAGTTTTCTCGTTACTTCTTCTAATTCCCTACTATCTCTAGCAATAATAGCCACGTCATCTGCATAACTTACAATTTGATGACTTTTAAACAATATGTGTCCTTCTCTGTTCAACTGACTACCTCTTATGGCCTTTTCTAGTACTAAATTAAAAAGAAGCGTTGAGAGTGGGTCTCCTTGTCTCAGTCCTGTATCAATAGTAAAGCTTTCGAACATTCACCTTTTATTCGTACTTTGGATTTAGTATTTTCTAAGGTCATTTTCAATAGCCTAATCAGTTTGGTTGGCATCCCAAATTGTTTCAAAATTTTACTTAGTTTATTCCTTTTGATCGAATCATATGCTTTCCTGAAGTCCACAAATAAAACCATTGCTTTGATCCCATACTCATAGCATGTAGTCAGAATTTCATTCACCATAAAGATTTGGTCCGTTGTTGACCTCCCTTTTCTAAAACCTGCTTGATACTCCCCTATTTGTAGTTCTGCTATAGGTTCTATTCTCTGTTTTATTAACGTTGCCCTCTATCTAACAATAACATACCCCTATAATTTCTGCAGTCTGTTGCATCTCCCTTTTTTAAGATTGGTATAATCAAAGCATCTCTCCAATCTTCAGGCATACATTCTCTTCTCCAGATCATTCGTATCATTTCGAATATTTTTTGTCTTAAATCCTCTCCTGCATACTTAATGTTCTCTGCTGTTATTCCGTTTTTTTTCTGGACTTTTGTTATTCTTTAAAGCTTCTATAATTGTATCTATTTCCTTTTTTGTAGGTTCTTCTACATCCACTTCCTCTTCCCTTCCCGGTATCACCTCCTCGTGCTCCTCTCCTTCCCTTACACTCTCTTCATTCAATATATCTGCAAAGTATTGCCTCCATCTTTCTCTCACTTCTGTTTCCTCCCTCCTTCCTTAGATTGCCACTTTCCTCCCTCACATATATTACTTCCTTCTTTATCTTTTTTCCCTTTTTTATCTCTCTGTAGAAGTTACGTATTTCCTTTCTCTTATAATGTTGCTATATTTCATCTATTTTCTTAACCTGCTCTGCTCTCTTCTTTTGTCTAAACACTTTCTTTGCCTTTCGTCTTTGTTCCCTGTATTTTTCTTTATCTTCCTCCTGTACTGACTGAAGTGCTTTAATTCTTAGCTTATTTCTCTTCTTCGCCTCTCTTATACACTCCTCATCCCACCACCTTTTCCTCCCTGCAAACTCTTTTTTTGGTATTACTTTCTCACTTGCTGTTTGTATGACATTTTCGATTTTTATCCATTCTTCATTTATATTTGCTTCCTTATCTCTTCTTCATACTTCTTTTGGGTTTTCTCATTTTGTAATGTCGCCATATCTAATTGTCTTTTTTTCCTTAGTGACATATAGAAGCTATTTAACGAGTATTAATAAAATTGTTATTTGAGTTGAAAAAGGAACTAGATTTGGAAAAACGTACCTATTTAAGTTGAAATAACAAATTTAGTAAAAATAACATAATTATTTTACTTTCCTTTTAAAGCATGTTTTAATAGCCTCATAGAAGTGATACTTATAGATCAGAGCAGATCAAAGAAAACGTAAGTTGATGTGAATTTAAAAAAAATGGGAATAATTTTAATAAGTTTTATATTTAAAATAAAGTAAATAACATCACGGTATAAAAATTTGGACCTCTTTTAGCATGCAGTAAGTGTTTGTTAGAAGAAACTATAATAAAAGATAAGTAATTCTACATTGTTATAGTTTAATACTTTTATTAAATATATATTATTCTCATTTCGTGAGCAATAAACTGAATGTCGATCAATATTGTGAAACTATAAGATTTTATGTTTTTTTAGTTTAAAATTACATGGAACTCAAATATATTAGCCTGTCTACATTTATAAATAAATGCCTACAGACAATTATTATGTTCAATGAATCAATGTGTAAGTTTCTAACTCTGTTATAAAAAAGTACTTAACAATTTAACAGATATTAATTTCTTGTAAGATCAAAGGCTTTTAATTTATACTTCTTGCCATCTACCATATCAAAGGTTTCTGAATTAAACACTTATTTAATGTTTCATAAATAAGCAGCTATAAATAAATAACACCTACCTACAAAACGTATCATAATATAAAAGAATAAATCGCAATCTACTTTTTCCTCTAAAAATGCACTAGCTGGGTTAATTATTAATTGGTTAAGTTTTACTACAGTCCTTGATGATGTCCAGCAATAAAAATTAATTCTAACATTAGTCGCAGCTATTGCAATTGCATGTTACATAACCAGAGTCTAAATATGAAAATAAATGTAGCTACCCATCCTATCTAACGTAATTGAAAATAAACGAAACGAAATGCAGTTAAGGAATTTTCCATAAATATTAAACATAAAGAATTAATGCAATTTTGATTCTAAAGAGTGAAATAATTATACATTTGTAATTCCAATACTTTATTTTTATCTACTATGGCGCCATCTATAAGAGAGTGTCCCAAGTACGCACCAACAACTAACTACTCTTGGCATTATAACATACGAAATCTGTAAGTCTTGCACACATAAATTTCAAATTATATAGAACAGTAAATATTACTCTTGCCTGTAATTATGTACTTACAAACGGTGAAATACTAAACCAATTTATCCTGTAATAATACCAATTGACATAAAATCTCATTGAGAAATTGAGACATAAATTGTAATAACATGTTTATATGAACAATAACCTTTTCATCTTACTACTGGCAATATTATTAAATTTAAACAACTATAAAAGTTCTCAGGTATGAAACATTTTCAGTCTTTAAGTAGGTATATATCTAACCGATCAAAATTATTAGTTTTACAGGCTAATTTTTATTTTAATAAATGAAATATTGCTAGAGGTTTGTGGACATAAAAATAAATTGCAGCTATGAAAAATTATGGTCGTTAAAAATAAGTTTTTTCTTCAATTAACCATAAGTCATTTATAAATGTCAACTTTATTTATTTCAATAAATCCATATAAATCCCAATTAATTGAAGAGAGGTAATTTATAGTATATTTAGGTGCTTATATTAATTCTAGTAATTTTAATTAATTGATTTTGTTAACAGAAATCTTGTAGGCGTGTGATAATCTTATTTATTTAACATATCGCTTGCTGTAGATTTAAAATTGGAAATATAGATATACTTACATACCCATGTTTACTAAAATAGTTGAGCAATCGTATATGGTGTAATAATTGGCTATTGATATAGCTGACATAAAAAAACAAACGTAAAATAATATGTTAGCATTTTAGTTGACATTATTTTATCTATCTACTAAAATAACAGAAGGAGTCGATATTTTAACTGAACAACGTTATTCCTTTTTAAAAAATAGCATTTAAATGTTTAGAACTGGCTAAAAATTCATTTAAAGGAATCAAAATTTAGGTTTTCAAACTTATTCTCTTAATTTTCTGCATGCATTATATGTTTCACTATCAAGATCTGATGTATTTTTTTACGTTTTAGGTATGGTATTATTGTATTATTATCGAAGAAATTTTTCTTGCAGAATAAGGACCACCTAAAATTATCCTGTCGCCTGTAATATTCATTTGTTTCTAATATCAACTGATGTGATATGAAACATTCAGTAATATACTTAGCTACACTAATATTTTTAAGAAGAATAATTTAAACAGTCTGAATCAGTTTATCTTCTTTGTCTTCAGTTCCAAGCGATATGTAAATGAATAATAACTCTTTAAAGAGTTATTTGGCGTTTCGTAAGGTTAAGCATTATTAAGATTTCCCTTAATTTAGCATCTAAACATGTGCATATTATATTATCTAATTTATCTAGTGTTGGCAATTTTGTCTTGTTTTTTCTTGTCTTGGTCGACAAGACAAGACTCTATTGTAGGTATACCTATAGTTTATTTAAAGGATATTCACCACATATTATTTTTAAAATGAAAGTTTATTGCGTCTAGACCCAGTTCTGCTGAACAAAACTAATTATAAATTCACTGCTACTTGACTGAAAGAGCTCCGATTCTGTTTCGCCTATTTCGTCCATTATTTATAACTGGCCGTTTGTACACTACACTATAACGTCGTCAAATCAAATTCGTAATAAAGTTCCATATGTTTCTCATTTCTATGCAAGAATCTCGCAACAACCATGCAAGAGCAAGAGATGCGAGACAAGAAATTTGCTAGACTATCCCAAGACAAGACATGATCTTGCAAAATTAAGCAAGAATTGTTTCTGTATTTTTATGGCATCCCTATAGTATTGGCAAGAATCTTCTCTCTTTTACCAGAATCTTGTTTTTTTCCAAGTTTATAGAGTATCCCGTGTTCGCTCTGTGTTCTGCAACTGCCTACTTATTGTTCTTGATATGACTCTTGTGCTGCTTCAATCTCGTACTCACATGCCAGCGTTTGTTCAATATCAACCGTGTTCATACACGGGATACTGTAGACACTTGGACCCTGAAGTGTGTTGCTGCTGCTGTTGGTCTTAGGAAATACTGCTTCCATCTTCTTCGAAGTGCTGTAAACTGTATTAATATTATGTGTTCTCAAGAAGCGCCCTATCTTATCCGTACGTTTGTGTATATAGGGTAGATTGTTCGATAAGTTTTTTATCTCTGGGTTCTCTTAATGGCTTGTTAGATGTTTCTCTTCGTGTATCCATTTTCTCTAATAGCCTCTCTTAAATTGTGCAATTCTTCTTCCAGCTGTCCTGGTTTACAAATAGTGCGTGCCCGATCACTAAGATGTTGATGATACCTTGTTTTTTGAGCAGGATGGTGATAAGATTGAACATTTAAATATATGTCAGTATGAGTCGGCTTCCTGTTAATACTGTGTCCTATTGTTCCATCTGGCTTCCTGTTGACAAGAAACATCTAGAAACGGCAGAGTGCCATTTTCTTCCAATTCCATAGTGAACTTGATGTCCTGGTGTATTCCATTGATGTGATACAAAAAGGTTTCTAAGTTGCCGAGCCCATGAGGCCATATGATGAATGTGTCATGCACATATCTGAACCAACATTTTGGCTTCAGAACTGCTGATTCCAGGGCCTGTTCCTCAAAAGCTTCTACATAGATATTTGCTAAGGCTGGAGACAACAACACACCCATAGCTGCTCATTTCTTTGTTCATAGAAATGATCATCGAAGGAAAATAGGATCCATCTGGTGCATACTCTTGTCAAATCTACTAAATTATCATCTCTGTCTGTCTCTCTGTGAACGAAGATATTACATTGAAATTCACTAGGATATCATCTGGTTGTAGTTGTATTCCCTCGATCTTTCTGATGAAATTCTGTAAGGAAGCTTGCCTTTACGATCTTCTCGTCCTTCTTTTCTCGAGGAAGTCTTGCTATGATATCAACCTTTGATATTATACTGATGTCATTTGGTTTCAAACGAAAAACTTGACCGCTAACTAGTTATCCTCTTTCTCTTCGTTAGTCATTCAGCAGCTCTTCCACACAGACTACATAAAGAATATTTTTCATCTCCAACTCGAACCTATGGTGACCTCTTTGTCTTCCAATAAACGACTAATGTCTTCATGTTCGCTTAGCATATTGATGGTTTATTTGTAATATGACGTAACCTACATTTTTTTTTCAAATAAGAGATTTTCACGTCAATATATAGACGAATTCGTTCGTACTGTATAATCTAAAACAATAAATTGAACATAAAACTATGTAAAATATAGCCATTAAAAATGTGTAAATACAAATCTTAAGAGAATCTTTTACGCTTTTATTCTTAACACGTTTTTTGTCCGTCCTGAAAACTGGTTGGGGTTACATCTTATTGCAAATAAGCAATCGACATCGAAACCAGAGCCACAAATCAATTAGTTTTTTTTTATATAAGTGATAATTGATTGCTTCGTCAATGTCCTTGATCTGAGAAACTTGAAATTGAGTAAGTTGATTTCCTTTTGGTAGTTTTCTGACTTCTGTTCCAAACAGAACGTGGTTTTTTTTGTCCACGAAAACATTTCTGCACAGCTGTAATTCGTCTTTCCTTAATAGCTTGTTTTTGCATCTCGTCATCATCTATTATGTTCCTTTCCTGAATATTCGTATAAGTACATAATCTTTTTTTCTGGACCGTCTGTTCTTCTTTGACTGAAATGTAGAGAAAGGCCGAATTCCGACCAGGTTTACGAGATTTGAAAACTGTCTTGCTGAATGGTTGTTTTCTCAATCAATTTATATATAATTTCCATCGTGTTGATCTCAAAAAATTCATCACTTTTATGTTAGTGGGGTGCATTTGGACACGTGGGCACATCTGGACTGCCCCACATATAAAAAATCGACAACTCTGTTAATTTAAAATTAATACATCTTAAAGAAGCAGGCTGTATATGTGAAGTTGAGCAACACAGATAACTTTGATTATAAAATACAACAGGTTTTGTTTCTAGGCAAGAGACTTAATTATACCCTTATGAAGAGAATCATTTTATTGCACCGGTAAACACTGATGCGCAACGTCCATTTGCAAGGACGACTGAAATAGTTTACTTTTATGTAAATAACCAGCATCCTACTGCAAGTGGTGCACTAAATTTGAACTGTCCAAATGTGCCTATTGGTCGAATATTTATACTAATCATATACTTGCACTGTACTACCTATTATTATGTAGCTTTTGTAATATTATATGTTGAAATCTTGAATAGAATGCTTGTAAAATTATAATTTTGATTCCCATTTGCTGTTTACTGCAACAATAGCAATGCCTGATACTCTCGCTAGGTTTGAAAATCTCGATATTGGCGTGTCAGTTGAATTGAGAGTATCACTGGTTGCATAAAATCGTAAAATTTTTCTGGGGACAATTTTTAGTACTTAATTCATTATTTGCTTGCACATGATTAAATTTTTGTTACTTTATTTTTTAATCTACTGAAAATATAATGCTATCTTCGAAAATAGTGTGTTATCTATTTGAGTAGCTTTTTAAATAAGCTTCGAAAACGAAAAAATCGAAAATAAATAAAAGTTAACTAAGTTATTTTCGAAATAAGTCCAAATAAAAATAATGTTATACTTTATTATAGCTGTTTTACACGCTATTTATTGATAAATAAATTTATTTATAAAGATATTGATCACTTTCTCAATTTATTAAAGAGTGCCTTACACATATTTAGGTACAACAATTTATAGATTATTATTATTATTATTATTTTTTGAAAATTATGATAATATCTAACCTTTGTCATTTTAACAATCTTCTGAAAGATTTATAAACATAATTATGTTGGTATTTAAGCACAAATACAACTGTGACTAGATATCCCTAAAATTGATCAATAAATTAGAACATCTAAAATCCACAATCTATTGATTCATTTATTGAAATCAATATACTGTAGTCAATTTCTGTTTTATATTTCTTAAAGTAAATTCGTTGTCAACTTACAACAACAGAAATTGTATTATACCAACCAATTTTGTATTTAAATTTTAATGCCTAATAAAAAATATATAAAATATTTTTTCTGTCCTTATTTGAAATCAACTATTATTTTTGTTTACGGACGTGTACAATTTGCATGAAGTTACAATACAAAATATTGAAATAAATAAATTCGTCTAGATTAATTAATTACTAATAAACAAAATATTAATAGAAAACCGTACAGAGAATTTCAGTTCCAAATTAAGGCTTTAATTCAGTTAATCATTATAGCATTTAATTGCTTCATAATTTGTATTCACTGCCATGTTAACTAGCAATAAATTGTTTTTATGTCACAATAACTTCTTCAAATACTTCAATAATATATTGCTGTTTAGCGTTCATTCTCAAGCAGTTTGAAGAGACATAAAATTCTATAGGTAATGCAAATACAGAGTAGGTATGTTTATTGTTGATAGGTGTCTATGAAATAAGTCACCATAGGCGTTTCCAATGAAAAAAGGTATAGAAATCTGCCTGTTAACATTTAAAATGTTTAGTAGAAGAAATTTAAGCAACCTGAACTCAAAAGATATTTTTTTATAAATGTTCTACTTCCATTTATTTGTCATCAATAATACTTTGATTAACTCTTAAGTACCTAATTAAAACAAAATGAGGAAATATACGTACCAACCTACTAATCTCAACATATATATATTGTTATGTGTTTTTGTGTGTGGGTGTATGTGTGAGTAATTTATCTTTATTTTGTGTTAATGTGTATGTTTTATGAGATAATTTATGGCTCTCTAAAAAAAATTTTCTTACCTTTCTTTATAGATATTTTTTTTTTTTTTTTTTTTTTTTTTTTTTTTTTTTTTTATCCTGGCTAGCACTTGACTCTACTCAGTAGTCGGTTCTTTATAGAGAGAAAACCTTCCTTTGTTTATTTTATTTATTTTTATATGTTATTTTAATATATTTTTTTTTATCTTTAAACTCTAGCTTTCACTAAATACAGAATAAAGAAAATTGGATTTTGTTTTTTATTTTTAATTTTATATCTTGTTTTATTTATAGAAAGAAACCAAATATTTTATAATTAATCTTAGAAATAATTAATTATATTCCACATTAAAGAACAAATTGGAATGAAACATGGGTTTTCCTAATCTATTTTCTTATCACTAAAAACAAATAATGGTATGTTCAAAATTTTGTTGATGTCTCAAAATTTTTTTTTAATCTAATTCTAATTTTTCATTGCTAAGCTTAGACAACCAACAATTTATTTGTTCGTACCACAAGTTGCCTATCTATATTTAGAGCATATATGTAATACTACTATATTGCGGGTTCCCTCTTGAGAAAGCGTTAGCTGACATCCTATATCTCTATTTCTTATTTCTAGTGCACTTGTTGCTTCTGCGCATGCGCCGATTAAATGTGGCCACGCCCCCATTCCCCTTCGTATTTTTATTTTGATTACAAAACTGTCAGTCACAAAACATTTGTTTTATAACCTTATTTTAGTGGATTTTCATACAAAATATAATCTATTTAATTTAGGTAATGTTTTATATGTCGCTGATTTTGAATTTGCATATCCCAGTTCAAATTCCACTTTTCTGATAAAATCGTTCTTGCCATCAGGAGCCCTTGAAGCAACTATAATATCTACTAAATTCTTAATATGATGTACAATAACTAAGAATTTAGATCAATTTAGGTAATATATTAGATAGGTATGTTTATAACTGAAAATTATTTTTGTTTAAATATATATTTGTTGTAAATTTTTAGCAGACAGATAGACATTTCTAATAAAAAGCTTAAGGTACATCTAAATCTGACATTTGCATCCGTACATATATGTCAAGTATCAGACATAGGTATATCGCTAGTGACTGTTTACATTCTGATAAAAATTGCTATAAATTTGTGTCTAGAAGCTCTAAATTTACAATAAATATTGAATCGTTTACATATTTCTTAAAGACACTTGTGTCATACACATCCAATCATTGTAGGAAGATAATGTTCAGTTGTGAAACGATGAGAATATTGAAACAAAAAAATATTCCTTGTGCGATTATTGTGAAGATACAGAAAAATAGAATAAAGCGTTCACTGTGGATTCAAGAGTGAATTTTGAGATACGAAGAATTAGGTGTTTATAGTCAATTAATGTTATATTTTTTGGGGATGAAGCCAACTCAGTTTGAGAAACTTGTTTGTAAAATTGGTCTAACAAGCAAGCTACCAAACAAGTTTTAATATAATTTGGTATGCCACCAAATGACGCAGAGGGCACTATACCATTTAGTTTGTTAAGATTGTATTTCTCAAATCTTTTTCAAAGTGAATACAAGGCACAGTTTTACTATGTATCTTTTTTCATTTAAGGGTTAGTTGTAGTACGATTGGCAAGATTGATAATTAATAAAATATAAAATGGGTGTGAAAGTAATCCAAACAAATTGAGTGAAAGATGTCAAGTGATGTTATGTTAAAAATTTTAATAACTTTATATATTTGCTAAAGATAGTATGGATTGTAAGGGGCTTTGGAGCTCCCAAGAATTAAAATTTGTGTCAAATTATTTCTCAAGTTGATTATGTACCTAATAATTATATTTAATTTCTAAATCAACATATACAGGGCGTTGTATGACATATTGGAAAAATATAAGGTTCCAGAGGTCATTCTGAGTAAAAAAAAGTTATAATATACATGGTTACGTGTCAACGTGCTTGTGCTGTTTTCAAATATTTTTGTTTCTATTTGTATTGTCATTTTGTTATTATTATTCCTGACAATTAAACATACTAAAAGTTTAAATAAAATTTGTGTACATGTAAGTACTTATTTCTAAACTTTGAAGGCCAATTCTCATTAGATATGCCAGGTATGGTCCAGTCACAGCCAAATCATCACCATTGGGATCTCTTTATTTACTACAAAACTTTTGTTGAGCCTGGGTCATGATTTGACAGTGACTGAACTGTGCCTGGCACGTCAAGTGAGAATCAGTCTTATAGGTCTATAGCTCGGTAACCATGGAGAATTGACCCCATGCACATATATTTTAAAAATTTTGCTCAGTTTGCACAGTACGTCATGCAACACCTTGTATTTATATTTGAAAGCTGTTTTGAAAGTATGAGTAAAAACAAAAAAATAAATAGTAAACCTGGCTTTGTGATAAAAATTTACCAAAGCAATATAAATTTTATAGTCATTGTTTTTAATTTGCTATTGACACTACCACAAAAGTAGACGACTAGTCAATTACAGCAATTTCTGTCTTGCAGATCTGAACATGCAAATAATATGTCTAATCGTATAGATGTCGACACGCATCCTGGACACTTAAAATGTATCTCTCTGACAAAAATTTTTCGCTGTTTCCATTAATTGCAACTTCTGTCCGACATAAATTGTGCAATTAATATCAGATGAAAACTTACCTTTATGGATATGATGTTTATGTTCTTTTTTAAGAGGAACAGTAAATAATATATTATGCAAAGTATATTATATAATGTTGATTGAATAATAATTCATTCAACAATGGTAATCATATACACCAGGCAGGATATAGCAAATTTGTTCTATTTCTTAAAAGTCATAAAGGCATAGCACGAAAACAGATATGTTTTAGCAATACAATCAAGTAGAAATTGAAAAAGTAGACATAATCTTAGAAGACTGTTGTAGTAACATAATTTATTTATTAGGAGTAATTTTTATTTTATAATAATTGTATACTGTTACCAATAATAGAGATGATCAATTTTCAGAATTCAAAAAAATATTTTTACTGAGTTTACCGAGTCCTCTGACCTGAATGGGTCATTCTATAACACTTGTGGTGCCTTTAATGTTAAATATCTTTCTAGTTTATTATTTAATTGCAATATGTTTTGCGATTAACTGATGAATTTTCAGTTTATGATCAAGACGATTTCATTTTCCAAATTGGTGTTGTAGTGAAATTGTTAGTAGTTATTGAAAGAGTTGTTAAAGAGGCACTTACTTGTGGTTTATAAATCTGACATTTTCAAGCCAACCACTTTCCTTATTTTAAAATGGTAAGTGTAGCATTTATTTAAAATAAAATTTTTGGTTTTGAGCCGATTTATTTTCATGAATTGTATTTTAAATTTGTAGTGCTTTAGAACCGTATTTAATTTATTACAAACTAATATGAATATTTGAAAATAACTGAATATAATGTTAGAAACTTGGAATAAAACAGATTTTAAAAGAAAAATTACAAGCCATATATTACTTAAAGTTGGACAGTAAATAAGCTAACAATAATCGAATGTGCTACTATGTTAGGATCTATATTTAGAATGCCGTGTCTTGATCGTTGATTCCGCTATTCCTCCCGATCAAGGGGCTATTGTATTTCCCCTTTCGTCTCTCGAGGTGCCACCAAGTAAGAGTTCCAGCATCCGTCATCATTTTTAACAATAAGTAAGATATTAATATCATTGGTTTTATAAACTTCGCTACCAGATAAGTCAAAGTAGGGATTCACACAAATATTATTCCGTCCAAAGTTATGAGCCCCTCAAAATCCAGAGGTCATTGCTATCGACATCCCCAGATCTAACAAATTAAGTATTTATTAAAATTATTTATTATATTTAGTACCTTTGTTACTCTATTATAATAGTATAAGTTACAAATTACCTCTTTTACTGGTATAGGTTCTGAGACCTGGCAATGTCTATTTCAATGCCTGACATTTTGCAAACGTCAAAATTTGTGGGCAATATAAAAAATTAAACGGACCTTCTTATTCCTACAAATCGAATGATTATGCTCCTAACAAGGTGAAAATTTCAAGATTGTTTAAATTAATTGCATCCTGAAACATTTAATAAATACGCTTCGACATGTCATGTATCAATACATATAAATATGTATTATTTCATCTATTTCTTGGCATTCTTGCACTGTTGAGCCTATTTTATTAAAAATAAAGTTATTTCTGTAAATATTCGTATCAAACACCATTCTTATAGTTATGTTTTCATATTCAATTCTTAATTTTTTTATAGGTATATTTAACACTCTCTCACTGTTTGTGTAACCAGATTCTAATTAAAACACATTTACTTCCTTGTTTTATATTTCTTTTCATTTCAAAAGATGTTTTACTAAATCAAATAACTATTTACTGTCACTGTTAGAAATAGGTTAGTGTTTTTCTAGGTTAAAAATTCAAAACAAGCCGTTGACGAAGTGGATGGTAGGTGGGCGGTGTCATTTTAGAAGTTTAATTTCATTGGATGTGTGAATCGATTCCGCGCATGCGCATTTCTCACAAGTGCATCAGACGAACAAAGAGGGCACAAAGTTCTCGGCTGAATTCGTAGGCCGAAACCCGCAATATAGTAGTATTACATATATGATTTAGAGGTAATATGAGAAACTTAGGTTATAAAACTAGTATTTGACAAGCTTGGTGAAATGGTGTGTATTTTTTTTTTTTTATAAATTTGAGTGGTTTTTAGTAGCCTTTATTTTTATTCATTGATATGGGTAAGTCCTACGATAGTTACTGTTTACCTAGGTTTAAGTTTTAGATTTATTCCTTCGTTGGAATATTGCTAGCTATATAAATTCTTATTTATTTGTGCACAAATTAAAATTTGGTACCTGATGCTGGTATTTCTAGTTTACTTCTCTTGGGAATCTGGAAATATCCGCTGTGGACTCCAACTCAAGATGAAAATTCAGCCTGGCAAAAACTGGAACTGTTGGAAAATTCTCAGGAACTTCTTCTGATATAAATAATATAACCTTTACTTTTTCTCACTGGTGAGTTACGTTTTTGTATGTTTTTAATGATGAATTCTTGAATTTTTTATTAAATATTTTGGGGAACCTAACAAAACGACGCTGCCCCTTTTCTCTCTTCTTGCGTAACTATTCTAGTTTATACATGTGTCCACGTCCTTACTTTTGACAGCTGTCAAATTAAAATTATTATTTATATGAGATCTAAAATATTTGACGTTGAAATTTTATTTATATGAAAAATTCATTTTATATTTAACTCGTATGTAATCCAAATGTATATTAGTGTCATCCTTATATTTTGAGCTGTCTTTTGATATGCCTAGCTCTGTGATAATCATTAATTTTAACCAAGTATTTTTCATTTATATTTGTCTGTGTACAGATATTTTCATGAATTTTGTTGGTCTTGACTATGAAAAATTGAAATTATTTAATTTTAATTGTATGTTTCTTTTGATATACTATGTTTAATTGTTATAGACTACTTATATTAATTATTAACCTTTTCTTATTACCATCAATAATTCATTTTAACCAATTTATCTAATTTTATTTAAGTGTAAAAATTTTTATATTATTATTTTATGTTTCAAAATTTAATTTTATCACAAATTTCCCAAATTGATTTTCAAATTTTATTGTATAAGAAAATTTTTGTAAATCAATTTCCTTTTTTTTGTTACAATTACCAAAGGATTGATGTATGGTGTATTACTCCGTTCAATTATTCTTTCTTTTAATAGTTTATCGATTTCCTCTCTGACTTTCTCCTTGTGCATGTATGGTATAGGGTATGTTTTTGATTTGAAATTTTTAATATCTTTTACTTCTAACTTGTGAACATAACTTTCAGCTACTCGCATTTCATTCGATACTAACTTTTCATACTTTCTTAAAACTTCTCTTATCTCTCCTACATAAATATTATCAACATTTATTTTAACTTTATTTATATCAAATAATTCTTCTTCTAAATCATCATTATAATATTCATATTCCCTACTAAAATTCACTCCCTTTACTCTCCTTTCATTCTCATAAACTTCCTTTCCCTGTTCACTTTCACCTATGTTCACTAATTCATTTTTTTTCTTTTTAAATTCTACCCATATATCATTAATACACAATCTTTGTTGTTTATAGTCAATTTCCGCTTTATACTTTCTCAAATAATCGGAACCTAATACAATATCCATTGACATGTTTGGTACTATTAAAAGTTGGAATAAGATTTTATTTTTGTTGAACTCTAAAGTAATATTAACTAGTTTATTTGCATCATACAATTTTTTTCCATTTGGACCTACTAATGTAACCCTATTTACCCTTATGATATGTTCTTGTAATTTTGGAAATTTATCTACTATTTGTTGGCTTATTAAAGATGCTTCTGAACCTGAGTCAATTAATATTTCTAAATTTGAATCATTAAATTTTGAATTTACATATGCTAAAATATTATTTTGATTAATTACTACATTTTCGTCTAATTTTATGAATTCACGTGGATGTATATAGTTACTATTAAATTTTAATGTTTTGTTTGACTTGCATGTTACTAAAAATTTTGTTGATTGTCAACCGTTTGTGTTACAGGCTCTCTATCCAATGAAACTGCTCTGCGTGTTTCGAATCTACCATCATCATGCTGTGGATGTTCTACTCGTTCAGATGATCTGCTGGAACTTCTACGATACTGAAAATTTACCTGTCTCGTATCCCGTGCATTGTCATCTTGTCTGGGTTGCTGATATTGATTACGTCTATTGTTTTGATATTCATAATCACGATTCCCATTGTTAAAATTATTATTGTTGGTATTTTGGTTATAATTTCTATTGTTATATTGATTATGATTTGAATATCTGTTGTTATTACCATAGTCATTACCAGAATTGTTATTATTATTATATCTATTATTATTGTTATTTGAATTATATCTACCATTATTGTTATTAAAATTATTATTATTGCTACGTTGATTATTAAAATTATTATTGTTATTTCTAGGCCTAAAATTATTGTAATTACGATTATTAAAATTAGGTTCATTTGTCTGGTTAAAATTCCTATAATTATTACTATTATTGTTACTTGAATTTTGAAAATTGTTCCTTGGACTATTGTTATTATGATTACTAAAATTTTGATAATTTCTACTTCGGTTTTGTATTTGACTGTTAGGATTTTGTGAACTATTTTGTACATTTCGTTCGATACGAGTCAAATAGTTATACATTTGCTCCATATTCTGTATGTCGTGTACAGCTATAGTTTCAGCAATTTCTGGCTTGTACTGTCGAGAAATATATAGTACGATATTTTTTTCACTTAATTTTGGAGTTAGATACTGAGCTGCTGAGTATAGTCTAAGGGCATAGTTTGTCAGGCTATTTGACAACTTTGGGTTAAATTTTCCAAAATAAAGTCTTTCTCTTACAGCTAACTGCGCATTATCACCCCAGAAATGTTGTATAAAGCTAGTCTTAAATTGTTTATAATTAGTGATGTTGTTTTCTGTGCCATTAAACCATAGTAACGCCTCTGATTGTAAATTTTCCCTTATTATATCTTTTATTCTTTCTATCTTGATGTCTTCATCTGATGTTCTATCTTCTATTTCTTGCACTCTTCTAGTGATTGATTTTAGGAAAACCACAGGATGTAACTGACTTATCTTCCCAGTAAATTTGTGTATTTTGTCTTCTCCATGGCATACCCATCTTGTCACTATCTCCCCTTCTCTATTTTTCTGTTGACTAACCCTTTCTATTTCCTTCTTCAGTTCTTGTATTTGTTCTGTAGTCCAATTTCTATCAAATTCCATATCTTCTCTATTTCCTATCACACTTCCTTGTACTTGCTTTTTTACCATTTCAATGTCTTGTGTATTCTTCTGTACAGATGTTCCTAGATTTCTTAAGTCGTTATGTTGCTTCTTTATATTTTCTTCTATCTCCATTGTTTTCGTGACCACTGTTGTTATATTTTGTTCTGTTCTCTCTATATCCTTGTTTACGTCCTCTTTCCATGATTGAAAGTCCTTTCTTAATTCTTCCTTGATGTCATTAATTTTTTCGTTCATCATTTTAGCTATGTTATTCATATCTTCTTTTCTATTTCTATCCAATCTTTCCAAATCTTGTCTTCTACTTTGTTCTAATTTTTCAAGATCATTTTTTCTACCTTCCTCTAGTTTTTCTATTCCTTCTTCTAGTTTTTGTAAATCTTGTTTTCTACCTTCTTCTAATTTTTCCAAATCTTGTTTTCTACCTACTTTGATAGTTTCTTCCAATCGCTTTCTATCTTCCTCTTGTTTCTTATCTTGTTCTCTTCTTTCTTCTCTATCCTTTTCTCTTTGTTCTTGTATAGTCTTCATTAGCTCCCCTAACATTGTTTGTACGGCTGTCTTTCTTCCACGTCTTCTACTTGTTCCTTGCTCTCCTGCACTCTCCTGTTCAGAGTGAGATTCACTCGACTCCTCTCCAACCTGTCGTCCGCTTCTTAAATCCATGGTTTCTTTTTGTATATTCTTTTCCCTCTTTTTCGAGCCTCACGTTGTTGGCGACAAAATTGTTATGTGTTTTTGTGTGTGGGTGTATGTGTGAGTAATTTATCTTTATTTTGTGTTAATGTGTATGTTTTATGAGATAATTTATGGCTCTCTAAAAAAAATTTTCTTACCTTTCTTTATAGATATTTTTTTTTTTTTTTTTTTTTTTTTTTTTTATCCTGGCTAGCACTTGACTCTACTCAGTAGTCGGTTCTTTATAGAGAGAAAACCTTCCTTTGTTTATTTTATTTATTTTTATATGTTATTTTAATATATTTTTTTTTATCTTTAAACTCTAGCTTTCACTAAATACAGAATAAAGAAAATTGGATTTTGTTTTTTATTTTTAATTTTATATCTTGTTTTATTTATAGAAAGAAACCAAATATTTTATAATTAATCTTAGAAATAATTAATTATATTCCACATTAAAGAACAAATTGGAATGAAACATGGGTTTTCCTAATCTATTTTCTTATCACTAAAAACAAATAATGGTATGTTCAAAATTTTGTTGATGTCTCAAAATTTTTTTTTAATCTAATTCTAATTTTTCATTGCTAAGCTTAGACAACCAACAATTTATTTGTTCGTACCACAAGTTGCCTATCTATATTTAGAGGTAATATGAGAAACTTAGGTTATAAAACTAGTATTTGACAAGCTTGGTGAAATGGTGTGTATTTTTTTTTTTTATAAATTTGAGTGGTTTTTAGTGGCCTTTATTTTTATTCATTGATATGGGTAAGTCCTACGATAGTTACTGTTTACCTAGGTTTAAGTTTTAGATTTATTCCTTCGTTGGAATATTGCTAGCTATATAAATTCTTATTTATTTGTGCACAAATTAAAATTTGGTACCTGATGCTGGTATTTCTAGTTTACTTCTCTTGGGAATCTGGAAATATCCGCTGTGGACTCCAACTCAAGATGAAAATTCAGCCTGGCAAAAACTGGAACTGTTGGAAAATTCTCAGGAACTTCTTCTGATATAAATAATATAACCTTTACTTTTTCTCACTGGTGAGTTACGTTTTTGTATGTTTTTAATGATGAATTCTTGAATTTTTTATTAAATATTTTGGGGAACCTAACAAAACGACGCTGCCCCTTTTCTCTCTTCTTGCGTAACTATTCTAGTTTATACATGTGTCCACGTCCTTACTTTTGACAGCTGTCAAATTAAAATTATTATTTATATGAGATCTAAAATATTTGACGTTGAAATTTTATTTATATGAAAAATTCATTTTATATTTAACTCGTATGTAATCCAAATGTATATTAGTGTCATCCTTATATTTTGAGCTGTCTTTTGATATGCCTAGCTCTGTGATAATCATTAATTTTAACCAAGTATTTTTCATTTATATTTGTCTGTGTACAGATATTTTCATGAATTTTGTTGGTCTTGACTATGAAAAATTGAAATTATTTAATTTTAATTGTATGTTTCTTTTGATATACTATGTTTAATTGTTATAGACTACTTATATTAATTATTAACCTTTTCTTATTACCATCAATAATTCATTTTAACCAATTTATCTAATTTTATTTAAGTGTAAAAATTTTTATATTATTATTTTATGTTTCAAAATTTAATTTTATCACAATATATATATATATATATATATATATATATATATATATATATAAATTTGTTATAGATACTTCTATTTTATAGTTAAACATTCAAACGTCGAGTAAAATGTATAGATAGATATCCATATTTTTAGTTCTCAAATATTTTGTATCTACAATCTTTTGTAAAAATAATGACATTCTTTAGAATTTATTTTGCGATTTCTCCCGAAGTACTGACGTATTTATAATAAAATCTACTTTCATCTTTTAACATTAGTCCTTAGATGTTTCACTCACCATTAAAAATTTAATGAAATTTCTACTTAGAACTTCCAGAAGTTCAAAAACTGTTTTGAGGGAGTGTCATTATTATTGTAAAAGCATGTACTGTGTGGATTAAAAGTACCTACTGTCTTGGCTCCTCATTTCAGACCTAAGTGTCACATTTCGTTCTTCAGGAATTAAATTTATTTTTAGTCCCAAATAATAAAAACAAACAAAAATTTACTAATGTAATCCAAGTGAATACCTAGAAAATTTAACAGTTGTTATATATAGTAGGTAAGTATTATTTTTATAACATCAAGTTTTTGTGAATTCTGATCAAACTACTAGGTTTTTGCAACAATAATGACTCTCCCTCAAAACAGCTATTGAACTTCTGGAAGACCTGAGTAGAAATTTCATTAAATCTCTATTGGTGAGTGAAACAACTATGAACTAAAATGTTAAAAGTTGAAAGTAGATTTTATTACAAATATGTCAACAGTTTAAAAGAAATCGCAAAATTCATTTTAATGTCATTATTATTGCAAACTATTGTACCTATAATTATCTATATGCTTAATTAATTTTTATTTAAAAAAAATAATTTTGAATAATTAATTAAAGTTAGAACTAACACGTACCAATTTATAAAAAAACGTAGGTACCTATTAGGGTAAAATAATACAAGAAATTAGTAGGTACATTAAAGATGGTACCCATTAATTATTTTACGTAACGCCACTTAGATTTCAATTATGCACCTAAATGGATACCTAACTTTACAATTCTTACTGACTGGGAGTTAAGAGAGAAGACCGTCCGTTATCAAAAAGTTGTATGAGGAAACAACCAATAATTAAACGGTTTTGTCAAAATCTTCTACACTACATTATATGAACAGTGATCATAAGTGTTCATGAAATACTGGACATTTTAGGTGTTATTGGTAGATATATTTGGTATGCGTGTTCTACTGATGGAACTACATTTCGGCAATAATTTTTTATTTTCACCCTTCACCTCGAAGTGGTTGAAATTACCTCCCTCTGCAACTGGAAATCATAATAAATAAAAACACACAGGAGGCGTAGGTCATTTTAATGTTTAATTGTTGTGCAGTCTTATTGACAGTTCCATAGTTTTCAACTGCTTCACCGGTCTTGTTAAACTAATTTTGCTTAATCTAATAATTACCGTGGTTAACACGATGCAGAACGTTTTTAGCAATCAGGAATATGCAGATATGCATTTGAAAACTATGGAACTGTCAGTGAGACTCTACAACAATTAAATAGTAAAGTGACACGTGCCTCCTATGTGTTTTTATTTATTATGATTTCCAGTTTGAAAGGGTGGTAATTGATAAGAAGTATTTTTTTACTCAGAAAGTATTAATTTTTTGGAAAAAATGAAAGAGCAGAAAAAGTTTGTAAATTCATAAGTTCATAAAACCGTAATTTTAATTTTGATCCACAGATATCTAAGAAAAAGTTCTGGCTAAAACATCAGAAAAGGCTGTTTGTTTCAACCACTTCGAAGTGAAGGGTGAAAATAAAAATTTATTGCTGAAACGTAGTTCCATCAATAGAACACGCGTACCAAGCAGGGAGAGTTCAAATATAACAAAATATAGAAAACACCCCCTAAATTAGGCCCCCCTTCAATATTTACGTGGAATTATGGGACACCCTGTATAGAGGTAAGTAACAATGAATACGAGCTCAGTCGCAGCGAAGCTTTTGCAGAGTCACCACTGAATAGCGGCAAAACGTTTGAAAGCATGGGATGCAATCAGCTACAGCGCCGGCTATGAAACGCCTCGGAGAACCACCATTATCCAAGAAACGGTTCAGACCGTAGCAGTCGTAATACCAACCATAGGAACCGGAATGAATATATGGACGGGCCCAGAGACACTGATAGCGGGTCTGTCCCCACAGAGCCTAGCCCGAGAACAGCCAGGGTAGATAAAAGAATCCAGCCTAATGCTAGGGATGTGCATTTTAACTCTGTTCCTGGCAGCTACCAGTTACCGAGGTCACGTCACAACAAGTCGGAAAATCACTATGTCTCAAATAACATTGAATACGACTTAAGTTTACTAAACTATATTTTTACAATTTGTAAACTGAGAAATTAGTAATTAATCGTTTTTTCATATTCCACTCACACATATTTTGATTTCCTACTAACAAGGTTCTGAAAATAATTACATCGTAGGAGGTTAATAAAGTTGCACTGCCATCATCTTTACTGAAATGTTTGATGGCACATTTTACCTATCCGTATGCAAAAAAAGTTAGCTCTGAAGTAAACTCAAGATTGCCAAAACATGAAAAAAAAATTAAAAATCTTTTAGCTGTATAATTGTTTGTACAGGTGTTTTTAGAAAGTTATAAATATTATTCTACATACATATTGGGCACCCTGTACTTTTCGATAATGGTGTTGTTAAAAGAAGCTGCATTGTAACTGTGAAGGTGTACCAGATAATTAGGTATATTACATATATAGATGTAAATTTCCATAGGGCACGATTAGTCACTACATGTAAATCTCCATAGCTCACGACTGAAACAAGAAATCTTGCAAAATTTGAAAAAATCTTGTCTTGCAAAATAAGGCGTGATTTTTATAACGCGTAGAAGCTGTCGCTGGCTGAACTGTTATGTTTAAAGAGTTGTCATTTAAATCAGTTCCTCTAATACTTTTTCTTTTTTGTAATTGCAGTTATAGTTATTGCTGCATAAACTTCCCTCCTGAACAAGACTGATAAACTGAATTATAAAGCAGTAAAGGTGTAAAAACATTATGCATGTTGCATCTTACTTGACGACTTGTAACTACACACGTAAAACAAATGAAAATACTGAGCGTCTAAAGGTCCATTTACACACATCAGTGACTTATCAGTTCAGCGTCAGTTCAGTATCAGTGTTATTTGTGGTCGATCACTGATGCCAGTTTGCATATATCCGTCTGTACTTAGTCAGTAAAAAGGAGTTAGTAGACTGTGTGATCTGGATATATTTATCTTGCAATTAATCAACATTCTGTACCAGCTCGATAAACTTTTCATCCATTCCAAGCAATAGTAAAATGTGGTCAGATCGATAATAAAATTACAAAAATATCGTCGCCGACGTATTTAAAAGCCACTGAACCGACACTGAAACAGTACTGACAGCACTAATACGGCACTGTGACGGACGTGTCAATTTAAAATCTAAGCAACGATTTTTTTTTTCACTGATACTGATACGGAACTCTCACGGCACTGGTGTAAGTAAATCGATCTTAAAGGTACATTTACACACATCAGTGACGTATCAGTTCAGTATCAGTATTATTTGTGGTCAATCACTGATGCCAATTTACACATATCCGTCCGTAGTAAGTAAAAAGAGTTAGTAGATTATCAAATAAAGTGATCTGAATATATTTATCATGCAGTTGATCAAAATTTCATAACAGCTTGATAAACTTTCCATCCATTCTAAGCAATAAAAAAATCTAGCCAGTTTGTCAGTAGAATTACAAAAATATCGTCGCCGGCATATTTAAAAGCTACTAAACGGACACTGAAGCAGCACTGATACGGCACTGTGACGGATGTGCATAAACACGTCAATTTAAAATCTAAGTAATAATTTTTTATTTTTTCCTGGTACTGATACGGACCTGACACGGCACAGATATGTGTAAATAGACTTTAAAGTGGTTTTTAAGTTTTGTTCTTGCTCGATCTTGCAAGATCTTGTCTTGTCTTGCGAGAGTTTGGAAAATTTTTTGTTTGGCAATTTTGCAAGATTTGTATAATTTTTGCGAGACTATTGCATACAAATGAGAAATATTGAACTTTATTACAAATTTGGAAGTAGTTGTGGTTACCCTCGGTTGGCTCGGAGCTAACACGTAACTATCGATATAGTCCATCGTCGGCAGTGGTCGACTGATAGATGTTATAAAGTATATAAACGGCTAATTTTTCATAATAAGTAGGTAGTAAAATAATGGATGAAACAGAATCAGAGCTCTTTAGTCAAGTGATAGTGAATAATTAGTTCAGTTCAGCAGAAATTGACCTAGATTAGATAAACTTCGTAGTTTGACTTATTTTTTAAATCTTATCTTGTCTTGTCAGTTTGAGCTGTCAAGTATCTATGACCAAGTATGTATATATGACCAAGAAAAAGAAAGACAAGATTGCCAACACTAATCGCGATGTTTATAAGTAAATATATTTATTAGTCAGGTAGTGTACCTAGTTGCCATTAATCGTCTTTAAAAATACACAAAACACTTATCTATTTTAATCAATCAGTTAATATTTACTATTTAATGAAACACGAATGTGCGGAACTAAAATATTTGTACACAATTACAACAACATGGCAAATACTTGAAATTATTTTTTTGTATTTGTGTTTCTGAAAAATACAAGAATTTATTGCAGATCTTTTACATCACAACAGGATATTATATGCCGTATTCTAAATAGCTATATGGCACAAGTTTACAATACTTGGGTCATTTAAATAAAAGCCGTAGTCCCTTGCATAATCTTGGAATATTCAAAGGGTGGTATCAGAAAATATAACCTTCGGAAATGAAAACCCTTGTCGTAAAATAAGGGTGAGACCGACGGCATGCTCAGCATAACAAAGCTCCATTTTAGATACGCTTTTGCTTTTCGCAAAATACCCTTTTACTTTCGGAATCTAAATCTTATCTGTTTTTGAGTGTTTTTGCATATGCCTTCCTTATAAAATTCTAAGAAAACTAAATATATTCTTACTGCCACAAAAAATATATTGTCTGATGCTTCTTGACAATACCTAAGTATTGTAAATTCGGAGCGAGAGAGGTTGCATTAAATAAGTGCTGTATACAGGGTGTATCTAAATAACACCGAATAAATATAATGGGCGATTGTCTGATCAAAATTAATAGAGGTCTCTGGTTTAAATTTTTTTGAAAAAACCCTTCCCTGAAAAGCAACGCCCCTCCAAAAATTAAAAAAAATATATTTTCTTTTTTATCCTCCAAGTAGGGTAAACGCGGGAGAGTTGCCGCACTTTTTTAAAAATGGTTGTAATTTTTGTATTCTTTAAGATCTTTTTTTAAATGAATCAATACACAGGTATTGCTTTAAACTTTATTAAAATACAAAAATAATCTTAAATTTTAAGAAAACATAAGCATAGCAAAACAAACTTTTTTTTTTACTAAAGACGGAATCTCTCCCACTCTACTGGGAGAGATGCCGTGTAGAAAAAGGAGAGATGCCGCGTAGAAAAAGGAGAGACGCCGCAGTATCGACATCGTCTAAATAACGCCTAATTTTTATTTATTTTTTTCTTAAGTCGAGTCTAGAACAGATGTTACAAACTTCACCATACATGGTGCAAGTGACATGTAGCCATTTTAAGCATTTCAGGCACTGCAGCCAATCTACTTTTTTAGTTGTCGTTTCATAAACTTCAAAGAATTCCACGCAGCGTTCCTGATTTTCATTTTTCTTTTTAGCCAAAGGCTCATTATCGCTGTCGCTATATTGTTTTTTTTTTTCTAGCTCTTCCACTGGTATTTTTAGTCTCTTCCACATGTCAAATAATTATAGGACATTTCTGACATAAAATTTCACTTACCTTCTGGTCCGAGGCTCCCTTTCGGAAGTTTACCACTAGCCATTCTGCGCTTAAGGTTCTTTGGTGGCACCTGATAACACCTATAAGCTTTTATTTTGGATATCTCACCGGAACTAACTTCATTAATGGCTTCTTGCAATTGTTCTTCGGTCCACAAGGCCTTTCTTTGATATTTTCGTGGCATTTTTTTAACAGAAATATAATTTCAATTTAATAAAAGTCATGGCAAAACAATAACCTTGAAAAAATAGCACGCGGCATCTCTCCTTCCTGAAAATGCGGCAACTGTCTTTTTTGTTGGGAGATGCCGCCCCCACTTATCAAGATCACAAACTTAAATGGCAGCAAAATATCTCATGAAATATCTAAACATAACCTCACACTACTTGAAAAAAGTTACGAATATTAAATAATACTACCACGTTGTAGAAAAACACACTTATTAGAACAGTACGTAAAATTTTGCCAAGTAAATTTAATCTTACCTTCGCAAATTCGAAGATGGCAAGCGATATTTTTAAAAACAAACACGTTCGATATCATACACGTTCGCTAAACGATGGGCTTTCATAACGGGTATACTTTTTTGCCTACTTTTTGGCGTAGTCATCAAAATACGTTAAAAGCGGCGTCTCTCCCGCCGCGGCAACTCTCCCGCATATACCCTATATCAAGTTAAAGAAATCAAACTTGATGAACATTATCTGTCAACAAAACTACACTTTTTGATTTTTTTTCAATCCTGAAGTATTTTTATAATGGGTTGAAATAATCAATCCCTAACATTTCTTCTTATAATTTTTTTTCAATAATTTTTTTCCTTTTAAGAAATATGTCTAAAAAGCCCCATTCATTTACTAACTTTGATTTATTCAAGTTTTTTCGAAAAATTAAGGATCTATAAGAAAAAAAAATAACTGTATTACAATGCATTTTTAAATATATGAGCTGTCTAACGCGAGTGTATTTTGCCGAGAGATCTAGTGGCCTGTTCTTTGCAATGTTCTGTAGAAACAAATTCAATGACATTTATTGTTACTGTTTCTTACTCTTTCACAAGTTATATGTTTTGTGATAATTAAAACAGGTCACTGATGATGAGCTGTTTATCATCTTTTTAAAAATGTATTTTCAAAAAAATGTATACAAAAGACCTCTATTAATTTTCAGAGAATCGTCACTTGCATTTTTCGGTGTTATTTGAATACATTCCTGTATATTAGTTTTGTTCCAATCAAAAAAATGTGCTATACTTGCCTAATTAAATAATTTCAATAGAAAGTAGCATATTTCAGTTTTTAGTCCGACCATTTCGTTGTCATTCGAGGTTTCATGAATAATTTTCAGTAAAAATCTGTAATGTAGGATAAAGCGAGAAGAGATAAGGGCAATCTTTTACAAAACATAAAATATCTAATAAATACACAACACAGAACAAACTCTATACTTCTCTTTTGTCTTTTTAAACGACACTATACTGCATCTATCCTATGGGCTAGATGAGACAGACGAAGGCACCACACATTTGACAACGTTATTATATAAAATGTGCAGCCTTCATCTCGAACACAATAAACACTTAATTCAGTCATGTTTCCAGTTTGTTGTTTGGTTAGTCTTTACATTCAACGCATTTATTCTCCAAACGACTAACCTATTTATTAAAAAAATCATATAATCCGACTGAAGAAGAGAAATTGCTTCTGTATTTTTGTGTTTTCCAATGATTTGGTCTCTTTCTGTTCTCCAGTCTTGTACCTTTGTCTGTCTCTTTTTTTGGCTTTACCTATTTCATTTTTCAATATACATTGGTGAAGTTAAGACAACTCCCAATTGACTGGATTTCTGTACATCTTGAGATACTTTAGGTACAAGTGACATATTATGATCTTTTCTTGGCGTAATTTTATTAATTTTGTTAAAGAATATCACCAGTGTCTGTCAGGAAATATCTTAGTTTTAATTACAAGGAATGCTACAACAACTGCCTCATAATTTGTAATGTTTGATTACGTATTCAACTGTGTTTCTCATCTGATAATCTAACACCAAATTCAGAGCAAGACAATTTACACAATTAAAAATATGAACTTTCGTAATGCAGTGGACATTCCTGCATAATATCTCCATTTTAAGATAAAAAAAAAACACTAAAACGTGGTTCAGAGATGGCGGAAACATTAGTACGAAAGAAAACGATAATACTACTCGAAAGAGAGTAATACTAAACTGCTAAAGAAATAAAGATAAATAAATATCATGTTAGCCACTCTACTCTAAGAAACTTTAAAAAATTGAACGACTGCAAATACTCAATTACAAAAGACGTATTTCCACATCTTAACTTGTAATGGTGATAAAAAACTATATAGGATAAACTGAAAACAGTGAACATGTATATCTAAATATAATATTTCCCCTCATTTCATTTTATAATGAATTATTTATAATGATATATAGATAAGTAGTCAATTACTGCTTAGATGTTTATAATAGAAATGAACCTAAGATCTAAGTATTCTATTTGATCATCAACTTACATTTTCAGCATATCTGCGAGGCATATATAGAAATTTAGTGTTTATTATACGGAACTCCAAAGAAATCTACAAATAAAATCTACAATATGCGAAGCAGTTATCACAATATTGAAGAAACTTTAGATATATTATCGTGTACATTTTGTGATAAGCAAAGCAGAATTTTATGTAGCCACTTATTGTCCTATTATTTTTCTGCACTGCACATCTGTTTATATATTGTTTGTTTTTAATTGCTCCCATTTTATTACTTTTAACTGTAAACTCTGACTGTAACTTATCCTGTAATTGGGTTTTACCCGTTGCTTATTTTATTGTAATAAATAAATTATTTTTTTACCTATAGAGCAATTGATTTATACGTATTACACAAACAAATATATGGATTTTTTCTTAACATGATTTTTTTAGTTAATAGCCATTAAAATAGGTACAAAATAAAATGGCATCTAATTTGTGTAGGCCACTAATTGAATATTAATATGATAATATGGATTAAATGTAGGTACCTACTCAAACTTAAATATTAAAATTCATTTAAGGTTCGTTCACAGCAGCCATAATCCTTTTACTGGATGCGCCGTAAAAAAATAAAAAGTAATCCCCAGCAAGTACATTAGATAGGATAGTTAATGAAGGCGGTAGACGTAAACGAGTTTCAGAACCAGAACTGAAACTGATAAAACCGACCTGTATCAGATAAATATGTCAACAAGAACTCCGCCTTTGCCTTTCCAATTACCGAGATGCGGCCGCAAAAGGAACAAAATGTCTACTTACCTAAAATGGCTGGCACAGCAGATGTGAGATAACTTATAAGACGACGTCTTCTTTAGTCCATGCTTGTTAGCTAACGGATCTGGAATTTTTAAAAGTTAATTAGTTTTCTAAATTAGAGCTATAAATTTTGAGTATAGTTATGTTAATGAGATTAAGGTGTTACATGGATAAAGAAATTAAGTTTTAGGAATAAGCTGTTAGAGTTGTTTTTTAGAACGCTACCCAATAAAAAATAACAATGCATAAATTTAAAATCAATTTTTTATTAGAGTTGGAAAAAATGCAATATATTAATACCTAATATAACTTAATTTTATGTTTGTAAAAATAAGGAATAGTTTAGTAAGTTAACTTGAACACATAGAAAAGCGAATAAGTTCTGAAAGTAATTTAATGATTTAATTATGCTAGTTATATAATTTTTCGTTAGTGTAGACTGGATTAAATCGGATTTAACAACCAATTTTGTTGATTTTGAGTGACAACTATATTTACAGTACCACAATTTTTAAAAAGATGCACACTGATAAAAATTATTAGTGATATTACATGGTGGATTGTTGGTTATTTATTGCATAGGTCAATAATGTGACATAGGTAACACGCTAGAATGCAACTCTAACAGAAAATTACTGTTTACAAATATGCATTTTTTTCATAATAAAATCGTGTTTTTTACACATGAAATGCTATTTTACAACATTATGTAATTTTGGATGAAATATATAAATGTATAGTATTCATTCATGTAATATAGTATGGATTTCGTATTTTTTACATTGGAGAACAACGTGTAAATATAGGTACTATAATTTTTATCAGTGTAGAATTAAAAAGTATACCTAATTATGTTAATACCTATCTAGTATATTCAGTTATGATCAGAACTGCAATAACAGCGGTGACGGTTGTGTCTTCATCATATATGAGTACTTAGAATGTTTGTGTCCCCAAAAAATATTTGTAGTTATTTGCCGAGAAAAATATATAGGAAAGTAACACTGTACATTAAAAAAATAATAATAAGAAGAAAAAGGAATCCAACACATAGTGAATTCCTTGACAATTTCACTATGAAGGACAGCAATTTAATGAATTTATTAGTTTGATATAAATATTAAGTACCTACCTATCTAATATCAATAATAGGTATAGAGACTCTAATGGTTAGAGAAAAAAAGTCTGGTTCATATACACCATTTGATGGCCTTCGAGTTAAGTTATTACCTGTGGTTCCACAGCAAAGGTCACTGAGATCATTAAAACTGATATGTTCAAAATTTGATATCTTCATAATATGCTTGTATAATTTATGAAGCATAAATTGTTTGTGGAACAGCAGGGAAATCAACTATTAAGTTTTTTTTGTCTTAGGGGGATATAACGGGGAAAATGCAACAAATGGATATGAATGAATATTAATCAAGTAGATTTGTAAATAGGTAAGTTAAATATTTTATTTATTTCAATATAATTTAAAAAACTATGCGAATTCTGACTTCTCATTTATTAATTAAATTAATAATTTTTTTCTTTAATGTAAATTTAAGTTAATTCAAAACAATAATCCTACATTTTCTATTAATGGAGTTATGTATATTCACCATATCAAATATTTACGTACACTGAAAAAAAAGATGCTCTCTAAGAGATATTTTCCAGTGTGTAATTCAGGATGTGTAAAATTTCCGTAGTAGTTTCACACACTATAGTTTTTTTATACGTTTTATACACAAAATGTGTTAAAATTACTATTTTAATGAGATATGTTAAATATGATATGTTAATGTGTTAAAAGTAGGTACACCATTTTGTGTAAACTTAACACACCTCTGTGTTATATGGCCGGCTACTCCTGACTGGCTGAGCACAAATGTGCAGGTGCAGTATATATATCAACGGTTCCAGCACACATCACTACACCATGTTGGTCGTGTTGCGTGATTGTGTTCAGTTAACTATAGTTAGCGGTGTTGAAATATAATACATTTAAAATTAAATTGCGGTTTGATCCAAAAAAAATGGTAAGTACCTACCTGATCATAATAAATACTGTTAAAAGTTGTGATAAAGCTAAAACGACTTAGATTTCTTTAAAAGAATAGGAATTTACACTTCTTTTTATATTTTGACTTTCTTGTAATTTTAGAGAAATTAAATAATATGTTCAGATTTCTACCAATTAATTTAAATTCCTATTACCTATGTAGGTAGATGGTACTTAAATACATCTTTCTTTAATTTGTTTTAATTGTGACAAGTGTAATGATACAAATAAAACTAAATATGTAAAAATTATACATAACACTTGTTATACTAATGCAGTGAATTGTGTTAAAGCTTTAAGACACTGCTACATACAGAGTATTGTGTTCTTTTGTATTAAAATGTGTATTGTTTTACATAGACAAGGTTGGATACAATATGTATATCGAACTTTAAAATTAGTCTAGTTAAAGTTTTGTACGTTGTATAATATTGATTAAATATTCCAGGCAGTTCAAATCAATGCCTTAAAGCTAAACGTTTGATATACGTAATATCATGTTGAAGTGATTGATAGGAAATACACTGCAAAATCTAATAATAAATTTAGGTGTAACTGAAGGTTGGCCGAGACATTAGACTCAGACTGCAGACTAATTAATTGTGCACAAAATTATTAATACCTACATAACAAAATATGAATATTTGTGTAGATATACGCAAAATTGTGCTTATTTATAACTTTTGGTAAGCAGATATAGCAGATCATACGTGATAATGAGTAAAAATTAGGAACAAAATATACCTTGAAGAAAGAGTAAAACAATTTAGATAAACAATTTAATTGAAATATGAAACTCATTGCATTTTATTATTCAAATGATGACAGTTTTTAAAATATCAAAAGCATTTCAACTAAAAGGTTTTAGTTCCATTTCAATTCAGTATTTGATGTGTCATTAAATACAATATTATTTTTTATTGATGTAAGAGTATTTAATAGGAATACTTATTAATTTTGATTAGAATGAAGCCCACATTTTGAAAATTCCTCTAAATGATTCCTAACAATGTAAACATACTCACACGGTGTTTTCAACAATGTCCAAAACCTACAAAATCAGAATGTTTTTTCCCCAATTAAATTTAATTTTCTTAAATTACTGTTAAAAAATTGTCAAAGAAAAATTTCTAAATGCATATAAAGCAAATATCAATCCAGTTAAGTCCATAATTTTGTCTCTGTTCTGCTTGCTATTTGTACAATTTGGGAGTATTTACCAGCTTTATTTCTTTTATTTTTTTCATTTGCAAATTAATCTGTATCCTTTTCATAGAAAAATATATGTTCTTTTCGGAACTATGTTCAGTTAATAGAAGATAACAGAAAATGATAATATTTTGTTTATTTTGTTATTTTCTGATAGACTTGTGTAAAAATGCTGTTTGCATTTATTTCAAAGACACATTTTTAGATTGGCATAAAAAGCCATCGCTGAACATGCCTATGGACAGACCTAGGTACTCTTTTAAGAGAAAATGTTGATGAATGACAATGAATGATGTGAAAAATCTGCAATTCTGCTCAAAATAATTTTAAGTTTTAAAATCTACTTTAATATTTAATTGTTAATTAGCAACTCATAAAACCGTACAGTTTATTACATATCATGCACTGCAAAGTCATTTGTGAGTTACACGTAATAACTTATTATAATATAATTATATTGATATTGATGATAATATAGGAGGTGGGTTACTTGGTGCTTCTTAAAAGGTATTGAAGTAACAATCTCATGGAAGAATCAAGAAGACGGATCCAATTTCGTCCGAGAAACAGGCCGGTCGGTGGTCCAGCGATTTAAAGCGTTGGTATTTGAATCGTGTTTGCCACCCGCCCAGGTTCGCATCCCGTGGCCTATAGACTGTAGATCAGCTATACTTGCGAAAAGGACTAGTAGAATGGAAAACTGTTGGCTTGGGCCAATGTAAGAGATTGATACGGGTCGGTGATTAACCATCCCCCTAATTAATGGGGTCTTCCAGGTTTCCGTTATTCCTACACTGAATTTTGGTTACGGTCTAGCAACATAAGTCGTTCCTGGGCACAAATGTAGTCTGCTTAATAATAATGTGCCCCCCTCCCCACTCCCACACAAGTCTCCGACTTCTGGGATAATCCTCGTGATTAGAATGAGGGGTAGATATATTATTAAACAGTAAATGGAGGCGATACCAAACCACTTTACAGCAAGCTCCGAAAAAAATTTCAGGACGATGTGAAGTCCAACATGGAAAATTTTTCAACATGCAGAAGGAACTATAAGAATCTGCAAGAATCTTATGATGATAGACTGATTACTAGAGGATTGTAGGCCACATGAAGTCCTGATTTTTACCAGTGCTTTTTGCTCGCATCAAAAATAATATATATATTCAAAACGTTACCACACACTTAAGGATCTGGAAGCAGACATTATAATACCTACCAACTCAATTTGAACATGTACTTTAATGACATTGTTTTCATTGTCTTTGAATGAAAATAGGTTACTTAAGTAAGTATATTTAATTCAACATTATAAAAAGTTACCATTTCCAAACAAAGTACCTACCTACTTTTCCAGTTATGGATTGTTATACAAATTAAAATTGTATATTCTCTGAAGAGCTAATCGTACTAAACAGATCTGGATTCCGGGTCACAGTGACGTGACAGGCACTGAGAGAGTTGACATATTGGCTAGACAAGACTCAAGAAGTTAATTTGTGATGTAGGATCTGAACCAGTATTGCGGTTACCACAATGATATCTTGCAAGGTACATTGATGATTGAATAAAAAAACGATCAATGGACGATTAGTCGGGTGGATTCAGTCTGCGCAAACCGGCTACTTATAGAAGACCCATGTGCTGAAGCAAACCGATATTTTATTATGCTTAACAGAAGCAACATCGGAATTGTCATCGATCCCCTAACAGGTCAGGGACATCTCAACAAGCACCTGCATAGGATTGGCTAAAAAGGAATGTCGAGAAGTGCAGATGAGAATTCGATTCACATCCTTTGTAACTGTCTGTGTCTGTTTCATAGTAAAGCTACACAAATATCTTGAGGCGGTTTTGCTAGCTTCTCGAGATATTAGACCTGCAGTACGGACCTGTTCTGGATTCTATAGTCAGCGGCATACACAATGGATCTTCAGATCCGATAATCCGCGCCGCTTTTAACAGCAACTATTAGGGCTCCCACACAAAACTGCGATGCGATGCCGCATCACAGGAACTTGCGATGCGAATTTCTGCGATACGATTTTGTGCGGTAAACCGTTCGCAAATCTACATCATATTCCGCCGTTCTATAAACAAAGAAGGCGGCGCAAGCGCCGCGCGTCTTTCTCTAAAGCTGTCTCAGAGCGGACCAAGTATGACGTAATATCGCAGGAATGCGCGATGCGAATGAGATCGGACGTTCTTGTGGTGCATTCGTGCGAGTTCGCAGATATTTGCGATGCGATGCGAGTTCGCAGTTTTGTGTGGGAGCCCTTACAACGAGGCCACTATGACTTTATTCATAAAATATAAACTTTTAATTTTTAGTTTGCTAATCTAATAATTTATTTTTTATTACATTTATAGAGAAACATATATATGAACTGACCAGTGAAAAAACTACACTGCTGAGATAACTATCCAGATCAAAATTTCTAAAAAATAGTCTTAAAACCAAACTTATCTAGCATTTTAGAAATTTTCACCTAAAATGTTACAGTGTAAAAATTAATTCCTGTGAACAATTCCTATACCTTGCTTACTATAAAATCGCCACAATTAAGGTAATTTTACAGTACCAGTTGAATTAAAATTTCTATTTTTTTTTTAATTTTTCTCTGGCAAGTTACATGAAACTTTTTGGTGTATATAAATACCTAGGTATAAAAATTTGTTTTGAACAAAAAAGTTAGCAGTTGTAGCTAGTTCGCCAATTTAGCTACGCATATTTCAAGGGTTTATGTATCTTCACATACCTAGTTAATTTTGGTCTTAACCTTGACAGAAAATGTAAACTGTAAACAAGTATGTCTTAAAAAATATTCCAATTGCCATAATAAAAGATTAAAAGCACAGTAGAATTTCACTGAAGTGTAAAGGTGTGGCGTGGGATACATAAACTTGGTGATGTTATTGCAGCGCTTGACAACTTATATCTCCCTCGAAGTTGATTGCGCTAAAGAAACGTGAAGTGCTGGACACGTACGTAGATAATCTCTCTTAAAATATATTTTTACGGCAGTTGGCGTGACTGCATGTAATGCCATATTCCGATAAATTACAACAAAAATAGTAAAAAGTGAGTACCTTAAAAGTTTTTTATTTTCGATAGCAGCAGCCATATCGATATCGGTAATATGTTAACGCTCAGTGGCTTTCTAGACTTATGATAAAAACAAATTCTTACAACATGAATAATTATTGTGCACCTACCAAAAATTACCTTTTTTAATACTACTCAGTTTATTCAATATTATACCTAATATGATAGTAATGTTATACTGCTATCTAAACTACAAAATAATTATATATATATAGATACCTATTGTAATATAAACCGAGTTGATATTTTTTTAGGAAATAATTAGTGAACTAAAATGGATGTATGTTTTGAAGATGTAAATGTTACCTACCACCTTATTAAATTTTAATAAAATATTCTGCATTCTTATCTCTTTTACTTTTGTACCTAAAAAGAAATGGAAGATCAAAGAATTGTTACTAGTTGTTAATTGTTACTAGTATTTAAAAAAAAACACTTACTGAAAAATAAACAATTAAGTACTGAATTTCAGAGATATAAACTACTTATATCGCATTGCGTCGCTTAACAGTGAAAACGGTGTCACGTGAGTTCACGTGACATAAATGTAGCCAAATGCACATATTTCCTGGTTCATAAAAATATATTTTTGTATTATTCTATAATATATTTCTAATGTTCCCATTTCTATTAATTAATGAGGGTGATATTCTAATTTCCTTACAAGAAAACTAATTTAAAATTGCACATCTCGTACTGTGGCAACTTTTTTAAATTTTATTTGGCTTGTGTGAATATTAGATTTAGTTCTCACAAATTGTTCAATGTCATGTTGATAAAACAGACTTATTGAAGATGTTCATTATTCTGCACTAAATAGGTATAACACTTAACTTTCATAATAATATTTCATTTAATTATTCTCTTCCACAGCATACAATTTCCGCAAGGAAAATTATTTTGTACTTAACGAAATCCTGTTAAATTATGATTATAATAAATAAAATGGTTTATGTATTTTTACCCTTATGAAGATAATATTTATGCAATTGCGTTGAATAAATTAAATAAGTTATGGAAAAAATATTTATATATAAATTTGCATAAACGCCTAAACAGGTATGTATAGATGAATCCAATTGTCAATAAATACCTACTGCAACAAGAATTAGTAAAACTACTCCCTGGGTAGGTAACTTTCAATATAGTTATGATTTTAGATGTGCAATTACTATAGAAAGTTTGTACATATATACACGCAAATAGTTTTTATTTTCCACTTAAGCTTAGATATTTCAATGTGTTCAATACGAATTTTTGAGAGAAGTTTGGTGATCGAAGACTCTAAATTATCCCATTCCTTTTGTTTGACTTGAATAGTTTTTCACTCTCTTATACATATTTGTAAAATGTATAATATAATATATATAATATAATGTAGTATTATGTGTAAGCGAACAATTTGAATACATTTTAAGTAAATCTTGATGACTTAATCTTGAAATACTTAGAATTGTAGTTTATGTTTCATTTTTCTCAACCTTTACATTTGTACTTAATGACCAATTTACTTGATGTTTGCAGAAGCAATCCTAGTAAAATTATTGAAACAAATTAGTACTTTCTGGCACTTATAACAGAAATATATTGCCGCAGCAAATGTAACAATTTATTTAAAATTTCATTGAACGTAATAGAATGTTGTTTCCCCTATTCCAAATAGGTATACTCGCGACAAGAATTCAGACGACTTACGTCATACGAACAAATGAATAATTCATTATATTTTCATCAAAATATTTAAGAAACTGCAACTGATAGTAATAAAACTATATACTACACTTAAAGTGTGCATTATAAATTAAACTAAATTGCAAAAATTGTTTGTTTTTAATGCGACTAAATATCGAAAATTACGTTGACAATAAAAACAAACGTGTAACGTCAGCCGTGACGTAAGACGTCTGAATTCTTGACGCGAGTATAGGTATTTCTTCGTCTTTAAAGTATGTATTTACCTATTGATTTTTAGGCTTTCACGGCAGTTCTTTTCCGGATTGTTATGCCGTGACCTAGGTAACTACTCACTGTCAGTAAAAGAATGAAAGTGCACAGCCCTAGCCTTAGTTGGGATTCTTTGATCTGTTGTTGTTGTTCTCGCGTTGGGTTCTGTAGAAGCAAACCCGTTATCATTATCCCTTGATTCGCCTATATATTTATTTCGACTCCTATCGTTTGTATTACTTCTACGGTCGGCACCGTTCCTTAAATAATGGTGGTCTTCCAAAAAGACCCGTAGCCGCCTCTGTAGCTGGTCTTATCCCATGCTTCTAAACGTTTCACCATTCTTCACTGTCGACATATTCAGTGGTGGTGGCTCCGCAAAAGCTTCTCCTCATCCTCAGTTGCTACGAAGCTTTTGCGGAATCATCACTGAAGATGCCAAATGAAGAGTGCCGAAATGTTTGGACACATGTTATGCTACCAGTTACAAAGGCGGCATCACTATCTGAAGAACGATTCCGACCATCGCAGTCTAATACCAAACAACAGGAGTCGAAATCAATATAAAGGTGCCTCCAGAGATACTGATAGCGAGTCAGCCCCTACAGAGCTTAGCCCAAGAACAACAAGAGCAGTAACAAACTAAGATTAAGGACATGCACTTAACTGGCAGCAACCAGTTACCTAAGTCACTGCATAACAACCTAGAAAACCACTATAAATCAAATATGTAATGTATCTATTAACAGATAGTACCTACTTCATATAATGCCTAGAGAATGAAGTTTTTTGTATATATGTATATACCTACATGTTTCCGTTTTCTAATTCCGCAGTGCCTACCCATTTAACAGAAACAGATATATAAGTATATTATTTTAGAAAATATCAATACATATTAACATACAGTTGCACGGGAAACTTTTTAATCTAAATTAAATATGTCAAACAACAATCGATAAATATTAGTTTATTATTTATTGTACCACGTTTTACGACCATTCGTAAAAGGTTTAATTGCCAACTGTAAAGGTGTATCGCTCATAACATTGTATAAGTATTGTTATGCTTGAGATAAACTTAGAAAGGGATATCTGTTTCTAGGTCAGGGTAAACAGAGCCCTCAACAAAAAATATGGAAATGAAAGTGTTACTTTAAATATTTACATATTTGTGTATCTACGTAGAACTTTTTGGTGAAAGTCAGTCTGTTGTCAGAAATAAGTGTGAAATTGCATTTAGGTCAAAATACAACAAAAATATTTTTACAACATTTGGTTTTCGGTTGTCACAATATTTTCAACTGCACTTTCACATCGATGAGTTGAGTTATGAAACTAGTTTAGTAGAGAAGTGAAAAATGGGTTTCAAAGTGGTTTACTGGGTTTCATAAATTGTAGTAGTGTTAAAAATTAATCTGTGTATTTTTCATAAAAAAGATAAATACACCTATATGTAAGTACGTATAGTTGAATAATAATATATTAATAATCAAATAAAATTCTTAATGGATCTGGAATGGATTTAAATACAATCAGTTTTGTCAAATAATCTAATGCTTGACAAATTCGGGTAAAATATTATTCTAATATTCAAATAAATTTTGATGGATGAACCGATTATGTAATTTTTCGGTTAATCAATGTATGGATATAAATATAGGTAGGTATTACTAATTTTCAACGTATGGCAATTCTTTTATTTTTATTTGTTCTAAGAACAAAATTACGAAAAGGCACCTACAAAGTCATGAAATCACCTATTTACTTTCATGAAACAATAGACTAGAATCAATTTGTTTCATGAAATTCGGTTCGAAATAAATATTTTTTCTCACCTACCAGTTTGCTGAAATTGTGCATGTTTTCTTACGCAGGGTGCAATTAAAATTATGCATTGAATTTAAAAAACTTAGGTATTATCCAACATCACAAATTAACAAAAAATAGTATCATAAATACTCGTATCTATATTATTATACATACATATATCTAAAAAACTATATGGACTATATGTTTATAAAAAAAATGGTTTGCTCCAAAAAAAAATTCTACCTAGTTTTCGTGGGGTTGGGGAGTTTAAAAAAAAATTAAGATCGAAAGTTCATTACTACGATGTCGGGTGTCTAGAAGATTTATTGGGTGAAAATATATCGACGTACCTAAATGAACATCTTACCGTACTTGCTTCCTTAAAAATTAGGCGCATTCAAGGAGAAAAAAAATTATTAGATGACTTTTTTACATAAACCATGAAGGTCGCTATGAACTTAAGCAGTCTTTTGTTTATATCTTTTGTTGGTGGAGATTTTAAGAAAACACAAAGTTAGGTAGGAACAATTTTTCAAATTTGTATTGAAAACATGTATACTGTCACATATTGCTAAAAAGCATAGCTTTTGAAAGAAATGTGAACTGAACGGTACGCAGATAGTACAACGAATTAATTTATTTATATACAAGCTTAAGCAAAAACGAAGACAATTCTCTTCAAATATTGCAGAAAATTAAAATACTCTTATATCAGCAACTACGCCTTTTACAGAGACAACATTATTACGGCAAACATAAAGTGGATATTGAGAGACCACCTGCTTTTTCTCAAAATCTGTGATAACCAACAAAAAATATATACCTAGATATAGCACAATATCAAAAAATCGTTTGAAGTGTTCATAGTAACCTGTATGAAACATATAAAAATAAAATAATTAAGTAATAAATAAGCTTATATTTATATCAGGCAAAATTTTACTAAAGTAACTTAATCTCACTGGTTTATTTTGAGGTAAGGAAAATATGGACACAAATGTCAGTAAAACTAAATGCCAGCAAACATTTAGCGATATTAAAATTTTGCATTTCATACAAGAAAGGAAAAATTAAAAGAACAGTTAAAGCTTCAAACGGTGATCATTTCGCTTATCCATATTTTACTTAGGTGGGTCATCTTTTTACGAATTCAAGTTTTAATTTAATAATTATTTAATTTTCAGTATTTGGTAGGTTCCTATCAGTTTTCATTTTATTTATTTAAATATCTAAACTTAAAACATGGAAAGCAGAAAGCAGGATAAAAATACGAATATTTGAAAATAATGGCCAGATAAATTTTGTTTAAGTATTTGAAAGAGGAAGCAAAATAAAAAAAAATTCTTTATAAATGAAATTACATTTTCCCTTTGCCACATTGCCGGTGTTTGGAGAATGTAAACGTACGCGGTGAGTCTTATTTCACTCAAATTTCTGACTTTTATGATCGTGCTTCGCGTCCTTTTTGTTCTATCCTCCAGCTAGCCCATAGTATTCGCTTCGATGGGAAAAATTGCACCTGTATAGCCGGCAAATAAGTGAATGCCAAGTAAAAGGAATTTATAATTTTTATTGTGCCTCCAACGTAGCGTTAAATGAAAAATATAAATGTATGCATCGGTGTAGTTTACTATCTACAATAATTATTAAATGTGTAAATGATGGCTTCGTGGTTAAGAACTTTAAATTGATTATAATTTATGACACGCCATAATACCTTGAAGAAAAAATGTATACAACTAGATTCTTAGCACATTCAATTAGTTGATAAGTAACTATAGGTATTATTACAAAAACGTAAAAGTACTATACATTTTTTTTTTATAGATATATAATTATAACTGGTATTCTCCAAAAAGCAATAGAAAAGGGACTATATATGACAAGATGTATGTAATTTAGTATTTCTTTAAGTATATCTTTTCGTGAATGTATAATTATGAATATTCAAGTTCCTTATCCATAATTCATAAATCCAGATTTGTGAATTTCAAGCACAAATTATATATTTACAGGCCGAGTAGATGCCTCAGTTTTTTAAACTACATTTCGTCATACAAAAATTGTTGCAATTCTGTTAGTTATTACAAAATTATTTTGATGTTGAATTTTGGATCACTTTAACATTGTAAAAAGAAAAGAGCCTATCACGACAAGTTTTAGTTAGAGAAACCAAATCAGAACGCATATTGAGGAAAAAAGCAACTATACAAACTCGATTTTGTTTGTGTTTGTAATACCACGTAGCTTAGTTATTCGATCTTACCTACCACATACGATTTATTTAGCTAACAACCTTAGATGAATATTACTCAACGAACTGTGATTATTATTTCATCACAATCGGGCGTGGACTCATTTTAACAACCAATTGTTAAGATTTTGAGAGCAAATTTTTACGGTGTATAAGAAAAATCGTTAAATGTTACCAACTTATTTTAATACCATTACCAATTTTATCGACATGACATGGTTGTTACACTTGGCCGAAAACAGAAAAAAACATTTATTTTCTTGTCGAATTCAATAATTTGAAGAACAAAATTATAATTTCATTTTGGAAAAGGAAACTATGGGTATAAGTGGGAAAAATATTTTATTTCATTCAATGCGTGGGTGGGTATACAAATTTACAGGAGGGATCAAGTCTTGAGGTGAGAGCCAGGATATCCTATCAATGTCTATTCAATTTTAAGAGCACTATACAATTCAGATATAAAAATTGTATTTTTTCTGTAAATTTCATAAAGAAAAGAAACCAATTCTTACAGAATTACCAGAAATGAAGGTGTTATACGTCTGTACCTCAGAGCCAGAATATGTCAAGTCCAAAATTTAGTTGGATACTTAGGTAATTTTTAATGCAATTTTATTATATTTATCCTATTTTAGAGTGTCTTTAAAATCACAGAACGTATAACTTGTAACAATTTCAAGAGAGTATATTTACAAATAAGTACTAATAATTTTAGAATAGCAAAATTTAAAGTTTATTTTTATAGATACTGGTCAAATAATTTCATTATTTCTTGCTTCATTTCGATAAATGCAGCGTGTACCTAGGATCCAGGTACTTACATACTTAATTGAGTGCGTAGTGACTAGCAATATAATCGTATCTAGAGTGACAAGTGAGTGTTTTTGGTACTATAAATAGTTTTGTCTAGTGCTGGTTTTAACATAACCTAAATGAGATTAAGAAATAATAGGTATGTAAGTTATACATAACTATTGAAGCAATGAAACATTGGTATCCTTGCATCTACAAAAATTGGATACCTCACTGTGGATTTGTTCATTTACATAATATATTAAAAATATATAATTTTATTTTTATTTATATTTTATTTTTATTAGAATTATATTTTATACATATTTGAAGAACAGGGGCTTCTGGAGGATTAGCATGATTAAAGTTCTGGGTACCTACTTATCTATATACTTAATTAATATTACTTTGTAATAGTATAAAACCATCATAGATCTCGTTTGAATATTATAAAATGTTAACTTTAGTTCTATGAATATATTTTTACCTTATTATATAGGTATGTTTTGTATAACGTTAAGTGTTGTGTTTTGTACAAATAACCTAAATGTGCAGGTACCAAATTTTAATAAAAAATTTCCGCCAAAACGCCAAAATATTTTATTACTTCAGTACCTGTATGTACATGTCTTTCTAAGCTAAAAAAATAAGCAAAGGGCAGCTAGTATAAATAAAGCTGTAACTACTAATTAGCTATAACTGAGCCGTAATCGGAGTACAAAATAGCTATTTATATAATCAGGAAAAGTATGGGTTTGTGTAACAAAGGTTTTTCACACAATATGTCCAAAAATTTTAATTATAAATTTAAAAAGGATTATTCTGCTGATTTTAAGGTACATGGGGACTATAATAGAAATAAGTATTATTCATCTAAATGAGTCATAAATTCCAAAGTATTTAATTTTTTGTATATAAATCTGAAAAGCATATAGAAAACGAATCTTTTGCTTCGGAAATGTTCGACTTCACTGGAGATGGATATCATATCAAAAATTCAGTATTAAATTATTAATTATTCAGGATTATTATTAATTATTTTGTATTAAATTAAGGGTGTTTGTTAACATTAGAAGCAATTGGCATTCATGTCAAGTAGGTTCTTAATATGAGTATATTTTTCTTTTGAAATAACATTCTAATGCAGTGATGTTATTGAGAAACTCACAGAAAAGCCTGATATGTTACTTAAGGTAAGTAAGAATAGTTAATTCCTTACGATATTTAAATTTTTCTGATGTAGGCATATTTATCTATTAGGTATAAGAATGAATCATTTACTATTCAGATTTTTTTTAGGTAAGTAGGTATCTATGTTAAAACACTGTTAGTGAATTCGAGTGTTGTAAACAAGATGTCTTTAAACTAATTTTTTTGCTAAAATTGACTGTACGGGTTAGGTCAGTTTCGACATTTTCGTTTCTTTTATTCTCCGAAAAGATAGTCCAAATGTCACGGGAATATTTTTTGAGAAAAATTGAATAACGAAAATTTTATTTCTATATCTTGATTAGTTTTGATATAGATTTTTTTTTATTTTAGGCTTTTTCTATGATGCCCCATATTACATGTTTGTTATAGTAACGGAAAACTAGAAGTTATAAAAATATATTCCTCAAGCCACTAGATACTACACATGAGAAAAAATGTCTTTACAATGTATAAATATTAATATAATAAGTAGAAAAGTTACCATAGAAAACGACCAAAATTTAAAAACGTCATGTAGGAATCTCTTTAACAAATCAAAATACTGAAATGTGATTCTCACTATTTAATTAATTTGATTTAATTAATGAGTGGTAAATAAATTGCCATCTATTTTAACTGTAATTATTTTTTACAGGGTGGTAATTCATTTTCAAACGTATTTATTAATTAAAACCTTAATAAATATTCTGTTATAGTTATGTTAGTTATTTCTGTTTTACATAACACCTTATTAGAAAATGAGAGAAATGTATAGGTAATATTCTTGATAAACAAAATACAAATTTCAGCAAATACAGTAATGAAAAGGAAAAATAATACTTAATTAGTTTTTTCTTTTGATATGAAAAAGTCAGCAACTTTTGGTGTCTTCATTCATCAAAATTGGGTACATTCAAACTCTTGGTTTACTATTATCTATGAGTGGAATTGTTTCAGTATTGAAATTTGAATAAATGCAACATTTTACAAATAAATGAACATATCAAGACGAATTTTGGTTACCTACCTAGCTGAACCAAAATATGTGTGAGTGCGAATATATTGTGAAAAATTTTTTGAGCCATAAATAGTTTAGCTATTACTAGATAGCAGTATCTGTCCAGGGTTTAAAATCTTACAGTCTTGAAGACTACTCTGCAAATACACGGTGACGGCGCCCTTAAAATAAAACTACACTGAGCACGCCTTTAGTGTACATTCCTGTACATCTTAGTTTAAAAATGGTCCGTTGGTGGTAAGTATTACATAACCAGTCTGAACCTTTTTATATGGTTGAGATACATAGAGTAGAGTAAAATTAATATTCGTAAATTCAAGCTGATTGATGAGTGAAATTATTGTAGTTTTTGAATAAAAAACAGCGAAATATAGGTATTGATAATAAAACCAATTTTGTCTTTGTAATAACACATTGTTTAGTAAGCTAACTCGAAAGTGATTCATTGTTTAGATGTTTGCATCAAAATTACGCTATTATAACATTTATTTCAAACAACATATTTATCTTCATGACAGTAAAAATAGTATCTAATTGCATACAACAGATATTAGTATTAGTTGTAATTACGTTAATTATAAATTTATTGTAACTAAAATTCGAGCTGAACATAGGTATTTATTTTCACACAGATATAGGTATATCTACAAATATTTACAGAAACCAAGGAATATAATATAGTAATGTTTTAAGAATAATTATGCAGTATTTTCAGCGAAAATATTCAACATATTTTCTAATGCGAATGAAATACCTACATTGCAAAAATATTTTTAGATGATGGGTGCACAATACACACTTTAGAGGATAGATGCACAAATTCCACTAAAAAAATCTTATATATACATTAACAAGCTTTTCTCCATAATATTAAAACTAAAATCTGTTTCCTCTTTTCAACTTCATTTGTCAATAAAGACCTCTCCATATGACTACAAAAATAATATAATATATTTTTAAACTGGCTTCTATTACACTATTCAGATTAAACAAAATTTAAATATTTGAACTGATTGATGGCAGGTAGGTATATAAATTTTTTTAACATGTGCATGTTTTTTTACATAATGATACCTATTCAATCATATATGGGTGCGTGAGATAATATTAACTACTGAAAATGTTTCTTCTATGCATATTTTTCAGTGTTAGTTATAAAGGTAAATATAAGTAGGTATATAACATAAGAAAATTTAAATTATTTACTCAGTAAAATTACATGTCAATATTTTACAATTACAATGTATAAATCAATGCAAATTATAGTTACGCAAATTTACTATGCAATTTAGCAAAACAGTTGTAAAATCACATAACATAATATGGAATTTTATCCATGTTTATTTCTGTAATATTACAGTGTACTTACTTCTTTTACAAAATTATTATGTAATTTTACATTACTTTACGCTGGTTGTATTAACATAAGAAGGTGCTCTATTGCTTTAGCAAAACGGAGACTTAAGATATAGTGAAATCTTGTTAATAAAATAATTATTATTATGCTTGGTATACGATATTGGAACATTAACAAGAAATATTGCAACTATGATACATATAATTTTAGCAAAACTCTTTTACTGATCGACTTCCCCCAGTGTGAAAAGTGAAATATTCTTCATTAATTAAAAAATTTCGCTGCAGGAATTTCTGGTACCTATGACTGTATTATTGAGATATTCAGATCTGGAGAACAATTTCATTTACCTATAAAAGCTAACTTGTACTCTGTTGTGAATTAATAGTCTTTTATCAAGGTTGTGTTAGGTATATATACCTAAGTGAAGAGTTAACAAAAAACATATTTAGTGAAGAAGAATTTCAAAAATGCTCTAAGTTTAAACAAACAGAGGAATATAACTCCAGTTCAAATATACCAAACAGTTCTAAAAACTCCTGAGATAGCAAGCATGTCTTGCAATTTATTTTATTCCCGGAATCCATTCCAGACTCTAAGCACGTAGTTAAGTAACCAGAGGAACGTGCACCATAAATACGGTAGAAGTAAAGACGAGTTTCCTGTGAGAGCGCGATATCCTTCTATAGGATCGTAGATCAAGTCAGCCAGGCGGTATAGGAGGGGACAACGGGGTACATGCCGTGCAAGTCTAGCGTAAACGTCAGGGGACTGGTTGGTGCACCAATGTGCGCGAGACGGAAGCCATCTTGGTTAGTTTCGGATCAATAACGGCCAGGGAACGCAGCTCGATACAGCCCGACATTATTTCTGTGAACCATGCGCACTACCATACCCGAGCCAGACTTGGTCGCTCTGCAAAATGTTGTTTTATCAAGTTTTGTTTAATCTCTACGTAAAGTACATTTTCTCATAAATATTTGTACCTACATAATATTTGGAGCTTATCCAGGCGTCAGTGTGGCTATTGCTAACACAAATACTTGAATTACGGAAAAATAGAAACTTATCTAAATACTTACGTCAATACGGAATAGGCAAATTTATTTGTGAATATGCGTAATGGGTGTATGTTTACAGAGGCCATAAAAGTGCAATTTCAAAATTGGTATGCCTCTCTATCAAAAAATCAGTGTAGGTATCTACCTATTAAGCATTTTTCCCAAAATATTCTGAGTTTTCAAAAATGGACCGGGAAAGACTTTCTTTCTACTTAACTTATGAATATAAAAACTTGAGACTTGGTAGGTACGTTATACCTATTGCAATTCCTCATACCTAGTTAATTGTAGGTTCTGAATGCCTTACTTACAATTTAACCAGTAGGTACTACCGTCGGAATTAGTAAGGATAAGTCAATTTCTATGTCTTTGCAGAATACACCACCAACTCAGTTTAAAAGATCAAGAAAGTGTTAAGTCTTTTAACATTTAACATTTATTGTGAAGACTGTGCACCAGATTTGTTTCTTCTCTCTCGCATTTATTCAATTTATTCTGCGAGCGAGTCTGTACGATTTAGAAGTTTGATGTAACACTGTAGGTAGGTACTTAAATACTGCAAAATGTAAAGTTATATCTTTTAATAGAAAACCCAATATCTAATTCGACACTTGTCAGGTGCGACACTTCTAAAGATCTTGTTTTTTTTTTCATCGGCACAACTTTTTTAATCAACAAATAACATTAATAATGATTGAAGCTACTAAAATGTAGGTGTGGTTTCAATTTTAGGAATTGTAAATCATTTATTAATCTTAGTGCTCAAAAACTTTTATATCGCTCGTGTGTTAGATCTAAAGTAGAAGAAAGAAGTAAGGAAGAAACTTGGTATCCTTTTTTATACTTCCTATGAGATACCTAATAATTGAAAAAGACTATTTTTAGCTTATAAAATTAAATTTATCCTGCAATAGGTATAGGTATATGTATTATGTAGTATATGAAAATTTACTTATTTTATTCTTGTACAAAACTGTTGTAGGATAGAATCAAAGTGACTGTTCAGAATTATTGTTTAAATTAAATTTGTATGTATTTTTATGATCAAATTTTTATTTAGATTAACTCCTAATATTAATTCCTTTATATTTTATTTCAGAATTTTGATTAGTTCAATTTTTATTAAAGACATAATTTCACTTTTCACTGTACAACCCCTAGAACTAAGTATAAGTATACAGGGTGTTCTTAAGTCCATCAGGAAACTCCGGGAGGTGATTCTACGGATTAAAGTAATAGCAGTATGTAATGATTTTTTTCCGAATTGTGAATTATTTACAAGTTACAGCTTGTCAAAGTTCATTTTTTTTGTTTTTCTTTTTAAATACTTAATTTATTTAATTCAAGTTAGAACTCTTTATTCAAGCCGATAAATACTTATAACCGTTTAGCAGGAAATCGCTATTAAAGTTTTATGAAACATCAAATTTTGGATAATTCTTTCAGTAATCAAGTTGCCATGCTTGAAATAAATGTCATTAGTAATTTCGGTGTTACAAATTTTAATGAAAATTGTTTAAAGCAGGTATAAGTTTGATTTATTAATAAAACAATTTGAGAAATTGTATACCTAATATATGCCAGTTTTGTGACATTCATAACTGTAGCTTGAAATAGCTTGTACAGATCGCTATTATGGTAGGTTCGGATTCTATTTAACTAGTTTCATAGGTATCTACTTGCCATAATATGATTTACATTCCCTTCTTTTTTATTGTTTCAATGGCTTCTGTGTATATGTAGATATCCATATTGTTTAAAACCTCTACTATTATTTATTTTTTAAATAATTTTGCCTCGTACCTACACTGAAAAACTTGTATGTGAATATATTGAAATTTTGCCAAAAAAATGGTGTGTTATCGCAATAACATTATTCTACAAATACAAAAATTAATTAAAAATGCATATATATTGTTTGTACTACTTTTCTGTAAATTTTACGTAAATTAATACATTCATACAATTACCATTGTACTTTTACAATGTCAATGCAAAAATACTGAATATTTGTAAATTGTCCATAAAAACGTAATGTGAAATTACTGGTAAAATAATGAACATACCCTTTATTTTACAAGTAAAATTACAAATAAATAGTCAGTGTGAATCTATAAGCCGGTAATATTTATTTTCTTTATTGCCTGTTTGGCAATAAAGCTATATTATAACTAATAATATTATTAAAGAGCCGTGATTAAATAAAATTTTATATTTATTTTTTTTATTATACTTACTTCCCTGCTGATGATACTAGGACATTAACTACTAATCTCCGAGTTTTTGATTTTTGTTTTCTAAAAATCACATTTTTAGAGCTTTTCACAATGCCTTTATTTTCGACGCCACTGAGTAGATCTTGTTTAAATTGATACATATATATTAATTATCTTGATCTTTATAAATTTTTAACGAATGAAATAACATGAAAACCGCCCATAATAAACGTCTGTTTAAGCAAATATTCCATGCGCATATATAGAGGGGTCATAAATTATGCCATAATTTTTAAGTAAACATATAAAACAGACTCCTGAATTCATTCAAAAATGTGTTAATGCTCTATAAATATTTATGAAACAAATATAGTAATTACGTTTACGTACGCATGAATAAATAAACACCCAATTATAGGTAAGCTTTGATGTTTTACCACAATTACACGTCTTAATTAAAATAATATTTAACTAAGTAATTTTTTATTGTAACTAAAATATACTATGTCAACTTTTTATTTAGGTTAATTACTTCCACAAACTTATACAGTTTAAATGAATACTGCACAGGTACCTTAGACTTTAAAAAGTGCAGGTAATTTCTCAGAAAAAAATGTCGAAAAATTAGAAATAACACATACCTAAACTGGCACTTTAAAATTACATAGAATATGAAATATTGCTAAATTGAAGAACATTGACGTCATTTGTATGAAATTTGTTAGGTAGGTACTATCGTTTGCAATAATATTGACACTCATTAAAATGAATTTTGCGATTTCTTTAGAACTTCTGATGTATTTGTAATGAAATGTACTTCACATTTTTAATATTAGTTATTAGTTGTTTCACTCACCGATAGAGATTTAATGAAATTTGTACTCAGAACTTCCAGAAGTTCAAAAACTGTTTTAAGAAAATGTCATTATTATTGCAAACGATTGTACATGAAAGTAAAATTCCAATTAAAATATTAAATATTTCCTATAAAATATAGGGAATTTTAGGTTTTGCTTATGAACATTACTTAATTTTGGGAATATTTCTATACAGGAGTAAAAAGAAATAAAGGAATTATATCCCCATCTCATTGTTCGACTGCGTACGCATCCGATTACAAAGGACAGATGACAGACGCATGCATTAGGTATGTGCACAGTGTATACTGCTCTGTGTTGTGGGTTAAGTTTTTATGGTAAATAAGAACAATAATGGTAAGTGATGATAACATTTGTTATGTTATTGCCACCCAGTTTCAAATTTGCAAGACACTACAAGCAGTGCAAATGCAAATAACTAACTCTGATAACTTGTAGTAGCTGCCCTGCCTGCTCGGTTTTGTTTTCGCCCATTTATATTTTTTCTACGTTCATGAAAAAACTAAACTTTATTGAACTATATTTAGTGAAAAAAGTGGTTCTTTATTGCACTAGTGCAATAAAATATTTATTGCATTCATCTGCCATTCTACTACAGCGTTTTGTCATCATAACAAACATAAACGTTCAAATCGACTTCATATTTTCTTAGACTTGTGTCATCTAAATAAAACATTTTTTGGTTTTTGCATGAACGTAGAAAAAATATTGTACGCAACTCGTACAAAAAGTGCTTATTGCACTCGACGTGTTGTCCTACTCGGCCTGACGGCCTCGTTGGACAATTTCACGTCGCATGCAATAAACGCTTACTTTTTGTACTTGTTGCATAAATAACTATTTTCTACGTTCATGCAAAAAACAAAATTTTATTGAACTATATTTAGTGGAAAAATTGGTTTATTGCATTCATCTGTCCTACTACAGCGTTTTGTCATCATGACAAATATAAACGTTCTAATCGACTTCATATTTTCCTAGAGTTAGTGTTATCTAAATAAAACATTGTTTGATTTTTGCATGAACGTAGAAAAAATATTGTATGCAACTCCTACAAAAAGTGTTTATTAGGTACACTTACTTGTTGTACTTGTTGCATAAATACCTATTAAAATGTATTGCATTTATTCTGTTGCCATTTTGTTGGCAGTTTTTATAGTAGTAAAATTATTGAAATAAATGTAAATACACCAGAAATATTTACATTTTAAATTTTCTCATACAAACTAAGTAATAATATCTCCATCCATCAATCTAATCACGATGATTAGCCCAGAAATCGAAGACTTGTGCGGGAGAGGGGGCGGCATATTATTATTAAGCAGGCCACATTTGCGCCCAGAAACGACTTACGTTGGTAGGCCCTAACCACCATTCAGTGTAGGAATGAGGGAAACCTGGAAAACCTCATTAATTAGCCAAGCCAACATTCTTCCGCCCTACCGTACCCGCAGAGGGTATGCCAATCCTTTCTACGAATATAGCTTATATACGGTCTACCGGCTGCGGGGTCGAACCCACAGCGATCTAGTCACCTCGATTCAAGTACTGACGCCTTAAACCGCGCGACCACTGACCGATCCAAGTGATTCGAATTTTATAAAAAAAATATGTGGGGCATTTTGAGACTTGCAAAGTAGCATAGTGCTTACGGATTTAAAAAAACACTTTCAAACATGGATCTTCAATAAAAAAAATGATGTAAGTAGCAGGCAGAGAATTACCAATTTTGAGGAGAAAGCTGTACCTAGTTTGCAAATATGTGCCTTTTAGAGTCTATTTAAAGCGATATATTTAAGCTTCATTTGTTTCTCACTTTACTCTAATGAATCTATAAATTAGGACACCCCGTATGTAACTAACTATATAAAATATCATGGAAATTTTATTATGTACAATTCACAGCTACTTTAGCTATGGATATGCTTTTTAAAATTATCAAATATCAAAATTTTACAAAGTAAAATTCATGGCGAAGGTAAATATGCTAATTAAAATTACCTAACTTCAAAATTTTACTATAGAAAATTCAGGACTAAAGTAAAAGTAAATATACCATCAATAAGTAATAATACAGTCCGATAATGGGTGTAACAATTGCCCATTAACCGTACAGGAATTACTTTTCACAGTGTAGGTATCTGACATCTTCTGAACTTTTTCATTATGATATTTAGGTGATGTTTAGTGACGGTTAGGTATTGATAAATAACTACCTAATTCTGATGACAGAATAAAAAGAGAAAAGTAGTGCAATAAATTAAATATATAAATAATGATGTAGGAGTTTTACGATATTTTGAAAGGCTTCTGTAAACGTTGCACAGTCTTTTCAGCTCCATGATTTTAGAGGTTTAAATGGTGTAAGCTAAGTGACGTCCGTCATTAAAAAGTTTTATTGTCACGTTAGTGCGGTAGTTCGCACGTGGCTGAACGACCCATAATGATATTGTTACATCAATAAACCTATCTTCTACATCTAAACATTTGACACAACTTTTATATGTCAATAAAAATTTAATTTCGAATATGATTGACGAACCTGTTAGATCATTAGATATAATTTCAAGACCAACATTGTCTACTATGTTTTTAGTTAAGTTGGGTCAGTAACTAAGATATTAATACCTATCTATATAAGTATACTTTTATAACCTAGAATTACCTAATTAATTTGTAATGTTTTTGTTTTCAAATAGGTACTTCAATAATAAGTTGATAATTTAGTTGTATGAGATATTGTATTGTAGATTTTGCCTTTTTATACCTGTACAACTTAGAATAGGTAAATAAATACTCTAAAAATATATTTTATCTAATCTGTTTCGGTTTATAATACTGTGACCTCGATGACTTATATTAAAGAAAGGCATAATATATTAGGTTATCAAACTGATGAACACATATAACTTAATGGTACAGTAACTATTATTTTTGTAATATGAAACAAAAAACTATTTTGAATCAGGCTTGCTCAGCGTTCACTCTATCAATAAAAGAAGAAAGCTGTATAGTGATTATCATTATTTATTTCCTGAACTGGACAGAGACCAATTTTTTCAGTATTTCTGAATATCACAAAACATTTTTTATAGCTCTTGGATCGCTTTAGCCTACAGCATCAAAACACGAGATTTTCCAAGCAGCGTCATCTGACGAAGGAGTTATTTTGTTTAAGATAAGTACACAGAGGTTGGTGTCCGACAGTTCAGCGACACATCCATAACTTAACTGGTCGAATATTTCTAATAGGTTAAAACCAATCTCTGACATGTGTGGAAACAGATCTTACGTCGAAGTAACGTGGTCAGGCATAGAAATGGCAGACTACCGATACGACCTGCATTGACGGTCGTTGCAGGTACCCATGTTATTTAATAGAGTATCGCACACTAGTCCTGCACCAGCACGTACCGTCACCTGCAACGACCGTGACAACAGTACGTGTCGGTGATCTACAATATCTATGTCTGACCGCCATAGTATGACGTAAGATCTGTATCCACAAAAGTCAGGGATTTATTTAAAACTTTTAGATATATTCGACCAGTTATGTTGTGGATGTTTCTCGAGCACTCTCGCTTATCAACAACCTCTATTTACTTACCTTCAACAAGCTGCTAAACAAGTCTTTCGTCAGATGACACTGCTCTGCGAATTATTGTACTTTGGTGCTGGAAGTGAAGGCGATCCAAGAGCTCGAAAATTTTTTTAAAAAACATTTAAAAAAATCTTTGATATCTCAAGTTCCTGATTAATTTCACCATACAGCTTTCTCTTTTTATTGATAGTATGAACCCAAATATGTCATATTTTTATGGCTTCTTCCCCCATCTACTCTTCATATAACATCGCCAAAATAAAAATTTCCACGAACTACACTCAGCTACCAGTTCGAAACGTCTGCTGCACACACAGAACCTGCACAAAAAATTGCTGGTTTGCGCTGGACAAGTGTACGAAGTCGTGCAGGTTTGCAGGTCTGCTCTTCGCAAGTCCAGGCTGGTCCATGCAGGCATAATGTGTCATTAAATGCCAGAGGCCAGCATCTTTTTATGCAGGTTTTGTGTGGTAGACGTTTTGAAGTAGTAGTTGAGTATAGGTCAAAAGAACAATTTTATTTTAGCGATCTTGTATGAAGAGAAGGAGGAGGACACCAGGGCAATGAGAAAGTTTTGCGTTCACACAATAAAAGGAAAAAGCTATAAAGAAAAATTAATAATTCATTTCCTAAACTGGAGAGAGATGAACAAATTTTTTTTTAGTATTTCCAAATGTCATAAAAAAAATTTCGTGCTCTTGAATCATCCTCACCTACACCACCAAAACACAAGTTTTCGGAGGGCAGTGTCATTTGATGACAGAGTTGCAGTTTGTATACGGTAAGTAAATAGAGGTTGTTGATAAACGAAGGTGCTCGACAGTTCAACGACACATCCACATCTTAACTGGTCGAACATATTTAACAGTACAGGTCTTACATAGGACTAGCGTGGCCAGGCATAGAAATTGCAGTGACACGACCTGCATAAACGGTCGTTGTAGATGACGGTACGTGCTGGTGCAGACCTAGTTGCGATGCTCCATTAAATAACATTTTAACCTTTATGGTCCATGCAGGCATAATGTGCGCGATCTTTAACAGTTAAATTTTAACAATAGCTCATAATTACTTGAATAGCGAATTGGTTGACTTGTTGTGGGTAGATATACGGGGAGTATCACCCATAAATCCGCCGCAGCTTCGTCATTATATGTCGAGGGTTTTTCGTGCGAAATCATTGTTGTCTGTAGGTTTGTTTATCTTGTTGGAAGAGTTGGAGAGACCTCCTGCCTGCAGGATGGCAAATTGATACTAGTGCATCTCATATGACAATATGGAACATATTACATGAAAATCAATTTCATCCTTATCACCTGCAACGACTTAGCGTTGAAGCTACAAGAGCATCCCCAAAGAGTACAGTTTGTGGCTGGTTCTTCTAAGAAAACGCTTACTAAATTTATTCTAGTAATACATTAATCAATTTTACTACTAACGGGATACAAAATTTGCTAATACACACGTTTGGGCTATGGAAAACTCTCATATTATTTGCCGAAATCTTTGGAACATAATTTGTCTGAGCTACTTGCAACTACTGTCAACGTGCTCTTACATATTAAACAATATATGTGGTTCTTACACGACGGTAGTCCATGTACCTCATTTTAACCACGAAGTCCGGAACCGATAACCGATTTCGCAACAGTTAAAAAAATAATAGCATAACGATTCAATTAACGTCTTCGACAATAAAGAATGTCCTTAATGTCCTCACTTTTGAGAAAAAGAAAAGGTAACAATGCCCTTAATTGAGCATATGAAAAGATCGCAATCCGAAGTACGGTCCTTATTAATTTTTTACGGTGACTGTCCGTGTCTTGAATGAACCATGTGTGTGAAAAGAAAACCGTGAACAGAAAAAACAATAAAATCAAACCGGATCACCTGAAACTCTGAAAGATGATTCGAATTCTACTAAAAGCATATACAGCATTGTGAATGACGCTTATGAAGACCAGCGACAATTTATCAATTTATGTAAACGACACCAATGGAGATAATTTTGAACATCTTAAGGTCTGTGTCGTACCTATTAAAAAAACATATTTATTCACTGTATATTCTTATACATACATATATTTTAAATAAAGTTATTTTTTATTAAAAATGATTAATAGGAAATATCATAAGGTTACTTATTTGAGTGTATCCAAAGGACCGGGTTAGCAATAGAAAATGTACTAAGTAAATATGTTTATTGTCACCTATGCGGTATCAGAATGGACAAGTGTGTAAAGACATCCGTCGGCACGCCAAACTCGTGACTGTTTTTTTCCGTATCTATCTATCAATGATTGTACTTATACTGTATTCATAAAATTCTGAGTATGTAAAAAATATCTCTTTTAAGCCGATTGTTTTTCCATGAACTGATGTTGAAAAGCCTATAATAGCTATTGTAGATTTTTAGTTCTCAGTCACTAGCTACACCTATAAGCCAATAAGCCAATTTAACGTTCATATTAAAGCCAATATCATACATAATATGCCAGTTAAGTACTAGGACTAGTTGCATTTGATACCATAGAGGAAAGACGTCGATTTCTACGTTTATTTTATAAACGGAAAGCATTATTAACTTCAAACGAAATAATGGTTATAGACAATGAAATTAATAAGAAAGATAAAATTTGGGTTAGAAAATGGATGGCTATGAGACCGAAGCGAGATTCTTCAGGTCATAATGATGAATGAAATTTATTGTTTCTTCGAAATTCATTTTTAGAGGCGATATTTTGACTTTTTATCAATCAAACGACATTAACTGGCTTGCTATGCGGCTGGCTTACTCATGCACACGTGGCCAACCCAAACAAAGTTTGGGAGGGGGTAGACTATTGTCTTTAAAGATTAGCCCAGATGTCTATCGATTGTGCTATCTCGTGCACAGTCAAGCACCATTCAGCTGTTTCAGCATGCCAATACACACGAGGACAGTGCTAACCTGTCTTACTGTCCTGGCTCGGCCACTGGATCCGTGTGCAATCGGCAATATTCTTGCTAATTTACATCAATATTAGCAAATAATAAGTACCTAAGTACAATACAGGGTCCGAACAACACATTTTTTACTACATTTTACATTTTTTATTTAAATTGCTGTATTTTTAAAATTGTATGGGTTATTCTTCAAATAAAATAGTATTAACATAACATATTAACGTGTTCGTAATTTTATTTTACATCTGTAACTGTCAAGATTCAATATGAGGTACATAAGAAAAAAACATTTGAATGTCGCATAACCGAAACTACACCTAAAAAGAAATCTGGTGAATGCAAAAAAAAATTGCTTCATAGAAATAAATTATCTGTTTGTATAGGGCCAAAGAAATATTTATTTCCTGACACCAAATCATGAAAAAGTAAAATGTAGTTATTTGTGTACAGAAAGCATTTGTTTAAATTAAGAAACAATATTTCTTTTTCAATGATACACTTCTGGTGATGATTTAATTATATATGATAAACCATTATTTGTATATTTCAAAGAATTGTTTGAATTATATACCTATCTGCTTATTGAAGTCAACAACTTATTGCTCAGGAATTTCAGGAAACAACTGCGGGCTAATGCCCCGACCAGCATTGAATTAGACTTGAAAAATCCATAGCAAATTGTCCACATATATCGGTTTCGAGCTTATTAGCTCCCTTCACTAAGCTACAGGCGAGTGGTGAGATAATTGGCGACTAACCCCTGGCTATCTCTCAACCGACATACCTGAGTACTCTAAATATAGCACAGCTACATCTAGGGGCATCTACTGACAATTACTTTTTGCTTATAGAAAACAATTCGATTTTTTTCTTATAAATAGGTTTTTTTAATTTACGGTTATTCAAAAGATTATATAACCTAATAAAACTAAAAATTTTACAAAAATAATTAAAAGATTACATACCTTAAATCAACGCATTATTTGATTCGAAATGTACGTCCATTTCAAAAATTTCAAAACGTTATTTTTATACAGATTTGAACAAATTGAACATTAAAAATATATATTTATTTGAATTTTTTTTAATTAAGTTTACACAAATTACTGGTACAAAAAACCTCATACTTGATACATTTCCATATCTTTCCCTCAGGCGTCTTTTGGCAGTTAGACATAGCTGACAAACAAATGTATTTTAAAAGTTTTTTTGTATATTATTTAAGGAGAATTTAAATTTAATTTAATTGTAAAAGTCGATAAAAAAACATCAATAATTTTATTTTCGATATTACTTCTGCTCTATGTGTTTAATTTTTCGAGATTTCTGTACCTAAAAAACATTCATTTTACGGCAAGAAATACAGCTGCTTTAAACAGTATTAAATTCCTTTCCAATTTTCACAATTTCACTTTTGCCCTAATTGTATGATTGAAGCTGTATCTAAAATTGTTTATAGCAAATTATGTTGTAGGTACTGCTCATAATTAATGAAAGTTGTACAAGAGAAAAAACTTCCAATAGGGTCAACTACCAACTAAAAATATTATTGTCATTAATGCATGAACGAAAAAATATTGATGAAAGATGAATATTTTCATCATATATGATTTAGACATAATATTTTAACTGTAATTATTTTATTATAAATACCTATCTATTAGATATATTATGTTTAGGTATCATTTTGTATTCCATATTTCATGGTTCATATTTTATGTAAATATGTGTATCAGTCTTTGTCATTTTGCAAATTTAATGTAATTTTCCCTCTAATTTTTCCCATGATTTTACGATTAGTTACTTGACTCAGTACCTATACACAACTTCAGACCATCATAAACTGAGATCTCAAGCACAGCTATCAACATATCTAATTATCTTTTATAATTAATGATTCATAATTTACAATCCTGGACTATGTATTTTTCTCATTCCAAGTGCATACTTTTTCAGCGTATAAATTAAAATTATTATAGGTACGTATGTAATATACAAATTAACCTGCGTAAAGACAACAAATTAGGTAGGTACTACTAAAACAGTGACAAGGTAGGTATTAGTGTCTTTTTTTATTTTTCATTACTGAATGAACATTGTTCAATGAATTGTGTTACTCTTTTAACACAATCGGGTGTGTTTTAATAACTAGTTGTGCTGATTTTGAGTGAAATTTTACTCAAATATTTGTATAGTGTAGGTATCTTATAATTTTGTTTTACCTATATCTAGTTATAGGTCTTTTTTTTGCAACATGTACCTATTAGAAATAAAATTAAAAAAAAAGAGAAAATTAAAATTATATTTTCCTACAAAATATTTGTGGAAATTGTATTACTTCTGATACCTACTGATACAATAATACAATTAAATGTAGATTGTCTCATATACATAGAAAAGAATTATCGAAATTATCATATCGAATGAAAATGCAATTATTGAATTAAGGTACCTATACACAAATAAAAAATATAATTTAACATTTTACAGACACACTACAAATAAATAAAATATTGTTACGACAAAAAATTGTATATTTTAATATTTTGTAGTTCCGATTTGGAAATTATCTTAATCGGACCGAAATCGGGGAAAAAATAGGAATAACAGACGCAAAGCAAGGAGTAATAGATACATGTGATAGAGCCATGTTACGTCTATGAACCTGTATCAAAGAAGATAAAACAAGTAAGAGATCCATTCATGACTTTGGATGATGTTTTATTTTCTAATATGCGCCAGACACATAGAATTTGACTGAATTTTAGTTGTCTGGCACAACTTGTTTGTAATAAAATTTGTAATTTAACAACTTCGATTTAATAAATCACCTTTGCCACATTTTCTTTATTTACCTGCTCTATTCTAACTGAGTCAAATATAAAGTATTAGAGTTTCTGAGATCGTTGCATGTATTGTGTGAGTCAAAAAGTAAATGAGCATGCTCTGAGCTCCACTTTTACTCCTGCTTGTTAATTTTGATATATAGATATGCACCATTGTCTTTCGTCATTTCCTAACATTTTTAACAGTATAGTCGTGTCTTTGTGTGACGTTGTTTTCTGTGAATGTGTGTTTTTTAGTTATTCCTAGTGCATTTTTACTAGTAGAAGATTTTGTATCAATAAAATATGAAAACGGATAAAGCCTGCTCTGTATTTACGATGTTATTATTTGGTCATATTTTTATGAATGAATTGTAAACTCCTTGCACATAAACATGCAAACAAAAAAAAAGAAAGAAATCCTTTATTTGTATATCCTCTTGCCTGCTTGTATTTTTCATTTATTTCACTGACTGGTTGGCTACTACGGACAATCTATTGGCAAAAATATTAAATTGCACTCTTATTTCACACAATCTGCCCATTTACATCTAGACAAAAATGAATTTCTTTTTGGGATTGAAATAGATAATAATTCTTCCGCTGAGAACGAGGTCACTGCAGCCAATATTACTAGTTGTAGTTCTAAAAATTCTGACGGGACCGAAAATGAGATTTTGATTAACGAAGCCCCCCCCCCCATTAATATATTTTTCAGTCAGTTACCGAATTTAAAGGATAACTGGAAACTTAGTGTACCATTAGTTAACCAAGTGTAATATTGCAACCTGACCTAAATGTTTTATTGCGTAAGTAGGTACTGATTTTCATAATAATAACGAGTTATCAACGATAAGTGTATCATTAATTACAAAAGAGTATTGTCAAGCGGTTCAATTTAACAAACCTTTATTATTTAATTGTAAAAATTGTCATTTAACTCTTAAATTATACGTTATGGCCGTAGTTTTATATTAATGCAGAAATTAACGATATGATATTGATTTACGATTACTGCCAAGGAAATGATCGAGAATCAGTGAGGGCATACAGAGAAAGATTTCCACACATCGGAGTTCAAATTTGACCTGGAATATCCTTGTAACATTTGGCTGGACAGTACGATTTGGATAAAATATTTTTTGCTTGTAGCACTCTCCTAGATATACCTACTTAGCAAACATTTACACTCACCATATTTATTGTTACTTTTCTTTGAATGCATGTTTCTAAAAACTATATTAGCAATTCTTTTATAGTAAATCTGGCAATGTAGCATTGCTACAAATCCAGAACGCTGGATGTCGGAATTTAATAAAATATTTAGTGTAATACTATGTTGTCAAAAATCATTAAAATCTCCAATCCAGTTGGGGTTTTAATTGTGCTATTATGTCATTATCTCAGTACAATTTGGTGTGGATTTGTTTTAACAATCATTTGTGTTAATTTTGAGAGGAAATTTACTTAAATTTGTTTACGGTGTATTATCAAGACTGATTTAAAATAAATTGTGAATCAATTTAAAACTTCTATAATAAATCAGTTGTACAACGAAGACTTATTTTTCAAGTACTCGAAATACTTATAGAAATTACCTACTTGACTTGATTCCAAGTTTTTGAGTGCATAAATTGAACGAATAAACTGTTCAAGAAGAAACAAGTAGGTAAGTATGAGCACATTCCTGATGTAAATAGAATCTTCCTAGTTTTTCCACTTCGGTGTTTTATTTATATGGTAAAATTAACATACCTAGTATGTGTGAGGTCTCTTGGTGACGTATTTTGTTGTTAAGTATCCACGCTATTCAATCCGGAAAAGATAGATGTTTATTCAGTTTGTACTACCTACACACTTCTATAAATTAGTTATATGAAGTTGACTAATGCAAATACACATTTACATTAGAAAAGCAAGTACTTATGTAGGTATAATTTCTTGCCAGTTTTCTGCAGATACCATACCCATGTATCTGCCCACCTCAATAATTAAAGCGCTTATTTTAAATACTGAATAGATACAATCGTTTGCAACAACAATGACACTCTTTAAAATAAATTTTGCGGTTTCTTTTAAACTGCTGATGTATTTGTAATAAAAGTTACACTCAACTTTAAGCATTAGTACTTAGTTGTTTTACTCACCAATAGAGATTTAATGAAATTTCTACTCAGAACTACCAAAAGTTCAAAAACTGTTTTGAGGGAGTGTCATTATTATTGCAAAAGCATGTACCTACGAATTATTGTTATTTATGTGTATAAAATATTTAAAGGCATGTACCTAATTAATTGAGTAAATGTTTGTACTTACTACTTATCATTTACCAGCTGCTTTAGATAAAATAAAATATCTTAGGGAAGCAGAATTGTACTAAGGTAAGTTGATTTAAATCACGTCCAAGGAAGCTAACCTTAAAGTATGGCCTATCCTTTACTGTTTTTTCTTAAGTTTTATTGGGTTTTTTGCCACACTTCTGAAAAATAATAAAAATTAATTAAATAAGCCCTTGCGCCAAACGGAACAGTCAAGGGTTATTTTTGAAACTAAGTTTGCCTAACCAAAAAATCTCACACTGAAAAAAGCAGATAAGTAAAAAATAACAAAAATCACATCACTATCGCGCACCGTAATATTGACGTTTCGAAAAACTTTCCGTTTTCGTTTTCAAAATAGTAGTAAAATATTATGCCACAAATAAATAGCTTCAGACAATATCCTTTACTGGACACCCTGTATATTGTAATATGTATACATTATGTGAAGTAAAAATATATTATACCTACCTATAAAAAATTAATGAAAAATAATAAATGCTTGATGCATAAGACGTGTGTAGGTCAAATAAAATTTTTGTTTCATGTTCAAACAGTTAAAAGTAAAACGCAATGGATTGGTATGTCTAATTTATATATTGAAATTAATGTTTAAAATTTTAAGAAGTTTATAATTGAATCAAACGAAATGCATTCAGTAATTTCAAGAAAATTATTTACTAGTGACTAAAGTCACTTATTTGAAGTAAAATAATAAATTTATTACAACTACTGCAGAATTAGTCACCATAGGATGAAAACCTAGCAACCTCATTATAATTTTTTTTAAAGTAAAAGTTACAGCAGCTACTACCCAAATAAGAAGGGAGGAATGCACATTAATTCAGCAACATTATTTTTATTATTGCTTATAATTATACCTCATCTCTTCTAAAATTTCACCATGGCCGTTACTGTGCATTTACAGAAATTTCTATATTTTGTTTATAATAACTAACTTTATTGTGCTCATTTTTTGTTTTCATATGAAAACACGACAAATGACGCTATAGATATGCACAATAACTGTAAACTGTGGATGTCTCTTTCCATCGCTGATTCCTTTTGTTTTATGGTTAAATGGCGCCCCTCATAAAACTAGGTACACATTTTCAGTTCAGAAAATTCAGTTTCAACATATTTGCAAATAAAATTCATGACCTGTGAATGATTGTTTTTAAACGACAGTCTACGTAATATCTTCCATGCCATTAGCTTTGAGAAAAACAAATACTTTTGTTATCTGCATAGGTATTTGTACTTCTTAAAGTAAATTTGTTAGGAATTTGATATGCTTATATTTGTGTATAAAGTGTTCAGGGAATAGTGGTAAATAGGTATATGTCTCTGTTTCGGGTAGATCTTGTAAAAATAAGGTTACATAGATAATTGTAGGTATATTTTATCCGGGCTATACCCATCCGCCAAAAATTTAGAGAGTGACTCATCGCTAAGTTGCAGACAAGCGTGCGAGGAGGCGTACTAAATTTGAAGGCAATCAGGTATAAAAAATATAAAAAAATGACAAAAATAACTGCACTACATAACATTCATTATTAGTAGAAACAGTGATATAACAGTTTTTATCAATTTCACGGAAGGTGAGGTTTGCAAGATTACCTAAGTGTGCCACTAGAGAAGGGTTCAAGGCACACCAAATTATTAAAAATAAGTTTTGCACGAATTTTGCAACTTTTGTTTTAATTATTTATGGCGCGAGCTTCTGACCATCTACCATGACAGTTTCATGATGAAAATGATAAAAAATGTTATAGTTGACAAAATTCGTTACAAGTAGAGATTTTCCCACCATTAAATAAATCGCGCCAACATTTGCGATATTTTGTATAAAAGTTAATTTCTTTCAAGTGACAAATAAAAAACTTTCTAAATTCTTGCTTCTCTTTCTGATTAATTTCCTCAAAGTCATTTTTCTATGCAGTACAAATTTTTTTCTCAAAATTTTTATCTATTTTGTCGTCATCTATTTACCTATATACTCTATAGGATTCTTTATCAAACCCTAGACGAGAATCGTTTCCCTGCTTCATCCTCCAATAAACTGTATATCAATTCTGCTTTTTACATTACAACAATATTCAGTCAACAGTGACTAAGTCGAATGGCAAAATTTAACCGTATTGGTATTTTGCCAGATCCTGCCAGCATCCGGTCGATTGTGTGAACGCTGTTATTAAAACACATTGGCTATTCTAGAAATTACCGCAAAAACGGTCCTGCAAAAACAGAATATTGCCGTGTGAACTGGCCGTAAGTCGGCGTTTTCCTAAAACAATATAATACCTTCTTACGTTTAATAGGTACATTTTTCTACTACTGGTACCTAGATAAATTATTACAGTGGGTAACTAACTTTAGTTGAGGCCTACTAATTAACAGTTAAAAATGATTTACTTATGCCTACAAGGCAACTTTTCCAAGTAAAAATTTTACAGTACAGTATAGCTAGATATTTTGTTAATATACTAATAATTCTGACTGGTATGCCTATAAGACGTATACCTATATTAATATGTACTAGATATAATATGAGAAAATTAAGAATTAACAAAAAAAATATTTAACATAGCCTATGTCAATCCGAGTAGGCAACTAGCAACACGACGGTAAAATTCCCCGTCAATCCCGTCATATCATAATTTAATTCCTGTGTTTACCATGTGTTTACGTTGTAGTTTAGAGTTCTTCTTAAGCTTTTAGTGCCTCTTTTAATTTTTAAATGTTTTATAGTTATTAAATAAAGAAATTTGTGTCGGGTGCAGATATTTTCCCACAATATAGTCCGCTGGTTTGTTATTCTAGGTTATGGGACAAGATTGCCGCGGGTACATTAAAAGTTTTCTATTATCTATTCTTTTCGTTCGGTTTTGTTATAATAAATAGGCATTTCATCTAACTGTACCTACGAGAAGTGTGTTTTATCGGTAGTGAGTGCTTGTAATGAATGAAAATGTAGTTTTGTCAGTTTGTAATGAAATGAAAAAACGAATGCAAAATAGTGGAGCTAACTGGATTAACTGTTTCCTATCTATCAGGTATTTTACTAATAAAAATATGAATTTTTGTCGTTTCTGCACTTAGAAATACTGCAAAAAACGACCGCATAGTAGTAGATATTGTTGACAAGTGTAAGCTTTATCTATGGATCTAAGCCATCTCAGTCCATACTTATCATAGGCGCCGACTTTCTGTAGAAAAGAGGGTTTTGCCCCATTTTTTAAATATTAAACTAAAATTCTGAAATAATTTTTTTACTGTCTTTTAGGCCTTCCTGAGCATGTGGTTAAAATGTTTGTACTTAGTCATAGTTAACCCTGTATAAACAATTAGAATAATAATAAATACATGATGCATAAGTAAGTGTGTAGTGTCAGTGCCTACCAGTGTTCGTTTCTTATCAAGACTAACTTAATTATTTTATGTTCAACAAGTTAAAATATTTTATAACTACTAAGGTAACTGCAATAAGGCCCACTAAAGTTAGATTTGAAATAAATTAAAAATGTTGCGAATAATAAAATATATCAGTCAATTTTTTTTGTCTTAAAGATAAAACAGAAAATAAATAAGATAAATTATAAACAAAAAAAAACACACTAATTTAAAAAAAACAACAATATAGACCTTATGATATATGGTATCATAATAAGGAAATTAATCTAGTCAATAGTAGAAATATAATCAGCATATAATTGAACTATCGCGTTTAATCACATCAATCGGGGCACTCTAAATTATCTAACATTTGATGTTGGAGGAACTAGAGAAGAATTTGTACTAGATATGTTTAGGCTATTTGAACAAAGCTTAGATGCACCTGTATTTCGTTTAGAATCAAAATAGATGGAGCGAAGGTAATTTCACGTTAGAATTTAAGGGAAACAAATCTGTTGCTGAGAAACCACTTCATATATAATTGTGGGTCATGCATTTTGACCATACGTTAGATTAAATAACATTGAATCGTGATTTAGTTTCTTTTCGAGATTTTGATAAAAATTACAGAAGCTCAGCATCCCAGTATTGATTAAAGTATCGGTAGACCATATAGAGTTTCCTTTTTGAAACCCATTGTTTTAAAATTTGTTGCTACAAATAATGGAACATTGTAATGTAAGTGAGATTGCGATTAGTTTTAAAAATCTTGGGGTGTTAAACAATTAGTCTCATGGGCCTAATAGGACATGTGTGACTAAATTATGCTGTAGCCTTACTACACGCAATACATTTAAATTTTGTATAATAATAATAATAATTTTTTGTTAAAAAATATGTGTTAGGTGATGAATAACAAACAGGAAATATAATTGTCATGAAATATAATAATAAAGAATTATTGTGGGCACATATTATTCATGTTATTAATTCAACAAAGAAAAATAATTACGATTTTCGCAGCAGGTTATACTATTTAGTTAATGTTGCCGCGTACTTTACTGTCGAAATGTCAGAAACAAATAAACTATGTATACTGATATGTATTTGTCTCTATCTTATGTTCTATACTTCGCCTTAAGAGCGGAAATGAAGATTTTAAGAGGTATTTTTTCATTTTTTGTCTTTATTATCTATCAGGCCTTATTAGCCGCAGGTACCTTCGTAGGTTCGTTTAACAAACATTTTTTTATTAAGTATATATGTTACACACAATACTAGAATTCGGACAATGTCCGAAAAAATGCAAAACTAGTTCTGAGCCCAGAAAAATTCCCATACCCGAAATTTTACGATTAAACGCCTTTTGACTACTGTAAAATAGCAGAACTAGTTCTGGGCATTATAAATTGTTCAAAATTAGTTTTGTGCATTTTTAAATGATCAAATCTAGTTTCCTTCATTTTCTGAAGGTTAGGATATACATAATATGCAAAAAAGTATGCACAACTAGTTTTGAGTTCAGAAAATATAAAGATAAAAATGGCATAACCCTACTTTTAATTAATGTAACTATCATAAAATGAATAGAACTAATTCTGGTCATTTCAAAATGCACAAAACTAGTTTTGAACAATTTATAATGCCCAGACCTGGTTCTCTGTATTTTGTAATATGCAGAAACCGTTTAAATGTATAATTTCGGGGATGGGAATCTTTTGGAGATCAGAACTAGTTTTGCATATTTTTTTCGGACATTGTCCGAATTCCAGTATTGTGTGTAACAAATATACTGTTTCACCGGTAGCTAAAATATATTATCATCAGTGTGATAAAATGCCGAATGAATTATATACCTACAATTATGTTAGAAAATTATTTTTATTATACTTGGTACATTAAATTCCAATCAAAATTCGAGTAACGATACAGATTATCTTAGCAAAACTTTCCTATTGGTCTGAGTTCCTCAGTGTACAGTAATTGTTCATTCTATTTAATATACCTAGTTATTTCGCACTTAATCCTCCTAAGCTAGTACACATAACATTCCCCCAGAGCCCAATACTCTATTATGGCTATAAAAACATTACCTATATTTATATATGTTGCCATTAAGTTAATATTATTACTCCTCTCTGCATCCTCATTTATAGACGTCTAAATGGCTCACACTGATTTATGAGAAGTGTGGTATAATAAACTAATGCAATTTTCAGTAGTCGTTCTTCATGTTTATATCTTTTAATTGTATCTAATCGTAGGATATATATAAATCATGATCAATTGATCAGTAGGTACATATTTTTTCTGCAAAATCGAATAATTACTAACTGTACTCTACTCAGGAATACATTCTTGCCAATAGTTTGTGTAGTACATTTTGTTGTTTTATTTTCATACGAACAGTATAAAATTCAGGTACCCAGACAAAAAATTAATAGTAGGATATCTACTAACTGGTAGATATTTTTCATTTACGGTTGATAACTCGGTTTGCAGAACTATTTAAAGAAAAAGGATCTTAAGGTGCGCATTGACTTGAGAATTTTACTCTAAACGAACCAAAAGCGCCACGCGCACACTTCCGAATTCGGATACCGAACCGGATACCGATCGCGCCAAACTTTTTCCGTGCCTTGTCGGTAAATTCGATTTGCGCGGCGCATTCAGTTCGTTCGGAGTAAAATATTCAAGTCAATCTACAACAAATGGAAAATCTTAACCAAACATTTATACCTAGGTTTTGCAATCGAACTACTACATAGTTTGATACATAGAGATTTTCAGATTGTCATGCCGTGACCTCGGTAACTGGTCGCTGCCAGAAACTGAATTAAAGTGCACATCTATAGCATTAGCCGGGATTCTTTGACCTGCCTGGCTGTTCTCGGGTTAGCTTCTGTGAGGGCAGACCCGCTATCGGTACCTCTGGGTATGTCCATATATTGATTTCGGCTCCTATTGTTGGTATTACGACTGATACGGTCAGATCCGTTCTTCGGATAATGATGGTCTTCCCAGGCGTTCCATAGCCGCCTCTGTAACTGGTTATAATGCCATCATGCTTCCAAACGTTTCACCGCTATTCACTGTCGGCATCTTCAGTGGTGACTCCGTCCTTCACCGCGACTGACTCAGAGCCTGACCCGAGAACAGCCAGGGCAGGTCAAAGAATCCCGGTTAATGCTAGAGATGTGCATTTTAATTCTATTTCTGATAGCGACCAGTTACCCAGGTCACAGAATGACAACCCGGAAAATCAGTATGTATCAAATAATAGCACCGGCCGTGAAAGCCTAAAAACCACTACTCCATAGTTGTCCATGTCGTAACTTACAGAGAATTTATAAAATCAGTATCTATTACATTTGAGTGTGCATAGTAAAAAATAATATTATATAAATTTAAACTCATTTAAGTGAATTATTTTGTTGTTGAATTTTTAGTGAATTTAACATTATATGTCAGAGAAATTAGTCTACCAATTACATTTTATTGTGTACACTGTACTTAAGTAACTACATGATGATTACCTAGTGCCTAATTAATTATAGGTAATATTTTATTTTTTACGATGATATAAAGGTTTCAGTGCATAATATATTTTATAAATATTGTGTTTTACATACTTGTACGTTGCACGATAATTTAAGGAATTATAAATTAATTCTAAAAACTACAAACCCTCTCCAAAATATACGTGGACATTTTAAAAATTTATGAAGGAAAATGACTACCCAATAATAACCAATATCCTTGGCAACAATTGTGTGCATATAATGTACACGTGCATATGCTGTGTCACAGTAATTGATTAACAGGAATGTAAACAATACTGTATAATAATTTAAAACGTTAAATAGGAGGTATTCATCGTCAACACATTACATGCAATTATAAGTCAAAAAGTAAGTGCATTTTAATGTTAATGCGAGAAAATATATAATAACTGAAAAAAATAAATGACTTACTGCTTGTAACTTCATCTAAACACAAACCAGCGAGAGAAACCATGATAGCATCAGTGCAACAAAGTTGCAATATACAACCAGACAAATATGAATGCTACATCGATGCACATATTTCAGTCAGTGAGTGGCATGTTCGTTAATGTTAAAAAGAAACAGAAAATGAAAAGCGTGAAGTAGCTTTTGTAATATATTACCGCGAGAAGGTCGGCGTTTTATATACAGGTAGAGTCGGTCGTAAATTATATTCAATAATATTTATAGCTCATGCCATTGCGGACCTGATATATCTAAATAATATTCCGACCAAGATTATCATGAGTAAAATTGCACTTTGCAACTTGTATTCCTGGCTTCGCAAAAGGGCGTTGATTATTACTTTGTATTTTCATTAAACACAGTCCACCATTATAAGGAGGTGGCTTTGCGTGCCCCTCCAGTTCCATTAGTGGATGGAAGACCAAGGCAACCATTATACTGCATTAATTATAACTTTTATTAGAACTGAATAGCTTTTGTATCAAAGTATTATTCAGTTTCGTTATTATTATTTTTATAAATCATACTTTGTAATTGCCAACAGAAATATACTTCGTACAACAATTTAAATAAAATTTAAGTAATCAAAAAATAGATGAATAGGTACACCTATTCCGGTTCTGTTAGGTACATTGATAAAATTGGATGAAAATTTCCATGTTTTGTTATGTTCGTTTTACATAACATTTACTAGAAAATTTGAATTTACATTTCGGGTAATATGGAATACCGTTTATATTTAAATAGAATTTTTTAGTAAATACGTTATTTACAATGTAGTATTAACACAATTATATCAGGGAACATTATTAAAGTATTTCTGTTTTATACTGCAATATGATTTGACATTAATGAAAAGATGAATAAGTTTCAACATTTTGAATTATAGAAAGTTTCATGTAATATGAAACACGTGATGGTGTAATATGGAATATTTAGATTCTATTTTAAATTTATACATTTAAGAGTAAATGTAATAAATGTATATGTCCTTTTCAACACCTGCACATTCCACGTGTACCCAGCCATGACTGCACTGGATCCACTTTTGTCCACGATTGTCATCTGCAAATTTACCTTCACAGAAAAGACATTCTGCATATGTGATTGATACCGAATTGTTGCTCTCTGGATGAAAATAAAAATCGTCTTCACCCGATGATTCCTCCATTCTACATCAATGCTGGAATCTGAAGATAAATGTTCGAAATTCTTTTGAGATTTTGTTGTAAGGGAACACTTCTTCTTGCGAGAAAAAACTTTCTTCAGCACACTAGTCTTGGGTACAGGCTTGCTGTTTTTTTCTAATGAGAGACTGTTCAAATTTCTCTTTGTGAGGCGTTGATGTTATAATTTGTTTAATATATGTAAAATAATATTAGTTATTAAAAAAGTTTTCTCTATGCATATCTTTCAATGTTAGTTATAAAAGTATATATAAAATATAAGAAAATTTAAATTATCTACTTAGTAAAGTTACGTAGCTATCTATATTTTATAATTCCAACCTAAAAATTACAATGTATAAGTCAATACCACAAAACGCTATGGAACACAGTTTCGGAATTAACGGGTAAAAATAAACAAAATAAAAATAATGTTACTGCATTTAAAGTCGGGTCTATAATTGAAAATCCTGAGGAAATACCTGATGCATTTAATAATTTTTTTGTAAATGCTCCCTTAAAGTTATTAAACAGATACCAGGTGTTTCACATGATTATCCATTTTTAAAGAAAAATAATATAAATAAAAATACTATGTTTCTTTATCCTTTTGCTAATGAAGAACTTTTTAACTTACTTATTAGAAAATTAAAAAGCAAGAAATCTGCCGGAGAAGATAAAATTGCTTTATTTCTAATAAAAAAAATTTTAAAATTTATTTTGGAACCTTTAACATACTTAATAAATTTATCTTTTAATTCAGGCAAATTTCCTCAGAATTTTAAAATAAACAAAGTTATATCTTTTTATAAAAAGAATGATCCTTCCTTATTTGAGAACTAGAGAATATGCATTTCTGGACAGGTTACAGAGTTTTTTGGACAGTAACAGAGTTTTTTGGACAGTAACAATATAATTATAAACCAACAACATGGGTTTCGGCCACATAAATCCACTGGTACTGCTATGTTCTCCTTTTATAGTCAGATAATTGAATATGTTAACGCAGGCGAGAATCCAGTAACAGTATTTTGTGATCTAAGCAAGGCTTTCGACTGAGTTAATCATGATAAGTTAATCAACATTCTTGAAATTTGTGGTATTAGGGGTGTTATCTTGAATTGGTTGACTTCATTTTTAAGAAATCGGCAGCAATATGTTTCTCTTTCTGTTACACGAAATAATCAACTAATAAACTGTCAATCCGCTTCTTTAAATGTTAATTTAGGGGTGCCACAGGGTTTCATTTTGGGTCCGATTTTGTTTATCTTATATATATATATATCAAATTAATTCTGTTTTATCAGGTTGTCATTTCACTGCTTATGCCGATGATATATCTCTAATTATATCTGATAAATGTATTAACAACTTACAAAATAAGTGTTCTGATATTTTGAATAATATTGCCCACTATTTTAATTATTATAATTTATTTTTTAACAGTGAAAAAACTGAAATTTTACGTATTCACCCGTATCAACAGAATATTGAAGATATAAATTTAAACATTTATAATACGCCTTTAAGTAATTCACATGGTAGTATACGATTTTTAGGACTTTGTTTGGACGAAAACTTGAATTGGAAGCCCCATTGTGAAAAATGAATTTCAAAACTAAACAGTTTAAGCTTTCTTTTTTTAAACTTACAATCTGTACTCACCATAAACCAATTGATAAATGTTTATTATCCAAAAGTGGAGTCGATGGAAAGATATGGTGTGTGTTTTTGGGCTAACTCGACTAATAGTCCTAAAGTATTCATAGCACAAAAACGAATTATTCGGTGTATAGCTAATACATCCTTAAAAGAATCATGTAGAAATTTGTTTAAAAAATTCCGTATATTAACATTGATCTCCTTGTATATTTTTTAAATAGCTACTTATGTATTTAACAATTCTAGCATATTTAATTTAAATGAGAATATTCACTTTTATAATACACGTCAAAAACATCATTTTCACATGCCGTTTGCTAGAATAAATTTAATAAAAAACTCTCCTCAATACCTCGGATTAAAAATATATAACAGGCTTCCTGAATATATAAAGTCTTGCGATAATATAAAAAATTCTAGATTTGTTTAAAACAGTATTTGCTGGATAAGTCTTTTTACTCTTTATCTGACTATATGTAATATTTGTAATACATATACCTATTTTTATTTTTATATATTGTTCGTAAATGTTATATTTATTTGTAAATTGTATGTACCTACTATAGTGTTGTTTTTTATATTTCTATGTGTAATTTTGACTATTCCCATACAATAACTGTATTATTTTCTTAGAGGAAAATAAAAATATTATTATTATTATTATTATTAATACGTATTATAGTGACGGAAATTTTCGATGAAATTTAGCATAATAGATGTAAAATCACATAACATAATATGGAATTTTATCCACGTTTATTTCTGTATATTACAGTGTACTTATTTGATTTATAAAATTATTATGTAGGTATTCGTATTTTACATAACCTTACACTGGTCACAAATTACCAACATAAAGTTATGTGAAATTTCAGGCAAATTTATATCAGTGTTGATACTATGTAGAACAGAAAGTCTTTATTGTTTACATATTTTATGTAAGTAGGTACTTATTCGACTGGCTCAAAAAGAAACATTTTAAATAAATAAGTAGATATTGCTAAAAGTTTGTAAAGATATAGTTTTTACATGAAGATTCTTGTAATACGTTATGGATTTGGTATTGATGTAAACAATGTGTAAATTTACAATAATTTCTATCGGTGTATACACAAATCCACGTATAAGTTTTTTAAGAAAAAAATAGTAGGTTTTGAAATTAATTAAGTGTGACCATTTTCTTTACACTAATCACAACTTAATTACCTAATTAGTTACATATTTTTACATCATAATGAAAAGAATACATTTATTTCAAATTACTTACGATCTACAAAGTTCGATAAAATTAAATGTATTCTAATGTATTAATTTTCTAAAGAAACATATTTTGTATTGTACATTTTTTACTTTACGAAGAATACTTATTATTGTGCAATAAATTTTTATTATAGGTACAGTTCCGAGTGTGGTTGGTGAAGTTTAAATTTGCTGGCATTTATAGAACTGATGATATTCATTTGCTAGGCAGAAGTAAACAGTATAGGTATATTATACCTAGTAACTCAGAACTGTGAGATATTGAATTTTAAAATATGTAGTCTAACATTGAAAATTTTCCATTTCATCGCAATAATATTAAATCCAAAAAATAAATGTTAGATACATCATTCTATAAAAAAGTAACATTTAGGCTAAATACATGTGTTAGGTTACACCTCAAGTTTACTTATTTATAACTAGATATCTTTAATGCAGAGTTGCCCAAATATACTCTTAAAATCAAATGCTGCATGGTAACCTCAATATAGCGTATTAGGTATAAATATTTCAATATACATAGTCAGCGAAACCTCATTCTTTGACACAGAATAATATGTTCTTTAATGCTGCAATACACTGAAAATATGAACAGAGATGGCGATTTCAGTAACAAATCAGTTAAAAGAAAATGTTTAGGACCTCAAGCCACCAGATGTTCCCGATAAAATCGCACAAAAACGAGTACTAAAGTAATAATTTTACACCAGTTTCAGATAAAAAAATTAGGCTGTTCGTAAATTCAAGTTAGGTAAACTGGCATAACCTAATTTCCAATCCTGTTTTGTTTTTCTTAATAAAGTGTCAATTTCTGACTGGAGCACTAGTCTCTTTTTCAGGATCATCTATACCGAATAAAGTAATACATAATAACTTATTTGTACATATCTTGAAGTTAAATTAACGTAGGTATCATCGATAATTACCACCAAAAACAAATTTGAATCCTGCAATTCCAGACAAGGTCGTCCGTTATTATACTGTAAATGTGCCTCTTTGCATATTTCGGAATTAACCATTTCTCCGACAAAACAGAAAGTCCAGGTACTTTTGAGCTTATAGTGTTTAAAAATATCTACCAAAAGTGAGTTTTGTGATAAAAGTTGCATTTTCGCGCCACAAATGTACTACACTACACTTTTACACCACCTTGTTAGCCAGTGTAATAGTGTCTGCACTATTGCACTTATAAACGAACAACGTATTATTACACCAGTGCAGCAGTGCATGGTTTACGAACAAAGCTACTGTAACGAAACTGGAAACCTAACCTTAAAATCATGTTAAACAACAAGTAACATTTATTTAGTATGCCTGTTCATCATATAATCGTGAATCAAATGATTCCTTCAGTCAGGATTAATTCATTTAAGTCAAGAAAGATTAAGTATAATTTCTAATTTGCCGTTAAGAGAACAAGAAATTGTAATACTTGATCAGAGAGATTGATCAGCTATAAATGGGAATGAATATGTTACAAAATAGGTAACGTCTACAATTTAAGCTTTTGGTAAGGATGATGCAACAAACTTGCTAACATATAGGTAACTATTTCGGTTTACATTATAAGTAGCAAAAGTTATAGAATGTGCTTATAATTTAAAAAAATGGGAGTACGTAATATTTAACTTACCAAATTTGTGGTCAGCAGAGTATATGCAGTTTGTACGAATTATCTGAAAAAAAAAATTGTTATTATAGAACTTTTAAATACCAATGCAATTTTTCTAGAAAAATAAGCCACAGACAAACTAATGCTGCAGATCTTTATGTTGTATTTACGACAGCGACGAAAAGTGTTATTTACAATATCCTAAGGCTCATAATATCATCACAGACGGTAGCATAAAAGAAGAAGGTACTACAAATATTTCAAAATGGGTTAGACGTAAATATTCACGACGAAAAGCAGTAAAATATGAAAATCTTGGAGAAAATTTGCATTACATTTATGTGCTATACATATACATTTGCACGTAACAGTGAAATTGTTATGACACTTAAAGATTGTGATAACTCGTGATTCAAAATATAAAAAAAATAGTAAGAATTTTAATGGTTTGTAGGTTTTGCATTACTTTAAAGCAAAGGTTTCAAACTTTTTTTATGTTGGCACTACATTACAATAAAATATTCACGTATGACTGAAATAAACTAAAATCTATTATCAAATAAATAAATAAAAAACATAACGTGTTTGCCCATGAGACTTGACCATGTTGCCAAATTTTAAAACTTTTTGGTTCTGTATTTTTCCACATAACGATCGACGCCGTTTCCTATGGGACACCCCGTATAAATACATGTTATACTTGCCTTCAAGTCAAGATTTGTATCTTGTATGTATTTACTTTTATTGCACGCACAAATATCATCTTGGACATACATTAATATATCTGTTACAATCACCCAAAGTTCAAGATTATAATAAATATGTATTCGTGATACAATCCCAACTAGCAAAATAGATTTTATAAAGATTGTATAAATTGCTATAAAATAAATTTATAGGAGCTTCAAATTCCTATAATCTGGTTAAATGCTTTATATACTACACTTATAGAATCGAAAAGGGCCCACTTTTATAAAACACTTCGGTAATGTAACAGTTCTATAAAAAAATGTATACAACACTTTTAAAACAATTTTATACAGCAACTATAAAAACGTTTAATAGTCTGTATTTTGGTATTATTTAGAAACATTATATTTTTTACAAAAAATGATGCGCTTTAGTTTAGACCACGTTTCCTTTAAAATTATGCTTTCTTTAATTTATATTATCATTGTATAATTATATGTAATGATCTTGTTATGAAATAATCTTCCAAAAATGGTAAAATCATGTTTTAGATATAGGTACTTAATTTTAATTAAGCTTTCAACTAATTTTACATAATGGCGACAGTCGCTCATCCAACAAATATTCATTTAAACATGGCCACATACAATAATTTTATTTCACATAAAAGCATAAAAAAAATATTTTAGTGTAAATTAGAACTTTATATGATAAAATTCTTTTACAGTCTTGGATATATAAAATAATTTGTGTGCGCAGCGAAAGGAGATGCCAAATTTCATAAAAAAATTTAGAAATTTAAAATAGTAGATACTATCAATACCTATATTGTTATTATTAGTTAATTATAATAATATTTAATCTAAAACTATCCTAATTATTGCATTACCAAAAACTAAAGTCATTGAAAAAAACTATCGATAAAGAATAGGTATATCTATATTTTTTCTTGGTGTAACGTCAGGACCCAAAATGTATTATCATAGTATTTAAGTCCTAAAAACCATCGAAAACAGTACGAGAAAGTTACTTTTCCGTATTCGTTTTTCGTATTTTTTCGCAGCCATGAAGCGGTTTTTAGCGAATTTGCCCATTGGATTTATTTGGTAATAAATTAAGAGTTCCGATATATTTTAATATTTTTGAAGTGACACTTCTCTACAGCTGGTAGAAAGAATAAAAACTGTAAGTACAATAATTAACCTTTAACTGGAAATGTTCCTTTCTAGAATTTGTTAGTATTTTTTCTTGACGGCTCTTTTGAAATGTCCATTTTACTTTTTTATTTTCATCTACCGAGAAATTATTGCTTATCTGATTAGTGTTTCGCAATACCTATATTATACTAAAATTAAGGTTAGGTTTAGAATTTTATTACGCTGAATATACAACAATTTTGTCTTATCAACCCGCAATTTTGTTTTATAACATAATTATAAAACGGAACATTTTTATAGATTAGACACAGCTATAAAGACACAACTTTTTTATAAATAAGCGCAGTTCGAGGCTAAAAAATAATTTTATTAATTTCCTTATGTATCCTTAATAAAACACGTTAATACAACTATTTTATAAAGTTATAATTAAAAGTAATCTGCCCAAGTATACGACTCTTACACAATATATACAATTTTTTTAAATGTTGAATAACGCATTATAATGGTTTTATAGAAAATTTAAAGAACTGAAAATGATTTGCTCTATAAAATACTTTGTAAAAACTATTATAAAACAATTTTACACAATTACTTTCTTCAAGAACAAAATTGTCACAATAATTTGCTCTATAAAATCAAACTGTTCATTATTTCGATAATCGATAATTATAAAATAATTTAATAATTTTGCTACTTTTAATTTAGGACATTAAATTTATTAAACTATGCAGATTACCTGTTAACATATTATGTAGGATCAACTTACTGAACTATTTGAAGAAAACGTTCTCATAACACAGCTAAAAATTTAGTAACATTTTCTTATGCTGGCGATTAAATGTTTCAGACCTATTATGTCTGCCATAAAACACTAGTTATTGCACAATAAAATCTCACAAGTACCTATATTTACACTGATTCGAGACCTTGGAAATCACTTTCACTTCACGCCGAAATAAGATGACAACCCTTTTCAAAGTTCAGTGTCCCTTAAATTAACTAGCGTATGCAAAAACTTTATGTCGGGCATCAACAATGCACGCCGCACGGTATGAATCAGGGCATGGTACGGGCGACCAACCAGAACTTAGAACTGTAACTAGTAACTAAGGCTAGGGGTAGCACCCGGTCCCCTCTAAAACCGAAGAGTTAAAGAATTCATAAGACGAATTCGAGTCTTTATAGGTACCTAGATACATATTTTAATGTATAAAAATTCCTTGATAAGCTTTATATCTTTTAAGCGTCTGACAGGCCATTTGAAGTTTTGTTTATCATATTGAGAGATATAAGAGGCCAAAGATTATACATTAAACATACTGCATATAGTTGTTAGGATCTACATTTTAAGTCATATCATGGTTTGACAGACGTCATTCTTAAACTGATAAGGTTGAAATAACAAATCAAAGAAGTGGAAAACAAATATATTACTTATTATCCAATCATTTGCCATAAACAAAGTTATAAATAACAAGAATTCTTATCAGAGACGTTACTTCAAATAAATCATAACTTTTTAAAGTAATTCCGCATTATAACTAATATTTCAACAAAATAAGTATTTGAAAAGAGCATGTACTAAATTTTGTAATTGGCTTTACCTATAAAGCTAATACACATTACCAATTAAGAAAAACGGTCTTCATGAACTTGTAACATACCAAGTAATGCTTTTCGAAACTGCTATCAATATTCTTACTTTTTTCCTTCTGATTAAAGTTAGGTATAGGTTTTCATTGATTTAATCACAAATTTGTTAGGAAAAATTTATAGATAAGTAAGTTAATTTTGTATTCATTATTTAATTAATAATTAATCAGAAAATTAAATAACGAGGGGAAATTTAGAATCTAAAACCGTACATCAACAAATTTACTAAATGCATATATTAGGTATTGACCAAATATAAAATTCGCTAAAAATACATAAACAGCATCAAAATAGAATGACGTGCTTATTATTTTTAGTTTACTGTAACTTTTCCTATTGATAACTTTTTTCAGTTATTAAAACATTTTAAATTCTATTTTTTTTTAATTTTGGAAATACTGTTAATACCTTGAAATTAGTAATTTTAGAACATTGTCTTTATTTCACGAAATTGCCTTAATTTTAATTACGGGTATAGGTACGTATTTATTTTAATTTCAAATGGTAAGCACCTAAGTAGGTATATCATTGCAACTTTAAAAAATATTTACCTATGTGCAATAAATTTCGATTATACACGTAGATTAATATATCCTTATAATACTTATAATTTCTATTTTTATCAATTTTCTTCTGAAAATTTACGTATGTATCTACGCCATCAGTTTTTTCATAAATATTTTTATATAATTTTATAAATTTAAAGAAATAAACGGTGTCTCTGCAATAATGAAATATATATCTACGTAAAACCCTATTTAGTAACTTCCGAGGCTTTCTGATGATAATATACTGAAACAAATTTGAATAAATTCTCACTTAATATCAACACAATTGATTTTTAAAATGAGTGCTTATTGTTTTGAGATAATAACATAATTCATTTTTCATTCACTCAGTTATTTGCTAGCTATCTGAAGATTTAACTTTTGCTTACAAAACTATTTGTGATTACAAACATTATTATTAATATATTTCGTCGTTTTGTATATTGATTAGCTCATTTCTGTATTAAAATATTAAATCTCAAAATTCAACACATCGAAATAATTTGTTTGTTACTACTCAAAAATGTATTAGAACTTAACCTCAAAATTCATAACATTCTTTAAATAGGTAAATAAACTTCACGTAATATTAAATGTTTTTTTGTGTACAGACAATGGAGTATTTTATAAAAGGTGTATACATTTTTCGTAAACTTTAGCACAGAAAAATTAACGAATGTTCATGATTTTAGAAATCTAACCAAATTTTAATCGTAAACGTTAAACCACATCGACATTTTTTGTATATTAGGTACGCTGCATGTATACAGTTTTAAGGTGCACCATGGCATCTTCTAAACCAGAAGAATATAGAGTCGGCTAAATTACAAAGAAGTTGAGCATTTATTAAAATCAAACTTGATTTTTCTTGTTTTGTCACATCTTTTGTATTCTTTATCTAAAACCAGTATATACCTAATGAAATTTTGGTACACTGAAAAAAAGGTCAGTAACTTTACAAATTGACTTTGTAAGAATATCCTTATAATTGTCTTAAAATAATTCTAAAAATAATGATGATATTACACTGACACTTGTAATTTTACAAGAAAACTGCCAATATACAATAAAACTGTAAACTTCTTATGTAATTATAATATAATTTGTAGATTTATAGAATATATTGTAATACATTTACAATTAACAATGTGAAATCCATTTTTACACTGTAAAATTACTGAAAATACCAAATTTGCTATATAATTGACTGTAAAAATATGCCTAATGTGTATGTGAAGGTTTAAAACGCGCTAACCTAACTTAACCGTTGAGAGCGTTGGGTGGTCACGCCTCATTATTCTTGCTTCATTTCGATGAATGCAGCGTGTACCTAGGACCTAGGTACTTACATAATTAATTTAGTGAGTAGTGACTTGCAATATAAACATATCTAGAGTGATAAGTGAGTGTTTTCAGTACTATAAATAGTTTTGTCTAGTGCTTGTTTAAACATAACCTCAATGAGATTAAGAACTAATAGGTATGTAAGTTATACATAATTATTGAAACAAAGAAACATTGCATCTACAAAAATTGGGTACCCCACTGTTGTTTTGTTCATCTTACATAATATATAAAAATATAATATTTTCTATTATATTATATTTTATACATATTTGATGAACAGGAGAGGATTAGCATGATTTAAGTTCTGGGTATCTACTTATTCTTTATGCACATTTATATAATTAATATTGCTTTGTAATAGTTAGTATAAGATCATAGATTTCGTTTGAATATTATAAAATGTTAACTTTAGTTCTACGAATATATTTTTACATTGTCTTAATGTCTTGTATAAAGTTAAGTGTTCTATTTTGTACAAATAACCTAAATGTGTAGGTACCAAATTTTAATAAAAAATTGCTGTAAAACCATAATATTTTGTTACTTCAGTACCTGTATGTACATGTATTTAGAAGCTAAAAAATAAGTAAAGGGCACTTAGATATAAGATATAACTACTAATTAGCTAACTGAGCCGTAATCGGAGTACAAAATAGCTATTTATATAATCAGTTAGGAAAAGTACGGTTTTGTGTAACAAATGTTTTTTACACAATTTGTCCAAAAATTTTAATTATCAATTTAAAAAGGATTATTCTGCTGATTTTAAGGTATACATCGAGGCTGTAATAGAAATAAGTATTATTTTCAACTAAATGCGTCATAAATTCCAAAGTACTTAATTTTTTGTATATAAATCTGAAAAGCATATAGAAAACAAATCTATTGGTTCGAAAATGTTTGACTTCACTGGGGATATCATATCAAAAATTCAATATTACTATTATGTATATTTGTTAACATTAGAAGCAATTGACATTCATGTTACTTAGGTTACTTAATATGAGTATATTTTTCTTTTGAAATAACATTCTGATGCAGTGATGCTATTGAGAAACTCACGGAAAAGCCTGATATGTTACTTAAGGTAAGTAACAATCGTTAATTCCTTACGATATTTAAATTTTTCTCATGTAGGCATATTAATCTATTAGTTATAAATGAATTGCTATTCAGATTTTTTTAGGGATCTAGGTATGTCAAAGCACTGTTAGTGAATTCGAATGTTGTAAACAAGATGTCCTGTGTACGAGTTAGGTCAGTTTCGACACTTTTAAGAGGTTTCTTTTATTCTCCGAAAAGATAGTCCAAATGTCACGGCAATATTTTTGAGAAAAATTGAATAACGAAAATTTCATTTCGATATCTTGATTAGTTTTTATATAGTATTTTTTTAATTTTAGGCCTTTTCTATGATGCCTCATGTTACATACGTATGATGTTTCATTAAAACATATAGCAGCGGAAAACTAGAAGTTATAAAAAAATATTCCTCAACACATAGAGAAAAAATGTCTTTACAATGTATAAATATTAATATGATAAGTAGAAAAATTACCACAGAAAACGACCAAAATTTAAAAATATCAAGTAGGTATTTCTTAAACAAATCAAAATATCGAAATGTGATTCTCGCTATTCAACTTTTCTCAGAAATTAAGCTCTAAATATCTTGGCTATTTTTTTCTGTTCTTTCGGAAAATAGAAGAAACCTTCTATACCTAAGTGCCCAAATTGGACCATCCTGTACAATAAATAAAAAAAAATACATTGTAGTCATAATATAAAATGTATTATTACAATGTAACTATACAACTGCCTGTAAAGTTACTTTGTAATTTTATAAGTAATTGTGGAAGTTACATTGTAAAAATACTTTTTGTATTGTAAAATCACAAAGTAATATTACAATTTCAAAAACTAAAATGACACCACAAAATAAATTTACAACGTAATTTTACATTTTATTTGTAAAGTCACAATCGATAAGAAAATTACAGCAATAATGAGTGGTAAATAAATTGCCATCTATTTTAACTGTAATTATTTTTTACAGTGTAGGTGCAGATAAGTTGATATGCAGGTATTATCTGTTGGAGGGGTCTAAAATTTTCCAGGCCTTCTGGATTCCCACAATGTTATAGCCAACTGTTGATTTTTTTGTGGGAACTATACTAAATATTTGCGTCTTTGGATAGAACATGAAATTAAGAGTTCATCGATACTTGTACTTGGATTAGCTGATTTTATTACCTAAGAACGTTTTGAAATGGAGCTTTGCAGACAAAACGACGAGATTATTGGATACTGTATTTTAGTAGCCCATTCTCTTTAGTCAATGGATTCTGTATTACACTTAATGTATGCACTTAATGTATACCATATAGACGTATTTCAGACCAGTTTTTTTCAATTCAAGAGAAAAGTGAGCCACTGAACTAAACTTTGTTAACCCGCTGAGTGAAGAAATAGTAGTTTTTCACTCAACGGTACATGGTCAAGTCATTACAGTCTGGTTCGAATCTGTCTCGATCTCCTTGCATCTAAGATTGTCTAAGCATCAATTTTTCGAAGACAGTGCTCCTGTTGGGAAGCGTTCTAAGAGGAAAACACCAATTTCGTAGTTTGTTTAATATATCTAGTGCCATGCAGAACAAATGGATATTTTAACTTATCTGCCACATATAGAGTGAAATAAATAGTATCGAATTGCATTTCAAATACGAAAGTTCAGTTTTTTTAAAGATATTTCTGGAACGATCTATCTTCAATTTATTTTCACTATCTCTTCTAATGTAGAAGAATATATGGCATAGGTACCTACAAAAGTGGCCACCCTGTATAGCGCTTACTCCTTGCAAAAAGTTTATATAGGGTGTATCCATCTTATCGTAAATTAAGAGGGTCATTTTTGGTCCAAAAGCCTTAATAAATCAGAAGAAGTTACTATATAATTTCCGAGGGAGACGTATCTCTAAAATTATTTGCCGTAAATTGAGACGAAACTTAGGTAAATGATATAACTAATTAAAGAGAATAATTCGGGATATTCTATGAGAACCAGTTAACTAGTGGCGGAAATTCGGGAGAAGTTTATAATGAAATCTCTTAGAAGAACTACTATACAGGATATAGGGTTTTCGAAAAAAGTAATAGGCTCATTAAATCCGTCCTATGTCTAATAAAAGCAGTATCTTGTATTTTCCTCATAGAATAGACCAATTACCAATTAAGTAATACTCCATGGTTTTGAATAGTGGATCTTCTCGTTAAGTATTTGATAAATTCCATTAAATGATTAAATTATACAATTGACAAGTTCAATTTACTTTGTGATCAAATGGAAACACATTACCAGTAGCAGTGTACAATGGTCACTTTAAGAGATTAAAATTATGTAGGTAGGTATATATGTTAATTTATCAAGAAGATGGAAGTACAAATAGAGTTAAACATACCTTTCAAGAAACATTTTCATACCTAAAAGTTCCAGATAGCCGCATATTTATTGAATTCATGGATAAAAAAATTGGCCATTCAACCCATAGTCAGTTAAAAATTTGTTGTTGCCTTATACGTTTGTCTAAAAATGAACAAACAAATTCGGCCGCCAGAAACAATCTGAATATTTTGCTGCTCTTCGAGGACTTTTAGAAGGTGGATAGTTTCTGTTAAAAATAAAAAATGGCTGTTCTCTCTCATACAGTTAGTTGAAAATTCGTTGCTACCTTCTACATTTGTCGGAAAACGAAAAATAAAATACAGCCGTGAAAAACAATTGGATGGATATTTTCCTGCTAATTTGTACCAATTCCAATTTTGTAATATGATACTTTCGAGAAAAATTTTGGCTACTAACGTAATATTACGTAGCATATTATCGAATTGATCCGCAAGATGGAAAGAGCAAAATTCACTTTAATATTATTGGAATTTGACTAATGACTATTTGATTTTTTATTTCTAGACGGCGGAATGCAGAAACAAATTTTTGACTGACGGTATGAGTCAAATGACCAAATTTCCACCAGTTTTCTCGACAACGGCACAAACTAGAAAATTGAAATTGGTGGTACTAATTAACCGCAAAATATTCATTACTTCTTTCGGTGGCAGCTGAAGTTGACATGAAAAGGTAATAGAGGTGACGTGAAGTTTAGTTCAATACAGCAATAGGTAACGTAACAAACGTTTGCTCTATAGTAATTTTCAAGTTTCGACGTCTATGTTTTGGTATGCTTTTCACACTATTGGCGTAGTCTATAAACAACTAACAATACACTGTATATTATTACAAATAATTGTTATTAGTATAGATTTGTTTCTATGAAATTGCGTTGTTTGTCATCTGTTAAAACCTACTTAACTATATGGTTGTGTTAAAATTGCAGACTTAAATGTGCTTTTTAAATTTAAAATTTTCTTGTATATATATATATATATATATCGAGTATAGCTAAACACAGAAATTGGATGTCCCTGCTTTTGTAGAAACAAGCCGAAAATCCTCTACGTAATTGCAGAGGGGCAAAATGAAGACACCAATAAACCCATAAAATCTAAGTTTAAATCCGGAAACCCCTCGGTTTCCCCTTTGTTGGCACGCAAAAAATGTTTGCGGCCATAAATAACTTTGCATTATATGCTTCTATTTCAATTTGCATATAAAATACAAAGCGTATAACAACACAAGTTTTGTCTGAAGCGTTCGCTCTCAATTAGGAATATTTTTATTGTACCCATAAACTTTTGAATTGCTGCCTGCCGCTACAATTTAGCTACTGAAAGTATTCCGTTTCCGATTTCACTTTTCAGGTACTGAATTTTGTGGTTTATTGGAAACCGCAAGATAATACAATCCATGTTCAGTCTGTGGCTTAGTTTTGTTCAAGGTGATGTGATGCAGTGTATGTGCTCGAAATTTGAAAAATTATTATTAAAGGTAAGTCAAAACATTATTTTTATTAAAAATAACCACGAGTGAATATACAGTGTGTCCCACTTTTCATGGAGCAACCCTGGTATCTCGCTCACCTGATATCCGAATACTTTGAAACTTTATACTAAATTTGACAAATAGTACCTATGAAGGTAATTATATCTAACATTAGATTAAAATGTAGATATCTCTTTAAGAGCGCCGCTTTTAAACGCAATTTTCAACGAATTTATAGTTAACCTTAGAGGTAGTCTAAAAAAAATTAAACAAATTAGAAAAAATATCTCTCCGCGGTGCAAATTATACAATTGTTTTTGACAAGGTGTATAGGTAACAGTTTATAGACTGGCAAGTTATTTATACTAAGAAAAATATATTATTTTCATCATAAAGTTTCCTAAAATTTACACGCACACTGAGAAAAATTGTATACGGCATCATAAACTATAATATCACACTCCACAGAATTCTTTAAAAAAACTATTAAGACTTGAATTGGACAAAGTGAAAAGGTACAATTCACGGTCTTCCAATGTTTCTAACACATTTTCCTCAAAAACTTCTTATGATTCAGTTACAGTATTGTAGTTGTTATGCTAATAAAAATCTGTCTCCTTCAGGGCTGATTTTCTTTATGCCTAATTATCTTACTAAAAGTGCAATTATTGCCTTATTTAATTATAATAAATATAAATGTGTAAATAAATGAAAGAGAGTTTTTGTTTGGTAGGTATTTGCTGGTTAACAACCGTTAATAAAAAGATACCTGAAAGTATGTATTAATTAAATACTAACTTACCTAACTAACTGTTATAAATATTATTTAAATAAATATGTTATAAAAAGTATTTCAGAAATTAGTATCTATATATCTGCAGTAAAAAGCATTTACTCAATGGTAAAAGTCATTAGTATTTTAATGAACACCCCCTGCATATTAACACGGTTACACTTTTGTTTAAGAAAATAAATTTATTTTCCTCGCGAAACTTTTATTGGCTTTGTTGGGTATCCATTGATAAAGCAATGAAAACATATTTTTTATGAAATTTTTATAGCAAATAAAATTAAACCTAATAGCTTACTTGTGTTTTGTGGTAAGTGTTTCGTGTATAGCCTCGATGGGAATTATATTGCGCACACATCACTAAATGTACCCTTTTAGAGTTAATAGAACACAGCTACGTCATTAAAATACATTATTAAGTTGTTGTGAGACTTATAAGCATCGTGAATGCGGCTCAACTTAGCGTAGGTTACATATTTTAAGACAACGTGGTCATCTTAACTGAACATGGCCTCCATGGCGTCAAAAGACAGAAGATAGTGCATTTTATTAAACGAACAGAGACCAACAGATTTTAATCTCTGCTTCTGCGAGCCAATGCCACTCGCCTGCTGCGACGGGAGGTGAAACAAGTTTGATTCGATCAAGGTATATTTCTGCTTTATTTAAAAATGTTCTTTTATTTATGGAAAATTTACTACCAAATTTAAAATAATGTCTTTTTTGAATAACTTAGAGAACGGTTAACAAGAAAATTCTTCAAATAACCCACCACACACGAAGAATCTTAATTAGGTTTGAGGACAAAGTCACTGAATCCCAACATTAATTAAGGCGCAAAGCTGTTTGATTTCGATACGACCATTCACTAAGGTATTTCGCGCGAAACTGTTTGTGAATACTTTATCGGAAATATAAGACCACTACAGTACTACTCGATCAGGGGGAACACTCAGTTTCACTCACGTACCAGTACCTAGTCAGTTTATAACCTATTTACATTCTCGTAAGTTATATAAATTTTAAAATATCTAGGTAGATGCCTACTGATTTTACTTTATAACGTGAACGTAACAACATAGCTATTATTTTTAAATATAATCTGTCATGAGAACTTGACAGAATATTGCACAGGGACGTAAACACTTTATATTCAGTTTCGACCTTTGCTACCCTAGAATTTCGGAAAACTGAAAGGACACACTTGATTAAACTTTCACAATTTTTTATCAAAAAATTATTATTAATTTATTTTTTCTTATGAAATACCCTGTATATTGTTAAATTATTGGATTCTTTATTTATTCCTGATTGCATTGATACAAAACTGTAGAACGGTTCTCGATTCTACTTTTTTTGATAAAAATTGATTAAAAAATTGAAATCTTTGTGAAAAATTAGTCAATAATAATTATTATTACATCAAATTTTGTAGGTATGATCATTGGGTAATAATAGTAATTGTTTCTAATAAAACGTCCAAATTTTGTGAATGCAAGATTATTTTATACCTAATTAGACTTTTAGTTTTATTAAATTATACTTTGTGTGTCAGTTTTACAACATCATGTGTCAAAGATGCTTCGTGTACGTATACTTTTTTATGATGCATTAAAAAGTTAATTTTACTCGAAAACTATGCATTTTATCGAAGGCGTACAAAAGTACCATAATTTATGTGGTTCAGTAATAAAGGAAATTTCTATTAAAAAAGTTAAAGCTAAAAATATCCTAAATCGGCCCTGGTTAATACACTTCTCAGTGAAATGCTTAATAGTCGATTCAGTTTGTGAATTCAGCATAAAAGCTGATGAAATATTTAAAATGTCATTACTTTATCTCGAATAGTTTAGATCATGAACAAAAATTATCTTTAAAAGGCTCTAGCACCCTATTCATAACATGAAGCTTTCGTTTTATTTTTTGCCCTAGAATGCCCCCGATATATTTACTTATAATTTCCCGACACCGTGAATAGCTAAGTTTATATCAACCTAATTAACATAAATAGTAAGTAAGTACCATTTTTTTAAATTCATAATATATTACTAAATCAAAAAATTAACTTGATATATGCAAAATAATGTCAATTTATTTTTCACAACATACTTACTACCTAAGTCATATAAAATACAGGCACTTAAAATAATTTTAAGTAATAACCCTAATTATTTATCTTATTTAAAATTTAAATTAGAAATATTCAGTAGGTACTCAATAATCTTTAGCTCTTTTATTTAACCCGTGCTTAACGAAATTGTAAACCCGTAGGTAGATACGTATTATATAAAAACAAGAAGTGAATATTCATAATGATGTAAATGACAGATTAATATATTATTGAACTAAAATATTAATGTCTTGATTAAAATAGCAGTTATCATAAATTATTTAAATCAATTATTATTTGATTAATATACTACTATAAGAGTAACAAATTATCATCCTTACATTTAACTGTTTTCATGAACACAAAAAACAGTTAAAAAGCTCGCTAATTTTTGGTTGGGTCAATTCATATTTTGATGTAAAAAGATCAACTGTTTTCAGGGTAACGTTTTGCTATTTTTTTATTCTCATCTTATTGGAAAGAATATAAAATTAACTATTTAGTGACCCATAGAAATTATATCTAGAATGTCATTTTCAATAGTTACGTACATATTCAAATAAAATTGAAAATTATTCATTTCTGCAAAATCAGTAACGTATTTGACACAAAATGTGTTCGAAATGGTCCCTATAAATTTTTTGTCAAACAGAATCTATATCACGTTTATCTTTGGTGTTAAATTTTAAGTGAATTTAACATTTTAATAAAGTAATTAGTTTATCAATACAATTTTTGTTATGGAGTTGGTATGTGAAAAACAATTAACGAAATATATTCTTTTATAACTCAATATTTTGTTTATAATAACACATAGTTTAGTAAGTTAATTCAAGTTATTTAATGTTGCCCATACAATATTTAAGTGAACGTTATTCAACAAATTATTGTGTAATTATTTCACAATCGGGTCGTTTTAAGAACCAATTATTGTCTTGATGTTTTCTCATTTTTTTAGAGAAAAATTGAAAAATAATGGTTTCTTCATATGGTCTACTTTATTTGTAAAATATAATGTACACTGAGGGAAATCGACTAATATCGCCAAGATAATCTGTATCATTATATTTCACCTTCACTCTGTTGGTATGTAAATATACATGATTTTGCAATAATAATGACACTCTTTCAAAACAGTTTCTGACCTTCTGAGTAAAAATGTCATTAAATCTCTATTGGTGGGTGAAACAACTAAAAGCTTAGTATATTTCATTACGAATATATACGTCAGAAGTTCAAAATAAACTGCAAAATTCATTTTAATGAGTGTCATTATTATTACAAACGATTGTACATATGCAGAATAACCAGTTCAGTTTCGGTCATCTCACCCATGGCATGCTGATGAAGGCTAACAAGCCCGAATCTGGTCTGTGTCTGGTGGAATGACCGACAAAGATTCTTTGGTATTCACACAGACACTACGATACAATTTTAATGTCGGTCAGGGCACTAGTCTGCGGAGTAGTTGTCGCCTATAGTATCATTTATAGAATCGTTGTTAGAATTTGTCTTGTTAGTGTTGCAATATTATATACCAAGCATAATAAAAGTTATTAATACGATTTTGCTACCTTACGCAGGGGCTTTGTGAAAACAGTAGAGCATCTTCTTAGGCTGAAAAGGTATCTATACATTTTCTCAATATTACTAAAGGTATTAGGTTAGGTAACTAACTGACTTTAGTTGACGCCTATTTATTATAACGGTTAAAAATAATTTACCTATGACTAGAAGGTTTGAACTTGCGTCAAGTAAAATACCTAGAGATTTTGCTAACATGTAATAACCGTGATATAGTCAGTGTGTGCCCAATGTACTTAGTAACTGAAAGAGCGCGCTGTCCGTGTTTCATATATACAAGTGCTATAGAGGGTGATTCAGTCATAATGTCATTAAATTTAAAGGAGATATGCAAAAATGAGTATAACATGAATACGGGATTAAACATTCGATGCATATTTACCCTGAAGAAAATATTTTCAAATCATATTTTAAACTGTTACTGACTGCTGGCGGCCTCGATTCATTTACAGCTCCCACATCAGGCGCTTCATGTTATGAATGTTATACAGGGTGAGTCAGTCATAATGTCATTAATTTTAGACAGAAAATCGAAAAAATAACGCTACTGGTACGCTACAAACTTTCTGATGGCGCAGCCATACGACAATCGCATGCCGGAGGAAACATCGTTGCCACATCATGTTTACATACATAATATCGTCTTATAATAATAATAATAATATCTTTATTCCTTAAGACAAATATATACATTTGTATCGGAATTGTCAACAAAAAAGAAAAAAACATGTTAAAATATAATATAACACAAACATTTAAATTAATAAATTTAATTATTTACATTTAAAATAATCGTCATTTAAACATTTTTCTAACAGATAAATATTAAGTTGTTTTTTAAAACATGATAGATTTGGAGAATCTTTTATAAAATTTGGCAACTTATTATACATATATAAACCCAAGTAAGGTGGTGACTTAAAAGTTACATTGTATTTAAAATGTTTAATATGATATTTGTTTTTTTGACGTGTATTTACATTATGTATATCACTATTTAAAACAAAATCCTTTCTTTTTGTAAAAACAAAAGTACATAGTTCATAAATAAGTATACAAGTTAATGTTAAAATATTAAATTTTTTAAAGAGCATCTTACATGAAGTGTTCTGAGAAGCTCCATAAATACATCTTAAGATCCTTTTTTGCGCCTTAAATACACTCAGCGTGTTATTTAAATTTACCACTATTTATTCGCACTTTCTGCATTTCCCGCATTTCTTTCCCCCCAGATTTGGAGATCACGCCACACATTTGGAGGGGGGATGGAGAGAATACAAGCACAAGCAGTAGTTTGTTTATTTGTAATTCGGTCTCGTGTATTGATTGTAAATTCACAATGCCTAATTATACAAATTTCTAACATGCGGAAATGGTAGTTTTATACGGAGAATGCGAGAATGTTTGCGATTTCCTGCTGATTTCCCCAGCCGTCTTGAATTTTGCAATTGGCTGACCCTAATTTTATTAACAAAGTTCTATGGATGAGTGCAACTTTACTCGAACTGGCATTTTAAACAGGTTAGTGCCATACTACTTAAAAACAATAAATTTCTAGGCTAGATGGACGTAACTACAAACTAAATAATTAATTGTACTTACGAGTAATAATAAAAATTTATATTCAATTGTGAAACGTAGTGAAAACGTACTATCAAAATTATTAAACTGTAATAACCTGTTATTATCTAAATTTGTTTTTATTAATTATTAATATTTAACGAAAATTCATTCATGTATCTAGATAAAAAAGTTAGCTTTACTCCTTATCGTTAAATAACAGCACAAAAACTAGGTAACTAGGTTATTGACCTAATAATACGGTAGGTCAAGATTCGATAACTTTTATGAGCATCAGATCAGAGGCGTGCCGTTTCGGTTTTGGACAGTTTTTTTGCCGACAACACGAAGGTTTTTTATTACTTAGTATTTAAACACGAAACACTTTTCAACATCTCTTAATAATTTACCCATTGGCTATATGTTTTTTATATAATGTACCTAAATGGTTTATTATTAGATACGTTGGAGTTTTGTAATTTAAATGTAAAATATGTTTTAAACTGTGACCAGGCTAATTTCTTTGCAATCATAACAGCCACATTTGGTCGGACAAAAATCCACACGCTAGTTGTCGGTTTAGCTTTCAGAGGCGATTTGTTGTCAACGTATAGACAGAAGTGTACGAGGACGGTATATTCTACCGGAAAACCTGAATGGGCCGCGTTACTTACAATTTTGAATAGAACTTTTTGATTATTATTATTTTATTTCATTGGATATTAACATTTTAAATTATTATTGGCTGAACTGAGCAAGAAAAAAATATGAAATTCGAAAATAGTCAGTACTAGGAAAATATTTCAATTTGGCAACGTAGCATCAGGTCTACATCGAGTTGAACTGTGAGCTGTAAACGACCAAGGCTGTGAGCGGTCAGTGGCAGTTTGAAAAGGGGGTTTACATAATGATTTGAAAATATTTATTTTCGGCGTAAATATGCATTTAGATTTTTTTTAATCGCGTATTCGTATTATACTCATTATTCCCTATCTCCTCTTAAAATTAATGACATTATGACCGACTCACCCTGTATAAAATATTAGAATACATACATGATGCATAAGAGAGTGTGAGTAGTGGTAGTATCTATAGTGTTCATTAGTTTTATCAACGTTAACTTAAAATGTTTATTTTATATTTATGGTTGATTCTGTTTAAATTCTAGGTAGGTATTGTCCATTTTAGTTGTAACTTTTTTAATGCAAAATGAAAGTTTACAAAGTTTGTACTATAAAGTCACTTATTTCAAATAAAAATAAATATTTGCCGGTATCCCTATAAAAGTAGTCTAGAATGAAAGTCTAGCAGCTCAATATAAATTATTGTTAGGGTAAAAAATTACAACAGCTACTTTAATAAGAATGTGGAAGTGTAATAATAAATCAACAGTAAAAAAATTAACCACTAGTAGCAGAAGTAATCATTTAGCAAAATTGATTTAATTATGACAGCAACGTAGCCCGTTTAATGTAGATATTTGGCTGGAAAGTAATCAATTTTTACTTTCTTATAATTCAAGGACAGTGACCTTAGTTAAATACAGTTTTGATAACTGTAATTTATATTATTGTACATGTTTGTGTTTTTTTTTTCAATTCGATAATTTTGTATAAGTTGAAACATTGAAGGTGTAGAATAAAAAATATTTTTGGCTATTGATGACCTCATTTCAATTTATACTTTTAAAAACATTCAATTTTTTAAATTGGGCTTAGCTTCAAATATAATTAATAGATTAACGAATATTAAAATAAAATTATCAGTTACTGAGCTCTACAAAGTAGGTATTATTTCGATTGTATTGTTATATACGTAAACATATACTTACAGGTTATTTTATATAAGTTTTTCATATTAATTGCATAAAATTTGTAACAAATGCATGGGTGAAGAATATCATTACATAATTAAAAGCTTTCAGAATTGGGAACATCTCTGTAAAGATGGCTTCAGTTATTTGTTAAAAAGTAACATATTATTATGTTATATATTAGCATATACTACCTGAAGAATTTTATTTAAATCGGTGAAAGCAGTTTACAATTATTTAGAAAAATTTGTTAACATTAACGGAATATTGAGATTCTTTTCACAGTTGCTTACTAGTTTAAAGAAAGTTCAATATTATCGCAATGATTTAATTTTGTCTTATCTGACAAATTGTTCAGATTATTTAATAGAATATCTTTAAAATAATCTCAGTTTACTTCTTAGATTGTTAGGTAAATACCGAACTCAACACTTTTGTTTATTTACTGATTTGATAATGACAAAGTCAGCCATAAGAGAGTGAGTAAATAACAGAGGGGTGTAAGTTTGTTATGAGAGTCAGTGATAAGACGACCATTTTAGTTGATGAGTTCTGGGTAAATAATGACTGGAACGCTCTCAAGTCATACACGATCAGACCTAACGTCTTTCTACAGGAAAAGCAATCAACCCGTTGCGTGATGTCGTAAAACAGGACACTCCCTTGGCAGAGGGTAATGTCACATCAGTTACGTGAACTTTAGATCTTCCACGGGGTATAAAGAAGTTATTTTTGTCCACCGACTACTCTGTAGAATTATACAGTCAAATAGAACTGAACTTAATTATTCAATCGTGGGCCCAGATATCAGTTCTGTTTTAACAGTTGATAAGTCTATTGATAAGTGACATACAAGTTTATAGCGATGACAACTTTAGGCATATTAGAAAATGTGCTCCATTTAGAAATATATGAGGTAATAAAGACGTTTATTATGGTTCCTAAATTAATTTATTAGGGTTGACATACCGAGAATCCATACAGAGGTTAAAACAGTCATCAGTTCGGCTTATCATCAATCGAGTAAATTATATTTTAACTAAATAAACGTTTTAATACACTAGGTATTAATTTTCTCGATAAACAATCAACAAACATATATCGTATGTTGCTGAGGATAAAATAAACTGGTTATTTGCTTTATGATTTTATGTAACACTGAGTGAAATATATTTTAGCCATTAGTAGAAGTTGATTATTCATAGCAAGAATAGGCTTAAGAAAATTTACGTTGCCGTTATAATTAAAAGAATTATGCTAAAGAGACATATCAGTAGGGCTAAAAAGTTGTTTCTACTTTTGATTTATTGCTGCAATTCCATCTTCTTACTTCAGTAGATAGCTTTTGTAATTTTTCACCCTCGCAAAGTAGATATTACACATTGTTTGATAAGTGGAAGGCGGAAAACAAAGTTGGGTAGTTGTAGTTTTGCTATGCATGATACAAGTCACTGCTGTTTGTAGACGATAATCATAAGTGTATTGTTTTAACCCGATCATGGACCGCAATTGTAAATATAACTGAAAAGTATTTGTACGATGAAGTTGTGGTTGAAATAGGTAAGTAACAATGGCCGTCTTCAACCGATACAAAAGAAAAATGTTGATTTACTTATTTCAGAAAATCTCTTCTTGTGTGTGTCATTACATGATTACCATTTCATTTGACTACAACTACTTAGCTATAAAATTTTGGAAAATAGATTAAACCTGAAAATTATTGATTTAAACAGCCTATTCAATAAAGAGCCGTTTCAACATCAGTCATACACCACCACTGAGTATTTTGTGAAACCTAAGTACATATTTTGTTAAATTTAGAAAGAATGTATTGTTTAATAATATAATAGAATAAAACTTCTTTATGTACTGCGTCATGTTATTATCTACATATATAGTTTCAACCTTTATTTTATTCAACTTGTTATAGTAAACTTTTGTTTCAAATAGTGTGTAGTTAGTAGTAGTAATAAATATTATACAATAATTATTGTTTTTATAATACATAATTATTTACAACAATTTTCTTATTATCTATTGTTATTATTAATTTAATTATAATTATTTGTAATAATCATAATAATAATAATAATAATAATAATAATAATAATAATAATAATAATAATAATAATAATAATAATAATAATATCTCATTCTAATCATAGGGATTAGCCCAGAAGTCGAAGACTTGTGCGGGAGAGGGGGCGGCATATTATTATTAAGCAGGCCGCATTTTGCGCCTAGGAACGACTTACGTTGGTAGGCCCTAACCACTATTCAGTGCAGGAATGAGGGAAACCTGGAAAACCTCATTAATTAGGGGGGTAGTCAAATATCAACCGGTATCAATCTCTCACATTGACCCAAGCTAACATTATTCCACCCTACCATACCCGCAGAGAGGGTGCCAATCCTCTGACCGACAATCATAATGTTATTAATAGTAATAATAATAATTATTATAAATATTATATAAGTACCTAATAATTTACAATCGGAAAAAAATTAAACACTTTTAATAGGTACAAATAGTCAAATTTTCATAAAAACTGTGTACGAACCAATACAGTATAATTCAAAATCATGACTATTTTTTGTAAGAAATTATATAAAGTAACTCATTACTGATTTAAATTGTATACATATTGTGAAAAAATAACGAAATAGATTAATAATATAACTCAAATTTGTGTTTGGAATAACACATACTTAGTTTAGAAAGCTAACTCAAAAATTGTTCGGTGGTACCCTTAAAAGATTTATTTAGCTAACAAATAATTGAGTGAACATTACTCAATGAATTGTGTTATTATTTCAACACAATCGGGTGTGGACTCGTTTTGACAACCATTTGTGATGATTTTGAGTGAAAATTTACTCAACATTTTTTACGGTGTATATGCTAATTATGTTCAATTATAAACTTCAACACTATAGGTACTAGATAAGTTTTTAAATAAAGAATCTTTATTTTATGTTTGTGTTATGAAAGAAACAAAAACACATTCGATGGTAATTCCATGTAGATATACGACAATTGAATCACCAGTATATGACATACGATAGTAAAATTAATTTTTATATTTAAGTAAAAACTAACATTGGGTAAACTCAAAGTCATTTATGAATGAAATTATTTTGGTGTTGAATTCTGAGTAATTAAACATTTTAACAAAGAAATGGGCTTATCGACACAATGTGCCAGAGAGATGGTTTGTGGAAAGAAACAACGAAATACTTATATTGATAATATAATTTAATTTTGTGTTTATAGAAATACATAGTTCAGTAACCTAACTCAAAAATTATTTAATGTTACTCATAAAAGATTTATTTAGCTAACTAATAACTGAGTGAACATTACTCAACGAATTGTGTTACTAACACAATGGGGTGTGAACTCGTTTTAACAATAAATTGTGATGAATTTTTTACGGTGTAGATACTTACACAGGCGAAAAATCTTTTAGTCATTATAGTAGATATTGATTAAACTCATCCAGATATCTACATTAAATGGGCTACAGAATGGTTATCTTGCTGTAATAATGAAATCAATTACGCTAAAGGACTACTTTTACTAGTGGTTATTTTTTTCTTTTTATGTATTGCTGCAGTCCCATCTTCGTATTTCAGTAGCTTTTGTAGTTTTTCACCTTAACAAAAATTTATATTAAGACTGCTAGAATTTCATTCTATACTGAGGAAAATGGACCAAAAAAAAGTTTTGTTAAGATAATTTGCATCACCGTTGAAAATAATTTGTTAGTATTGCAGGATCATGTTCCAAGCACAATACAAATTATTTTATTGACTTGATTTTACTGCCATAAATCGACATTTTGCTAAAACATTAATACACCTTCTTACTTCTTCTGCTAAGGGTAACTAAGAAAAGTTATTGCGGTAGCTATCTGACTTACTAACCTACTTATTGAAGGTTTAAAAAAAGATTAATGTTAATGAATACGAAAGACGAGTGGTCCTTCCTTCCTGTTGTAATGTTGGGCACAAAATGGCTGTGTATTCGTGCGTTTGCGTAGATTACTACGCGCTAGCAAAATATCTAGTTACTGTTATGAAATGTTTATTTAGCACAATTTCAAGAATCTAGCCATAAGTAAGATATATATTTAACCGTTAATAAGTAGACGTCATCCGAAGTCAGTTACCTACTGCAATAATTTATCTTAGTTACTTATCTTTAGTAGAAGTGATAGAAAATATGCATCTATTGAAAAAGAATCACTCATCAACTTGGTAGTAAAATTATGTTAAGAAAATAATTTTTATTGTGCTTGGTACATGATATTGTAATACTAACAAGAAATATTCCAACGATAATGTAGATTATCTTAGCAAATCTTTTTTATTGACCGATTTCCCTCTGTGTAATATTAATTATATTTTCCAGGCGTTTATCTAATATCTGTAGAGCAAATTTTTCCTTAAATGTCGCAAATTATCTAATTTAGTTTTATATAAATAATGCTTTCATTTACTTTACAAATACATCAATATACAGGTTGATACACTGAGAGAAATATATTTTAGCCAATAGTGATTGGCTGCGAAAAGGTTACGTTGCAGTCATTATAAAAACAATTTTGTTAGAGGAACCTACTAGTGATTAAAACAGTTTTTCTTCATTTGATATATTGCTACTAATTATTATAAATATATAATATAAAACAAACATTTTAAATTATCGCTGGCAACTAAATAACACTGGCATTGCACACATTGTACCAAATATCATGTATTTATTAAATTTCTAATCTCTTAGGATGAAACATTTTTTACTTCACATAAAGTAGGTGTACCTACATCTCACACTAAGGCAAATAGACCAATAAAAAAAGTTTTGCAAATATAATCTGTATCATCGGTGGAACTGTTCTTGTGCATGTTGCAATATTATCTACCAAACAATAAAAATTATTTTAATTACACGATTTTATTATTTTAGTTGGCGTTTTGCTAAAGAGCGCCAACTTAAATTGAATAAGTATATATCTTCCATCACTTCTACCAAAGGTAACAAGATAGCTTACCTACCTATGTAATTGTAAGACTTGAAACTGCACCAATTAAATATTTTGTAACAGTTAGATATGTTGCTAGTGCGTAATTATCGTGGATAATACAGGGTGTTAAAAAAAGAGTGTAATATATTTCAGGCGGTAATAGTATGAACCAAAATAAGCAGAAAAGTCTTAATAAACATGGGTCCGCAAAGTAACGGTTGCGGAGATGGACCACTATTCGTTTTTCAAACATTTTATTTTATTAGGAATAAACCGACAAAGGAAGCTTTTAACAAACAAAAAACAAAGTTACAGAAGATGTGCTCTCCGTCCATTTCCAAGCAGGCACGACATCTTCGTCTCAACGATATTCGAACTGTTTCGAAAACACTCTCCTTGGTTTGGATTTCTTGACACTTTTGATTAATCCGTAGCTGCAACTCTTCCAGGCTATTTACAGGAGTACCATACACTAATGTCTTCAAATATCCCCAAACAAAGAAATTTAGAGAGTTCGGATCAGGCGATCTTGGAGGCCATAAAACAGGTCCGGCTCTCTAACGGCCATGGAAAAATGAGCTGGAGTACCATCATGCTGGAACCACATTTGTTGCCTCTGATTCAAAGGAATGTTTTCCAAAAACTCATACAGTGTGTTCTGCAGAAAGTTGAGGTAAGCAGCACCTGTTAATCGGTTTGGCAAAAACAACAGGATCTAGAAACCTGTCACCTACTATACCCATCCAAATGTTTAATGAAAAACGTACCTGATGTCCAGATTCGTCGGACCAAATATGCCTATTGTGAAAATTAAACACTCCATTTCTTATGAACCCGGCCTCATCAGTAAAAAGAATGTTTGCAAGAAAACGAGGGTTTTCAGCATCATGACGTAGAAACCAGCAGCAAAAAAACAAACGTGCTTGATGATCATTTATTGGATTTAAGGCCTGTACTCGTTGCACATGGTATGGATAAAGTTGCTCGTGAAGGAGTCTCCAAACAAGAGGACCACTAATTCATACCTCGGCTGATATTCTCCGCACGTTCGTATCTGGATTCTGCTCTACTAGTGCTAGAATTTCTTCTTCTGCTCTGGAGTGGATACCGACCTTGGTCTTCCGGATAAATGGCACTGTTTGCTCAAGGAACCGGTATCACGCAATCTTTGGTGAATTCTTCCAAACATGCGTTGTGAAGGAATCTGGCGATTTGGATAAGCGTCAACATAAAGACGTCGAACTTCGGTGGCGTTCCCATTAGCACGGCCATACATGAAATGCATGTCTGTTAATTCTGCGTTAAAGTAACCAGCCATAGCGAAAGAAAACTTCTGCACTGAGAACAACTGTCAAACACGTACTGTTTGTTTATTTCACTAAACATCAACCATTATAAGAAAATATACAACGTTTTTGCAAAATAAAAAACATAAAACATTCCATATCTCCGTTATTCGTAATACGATTCCAAAAATCTTCTCTAGATCCAATTGGAGAGGAATAAACAAAATCCTTCAATGTTCTCCAAAAAAAAAATAATATTGAGGTTTGGTATTTTTTTGAATAAGCTTGCCAAAAGCCTGAATATCTATATCTTAATTCCTCAACTGCACCCAACAAATAAAGAGAAAACGCTAGTAACATCATCTGAAATGAGTTTTAGTTTTAATCTTTTTCAATTTTGGGTGACGACAAATAACCACCAACACATTTGCAATAGAAAAAAGAATAATTATCAGGTAATTTAATAGTTGTTGGAACATATTATAAAATAGCATCTAATAAATATGACTTGAAATACGCTTTCTTAAATAAGGCAATTTTTTAATTAATTTGAATATTGATTTGAATATTGATAGCATAGTGTTGGAAAGTGTTAATACAGTGAACTATTTGCAAAACATTGTTTTGAAATTTAAACACTCCTTTTCCAATGTTTCAATACAAAAATTTTAAACAATACAAGAAATCAAATGAATGGTAGCATTACAGTGAATCCCAACTTTTGTCGTTAATATGATATACACTTTTTGATATAGAACTGCTACTTGCATATGTAGCGTAATCCTTAAGAATTCTGAGCACAAAAATCTACTAAATTTTAAGTAGTGGGTTAAATTACAAATAGTTTTGAATGTTTTTAAGAAAACTAAAAACAATATTCAAAAGTGTTTATTGTTACGCAACTCTTTTTGTAATTTATACAGCTTTCCCTCACCATTTCCGAAATTCCCATGTGAGCATTTGTAAGTCACCTTATACCTATATATTTTGTCATTGTACCAATTTGTAAATTTTCATATTATTTTACGCTCCTGTATAACGTACACGTAATTTTTTTATTTGTTCTGCTAAATAATATCTGCTTACATCTGCATTTAAATTCCTATCATTCAGTAATAAGATCACGTTATCCTTCTTACGAAAAAATATATTTCGCTGAGACTTGATCTATTTCTGCAGTATATCCTATTTTGTTCGTTTTTCCTTAGACTTTTACGATGTAGTCGCCCGGTTGGCTCCTGGGGTTTTCCTTTTCCAACGTTGGCACAGCGGCTAACCGATTATTGTCTACCAAACTTCTTTCCCACTGGAGCTTATTTTATCCCTTTTCTCGTTCTGCATAAGAGGAAGAAGGAAAGCACTCTTGTACATTTTCTCCTTTAAGCGGAACAGCGAAGTATTTGAGTTATGTCTAGAACGTGAAACGCTGCTGCTGTTCTTTTTTGAAGTTAACGTTTGATCCACGCTTCGTTAGCTTATATGGGTTGATACCAGCTTTTGTGCTTTACTTTGACTTGGATTTTACGACAGAATATATAACGTTATTTCAAATGTAAGCAAAACATTTCTGCTTCAGTTTTACATAAGTAATTACAATGTTATACATTGATTTGAGTGTTGCTTTTATATTTCAACTTATACGGATGTAATTAATGCAGCATAGAGCAAGAGTAAAATCCTAACGATAAACGATGTAGCCAAACTTACCTTTGTCAAAAGTTGATGGTTAAAAAGTACAGGGTGTGAAAGTTAAAATTTTATTTTCGATATTTTTGAATAAATTCTAATATTTGCATACATTTTTGAATTTTGGGAAGGATAAATTCAAATTTATTTCTAATTTTGATGTCACTAATAGAGGGCACCATTTATGGCATATCATACTTTTTAAATGGCAGTAGTTCTTTGCGGCTTAGTGTATTCATCTGACTCTTGGAACAATCGATTCTCCTGCGTTTTTTATCTGAAAAAGGTGTACCTTATTGAAGTCGGTTTCAAAATAATCTTATTTAAAATATTCAGTGCGCCATAAGTAAAAACTGTTTTGGTTTCAGGTAAAGTGTCTTATTTAAAATATTCAGTGCGCCATAAGTAAAAACTGTTTTGGTTTCAGGTAAAGTGCCTCTTGCACTGAAAATATAGAAAAATGGTACTTGAAGAAGTTATTCAGAATGGTAAATTATGACGACGTACAAGATTTCAAGTAAATCGGCAAGGTTTGATAAAACCATCATCTTTAAAATTTTCAACAATAGTTTCATCAATGCACAAATACCGGGTGTTCCCTCTAAGACTTTCAGTGCGTATATCTCAGAAACCATCATAACCAGTGCAACGAAATTTGGTATACAGACATTAGATGGTGCGTAGAATCTGATAATAACATCAATTCTTATACAGGGTGTTTCATTTTCCAAGAAATCGATTTAATTTTGATTTTTTGGTCGTCAGCCTTGCTAAAACTTATGTTTAAATTGAAATATACTTAATTATGAACACATTATGATAAATAAACATTCAAAAATTTAAAAATTTAACAAAAAAAACGCCTCCAAATAGTATCCAAATCTCACTGTTTTGTCACGTGCATAGCCTTGAGCCAGACTTACACAGGAGAAACTAACATCGGTGAACGTCAAAACTATGAATTGTCATTGAATTGTCAAATATTAATGGCATAAAGTATTTTATTTTACATAAATAACGCTAAATAATGTATTTAATGCAATATACGTATGCACAATGGTGTTACAGCTAGAGTTACAGCGTAAATATTGTGTAAAATATCTGTGGATATTTTTAAAATGTTCCATTATAATCTAATAAAACTTCAGTACATTGTATTTTTATGTTACTATAGTACATCAAATTTAGGTACCCGTATTTTTTATCACAAAATAATTTACAAAATTGTGTAAGCACCTAAAGAATATTCCTCTTTTCTAACTGCTGTAATTATTGATTGCTTATTTAGCAACAAATAAATTCGAACAAAACGATTCCTTAAAATTTTTCATTATAATGTGAAAGTGTTTGTCGTTGAAAGTGAGAACTGAACCTACCCCAGCCCCACAAAAGAAATATTACTAAAGCATAACCTTGAAATGATTGATTGTTGCATGCACATATTTCAGCACTTTATTTATATTTCTAATGGATAAAATATGTTTAAGAAGAACACTACATCTGTAAAATAGTAAACAAAGAACTACAATTTCTGTATTTCATATGATACAGAACTAAAATAAAGCAACTGGTTTTTGCTAGGAAAAATCACCTGCAAACTTACTTTACGCAGAAGGTACCTATCACAGTCATTTAAAGCTAGAGAATAATTTGTAATTATTGTTTTTATCTTTCAGTTATGTGTGTGTAGTGCCACAAATTACATTAAAGCAAAACGGTTCATAGCATCCGACACCAGAAAGAATAAGCGAAAAATATTACACAGATATTTTCTTGGAATTAATTGTAAACATGGAATGATGGATAATATTATAACGAAGTGTCTAACTCACTTTGAAGAGTATTCTATAAGACATTAAATTCAGTTGTCTCTCGTGGGTTTTAAAAATTTCAAAACGAATAAAATTAAGAAATTAACTAATTTCATAATTCTATGTACAGTATGAAAATATCTCGTTAGAATATCTTAAAAATGATGAAAGCTAACTGTTGTTATAATATACACAACGTAACATAATAAGGTATCGTACAATGAAATGACAAGATTCATTTCTAATCGTCCATGCATTATCATCCCTTAGATTGAACGGTGCTGTGTAAAGAAATTAGAATACAGAACAACTGTTTAACATAAAATCAATTAAATGTATGTAAGTACTTAGATACTTTTAGTTTATTGTAATTTTATTTTATTGTTAATAAATTAAATTTTAAATTTGTCTTTTTTTATTCTACCCAAATTATTAAACAGAAATGCTTAAGAAATAATGAATACTTAAAGATGAAAAGTCTAGTTAATCAATTTAGTCGGTCATAAACAAAAAATGAACCACTATGTAGGTACGTATTACTTTTCTATTGAAATTATGCTGATTACAACTGAATAATATCTATAATAAAATAAAATAAAAAATCATTCATTTGGTCCTGTGTAACATTTTTGAAAATTATTTCGTTGTAGAATACTCTTAAAAGTGACTTTGGAGACTTTTTTTATATTATCTATCATTTCATACTTAAAATTATACTTACCTTGTTTAAGAACAATATTAATAGTTTTCCGTGAAATGTATGTTTTAGACATGTTAATTTTGTTATAGAATTATTAAACACAAGTAGTATTTGATGTACTCTATAATAATACAAACAATAACAATTTAATAAACTTTAATTTCCGTCATACTTGCATTATTTACATTTTTTATTTATTTCACTTGTTAACTTACACATTCCATGCACTTTAATTTTATTAAATAATTAAACCAAGTACAGAAAGTTAAGTATGTCCCTATTTATGGCAAAACGTAAAGTCTAATGTTTTCTAGCAAAATTTTCCTCGTCTCTCATCTATCTGCCGTACGAATATAAACTAATCTTGGCATCTGGCTTCTTCAGTATCTTATCGAATCTTTAAACCAATGAATAACGTAACTGTGTGTGTTAACCTGTTTCCATAAGAGTACTTTGTTGTCCTGATTCCTATCTATTGCTGCTGGTGACATAATATTTTTGTGGATATTTTTACGATTGTTCTTTCTGTTCTACAAATATTGGAAAATACCTTCTCATCCCTGCTCTTGAAAGTAAGCCAGAAATTTCCCAATAACTTCTCCATCTGAAAGCAATTAAGTAAAAATTATTCTAGTATATGGGTAAATGAGCAGTTTCTTTTAACAGTTCATTGAAATCTAGTAGATATAAAATATAAGTACAAGAAAATACAAGTTATAAATTCAATGCAAAAAGGTTAAAAGCAATATGCAAGTTGTAATTATGTACAACATTGACATTCTTCCTTTGTACTTACCTCTTAAAATTATTATAGTTTTCCTTAGGCAAGCTACCATTAATCGTTGCGCTGTACTTAAAGACCTTATGGTTATCATCTTTTACTGTATTAATGTACTTAATTTGTGATAGGAATAGGTCTCCAAATTCTACTCAGATTTGGTAAATGTGGAATCGTTTTTGAAGCAGGTGAATTTTTGTTTATGCCACTGGAACTGAAGTATTCACTCAAGGAACCCATTAAATCATTATTTATGATTGTTTCTAGAGTTTAAAAGCCTTTCTACCACTTATTGCCGACACGTTATTATTATTTCTAATTCTAGGTTAAGTCACCACAAGTTTAGATTTTAGATAGCTAGCAGCGCGATTCGAGTAGAACCAAAACCAACCATGTTCATAAAATTAAGCTTCCTGATTTAGGGAGTGTCATTTGTTGCTTTTATGATTCCCCAGAATAATTTATTTTTTACAGATATTAGTGTTTGAAAAATGTTATTTTCCATTCGATGCATGTAACTTGTTAGTTTGAGAGTGATACAGTAAAAAATAATAATAATATTTATAATAACCAATTCCCGATAAGAATTACTGTATTGTAAGGAAGATGCAATTAAAAAACGGCAAATGTTTCACAATTTTCTGTGTTCTGGGTATTCATTACAGGCAAGGTGGTGAGACGCGGCACACGCAAGTCGCTAGTAACCTCAAAGCTGCAATTTTCTTCCGAATAAGACTGTCGCATCATAAAAAATAGGTACAGATATTCAATGTGCCTCGTGGTGCTATGTATTTATAATAAAATTCCATCAAAAATATTCATACTTGCTTTGACTATTTCTGTCACTTTATGTTTTGACGTTTATTCATGCGGTAGTTGCGTGTGTGTAAATTGGACTCATGGCCATTCACATTTTGCATGACAAAACAATGAAATTTGGGGACTTTTCATAAGAGTTTTTTTATGACAAGATAAAAATTTTTCGTGACTTTTTTTATCAGAATGTGTTCATAATTAAAGATATTTCAATTTAAATACAAATTTTTTCCAAAAAATCGAAATTAACTCGATTTTCTGCAAAACCGAGCACCCTGTATAAAAACTAATGCCATTATCGAATTCTACGCACCATCTAGTGCCTGTATACCACATTTCGTCACACTGGCTGCAATAGTAGCTGAGATATTCGCACTGAAAGTCTTAGAGGGAACACCCGGTATGTCACAGCAGGCCAACGTTGTGGAAATTTTGCATATCTTCATATAATATACCATTAATTTACTATTCTGCAGAACTTTTTCAAGTAACATTTTGCTGTATTTTAAGTAGAAAAGGCACTTTACCTGAAACCAAAACAGGTTTTATTTGGGACACTGAATATTTCAAATAAAATTATTTCGAAAACGGTTACTTCTAATGACCCCAACAAGACGTACCTTTTTCGAATAAAAAATATAGGAGAATGTATTGTTTCAGTAGTCAGATGGATATGTTAAGCCGCAAAAAAGTTTTATCGTTTTAAAAACCATGATATGCCATAAGTGGCGTCCTCTAGGCCGAAGCAATCGTGTCGGCGATAATGATATTTACATTTGCATTTGTTGGTAGGCCGATGACAAGTGACTGGTTGTTTGCTATAGGTTTTTCAGGTGTAATTTCAGGTTGCTGGTCGGAGTATTAGCCCAGAGAGTAGTTGTTTCCTGAAATTCCGTTTTGTAAATTATAATGAGCAGAAATAAACCAAACAACTTTAATTGTTAAAAAAATTAATAATAAAAATGTCAATAAAAAAATAATCTCAGAAAATAATATCTATACCTAAAGAGTATTTAGGAACTCTTTTACCTCTTAAGAGTCCCATATTCTTCAAATAGTGCTTTTCACAAAGACAGATAATTTTATACATTTAATAATTGATATTGATATAAGACTCATGAAAATCAGGAATGTTATCTCATGCCACCTGGATAGTTTTAAATATCACGCAGAAAAATGAACAAATAGCAACATAAAGCAACAGCCTAACCGTAGATTTATTATAAGTTTATTTTTTGAAGCAATCAAACAACTTCATTCTACTTATTAATCTGGGCAACTGCAATGTTTTATATTGAGACTCGGTTTCAATAGTTGCTATATTACTGAATACTGAATGGTAATCTTGACAGTTCATAGTTATTGTCGCAAATAAATATACCTAAATATTCCTGATCATTGAATTTCTCCTACCCAAGTAATATTTAAAAATAGTGATAATACATTGATGTGCAGCATATGTGAAGTTTACAATAAATTCCGACATACATTATCTGTAAACACCTTTGACACTAAATTAGTGCAGTTTATTTACTAAAGCTACTAAATAGTAATATGAATTTATCCTAACATTAGTGTTTTTGGTCTTGGTTCTGAGAAAACTTTTATTTTATTTTAGAGTTATTAACAACTTCCCTGCATAAAAATGAAACAACAAATGATGAAAAAAATAGTGAATGAAAAATAATAGATGTTCGGTAATATACAATAGATAATAGTTATTATTTTCATTTTGATGTAAAATTGTATGTATGTGTACTTCTCTTTGTTCTCTTTCTTATGCATGCAGAGATATAGAATTAGATTTTTGTAACCTGTTTGTTTCTTGTATAAAATAAACTCAAATATTTTCATTCATACAACAATTTGCAAATTTACATTAGCGCTTGGTATAAATTAATTAAAGAATTCTAGCACAAATACCTTATGGTAATATATTGTAATTATAATTTTAATGACCAACTAACACTTTTTTGCGCAAAGATAATATATTATTTTATTTCTTTGTTACTCCATAGTAACAAAATGTAAAGGAAGTATAGCAATGTTGCATGGACGTATTCATTGATATATTTGATTCGTCACTACGCACAGTACTGTATGTAGTGTTGCTGTTGGTCGGAATATCACTTAGTTTTAGTTTTCTTATTTTTTTTTTACTTTACTGTAAAGGTATTTAAACTAATTCAAGTCAAATTTCCTACAATCCCCCGCAATGGTTTAAATTAGCATACCTAGATATTTGGTCGTCACAGAACACTCATGACTTCATTAAATAAGAATTGTGGGAAAATTGATTTAAATTACCTTTACCTACAATAAAGTAAAAAATATTACTTTACCATTGTTAGCATCATATGCTTTAGTTAGAATATCAGTTAAAAATGTTGCTAAATTCTAAATTGACATTAGGACATGTAATTGGAGAATGGATATGACATTGAATTTAATATCAACACTCAAATAAAGAATATGCCATTTAACGTATCCGTAATTCTGAAAAGAGTGAAGGGAGATGAAGAGTATTTTACTATGTAATTCATATCCTGAACACATTCTTAAAATAAATTTTAGTACTAGATTGGATACCTATATTAAGGTATAATAATATAATCGTGTTTCAGTTTTCATAATAATACTTCCAATTTTAACAATAAATTAATTTATTTTATAACTCATTATTTAACTCCTAAGTTGCTTAAATCATTTAAAAATTTAATATACGATTTACTAATAAACATCAAAACTGGAGCTTTGAATTGTTTTTTAAAGGTAAATTTTCAGCCAAAATTTTCCGTATTTGAATTGTAATAAATTGTATATTAGACATACATTAAGGACTGAAATAACGTGTTACATTATATAAGATTGATTGTAGAGGCTAAACATAAAATCTTGTGAACTGACTGAATATGGATACTTGCATTGCATGTGGAAGCAGGTGTGTTTGTTGCTTAATGCGGTCATTGTAATCTTTACAAATTTGAATATTATTGTGTGCTTTGAAATTTTTCAATTTAATCATGATATTAACGTATTTTTCTGTTTTGATAGTTTATTGTTAATTTCCTACCTAAAAGATATTAATTATTGTAGACATTTTGAGAAAGGAAATAAACGTTTCCGAAATGTTGACTATAATGAAGAGTCTTTGCCAATATTTATAGGTACTATTTTTTCCTATAGGTAGGTATACCTATATAATGTGCTCAAAATATCATCAACATGCTTGTGTTCAATAAGGGATTCAGTAAGGTGTAGTTCAGTAAGCAATTGCAAACATTCTGGTGATATTGAGGTTGGTGGTAAAAAGTGCAAGCGGGTGGCTGTATTACAACGATAAACCTGACGTCGTCGCGTTAAAGAAAAATAAAGTAAGTTTATGGTATATTTAATGGGGCTTAAAGTTGTCAACATGAAATGAATCGGTCTTTCATTGGACATAAATTTAATGCACCTTACTTCAACTTAAAGGGGTGTCACTCAATTGCTGCAGTCGACTCGAATAAATAAAATATATCTAATATTTCCTAATCTGTTAAGTTTTGTATTTTTTCACGTTTACCATAGTATTACTGCTATTAATAACCACTGTGTAATAGATGAAAAATTGTTTTATTTAGATTATTACAATGCTACAATGTTGTATTCACATTTAATATTAATTTACATAACAGAAGAAATATTGTGCTGTTTGCCAATAAATTTAATTTATTACTCTTTAAAAGTGATATAAAATCTAGAAAATTTTAATTGCTTTCAAGTACTTTTGTAGTCAAGTACTGAAGTTTATAACATAATATGGCGTTATATACATATACATAATACATTATATGCCTTTATATTTTTTCATTTTCTATCATGTTTATTTTTTAAATTGTAGGAGGTGCAAGTATTTAGTTATATATAGGTAAACGGATCAAAAACTAAACAATGTATCATCATGATCAAAACAGGAACTTTGAAATTTGAAATATTAAATACGATGTCCATAAGAAAAAGGAAAGCTGAGCATCTTGTCTTTGGAAGTAGCAGGCCTAATAAATTTTATTGTGGCATATTTAAAATTTTCTGAATTCCTTTAACTTAAAAAAAATATTTCGGCATTCTATTTTGCATATGTAGTGTTCCGTATTATTAGTTTTGTTTATTAATAATTGTTATACTAGTTTAATTTTTAGCTTAAAGTTTAACTTTGATACTACTTTTCATTTTTCCTGTTGCATAAAATACTTTGTTGATCTCATTTGAAACACTGAAAACGCGCCTAATTTTTTGTTCATATATATATTTTTTTCTATATAAAAAAATAACTTGGTTATATATACCTGTATACGTCAAGACGAGCTAGACGCATTGTTAAATATACCGCTGCCTAAATCTATAATCATTGATTTTTTTGTAATACAACCGCTGCTGCTGTGTGTGTTTTGGTATACTTAACGAGCTGAGCATTTGAAGTTGTCAACATCAAAAGCAAAAAGAGTAGCCCTCTCCCGAAGAACAGGAAGCCAACGTAAGTAAGTCGCCAGCCATTGTTATATATATATATTCATCTTTTGTCTAAGATATTTTTTAAACCACAATTATACGCCACCGGAAAATTATGCAATAGCAGTTCATTTTTCTCTCAAATAACGTGCGCTTCGCTAACATGTAGATTTTTTTACAGATGCAATGTCATATATGTTAAAATCAGATATTTTAAAATTCTTACAATATTTTCCCTTTCCTTTCTAGATACGTATACTACAGTATCACCAATAAAGTATGAATCATATAAGATTGTGTGTCCATTTTTTATGGTTTTCATGGATATCTTGACAATCGCTGAAAGCAGTTGAAAATAATTGTCACAATAGGGCGCTACTTTTTCGAAATACAAATAAATGTGAAAAATGCACATTTTTGAACCACTCTTGTAATACGTCTACAATTAATATTTTGAAGTATCTAAAACCTGATTCCCTCATATTTTTTTCCATAGAATTCAATTTCGTAAGTACCTACTAGTTTCTCCGAAAGAAATAGTTTTCAAGTTATAGACAAAAGTTAGATATATAATATAATAGAACATCCAGCATATTTTTCCATCAATTGTTTTTTTTAAAGTAGCACACTATTATGAAAACCGCTTTGAGCATATTCTTTAAGCAAATCGGTTAACAATTTCAACAAAAAACCAATTGGTACGCACAGAAGCTGCAATATGACTTATATAATAAACTTTAGCGTGATGTAGCTTACTTTCTTATCTAAGTAAAGGTAAGGTTTCACTGAACATCTTATAAACTAGACATCACTGAGTATTTTCGAAAATACGCAACAAAATATGCCTGCAATATGATAAACAAAATTAATATAGTTAAAACCTCATATTTAGTAAAATTCAAATGATTATTCGAAACCACAACCGCATGAAACTATGAATTCAATAACTACTAAAGGTTGTGAAGCAATTTGTTCCTTAGAAGGACAAAAATCATATTAACGTTAAAATAAATTTGCTCAAGGTCTTGGTGTTTATCGTAGAGAGATATGAGGTTGATGCAGCAAACATGATTAAAAAGGCCTATCCTTGTTATTAGGGAACACTGACTATCTATATTATACGAAATTAAACATTAAAAAACAATAAAGAATGCAATAATCTTAGTCAAAATGTAATTATCACTAAAGACAACATTTTATTATATCTTAAATTATAAATAAACAGAATAAGTAAACACAACTTATGCGGTACCTACATACAAGAGGGTGTTTTATATTATGGCGCCAAATTAAAGCACGAGTTGTGAAATGTCGGTTTAAGCAAAAAGTTTCCTGTGAACATACGTTCGAAATCGTTCAGGAAACTAGTTAAATAGAGGTTAAGTAGTAAATATTCACTACCATGTCATCATCTTATAATGGTTTCTTATAATGGTTATGATTCTCTCAAGTATTTGGAGAAGTCAGGAGACCTCAAGGTTCGAATTTAGGTCCACTGTTACTCCTCTTATTTGTTCATGACCTTACTACCACTCTAAAAGATCGGAAACTGATGATTTATAAATCATTTCAAACATTTCTTCCTATGCTGCTCTTCAAGGAAATAAATTAAAGCCTAGTGCAATTTAAATGATTTATAGCTAAATGCAGGAAATGCTTACAAGGAAGAAATCGCCTTATCGTTATAGTTACTTAATTAGGAATATCGAAATTAATCGTTTCACTAAAATTATAGACTTGGGAGTAATCTTCGATCAGTAATTATCTTCTTCATGTCATATCGTGTCCAAGGTGGATGGTGCAATGAAGGCTTATGGTGTCATGCTTCGCAACTCTAAATTGTTTACTAATATCGAGTCACTCATTATTTTGTATTTTTCATGTGTCAGAACTAAACTACAATACTGCTCTACTGTTTGGAATCCATTCTATTCATGTCATGTAGTGTTACTTGAAAAAGCACACAGAAAATTTCTCAAATATTTACGTCTTAAGATTGATAATGCTTATCCTGAAAGAGGTACTCTCACAGGCAACTGATTGATATATTTGGGTTTCAGAGTTTAGATTTGAAGGGAAAATTAAACTGAAATTGATTTTCGTATTCCTAGGCATAATGTTAGAAGTACTGATACTTGTTATTGCTTGCGAACAAGAACTAATCTTTTATTTAAATTACCGGTATACAATTTAATACAATGCCGCATCTCCGAGATCTAAATCATAGCAGCTTAAATTCTATTTTGTTAACCATTTCATGTACTGTAAATGAAGATTTTAAGTAGTTATGTAAGTTATTCTCTTTGCGAGTAGTATTACTTTACCTATTATTATAGCTGTAATTGATTTTGTACTGTTAATTAAATAATTAAGAAATAATTTTTCGTTTAGTATATTCAGTAACGGATATGTAGGAACTAGAAAGTAATGTGTTTTGATAAAATATTATATATACCTTTTGAGGAGAATTTTAATTTCCAGAATTTGTGTCATAGAAGAAAAGCGTTTATCGCCGATCGCCTCCAGAAACGTGCAGATAATAATCATTATTGTTAGTGAAGGATAATGTTTTCTGTATCTTTTGAGGTACTACTTTAGAATAGAAAATGTATTATATTACTGAAAATAAAACGAATAATATTTTTATAAATGTGAACATAAAAAATATTCCTCTATGAAATTATAGCAATCGATAATCTAAAAACTATATATACCAAGTTTGATTTGGATCTAATCAGCTATCAAGGAATTATTTTAAAAATTATATTTTTAATAATGCACCTTTTTTATCAAACTGTAACTTTTCCACTAAGGACTTTGGACTGGTCATAACAATCTGTTTACTTAAAATAACATATTTATACCTCGTTTCATATTTATATTATGGGCGGAATTCAGTTTCCTCATTTAAGTAACTTAGCTAGACAGATTCGGCAGTGGCGTGAGACTCGTAATATTTTTATATTTGCTTCATATATAGAATCAAATGCAAATCTAGAAGCAGATATTGAATCCAAACGATTAAAACCAGAGACAGAGTGGCAATTATGCCATCAAGCGTTTCATAAAATAGTTAATCTTTTGGGAAATTAGAAGTTGACTTGTTCGCTACATGAGATAATTCTAAATGCAGTTCTTTTGTTTCTTGAGAAAAGGATCCAGAGGCAGTAGCAGTAGATGCTTTTACACTCTCTTGGCACGCATTAAATTTTTATGCTTTTCCACCTTTTATTTTGATATTGCGTGTTTTACAAAAGTTTATCAATGACAAGGCTCAAGGAATTGTAGTTGTACCGCATTGGCCTACACAGGCTTGGTTTCCCTTATTCACGTCAATGTTGACAGAAGAGCCCATCATTTTTTCTTCCCAACCTAATTTATTATTTTCCCCAAGCAGACAGAGTCATCCACTGTGGAAACACCTTTCCCTGGTGGCAAGTCGATTATCATACAAGGCTTCATCAAAAGAGGACCTATGGCTTCAGTAATTGTGGCATCAATTACTGAGACCACCGTGAAACAATATTCTTCTGGACTTAAGCGCTGGTGGTCTTACTGTCAGAAACTTAATCTAGATATTTTCGAATATAATCCACTTATCCTGTTAAATTTCTTTACTGACGAATTTGAGAAGGGAGCGTCCTATGGGACCTTAAATTCTTTATGTACAGCTTTGTCTCTTTTGATATCTAAAGATGTTGCTCATAACACAACATAAAGTATTGTTTTAAAATACTTGGAGGGGATTGACAACCAAAAAATTGATATGGGTATTTATCTAAGAAGTTAGTTACATTATTAAATATGTGTAGCAAGCATAATGCAAGTGTACGTAAAAAAACAGCGTTTAGACCGGAGAATTGTTTAGACTCTTCTTATAAAAAATCATTTACTGAGATAAGTTCACAAACACTTAATAAATGGATAAAAACGACTTTAGCGCTAAGTGCAGGTACTGCAGAATTGTCAGCACACTCTACTAGATATGCTAGTACATCAGCAGCATTTAGGAATGGTGTAAGTTTAGACACTATTCAGAAGACGGCAGGGTGGTCTCAAAACTGCAAGATATTTGCAAGATTTTATAAGAAGGCACTTCAAACTAGAAATTCGTTTGTTTAAGCCGTAATAAAAGAAAAAGATTCTTGTTTGTTATATATTATGTTTATTAAACATTCTATTCAGACCTATGAGTTTAAATTCAATAAATAAATTTAGACTCAGGTTAGTTATTAAATTACAAATAACTTAACAAACTACATTTGTCACCACCTCTTTAAACATATGATCATAGAGGGCGAAGCGTAAATATAATTATCACATCAAACGAACTTACCCGTAAGTGAAGTTCGATCATAATTATATGATCAGTCCCTCCCAACCCTTTCAAAATACCCTGATGATCTGGTTGTGACAATTTTCTTTTAAAAAAATAATATCTAGATCAATACACGGAGTTAGGTATTGTATAGAAGATTTGGCTTTAAAAAGTGAACATACTACATATGATCATCTCAGGCTCATATAATTATGATCGAACTTCACTTACAAGTAAGTTCGTTTGATCTGATAATAATATCAGTTTGTATTATAAACTATATTCGAAAAATGCTTCGTTACAAAGATACAGGGTGTCAAAAGTTCGAAATTTATTAATATTTTTAAAACTACTTTAGATATTTAAATGAAATTTGGAACCCTGGAATAGGTAATCTAGATGCATATTTTCACGTAAAAAATATTTTTCTTTCACCAGTGGCGTGCGTAGGGACAGATCTTTAGGAAATTTTAATGAACAAAATGGTACGCCAATGTTTTTTTAGAAATAAAAACTATTTCTAGAATCCTTGTTTAATTTACAACAGAAAAAAAGTTCCTTACTTTTTTCGTTTGACATACCGTTTGCCAGTAAAAAATTAAAATTCTTTAAGCAACTGGAAATCAAACAAATTTTAATCTGTCGTAGTAGGCCATGAAATAAAAAAGACTACTATTGTCAGTGTTTTTGCATTTTATAATGACAGTTAATTGAATCGTGTCAGCTAATTTAATTTCGAGTTATTGTTAACATTGTTATTAGAGTGTTGTGTAAGTATTAATCTGAAAAATGCTTTTTTCTAACAACGAATACGCAGATATATTTTTGCTACGAATTGTGTGATAGAAATGCAGAAGCAGCAGTTCGTGAATATCATAGATGCTATCCAAATAGAAGAGTTCCAGATGCTCGCGTTTTCATCAGAACACGTCAGAATTTTCGTAACTTTGGCCTGCGTGTTAATAATGAACTAACAGAAACCGTGGATATAATGTTCAGAATAATCGTATACTACGTACTTTTGATAACAATCCGAGGCTGAGCTCAGCAGGAGGAAGCAGCTCAGCATCTTCACAACCCTAAGTCTAAAATATTACGATCACTACACAATGACCACAGACATGCATATCACCTACAGCCTGTTCAGGATTTGCACCCTGGTGATGCTGAAAAAAGAATAAGATTTTGCCAATAGCTTTTAAACTCGACGGAAGAAAATCCTGTCTTTTTACATAAGATTCTTTGGACGGACGAGTCCTCTTTTACCAGACGTGGGGTAACAAATTACCATAATATCCATATTTGGGCACATCAAAATCCTCGAGAAATTCGACCAAGATCATTTCAAAATGAATTTTCCGTAAATGTTTGGTTGGGCGTTGTTGATGGTATTGTTTGTGGTCCACATTTCCTACCCCCAAGGTTGAACTCAGAACTGTTTATGGAGTTTCTTAACAATAATTTGCAGGACTACCTAGAGGATTTACTCATTAATTTATGGTATGAGAGTTGGATACAACTGGATGGAGCTCCCCCGCATTTTGGGATAGCTGTAAGGGAATGGCTCAATACCAATTATCCTCAACGATGGATTGGCCGGCTAGGGAGGAATGACATGAATAATGACGTGGTTAATGGTATTGGACCAGTGGCCTGGCCACCCAGGTCAGCGGATCTTAATCCGCTAGACTTTTACGTTTGGGGCACTATTAAAGATAAAGTCTACGCTAATCCCGTATTAACAAGGACAGATTTAATTTTAAGAATTCAGCAAACCAGCAATGATATGCGGTGAAATCCGGATGAGGTATCTACTGCAATAAATGCGTTAGTGAGATGTCAAAAATGTATTAAGGTGGGTGGACTACATTTCGAGCAATTTTTGTGATTTTACCCTTAATTTTCTTTCTTTTTGTTATTGTTGTTGAAAGCCACTAATTAAATTTCTCATTTTCATGTTTGTTTACTCAATTGCTTTTCAGAAATCGTTAGGTATTTTAATTTTTTACTGGCAAACGGTGTGTCAAACGAAAAAGAGTAGGGAGCCTTTTTCTGTTGTAAATTGAACAAGGATTCTAGAATTAGTTTTTGTTCTAAAAATACAATGGCGTACCATTTTTTTCTTTAAAATTTCCCGAAGATCTGACTGTACGCACACTACTGGTGGAAGAAAAATAATATTTTTTACATAAAAATATGTATCTAGATTACCTATTCGAAGGTTCCAAATGTCTTTTAATATCTAAAGTAGTTTTAAAAATATTAATAAATTTGGAACTTTTGATAAAATTTTGACACCCTGAATCTTTGTAATAAAGCATTTTTTGAATATATTTTATAATACAATTATTACACACTTGTAACAATTTTCTACACAAAAATGTTTGCATTATAGGTACCTATATTATATACAGCTGCTTGCTTCTTCAGGTGACCTCCTTTAAATTATTTTAAATTAAGTATCGACAATGTTAAAAGTGATGTTGAACTGTCAAGAGATTTTAAATTATACATGACATTTACCTACTTATTTGTTCAAAAAATGTTTACCCATTACGTATTTATAGAATATATTCATTAAACCAGGTTAGTTAAATTTAATCTAGCTAAATTTAAAACTAAAGCTTTAATTAGATAATTAAATACAGTTTTTTTATAGAATTGTTCATTAGCACATCTAGATGTTTGGTATCAGAAAGAATGCATATGATTTCATTGATAGGAATTGCAGGAGAATACATCTATATTAGCTTAAAATACTTTTGCAGTACACTAAACAAAAATACAACAGTTAATAACAAAGAGTATAATATAGGTAAATATTGTGGGTGTACCTAATTCAACACTGGTCAGAGCTTTAGTCCGCAGAGTAGTTAGTTGCACACAATATTGTTAATACCTAAAAATATATAAAAATCCTATCTCATATTGCTGGAATATCGGACCCATTCTTAATATTACCCTTGAGAGTTGACAAAAATAAATACTTTCAGTTGCTTTTTAAAAGTGCCACCATATTTCAAAGCTCTTAGGTCATATGGTACAGTGCATACAATTTTGAACTAAGATAAGTGTAACGTCTTGACCTGCGCATTTATTTATTTTAGGTGTTATACACATTTTACTATTATAGCGTGCCCCGAACTGATCCTTTTTTTGTGTTGAAAAATACAAATAAAATAAAAGAATAATTGCCTTGGATTCATAATAGAGGTTTCAACAAATAGATCATTCCATAGTTAAGTAGATTTCAATCGAAGCATTATTTTGAGTTCTAAATTTGTAAAATAAGGATCTAATTTTTTTACATACATATTCAACATGTTTATTCCAATTTAGGTGGCAGTCCAACACGACTCCCAGATACTTAAAATTCGTCAATTACATCATTATTGTCAGTAGATGTTAAAAATCGAAAGGTAGGAAAGGAATGTACATCAGTGTAACTATGTAAAAAACATGTTTTCATATACTTAATTAACTGTAAATAATTTTGAATTAAATCACTCACACATCAATGATAGATCCTTTTCAGCATCCATTGTGTTCCAATTATAACCTTTATAAAAAATACGAATGTCGTCTGCATAAGGTAAATATAATTTCATCTGAAGTACGAAGGGAGAATAGGTCATTTAAAAATAAATATTAAACAATGTTGGTCCTAGAACAGATCCCTGCAGTACTTCGTATGTTATTGATTTTGGTTCGCGTTGTTAATCATTCAATAAATCAAGCAAAACATTTTAATAAAGAAGTTATTTTGTTGTTTGAAAGAGTACAAAATAGAAATTAACAAATATTTTATTTTACTATTTTCAAAACTACTGTCATAAGTAGTTTTTTATTCCATACAATTCTTCATTTAATTTCGTATACATATGTCATTTATAAAAATCGAAAATATTAACAAAGGGTGAAATCAACCGTTTTCTATCAAGTGCAGATGACAAAGAATTCTTAATGATTAAGGTAAGATTACTTTTGTTGTTAGGTATTTCAATTATTAAGTATTTTGATTTTTTATAGGTTGAATTAATTCTGGGGATTGCCGGAGCTTGTCGAACTAATGAACTAGTCAATTTAACTGTAGATGATATTGAGGATGTAGGCTCTTTCTTGATTGTAAAAATTCCAAACACTAAGACAAAGATTCCACGAACCTTTCTGGTTACCGATGTGGGAAATATGCTTGAATTGTATCGAAAATACCTGTCCCTTCGTTCCCCACGTCAAGCATAAGCGCCTTTTTTGTACTACAAAGCAGGAAAATGTAGTTCGCAGCCAGTTGGCAAGAATACCATGGGAAAAATTCCGAGTGTAGTAGCTTCGTATTTAAAATTACCTGATGCTGCATGTTATACTGGTCACTGCTTACGAAGATCTTCAGCGACATTACTGGCAGATGCTGGTGTGGATATCACGACAATAAAGCGTCATGCTGGTTGGAAATCAACGACAGTCGCTGAGGGTTATGTCGAGAACTCCATTGAAAATAAGACCAAAATTGCTAATCAGGTGCCACTACTAGCGCAATCACAAAAACTGTAAATGTAAGCGAAAGTAATATTCCTTCTAATATTAATTTTGAAAATTGTACAAATGTAACATTTAATTTAAATGTCAATAAATAATTTCAATGTTATCTTTTTTTTTGCATGAAAAACGTTCTCCATAATGTAAACTCCCTTGGGAGCATTATACTCCCTTGGTAATAATCGACTACTTCTGTTTTAATTTTGATGTCATAGAAACTGATTTCTACTCCCGACCGTGGAAAAAATACGTTAAAGATTCTAACATATGTGCCTATTAGCACATGACTTTATTTTAATAGAAATGTATTTACTTATATTATAAAATTCCATATGAAAGTAGTAAGGAAATAACGCATTGAATATTTATTTATCGTTATTTCAGTTATGCACTAATACTGGAGAAGAGCAATACTTACTATCGCAGTTTTCAGAAAATCAAACTACGCAAGCAGGAAAATGTCAGAGATGTCCACGATTCAGAAGTTCTGTTTTATGTCTTACGGTAAATTAAGTTAGTTATGTTTATGGGATGTTTGGAACTTTAGAGTTATGTCTGCTGATATACAGTTACTACTAAAGTTTTGTCCATACCACATTATTTTTATTGTTGGAGTTGAGTTGGAACTAGGAAAGATTATTTAGAACGATAAGGGAGGAGGGAGTGATAGCAATCCGTTCAAATTAAATGCAGTCGGGAGCTGATAATCAAGTATAAAATACATCGGAAGGGTTACTCTGCATAAATGTAATTGCTCTATAACCATTATCTTCGAGGGCGTGCTTTTAATTACGATTTCGTTTAAAATAGGGCCTCCTCATTTCCATTTTAAGATAATTTTAATTACAGAGAAGGGCCATGTATTTATTGCAAATGTATTATTACTATTTTAATGATACTTATAGTAAAAAGGGATTTTGAATTTCACAGAATAGAAAAGCTAGCAGTGTAAGCAGATAAAAAATGTAATAGGTATACCTAATGCTGTTTTAATAAATGAAACAATACGTACCTACCTATATTAATATTTCATCAAGAAGCATCTCGGTGGGAAAAGGTTTTCTCCGCTTTCTTTTGCATTTTAAATTGTTTTCCTTAGACATTAAATGAGCTTTCCGTAAATTAATCTCGTGATTTCAGCCCCAGAATTTACCAAACTGCTATAAAATATCTCTGACTAATATTACGTTAATAAATTTAGATTGACTTTTGCATAAATTGCAGTTAATTTATAATTTGATCTGCCAAATTGCAGCAGTAGGATGGACCAAATAACTCTGCGGACTCCATTATTCCCTTTTATTTGAAAACATTTAATAAAAACGAAAAATAAATTAACTTAAAACATTCAGTTGTTTCAATGAACAGATGAGATTAAAGAATAAAAGATATTTGGGCATTTTATGTACAAACAAACTACCTACTATTTAAATAAAATAATGCGAAAATAATAATAGCAAGGGGTGTGGCACTCCTTAAAACAGGTGCACGTTTTATGTGAAATCAAAAATTTGTAAAATCATGCAAATCACTTAAAATCCCATGAAATCATGCGAAATCTTATAAAATCATATACGAAATCTGTGAAATTAGCAAAATCATGCGAAATCTTTCGAAATCAAATCATCATCAGTCATCAAATATTGAACATTAATACTAACTTTCATTATATAACGCATTTGATAATCAACTCAATTGCATTTGTATATAATTTAGTACCTTGTGTGGGACCAAGACAACGCAAGACGCATTTATGAAACTCGGAATACTTCGGTAATTTTAAGCCTCACTTGCAGTATGACGTCACCAGTTATGCAACTCGCGGTACTTTGTGACATAAGAATTTGCATTCCATTGCATTCCAAGAAGGACATCGGAATTTGGAGTATTTCTTTTTTAATAGACATATATCAGAGTTTATTCATTTGAATTCGATAGAAGAATATTATTTGTTAGTTTTGTACCAACTATATGGTAAAATATTGCTCTCTTAATGTTTTAAATAAACTTACTTCCAATTCACAAATCGCAAAACAGAATAAACTTAATAATTTCATTTGGTATATTTGTCATCTGTCAGCAAACTTTAACTTAAAAATTTGATACTGTTGATTTTGTTTTTTAAATATTTTATGGTATTAAAACATAGTTATTTTTGTCAATGTTTTGTTTAGTGGAAATAAGTGGAACTGTTGTTGGAGTTTAGCTTGATTTAATTAAACTTACATTAAAATCAAGAATGAACAAAATTTTATTTAATCTTCTATAAACCTTGACATAATCTACTCAATAATATTTCTTAAATAAGTGTGGTAATTGATTAAAAAAAGAAAATGTTATCTTATTGATTTTATTTTTGGTCTAATTCATCTTTCCATAAGGTCGAATATTGCAGTTAAACTTTCTTATAACACCTTTAACGCTGGTTGCTTACAGCTAGTGTAAATTTAAACTTCCATCTCTAATTTCACCGTTGTTAAAAAAACATACCTTGAAACATTCAGAAAAAAACATCTAACTATTCTGAAAATATAACATTATCTAAGTTTTATTTAAATACTAGCAAATTTCATTATAAAAAAACAATTAGGTAATTAATTAAACTAAACAAATTAAATTTTCTAGTTAGTGCTAAGCTCGGTACTAATACTATCAAAAATTATAAAATTCGAATGAAATCTAAGGAAATTAAGTGAAATCACAAAAATCGATGAAGTCAAGGGAAATCAACGGAATCAGCGGAATCGGTAAAATCAAGTGAATTCATATAAAATCTGATGAAATTACGAGAAATTAAATGAATTCATGTGAAATCTGATTTCGCTAATTTATATTAAAGTAATAAGGATTCTGAAATCAGTTGTACAAAATTCTTGGAAGTGTCGAATAATAGGTAGTGTCTAATTTTACAGTCCAAAGCGAAGTTTTTTTAAGAATGTAATCATCATCCGCATTGCTCCGACAGATTTTGAATTGAAGGTGTTTATCTCAAAATAACAAAATGTTTTTATTAAAGTACATCTGTCTGTATTATAAATGCAATAATTTAGATACTCATTTCTTATTTATTTTAGCATTACTGATAAGTAAAATAGACTGAATAAATTATTACCTATCTTTTATATCTATTACCTATCTTCATTCTTGTCTGTTAATGCCCCTGTCATCTCATTGTCACTCTAATAATGAACTGTAATACTTCTTCTGTCCCTCCTAATCTAATTAAATTAGATTGATTTCTATCTTGTACTATTACCTATACTATAGCTCTTATCACTTTTCGTTTTAATTATAATGTGGTTAGAATGTGTGTTTAATTATAATGTGGTTAGAATACGATTTGGTTGAGAGGCAATTCTGGACATATTTGGAGGTATGTGCCATTTCAGCAATAGAGTAATTCCACAAGAAATGTGATTACATAATACATTTTTAAAAATTAAACGACTATAGGCGCAAACTAACAACTTAACAACGTGCAGCATTCCCCTAGTAACAGATATTTATTACAAATTAATAACATTCCTTGCAAATGCTCACTGTGCACGTCGTCTGTACATACACATATAAATGATTCAAAATAAAAATTTTATTGTCACCTCACCGGTACATCAGAATTCAAACTTTATATGCAGATGCAGCTTGCATCTGCTCGATTTTACACCATAAAATGTTCTTACAAGGTCTGGCACCAAGGCTGTTGTGCAATAAAACAAACTCTCGCCAAAACGTTCTTGAAAATGAAGGGTTAGAATATTATGTCTTCCTCGCAGTGTTCAGCGAGACTTTTGTTGATAAACATGTCAAGATAGGTCCCTTGAATTACCATGGGAAACTATTTTCTAAAACTTTTATTACACATAATAAATGTTTTCATCTCATACCTACATATATATTTATCTGGTCGAAAATTAGTCTACCATTATCATAGAATTTGTAAACCTTGCAAATGCGCTTGCGGGCCAACTTATATTATTCATGACCACCCATAGATTATAATTTTCAAAAGAAACCTGTTTGTAAGTGGGTTTACTGGTACTTATATAATTTTATGACACGCTACGCTTTAAAAAAATCAGTGAAATTAGATTCAATGTTTCTATTTATAGGTATATGTATATGTATGTATACGTATATAAGTAATAAGTAAGTAAGTAATAAGTATATGTATATGTATATGTATATGTATATGCACACCAAATTGGCATTTTCACTTTGATAATATAAGTAGGTGTAGGTAGTTATCTGTAATTTTATCTATTTACTTGAACATTGCTGCAAATGAGAAAAATTGACAAAATGCTCAATATAAAAGTGAAAATGTACGTAGCTACTCAATAATTTAGCTCAGTAAATTCAAAGTAGGTACCTTGAATGTATCCAACATTTACATCCAATTATTTGCAGTATATGTTTTCATTTGGAATATGTTTTGCTTATGAAGTAATTTAGAATATGCAACTTCAATCAATATTCTTGTCGTATTCAGAATTTCCCTAGAGAAATATCTAGTCCTTCATAACAAGTTTTCTCTGTTCACTCTCTTTTACTGTTTCCAATGTAATTATAAATTTAATTAAAGTTCGTACCATAAAATTACGCTTTATTAAAAAAGTTTTTTTACTCATATTACTTACAAACTTTATCTCGGGTAATTACAGTTTATTATTTTTGTTTTTTAACTTATTTTAAACTATATAGAGGAAGATAATGTTAAGTAAATTATACAAAAAATACATGTTTTATTAATAATATCAGAATTATTAGTATATTACAATACTAAACTGTAAATAGCTCGTTTATCATTTTTGCGTTACCTATAGATATTCATTAATGGGATATTTTGCTCGATAATATGTTTAGGAGAATGAATATATTTTTTCTGTTTTTATTTGTGGGTAATTTTTTTCTCTATTTAAATATTTAGAGAATTTTCCACTTTTAAAGTATTCATTAAATAAAACCTTACAAAAATGGCCCGTAATTGATTGGAAAATAAAAGTAATTTTTAGTTTTGAGAACTAAAAAAATTGTTTTTCAAAAAGAGAACAAAGTGCGCGACAAAGTGCCAATTTTTATTTTCTATACCTATTTGGTTTTAAGTCAGTTCGATATTTTTTAATTAGACAAAATTCGTATCATCATTCACTGGGCATTTCGTATCAAAGATTAATTTAGTTAATTCTTCAAACTTCTTTACTGTACAGTAAAAAATAATATTGAGTATCCTCAAACTTGTTTATGAGTGAAATTATTTTGTTGTTGGATTTTTAATACCCAATTAAACATTTTAACTAAGAAATGAGCCTATCAATACAAGATATGGTTTGTGAGAAAAACAATATATTGAAAATGTAACTCAATTTTGTGTTGTAGTAACACGTAGTTCAGTAAGCTAACTCAAAAGTTATTCAATGTTACTTATAAAAGTTTTATTTAGCTAACAAATAACCGAATAAACATTACTCCCAACGAATTGTGTTATTATTTTAATACAATTGGATGTCAAATTTTTCTCAAAATTTTTTACAATGTATAAAAAAATATCCAAATAATATATGGAGTTAGTAAATTAATAAAATATGTACAATCTGCTGCAATAACAATGGCATTCCTTAAAACAAATTTGGTGATTTATTTCGAACTATTGACGTATTCATAATAAAATATACCTACTTTCAACATTAATACTTAGTTAACTAAATTGAACTAGTATCTATATACATAAACTAGACCATATTTGTTTTTTTTATCAACAGTACATAATATACTCTTCCAGTTTTTCTTTAGTCTAATTGAGTGTTTTGCCATACTGCTGAATTGATTGATTGAATAAACCCTTGCGGCAAAAATTTTACAGTGAAAAAATTAATAATTAATAATAATAAAAAATAACAAAAATCACACCACTATCGTGCACTTCCGTATTTTTTGACGTTTCGATTAACTCTGTTTTCGTTCTCAAAAATTGCAAATGTATTAAACATGTCAAGTTTGACAGTTTAAAATTTATGTATCTGCTTCCATAGATATGATAAATAATTTTTATTTTATTGTTACTTACTTCTTCTTGATACAACTATAGCAAACAATGATCAATGTTTAGTGAATAGTTTGACACACACATATCTACTTCAACAAAATAATCGCAGTCTCTTTTAATTTTCTTTTTGTTGCAATTTTTGTTAGAGTTGAGAGAATATAAAAATTATATAAAAAAGAGAATTTGAAATATCAAAAATTTGGGAACACGCTTGGGAAAACGGTCATTTGATTCAATGGTGTTCGACAAAAATTGTAGAGAAAGAGAATAAAGCAACAAAAAGACAAATAAAAGAGACAGTAATTCTTTTGTTGAACGGAGATAACTGTGTGTCAAACTATTCAGTAAACATTGTTGGCTACAGTTGTATCAAGAAGAAGTAAGTAACAACAAAATAAAAATCATATAACATCGCTGTGGAAGTAGATAAACAAATTTTAAACTGTCAAACTTGCCTTACGTTTAATGCTTTTGCAATTTTTGAGAACGAAAACAGAGAATTTTTCGAAACGGCAAAAAATACGGCGATAGTGATTTTTGGTATTTTTACTTATCTGCTCTATTCAGTGTAAGATTTTTTGTTAGGCAAACTTAGTTTCAAAAATAATCCTTGATTAATCCTTTTGGTGCAAGGGTGTATTCAATTAATCTTTATTTTTTCAGAAGTGTGGCAAAATACCCAATTAGACTAAAGAAAAACAGTACGTATACCTATATTTTATTGTACCCTGTCAGGAGTAACCCTATTTTTAAAGTATTGATGTCATTTTTTAATTGTTTTTAATATCTAATACGTATCTACCGAAGTAGGTAAATATTAGACGTTTTAATTAACGCACAAAAAAATAAACAAATCAAATTACTGTTACATTTAACAAAGAATATCCATAGAAATGAAAGGTGACACAGAAACGTTAAGAGAGATTGTTTCTTATTGTTCAGTGGAAATCAACAAACTGCTAAGTTTATTTATCGCTTTTGGAAAGATAACGGAAATATGTTTCTTGTTACATAAGAGGTAATTCAGTATCAAATCATTACTACAGAAAATTATTCTTTACACATTTTGTAGTTAGTTTTTATAATTAAATAAAAAAATGTTATTGAATTTAATAATGAAGCCGTTGGTATGCTAGGTAACTAATCATTTAGATGTAGGTAACACTACCTATAACTTCCAAATTTAAAGCACCCCATATTTGCTCAGCAGGCCGCCATATTTTTCGGGCTCGTATCAACATGACAAATCTTCTTGAAACTTTTGCTGACAATTTTTCTATGTCTCCTTTAGGTAGGTATTTCACATAATAAAATACAAAGATAAATAAATTTGTAAGGCGTATCCCTCCTAGGTAATAAATTGAGGTTATTTTAATACGAGTAGACGTTCTTTATTCTAAAAATATTGCAAGGTTTATATGGAGGAGATCTTGAAGTAACATTTTATCAGATTAGCAGGCATAACTGTCAGATTTTAAATATTACAAATATGCATGTGATACCTACGTACTTATCTGATTCAACATTGCCAAACGGGTCCAAAGAAAAATTATCTGGTACATCTACTTGGTTTTCATTAAAATCTAGGAAAATATTGAATTATTGTGTTTTATGTAGGTACTTAGGTGTGTACCTGACATAGATAAATTAATTCTTCAGACACCAATATGATAGCTGTATAAATTTGCCATGACTTTTTCTTATTTGGCAGATAGGTAACATAAATGTTTCTTTATATATTATATCTCTCTTATATGAATACAAGAAGTTACCTTCACCTTTGCGAATGATGTCTTCTACGAGCATTATTTTAAGAGTAACGGGTGATATTTACTTGGATTTTTGCATCGTCCAGTCTAACAAAATCAACTTTAAACTGGAGCAACGAGGTATAAAAGGCTTAGCCCAGGCTTTGTAGATAAATTATGGTGGAAACGAACGCTAGCCCAAGCCGGATCAGTATAAATTCAAACGTCGCATGGGAATAGCTCTTTTACCGACGGGAGCCTGCACTGACGGCAGCCATTAACTGAACGTGGCCCGGCACTGACGGCAATTAAAACCCTGCTTTAATCCTAGTGTGACTCCCCTGTCCTGTTTATAAATAGGTACCCTTATCTCATTTACATCTGATGCCAACATGGTTGAAGCCATAGATATAAAGGGTTAGCTGGTACGTGTAATGTAGATTATACGGGCCTTCTCTAAACCAATTAAATACCTACACAATATCGTACCATAAAAGATGATCCAAGTAATGCGTTTAACAATTGATTATTTACTAATTCCAAATCTGTAGTAGTTATAACAATGGGCAAGTTTTATTTTAATGGCCATAGAATTTTTCACAATAAGGGCACTAATTATTATTTATTATTATTATTTTCTGGTTTTGTCTAAGTATTTATTTTCAGTCATATATGTATCGTATTGATATTTTAAAGAAATAACAGCATTCCGAAACGATGTTGTTAACATGATCAATCAGATGTTTAATATTCAGTAGTATAGGTACCTAGGTAATTTTAAAAGCGTCATTGAACTGAATCCCGCTGAATCAACATTATGGTGAGAAACATGTTATAATTTCCATTATAATTATAAATTATTAAAAACTCAGACTATCCTGTTCTATGGTACATAAATATTTATTATATAATTATAATATTCATATAGTTACCTACTTTTTAAAATTATAACTCAGGACAATAACTGTCTAGATTAATAGATATGAATTAATATTTTTATTGTTTTCCGATTTAATTCTAATATATTTTTTATGAAAGTTTATACGGGGTGTTAACATTAAGTTTGGCCAAATTTCACCAATAAATATAGCAGATACCTAATTGGAGTTTCTCATATAGCAGTTTTTTATTCAAAGCGTCGTAAGGAGCCGTCGTACCAATAAGACATTTCAAAACTGTCACTATCTTTTTTTCTTCAAAAATGTATACTATATGCTATATTATAGTATATTACATATACATGCTTGAATCGATAGCATCCATGTTGGAAAAATACATAGAAATCAAAATATATAGAAGACAAAAAGCCTTTACATTGGGTACTTAAAAATAATCAGTTTATGTAGGAGTTTAGAAAGTAGCCATCTAGGAAAAACTTAATGTAAGCTGTTACTGCATTTTAATTCTAGCGTACAATTGAATCCAAACCGGAATGTTTGTAATTGGACCATTGAAATCATATGTTTCTATGAATTGGACGTATAATTTTCATATTTTGAAATTCCCGCTCAATAGTATGAAGCTACCTCGTTAATGCAACCAAATCATAAAAGCTAAGTTACCACAATGTTACCAGACTCACGTTTTCTCCATAGGTTCACTATTTTCGATATCTCTTTTAGCGTTCTATACATTTTATGATTTCTAGGGAAAAAACCATCACCTACCCAAATTTTATCACATATTCTTTTCCACAATTGAAACTAAATAAAAAGAGACATATTTCTTAAGAGTTTGACATCCCGTAATTTATTTACTAAGTTTTGGATAACAAACTATTACATGACAAACTCCAATTATTTTCGTTAGTAGCATAATATGTCGCTGAAGTATGGCTAAACATATCATTAACTGTATAAGTTGCACCACTCTCTATTCAAAAACTGCTAGTGACACAGCTATTAATGCCCCTAAAATATTCGACCAAACTTCGCCTGCTAGCAGAAGAGATGGTAAACAATGAGACATTGAAACTAGATAATCAGAAACTGTACAAAAATCAAATTTATACTTATATGTTCTCTAAACTCTGAATCGATATCTTAATTAGGTATACAATTTTTATCATTGTACCTACATTGAAAACCAACCGAAAATGAACAACATGGTACCGTTTTTATTTTTATGTTTATAACATTTTCATTAACGATTGAACATGTAACCGGACCACCTGCACTATTTTATATACTTATTCGAAATCAGTAGATTTTCCTGATTTCAAAAGTATTTATAAATAATATAAGGTATTGGTGATATATTTGTTTCAGTAGTTTTCTATAAATAAAACTTTTAATTTTTATTCATTAGTATGAATATTCAAACTATACAGGATGATTCGGAACTTCTACCCAAAAAAAAAAAAAATTGAATCTCTTACAAATACAATTTTGTAAGTAAATAAATAAAAGGGGCAGTTCGAAAATGATTTAAAATTACACTTTTACATGGCACTGGAAACTGCTCCACTGTAAAACTTGACCTTGCTTAAGGCAAAGTAAATAAATAAAATTTTATAACGCCTATTTTAGTTCATTAATTCAGCTGCTTTTACTGTTATTGTTATTATTAATTAATAAAGTTAATCTGTTATTTAATAAAATAATTTGACATAACTGATGTCACAACAACTGTTTAAAATTTTGTCCACCGACATGTAAACACATTTGGGCCCATTTTAACCAGTTTCTACAAAGTAACACAAATATTTCTGATTCTTGTCCATTTTGAACTTATAAGTTATTGGCAGCAGCTATGATACATTCACGTAAATCATCATTAGTGTCCACTTCAGTGCCATACACTTCATATTTTAAATATCCCCACAAAAAGAAGTCCAATGGATTTAAATGTGGAGATCCTGGCGGTTATGGTACCAAACCTCTTCGTCCAATCCATCGTGTTCCTTGAACTTCATTGAGGTATTCCCGAACTTTTGGTAATATGAATGGTCCAATCAAGCGATCATCAGAAATCCCTGCCCAAAGGAAAAACGTTGTTGCCAATGATCCCGTTGAATCGTAATCGGATTTTTAAATCCCAAACGTTAGTATTATGAATGTTATAGGCACATTCCATTCTGTGTAAAAATAGCTTCATCTGTAACTAACACGTCACCTTTTATTGCAGCAGCCATTCACAAAATCTAATTCGTAAGGGATAATTCCTTGGTGTTAGCACTGTACACGGCACGGATATAATTGAGCCTCGTGTATAATAAGCCACACTGTTGATTGGGACATTCCTTGTACTTGCTAAGCGATTTGCTTGGTACTTATTCGGAGATTTTCTTCAATAATCTCTAAAATGTGTTTCTCAGCTACTGAAATATGCCATAAACGTTCTGGACCTCCATATCTTCCACTATTCGGTTGTAAATTTCCCGTGTCATATTCGCGTGTTTTTGATAAGATGTGAATCACCATGTATACTTTCAATACTGTCAAATATCAAATTCAAGATTTTGTACAATTTGACGTCTCATGTCTAGCCTCATCTAGAGCTAATGTCTATCCAGCGAAAATTATGAGAAAAACGGTATCAATATAATCAATTTTTACGGTCCAACTTTAATTAATTTGTGTTTCTAAAGATCACCGGTAGCCTCCTAATAAATATGGCCCCTATTCAAAGTTACATCAGGTATAGGGACATACGGAATCGGAAAGTTCATGTATTTCCTTTGCTTTTGCGTAAGAGAAACAAAGTAAGTTAATACTAACTAATTTTGTCCATTTGTAATGGGGACATTTCAGTATACATAAAATTAAGCAAACAGGCATTTCCAGACTCTGACAACCATGGAAATATTATTTTTTCTGTCTCACTGACTTAACACAAGAGTTTATTTCTTTTTATAATTGTACTATAACTTTCTCGTGTGAAACCGTGTCTGAGGTTATTAAATCGCCGTGTTTCGACTTATATTGTGAAACCATTTTGATGAATTTGAACAAATATGGAAAGAGATGGCGTAATTTGTCTGTGAGATCCTCGATATATCTACTCTTTACAGAGAATGAAGGTTGAATATACTGTATTCGCAGTTGTTAAAAGAGAAATCAAAACAGTGTTATTTAAGAATTCCATTTACTCTATTCTACTTAGTACTGATTGCTTTAAACTTCTCAAAGTAAAGTTGAGATGTCTTTTATTAGATATCTATTAGGTTTTAGAATAGTTTTTATTATTATTATTAAGATAAAGATAAAGATAGAGATAGAGACAGATACAGAGACAGGGACAGAGACAGAGATAGAGTAAAGATAACGATAACGATAACGATAACGATAATGATAATGATAATGATATTGATAATGATAATGATAATGATAATGATAATGATAATGATAATAATGGTCCTCTAATGAGGCTGACAATGTTATTATTGAAAATCAAAATTATTCACTACAACTTGGCACAGGTTCGGGGCTATCAATTCATTTCTTTTAAGAGATTAAACAAAAGAAATATAAATTTTGGTTTGTATGATGGTAACAAAATGCAGCCACCGTTGCTTGTAATGTTTCTTATAATAATGTTACATCTAACTTAGATATATATGTATTTAGAAACGTGGCTGGACCTCCACTTTTAGGGCACGATTTTTACTATAAATTTGAATTATCTATAGCAAAATTAAATTATGTAGATGCACCTAGCAACCTTGATATCATAAAAATATTCTGCGGTATTTTTATTTCAATAAAACTGAAAAATGAAAATGTAACTTCAAAATTTTTTAGAGCACGCCCTCTATCATTTGCCATTAAAGAGAAGGTTGAAAACGAGCTAAATAGATTAGAGAAAATAGGCGTTATAGAACCTGTTTCTTATAGTCCGTGGGCTACACCAATTGTACCGGTCTTAGAAAAAGCTGGTAGCATTAGAATATGTGGAGATTTTAAAGTCACTTTAAATTCTTTCATTGAAGTAGAATATCCATTATCTCGGATTGAGGAATTGTTTAATGAATTACAGGGTAGTGTTGAATATTCGAAATTAGATTTATCTACTGCTTATCAGCAAATGTTATTAGATGAAAAATCCAAAGTATATTTCACCCCGAGAAAGCATTCCACAATTTTCAGCAAATAGATTACGCAAATGGGCAGTTATTCGCTCTAACTATGACTATGAAATAAAATTTGTTAAATCTGAATAAAATTATGCTGATTGTTTGTCGAGACTACCAATCCAGAATGAAAAAATTAAGTGGGAAGAAGTTGAAGTAAATTACATGCATTACTTTTCACAAAATAAAAATTTTCCTATAAATTTTGAAGATATAAAAAATGCAATGAATAAAGATAGCGTTCTTACTGTCGTAAAAAAATATAGGTATATTAACTGGTTGGAATAAAAAAGTATCTTCCGAAGAATTGAAACCTTATTTTAAACTAATGGATGACTTAAGAATAGATTCAGAGTTTGTCATATGGAATTATCGTCTTGTTATTCCAAATGTTTTACGTGAGCAAATTTTGGCAGACTTGCATAGATCTCATTTAGGAGTAGGTAGTCAAAATGAAAAGTTTAGCCAAGTCATATGTTTGGTGGCCTGGACTTAACAAAAAAATTGAAAATATTTGTCACGTTTGCGAAAATTGTTTGTTATATAAACCCAATCCAAATCAATCAATCACTGACCGTTTCCAGAGGAGATTTGGTATCGTTTACACCTAGATTTTATGGGTCCAATATTTAATAAACAATTTTTAATACTAATAGATGCACATTCCAAATGGTTGGAAGTTTTTGCCATGAACAATATTATTTCAAATGCTACTATTAAGATTTTGAGATCGGTTTTTGTACGATTTGGCCTACCGAAGCAAATTGTAAGCGATAATGCTATGACTTTTTGCTCTAATAAATTACAATTTTTTTACATTCAAATAAAATAACTCATGTTACATCACCGCCTTTTCATCCCTCTTCAAATGGTGCAGCAGGGCTTTGAGTAAACAGCAAAATTTAAATATCAATCAATTGATTAAGTGTATCTTTACGCAGTTACTTAAATTATTTAAATATATCTTAGGAAGGCCATCCAAAACAACAATAATAAGAAGCCATCATCTTATTTAATATTGTGTATTGTCAAATTAAGCTTATTATTTCTTAATAAGATTAAGTTTAGCCTTGTAGATGAAAATGGTATTGATGTTAGGCGAATTTATATGGAAAGATTTTTAAATCATCCAACTCTAAATCCAAATGGTTATCAACGTCATTCGGAATCAGGGTCATTTCAGAAAGATCCAATTCCTGGAAGACCTTTGAGTGTTAGAACGCCTACGTTGGAAGAAGCTATTCTACACTAAATTGAAGAAGACGCAAATACTAATACTCTTAATGTAAATCATAAATTAGTTTGGTCCATTCTGAAGCATAAACAGTTATATCCGTATCACATACAAAGGGTTCAAACCTTACTGCCGCAACACTATCCTATTCGCCTACAATTTTGCCACTGGATTTTGCAAAAAAAAAAAATGAACACAATATCGACATTACCGCTATATTGATTAGCGACGAAGCAAAGTTTTCCAGGGATGCTATAATAAACTTCCACAATAAACACAATTGGTCTGATGAAAACGTGACGTGTTTTTAAAATGGACAAAATTTTGTTACACTAATTGCGATACTTGATCACTATTAGAAACATGAAATTTTAAAAAATTAGCACACCTTACAAAAACTGTTCGAAATTTTATCCCTCGACTTCTACAAACATTTTGGCACGCCTTATCCAATTTTGCCGTACTAAAGCGAATGTTCATTCCTCTTGGTTGCTGTTCTTGTAAATGCAAATTATTCACGACAGATGTGATATGTTGGCGAAAATCTACCTTATTTTTTAAATGACCTTACGAAAAGAAGTCGAGAGGGTTTAAATCTGCAGACCGCGGAGGCCATACTACCGGTCTACCACGTCCAATCGACCGTATTCCGTGCACTCGCTGGAAATAATCTCGAACATCTAGCCGAAAGTGAGGAAATGTCCCATCATGTTAGAACCATATGCGTTGTCGGACAGCTAGCGGTACAATTCCAAGAAGGGCGCGCAGTCATTGCGAAGGAATTCGATATATTGTAAACCATCCATACGATTAGGCAATATGAACTATCTAATTAGGCATTCATCAATAATTCCTGTCAAACGTTCAGTGAAAAACGGTGTAGGAAGTGGTCTCATTAGTACATCAGCAGTAAATTGGAGATTTTGAGTATTTCGCTGCTCAACCACTAACAAAGCTTAACTCGCAATGGATAATTGGCTGGTAACAGTGCTTGAGCACTATGGATATGATATAGGTATAAGTGAGCTTCGCGTAGAAAGAGTCAACCGTTGACTGGAATACTCCAGGCATCTGTCTAGCAATCTGCCTTGTACTTATTCGTGGATTTTCACAGACCATATTCTACATTTGTTCTTCAGCTGTGGTTGCCCGGGGCCACAATCTCGTCCATGATTTGCACGTAAATTACCAGTAGGTATCACGTCCACGTTGCACCACTGCCGTAAAAGTCTGATGATTTGGCGTCAGTGTTGATCGGTAAATCGATCTACATACAACATGACCTCGTTTGTTTACCACCTAGAGAGCATATCCCCACTCCAACCCTGTTCGCCAAGCAGATCTGACGGCACGCGCTCAAGGTGCAAAAACTTGCTTACTTTTTTTATATATCAGATGGAAGTCATCTACGTACTTCTTTATAATGTTAGAACTTTAAAAACATTTTACATAAAATCTATTAGACTTTTATTATAAATTTTTTTGTGATATCGACTTCTTATTTAAGAGTGCACATTTCTTAAAGTCTCTTGGATAGGTTCTGAATCTCCTGTATTATCTAACTAAATAAAAATATAGATATTAAGGGTATTTCCAGTTCATCAGAATAGCCCTTTTGTCTGTTAAATTATATCTGTTATTATCAACATATAGTTAGTTATACAGGATGATCCACAACTTATCCAAAAAAATTGGAAATAGATGGGCTATGAAAAGTTGAGTTGATGGATATCGTTTTAATTTATAGTGATGTAAGACAAAATGCTTTAGCAGATTATCATCTGCACGCAGAACGATTTCCTGGACATGTGCCAAATTCAGTTACTTTTACCGAGGTAGTGCAACGCAGATGTGACACGGGAAATTTGCAATCGAATCGTGTAGATGGAGATCCACAGCATATTGTATCAGTTGAGGAACACATTTTAGAGTTTATTAAAAAGAATCCCTGAATAAGTACCAGGCAAAACGCTCAACATGTACAAGGAATATCCCAATCAACAGTGTGACGTATCATACATGAGGCTCAATTAACAGCGTGTCTACGCATTAATACCAAGGGATTATCCCTTATGAATTAAATTTTGTGAATGGTCGCTGCAACAAAATTTTCAGATTTACAGCTGACGTGTTAGTCATAATAAAACTATTTTTACACGGAATGGGTTATATAACATTCATAATATGTACCCATACTTGGAATTTTGAAAATCCGCACGCGATTCAAGGGGGTCATTTCCAACAACGCTTTTCCTTAAATGTTTGGGCAGGGATTGTCGATGATCGCTTGATTGGCATATTACCAAGTCGAATGATCGTATTATATATAATAGCTGCTGCCAATAACTTTTGAATTCAAAACGGTCAAGGACCAGAAAAACTTTTTGTATTAGTTCATAGAAACTGGGTAAGACGGGTCCAAATGTCGGTGTCGGTGGACCCAATTTTGAACAGTTGAAATATCAGGTACGTCAAATTATTTCACTGATTAAAACCACAAATTAATTTTATTAATAACAATAGCGGTAAAAGCAGTTGAATTTGCTGATATAAAATAGTTGTGATAAAATTGTATGTATTCTTTTCCCTGGGAAATTCTTTAAATTTTTTGTCTATTCAAATTTATTACGGGGTGGAAAAAGAAAAAGTGGCCGCTTAAACTAGGCTCGTCTTGAATTATTAAACCTAACCGTATTCTCTTAACAAACTTTGCATACTTAGTTTAAAATTTGCCCTATATCTGCTTATTTATTATCCAAAATTTAATTAAAGGTAATTTAAAACCAAACTATAACCATAAATTATATTCGAATACACCTAATTTTGGATACAATGTATATCTGCAAGCCTTGCCACGGCAATTGAATGTTGTTACTAACGCAAGTTCGGTCACCGCGGCTGGAAAACTATAAATCAGCTAGATTTACTTGTGAAGGAGAATTAAGCACGATTTCTGGAGGATGGCTTGGACAATATGAGAGACTGATACCAGTCAGCGTTGAACCATCTCCTTAACTAATGAGATGTGACTAGGGTTTAGCTACGTTAAGCCCATTCTTGGGTAGAAATACCCATGTAATAATAACATGTCGCCCCCTCTCCAGCACAAATCCGCTTATACTAAAAGATCCCTCAGTGTAGGCAACCCATTAAACTTCATAGGTAGCGTTTTGACCCGCCGCAAAAAATTTTTTGCGTTGGTTTGCGAGATCCTATTTTAATGACGGTGGCGGCAATGTGACATATACGTATAAATATACATATTGTCAAATGAATAATAATTTTAGGTGCAAACAGGGTGTAACAAAAAAGCAGGTCACTCCTTTAAATGTGTATTTTTGACGACAAAATGTAACAATTTATCCCTACTTACCTATATACAAAAATGTCTCCCTTAAGAGACAGGGACAGGATGATGAATTTGAACTTTTACAATTGTTTTTCCGCAATAACTTTGTCATTTTTTTACGTATTAGTTTGAAATTTAATAAAGATATTTCTAATGGTTGATCCAAATCCTTAAGGATATGATTGTAACCGGCTCCTAAAATCCTCCTACATGAAATTGCCCTGGCGGTCTGTTTCCGAATGCCCGCAGAGCAATACGTATGCGAATTAGATACTTTTTTCCTTCTTTTCACAATGGAAGAGAAACAAAACCATGTAATTCGCATACGGATTACTCTTCGAAAGTCAAGAATAGATCCCTAGGCTTTTAGTTGAAAAATAATTCAACGTAGAACAAATACTAGTCTTTGAGTACTTTACATGGCTAATCGCCACTTAGATATAATCAAAACTACACCTTCTGTCAAAATCAAGTCAAAATATAAGGATGTAATGTTGCCAGCAGTCTACTAAGGAATTATGGTGCAACATTACCAAAATTATCATATTTATGACCCCAATTTGATACCTACCCCGAAAATAAAATGAATTATTATTTTATAAAAACTAATATAAAATAAACGATATAAAAATCAACAAAAGCATAATATGATATGATTAAAGTATGTGTATAAAAAATATCACAAATAAAAGTTTTGATCGAATATTTGGAGATTCTATAGTGAATATAATATTTAGTAATGTATTATAGTCTGTTTGGAAATGAAAGAGAGTAATAAAACCCCGAGATAAGAACCGGCCATGGACGTGGTAATATTTCGTTTCAGGTAATTATCGGGTAACACTAATGCTAACAGGTAATGGGAGTACATTAGTATATTTTACTGGATACATCATAGGGCAGGAGCCCGTGTATTGTGTCAGATCAATCCAGTCTTAAAGCTGAATATACGAAGACGTGCTAGTGCAGTAGAGTAAAATTCGTCTTGTGTTTAGTGACTATTGTGCCAGTGGATATAATATTGTTTGGGTAAAATGTCGAGCTCGAGCTTATCAGATTACGTACCTGCTAAACCCGTGAAAAGATGAGCGCTGTCTCAGAATGAGAAGATTATTATATTAAATGTATTTAATGCATTGAAACACCAAAATTCTACCAAAAGTGTTGACGACATTGTGGAAAAGTGTTCCAAAATGACAGGGATTGGAAAATCGACTATCTAAAGACTTTTAAAGGAAACAAAAAATGAACAAAATACTTTAAATCGACGAAGGGAGGAATATTTATTATCTAGATGAAACTTGGGTCAACGAGGGATATACTGTAACAAAAGTATGGCAAGATAAAAATGTAAAAAGTTTTCGACAAGCATTTTTTGGATGGACTTTCAACAGGGTTCAAGACACCTTCGGGTAAAGGGCGAAGACTAATAGTGACACATATAGGTAGTGCCAGTGGTTTTGTAGATGGCGATTTACTTTTATTTGAATCTAAAAACACATACAGGTGACTATCACTTAGACATGAACGCAGATGTTTTCGAAGAGGATTTTACACAGATGTTGAATCTTATTCCTCCGGGGTCTGTAATTGTCATGGATAATGCCAGTTACCATTCACGGCAGACCGAGCGGACGCCTACGACTGCTTGGAGGAAAGCCGATATAATTAAATGATTATCCGGAAAAAACATTTCTTTTGAAATAAATATGGTGAAAAAGGAACTATTGACACTTGTCAATCTTAATAAAGATCAGAAAGATATGTTATCGATGAAAAGGCAATAAATCGCCAAATAACGGTACTACGGTTACCACCTTATCACTGTGGACTTAACCCAATCGAATTAGTTTGGGCGCAGGTAAAAAGAGATGTAGCGCGAAATAATACGACGTTTAAATTAAGTGACGTGAAAATTTTGTTAAAAAATTCCTTGGAACGAGTAACTGCAGATAACTGGCAAAGATGTATACATCATGTACAAAAAGAAAAGGAGAAAATGTGGGAACTCGATAAGAATATTCAGAGGATGAATTTTAATATACCTACTTTTTTATTTTCTTTATTGAACATTTATACAACACTACATTTACTCACCATAATTTGAATTTTCAAAATACGTATATTTTTGTGTAGAATAAAAGTCTAGTCATTAAATTTAAATAAATATTTTGATAATAATATTGAATAATTTTATTTGAATTACTAAAAACCCTCTTAACCCAGTTATGATGCTTAAAGTAGTCTCATATTTTGAAATGCTGTTTGTATATTGTTTACTTAGAAGAGAAATGGACCGAGAAATTTGAAGCGGCATAGACAAAGACGGATTGTCGGGGATTAAATTTTAGCTACCTGCTACAATTTAGTACAACCCGGACACACAAAGTTTTTTTAAAAGTACACCTCATCTACACCGATAATACATAATATAAAAATATTGAATATAAGCACCAGTACTACATTTATTTACAATTTGCATACATAGTAAGCTTTTGTTACTCTCTTTCATTTCTAAACAGACTATAATATACTAATATAATTATATATTTATAATTTTGATTAATAACTATAAATATTAATATGCGAATATGTGAATTTTAATAAATATACTTTATATGTGTTTGCCATTTATCTTGCTATTACTGACAAAAAGTTTCTACCATATTGGACAGGGCCCCACATGAAATTTTAAAGAGTCGGTGCTTATGTTATTCGGCACTTAGCTATGTGTAAAGTTAGTTTTGGCTAAAGGAACTGAAAAACTTATTCAAGTAAAATTATGCACCTGATTTACTTTGTCACTATGCGGTAAATCGAAAAGTGAATGATATAACTTCTATTAATATATTTTCACGGCATCTATAAATCCACTGAGTCGGAAATAGCAGTAAAAGCAAAATCATGCATGAATTTTATGATTGATTGTAAAGCCAACAGCAGAAGTTAGTGCCTCTATACATCAGCATTTATAAGTAAACAAAGCATTTAGTCAAAAACAGTATTCAGTTTTATTTATCACACAAGTAGGTAGGTCACATCGGTATATTCAAGTAGAATGGATAATATGAAAAGTACAATGTCTAGGTACAATCATTTGCAATAATAATGGCACTCTTTAAAATTCATTTTTTAACTGCTGACGTATTTGTAATGAAATCTAAAATCTACTTTTAACATTAGTTCTTAGTTGTTTCACTCACCAATAGAGATTTAAATAAAATTTATACTCATAACTTCCAGAACTCAAAAACTGTTTTGAGGGAGTGTCATTATTATTGAAAAAGCATATACATAGTATCCCCAGATGTCCTTAAAGGTGTAGATAGCAATAAATTTGCTTGATTATATTTCGGGTCCAGTCCTCCATATTACATAATTGTTTACATTGTAGTACATGCTTCTTCCACTCTCGAGCACAAGTTTCAAAGAATATTTTTTTTTAAAAATCAACCCTGTCCCGTTGCCTAATCTGTCATCTATCTGTCATCATTGTGTTTCTTGTGCTCCGAGCAGTCGCACGTGTTCGAATACCGTTCAGATTATCCAATCGCCAAAACGCATTTGCTATTACTTATAGCGTCTTATAGTCAAAGGAAAAAGTACCTTCTGTAAGTATATAAATATATTCACATTTATACTTGATATATACTTCTAAATAATCTTAAAAACGCATGCAGAAGCAGTCTCTTGGAAGAGGCAGCTCCTATCATACTAATAATCTTTTCAGTCTCAAAATATGGGTAAATCCAAGAGAAATAAAAGGAGCCGCAGTAGGTCATCTAGTAGTAGTGAGTTTGAAAGTAACAAGAAGTTGGCAAAGCGTCTAAAAAAACTGGAGAAGGAATTACTTAGACGCCATTCTGGTTTATCGTCTCGATCACGCAGTCGCCACGTGAGTCGACAGCGTTCTCCTTCTCGCTCTTACAGCCGTTCCCGCACCCATCGACCGCGCGCGCGGTCGATGTCAGCTGACAGCACTCGATTGGATCGAGCGCATTCTTCTGATGTGGATTTGCCACTTGGAGTGGAAAATCCCTATCCGCAAGAAACCAGAAGCGATGCCTGTAGCATTGTTTTAGAGAAAAATATGGACGCTTGCAGCGTTGCCATAAATGACATTGAAGCTGACGATCTGGTGATTCACAATGATGTGTCTTTGCCAGAAGATGTTCTGGAAATTCTAGGGGAAGATCCAGAAAAAACATCTACTAATGCGATCGCACTACACGACCAGTTAGTCGTTAGATGGAATTCTGTGTTACAAAATGGTCTAAAAAGAGATGACCTCGTAGATATTTTAAACAAGTTCACTATACCTACCAATTTATCCAACTTGGCCCCGCCAAAATTAAATTCAGAAATTTCCGCGGCCTTACAAAAACATAATTTATCAATAGACTCTTCACAGTCTGAAGTTCAGAATCAACTAGGTAAAGGGATATGCGCTTTAGGAAAGGGCATAACCGACATTTTAAATAACATCGATAAAGTTCCTGCAGACTTTAAAAATAATGTTTTATCTAATCTGTTAGATTCTGGCAGAATCTTAACGAATCTTTTCCATCGTATTTCACATACTAGGAAAAACCTTATCATACCTCACGTAAAAAATTTGAAAGTAGTGGCAGATAAATGTATACCATCTGAATATCTGTTTGGCGCGGATTTGATGGATAAGCTAAAATCTCTAAAAACCATTGAAACTGTCAGTAAGGATCTCAAGATAACTGCTAACAGACCAAAGGTTTCGCTATATAAGGGACAAAATAGAGGAGGAGGGGGAGGAGGAGCTCAACCACGGAATTATAATCCGAACCATCCTTCCACTTCTTTCAGTCGTCCTTTAAACTCGCTCAGACCGGTTCGTCGCTCGAGGGACACGGGACCGGTCAGAAGCCAGACCTCGAGGAATTACCATTGGGAAAGCATCAAGGATTCCCAGTGGAGAAATGGAGAGAAGAGGAAACAGAGGGACTAAGTGTAAGTTTTTATGCTGGTCGCTTAAGTAAATTTTACGAACAATGGCTATCAATCACGTCTAGCACCACTGTACTGAATTGGTTGAAGGGATATTCATTACCTTTGGTTAAAGAACCCTTCCAGTTGCAACCCCTTATATCAAATAACTTTGATGCTAACGAGCAAAAAATCATTGAAACTGAAATTTTAAGCTTACTTAAAATGGGTGCCATTCAAAAATGTAACCCGACACAAAAACAATTTGTTTCCAGAATCTTCTTGGTCGATAAACCTAATGGCAAAAAACGATTTATCCTTAATTTAAAAAATTTAAATAAATACGTTTTTGCTCCACATTTTAAAATGGAGGATGCACGCACGGCAAGCAGATTGATCCAATACAAATCTTACGCTACGACTATTGACCTAAAGGACGCATATTATTTACTTCCAGTTAAAAAAGATCACCGAAAATATTTAAGGTGTTGCTATAAAACTGATTTCTATGAATTTGTTTGCTTGCCGTTCGGCTTGGCATCAGCACCTCATGCTTTTACCAAACTTCTGAAGCCCGTAGTCCAGTTCTTACGTGCCAGAGGTGTACTTTGTGTGATTTATCTTGACGATTTTTTAATTTTGGGTTTGTCAAAAGAGGAGTGTTCTAAAAACACCCTTATGGTCACTTCATTGTTAAAATTTCTTGGTTTTTTAATTAATACAGAGAAAAGTGTACTTTCTCCTAGTACAAGATATAAATACCTCGGTTTTATTTTTGATTCCACTGAAATGACAATGGAGTTGCCTCCTGATAAACGAGAAAAAATTCAAATACGGATTCTGAAAATTATCAATTGCAACAGCTGCAAAATTATAAAGTTTGCAAAACTTCTCGGTTTATTAACTTCGGCTTGTCCAGCGGTTAAGTATGGCTGGCTATATACCAAGCTTCTAGAAAGAGCTAAATATCACGCACTGCTTTCAAATAATCAAGATTATAATGCAGAAATGTATATCTCGCAGGAAATAAAAACCGATTTAAAATGGTGGCTTGCAAAAGTTCCTAATTCAAAAAATGACCTCAAAAGGGATGTTTTCAGTTTAGAAATTTTTACTGATGCCAGCTTATCCGGTTGGGGAGTTTTTTGTGAAGGAAAAACTGCATTTGGATGGTGGACAATCCTTGATACAGATAATCACATAAATTATTTGGAGCTGCAAGCAATTTTTTACGGACTGAAATGCTTTGCTAACAGATTGTCAAACTGCAACATTTTAATTCGTACAGACAACACCACGGCTCTGTCATACGTCAATAGAATGGGGAGCATTAAATTTCCAAAATTAAATGCTTTAGCTAGGGAAATTTGGCAATGGTGCGAGAACAAAAATCTTTGGATTTTCGCTTCATATATTCCTTCCAGCGATAACTGGCAGGCTGATGAAGCTTCTCGTACCTTGCAGACTCAAACAGAGTGGTCTCTTAATAGTGACTTTTTCATAAAAATAGTAGATTATTATGGTATGCCCGAAATAGATCTATTCGCTTCCCTACATAATTATAAATGTAAAAGATACATTTCCTGGCTTTTAGATCCAGAAGCTGAAAACATTGATGCATTTACAGTTCATTGGGGTGACCTAAATTTTTATGCCTTTCCCCCATTTTCACTGATTCTTCGCTCTCTGCAAAAGATAGTAATCGATCAAGCATCAGGAATTTTAGTTGTGCCATTTTGGGAATCACAACCCTGGTATCCATTGTTCTTAAAATTGATAGATAGTAATTTAATCTTTCTTGGTCCTTCTGATAATATGTTGGTTTGTCCTTTCAGCAAAAGGAAACAACGAACTTATCCTGGTTGCCGCGAGGCTATCAGGGAGGCGTTTCGGCGCAGTAATATCCCCGAGAACGCTATAATCACTATGGAAAATTCTTTAAGTGACAACACAATAAAACAATATAATATAACCCTTAAATGCTGGTGGGAATACTGTAACAGTGTTGGGATTTCACCATTTGAAGGGGATACAATACATATAATATCTTTTCTTCAAGATATATTTGACAAAACTCAAAATATATACGGTTCATTTAATTCGCACAGATCGGCCCTTTCCTTAATAACGTCAAAAAATTTAGGAGACGATTTGCGATTGAAACGTTTTTTAAAAGGCATTTTTAGACTTCGGCCTTCTAGACCAAAATATAATTATACGTGGGATCCGCAACTAGTTCTCACATACTTGAAAAATTCGGATGACAGCAACCTAAAAATGTTATCTCAAAAATTAGTTACTCTTATAGCTCTAGCTACAGGGCAGAGAATACAAACTATATCATTAATAACATTTCCAAATATACACTTTTTTAGTACAGGCGCAAGAATTTTTGTGCCGGACTTAGTTAAAACTTCTGGTCCTAAGTCATTACAACCTTGTTTAGATCTCCCGTATTTCGTAGACGATCCTCGGCTATGTGTAGCCTCAATTTTAAAAATATATTTAGATATGACTGGACCCTTAAGACAGCCCCAGTCAAATAAGTTGTTTCTAACCTACAGGAAGCCTTATGTTCCAGTTGGTAAGCAAACCCTCAGTCGTTGGATCAAGGAAATTCTTCAAGCAGCGGGTGTGAAGTCTGATGTTTTTAAACCTCATTCGGTTAGACACGCCTCCACGTCCGCCGCCGTAAGAAAAGGTCTTTCAATGGATGTAGTAAGAAAATCAGCAGGTTGGAGCTCGAAATCCAATACATTTGGAAAATTTTACAACAGGCCTTTAGTGAATGCCGATAGTTTTCTTAATATTGTATTAACGGATAAAGATTAGTTTAGAAAATGTTTCATTTTCATTAGGAATTTTGATTCGTTTGTTCACTTTCTTTTAATACTTACCGGTCGTAATGTTAATAGGTATATTTTAATATGTACCTTAAATATATTATGTCTTTAACCAATTTGTTTTACGGCATTCTTTCTTTGAACATCTACAATGTAAACAATTATGTAATATGGAGGACTGGACCCGAAATATAATTAACCGATCAAATGAACTTACCTGTGAAGTTCGATCGTAATTATATGAGGGTCCAGTCCGAAAATATTACATCCCTCCCCCCCATATCCCAGTCTGCCGTAAAACACATACTTTAAACAAAATGATGACAGATAGATGACAGATTAGGCAACGGGACAGGGTTGATTTTTAAAAAAAAATATTCTTTGAAACTTGTGCTCGAGAGTGGAAGAAGCATGTACTACAATGTAAACAATTATGTAATATTTTCGGACTGGACCCTCATATAATTACGATCGAACTTCACAGGTAAGTTCATTTGATCGGTTAATTATAAAACAATTAGTACCGAAGCAAGCAATAAAGGGACCATACATCAAGAGCAGCTTAAATGGAAAACAGAATTAAATCAAATTATCTTTAGCAAGTATATTTTTTCATAAAAATAACGGACCAGCAAGTTTTTTGCATTTTTTTAAAGATAGCTCCATTACTTTTGAAGTCATTTCAATTAAATTGGCTATGGTTTTAGAGAAAAATGAATTTCAATTTTCTAATGCAGTTATCAATTATGGACACCCGAGTATTTTAATATAATTAAACTTCATCCTTGTTCTAAACGCATGCTTTTATTCAAATTTCTATTCGAACACCTATGGCTATACGGATTTCTTTTTTCAGCAAACAATTCAATTTATATAAAAATATTTTATTCTCGGAAAACAAATAATTTTTGTTATAATGATCGCTTTGTCAAAAGTAAACTTATTTTTGTTTAAATGAAACAAATAGTTATTTCATTTGATCGTATGAAAACTTAATTTTAACAATGATTTTCAAATAAATATTTTTTTTTTCATTTTCGTAAACAATTTGTTCCAATCTATATAATTCAAACAAATGTGCATTTAGAATCAAATAATGCGTTTATTTAATTCAAAAACACATATCTTTAATTGAAAGATGTGGAAAGAAAGATAGGTATATAATCTTTTAATTCATTTTGTAAATTTTTTAAATAAAGTTTTATTAAGTTTTATAATTTTTTGAAAAATCGTAAATTAAAATAACTATTTCCTAATATTAAGTACATTAGTCGAAAAAAGTATTTGTTTGATAGGAAAAATTCGAATTGTTTCCTATTAACAAAAAATGATTGACAATAGGTGACCGCTAGATGTAGCTATGCTATATTTCGCGTTCTCAGGTATGTCGGGCTGAGAGACATGAACAACTAGGATTAGTCGTCAGGTAATGAGTTAACTCTCCATACACTTATGACGTACTGATGAGAGCTAATAAACTCGAAACCAGTATAATATGTTGACTATTTGCTATAGATTTTTGAAGTGTAACTCAATGCTGGTTGGGGATCGCGGCATTACCACGCAGTTGTTTCCTGAAATTCCTGAGCAATAAAATGTTCACCTAAATAAGCAGTTTTGTTTAATTAGAAAAAAATTCTTTGAAATATACAAATATTGTTTTATCGTAGAATATAATTAAATCAACATCAGAAGTGAAATCATTAAAAAAAAAGGTTTTTAAATGGAAATAAAAAATGGTTTCTTTACATAAAATATCTGTATTTTTGATTTTTCAATAAAATTATTTATACAAACAAATAATTCATTTCCATGACACAAACATTTTTTACAGTTACCAAATTTATATATATATACAGGGTGTCTACTTTTATTTGTGTACAAATCCGTAAAAACTTTATTCTTTAAGATAATCAAAAAATTTTTTTTTAAATGCCATCGAAAACCGCTTCCTCTGACCCTACCACGGCATCTAAGATGGCGATCCAAGACCTGGTCAAATTTCACACATAGGGGTTTTGAGGGGTCCCGATTAACCCCATCTTATCAGATTGTAAATCAAAAATTCGCTAAACGTTTATATTAAATTTCGGGGGTATAAGAAATTATAACAGGCCTTGGATCGCCATAGTAGGATCAAAATAAGCGGTTTTAGATGCAATTTAAAACAAAAAAAAGTATTATTTTGAAGAATAAAGTTTTACGAATTTGTACACATAAAACTGTGAGAACATGTAGAGCAAAACACTCTGTATAGCTGTTATTCAAATTTCACACATAGGGGTATTGAGGGACCCTGAGTAACACCATCTTATCAGACTTTAAATAAAAAAATCGCTACTTCTATTATATGTAACTACATCAATATTTATATGAGGACATCTCGTGTTCACCTTCGTAAATAGAGAACTGAATTTAACTTTGATCTCCCATGAGTAAATGATCTCTGCAAACCGCACCAGATGTGCTGCCATCTCTTCAGGTTATAACAAAACTTAACAGCTCCTACCAAAGTTCACTATGTAATATTACCATTAACTGTAATATTCTACAATATGCAGTGTGCCTTGTATTAAAATAAGTTTTCTGCTTGAAACTTTATGAAAATAAATTATTACAAATGGAAGGGACTTTATCCATATACATTTCGTTAAGGATGGGGAACAGCTTAATGGGGCATTTTTGAGCCCAAAACAGGGCGATTGATTAAATTTATCTTACTTAATTAAATGATGCTCGTTTCCAATTTGCAGGATGTTAACATAAAAATTAAAATGTTAACATTTTGAAAATCTCGTCACCAACAAAATAGAAATATTCAGTAGTTATGTTTTCTAGGCTGAGAATTTTTAAAATAGTTGAATGATAAAAGTAATTTCACACCTTAATTAGATTACTGAAGACACTTGGCCACAACCATAAAATTGTGTTGTCATGTTAGTAAACCATTATAAGTTCATCAAAATTAAGTGTAGATGGAATACGCTAGTTACATTTTCCACAGAAAATATGGCGCAGTAGTGGGAAATATTTTTTTTACTGTAATTTTTGAAAAATAAGTTATACCTACCTTAAACAAAAATAAACTCGAGTTTATTGCACAACTTTAACCATTTCTGTATAAATTTTCCAACGTGATACAATATTTTACGAAGATGTCAAAGGTTATAATCCAATTCATAACAAAAAAAGTCATAATTTTGAATATAGTTCAAGGATTTAACTAATGTTTCATATTATTCAATTATTGCATTTAAAACTGGCTGCGACTATGCATGAATTAGCAATTCGTTTTTTGACAAAATTTACTAATTTGGTTTTTATGCAGAGTTCTGTATAAATTTACCTGTCCACAAGCACTTAATGTTTAGTTTCTGGGTTTCTAGCAATAGCTATTAGAAATTAAGAAATGATTTCGTTTTTATTAAATAACACTGCCATTATTATTAATTACATATATACAAAGAAATATATCTTTAGTATTGTTTCAATACCAATAACAAGGATTTTATTTGATATGATTATCTACTATTTAATCTACAGCTATTTGAAGGAAGATGAAAATTTTCGGTAATTTTTTTAATTAAGTTTGTTAACGGAATAAAATCCTAGTTTCTAATCAGTTAATAACGTTGATGCAAAATTTTCAGTATAACTAAAATACTTAAATATAGTAGATCGATATATGAAATGAAAATATATTCAGTATTATAGTAGTATAGTATAGTACCTAAGTATAGGATACAATCGCCCTCTTTTGCTGAATAACTCATTCAATAAATTGGTAACAGATTCATAAAGGAGAGACGGAGCATATCTGCGCCATTCGTTCATGCTGTGAAGTAAAATCGCAGGCCCCTGTAATTTCTTTTTAATATAGCTCCATATACACAGGCGTCTGCTTTACCGGCCAATATAATTTTGCACGCAAAACCTTCCCCATTATTTTGTTAATCTAAATGTATATGTATCTATGGCAGCCACATTTTCCTATTTTTAAGTGTATACCTACATTGCTAAACTTTGTAGGTATATAACTTTGTATTTATTTATAAGTACCTATAGTTAGCCAACCTAGGCTTTCAAGAAGTGACAAGAGATGGAAATATAAGTACTACTTTCCAGATACACTCCACCATGAATAATAAAAGTATTTACATTGAAACATAAAAACATTGAAAATTAAATTAAGATTTTATGTAAGTACTTACTTCCTAACTGTCAAAAGATATGCAGAAATAAAGTATCTGAACCGAATAAAGCCATATTAATTTTTCAACCTTCATAACGTACCTACATAGATACAAAACATGTAGATATGACATTTAGTCCATAGCATTATAGGTACAGATAATTGATGTTGCCCCATGAAAAAAAATCTGTAAAGGAGATCCTTTTTCATTTTCTCGTTTTTAATACTTCATATGGCCGTATTAAGAACCCCTATGTCTCAATAAGGCTATTGCCTTCTAATGAGGCCATTCATAACCATTAAAGAAAATTAAGAAAATATTATATTTGTGCAAAAAAGTTAACAAAAATAAAAACAATAAAAAAAAGAAAACCAAGTAATTAAAAACAGAAACAAAAAATATATTCGAATCCGATCGCCTTTACTCGTCTAAACATTTCGTTGGTGATGTAGAGTCAGTCCCCTTTCGTTCGTATTAATGATACGTTGAGGTTGATTCATTAAGTTAAGATTGAGTAAAACGCATTTTAATTTATCATCCATATCACTATCTATTTATTAATTTTTTGAGGTCGAGCAGGATTTAGAATTCGCGCCTTTTTTTTGCAAACTTCATGTCTGAGAAATAGTAACAACCATTTGTTGAATGGTATTCTATTAACTAAATTAAAGTTATGTTCTAGATTCTGCTATTTAGCATACGAAAACACTGATCGCCCCAAAATTTTAGGAGTGAGTGACATTCCTTTTAAACTTCTGTTGTGTAGTAGATCTCCTCAGCTTTATTATTCTTGATTCTGTTCGAATGTGGTTGCGGAGTATTGTTGGAATATTAAACTCTTTTAAAGCTCTGTCAAAAATTGCTTATTTTGCCCATAAAGCTCCCAAGATAGTGTTTTGAGATATTATTAAAATGAAAGTGAACCACATGTGTTATGTCCTTAATATGACGTTTTACAGTAATCTACGGTGGTATTCATAATCTGTCTCCGGTCGCCGGAAAGCGATCTCCGTCCCGAAATTATGCGAATTTTATAATGAAAATCAAATTCAGACGGACAATGAACACAGAGTACTATAGCAGTGGTATCTTATATATTCTTCTCGAAATTATGTGAATTTCATTATGAAATTCGCATAATTTCGATACGGGGACCGCTCTCTAGCGACCGGAGACGGACTATGAATACCACTGTTAGTAGGCACATATAACCTCAAACAATCAAATATTATTAAAAAACAAACAGCACGTTGACATGCTTTATACATATATCTGATTATGCACGAACAAGAATTTATTTCGGGAACGCCAGAATATGCAGTAATTATAGGTAATTTAACAAGCCGAACCCTCCAAAACGTTAAAGTGTGGTAGCGCCATCTGAACACATTTTGATTTACTTGTCGTTGCGGCGAAAGATAATACTACAGAAGCTGGTTCAATAGTAGGAAATTACAATTAGGGTGTTAAGCCGATTTTTTTAAGTAGGTTGATCTTATTTAGACTATGCCCTTATTTGGTTCAGGTACCTTAACTTATTTTCAAATTAATTCACAAATATGTACTCCAGTAAAATGATTATTTCGTTATAGCATTATGAGCATGAAATAATTTTTATTTCGTTATCTTCCCGTAAATGTATTAATCAAGTTTTATTCATGTATATCACTTTCTTATTCAATAAATTAAATTGGAATAATATTATCAAAAAATATTTACCATGAGTCTTAAAGTTATAAATTCACTGTATTTAAAATAGATAGGTAGGTACCTATATACACCACGTTACCAATAAAATTTTATTTATCAATTAACGTTAACCCCTTTTTTGCGAACAAACACTTATTGTTGTTATTTTGATATACTTACTTAACCTAGACGACGAAGACTTATTAGGTGACATGCATATAATTTTCTTCAAAATTCGACCATATTTTATAGAAAATATGGTTTCTATGGTCGAATAATTATATATAATCTTGAGTACAATCCTTGAACTTGTAGAATACAATAGGTTTGTTTTTGCAGCAGTTGGAAACGGTTTGAAATGATCAGAAATGGCCATCCAATTATTTATTGCGTTAAATTCAATGATAACGCGTTCTCAACTTAACTAGTTGAATATTTCTGACAGTTCAAACCGTTTCCAACTGCTACAAAAACAAACCTAATATAAATCAGTTTAGTTTCAAGTTGCATCCATTTCATAAAAAAAATGAAATAGTGCTGCCTGACAGATTTAATTACGTACAAGAAATAATTCATTTGCAAAAAAAATTATTATCAATTTTGATAAGATAATTAATGGATTATAATCTTGTGCCAAAGTGATTCTGTTACAGAGGTAAATTTGGTTAAAATAAAGAAAATTTGCACAATAATAAATGCACCTCAATGTTTAGTTTTCTTCTAATTTTCATAGGCGAGAGAAATAAATATTGTTGAAATTCTTTTTAATTAAGAAATTTTTAATTTTTTGATATAAACTTCTGTTAACATTTCGCATCGATTATCAGAGTGTTCCTTTTTCACAGACGATGGTCAACTCATTAAATTGCCACATTTTTCTTCTCTTTACGGAAGTATAGGTACAGGTAAGTTTGTAATTAAATTTAAAAAGTTTGAATAGTATTCTAGTTTTCTGCTCAATTAGCTGTGACTAATATTTATAACAACAAAAATTCTGATAGCAAAAGTTGATATGTTAATTTATGTAATATTTTAAAGACTAACTATTTATAAAAGTTGTAAGGCGACTAATGGCATCATCAAGTGCAAAACGTTCAGACAGGATCATTTTATTTTTCAAAAATTCATCATGTTCGATAATACAAATTTTTTTACCACCCATCCCCTTCTTCACATTGCAACGTCATCAAATTTTTTAAATGACAATCAAAACTGTTTATTGCGAATTCTAATTCTTCTCACACCAATTTTTACTTCCAATCAACAAAAAAAATTACGTGAATCATATAAGAAATCTTGATGCACTATTTTGTGAGTTGCGAATAAAAGATTTGAGGTTGTTTGCATTTCTGTATGCCGAATTAAATATCTTATAGGTTTACTTCTAAAGTGCAGTGATTGTGTTTATTCCTACAAGCAAGTAGCTAACATATTTTTTGTTCGAATTATTTTTGTTTTCTTTTTATTTACAATGGGATTTGATACTTATCAAAAATCAATTAATTACAATTCATTGTGTGGGATGTAAAAAGTTATTCCATTTGAATTGCCTGCAAACACCTAATATGTCTGATATTAATAATTTTCCTGGACTTCCTTGGAAGTACTCAAGTTGCAGAAAAAGAACTGAACCTAATGATAAACTGAATATTATACTAGCTAGCTTAAATGGTATTAAAGCTGAAATTACAGAGGTTAAAAATAAACAGGATGCTATGATCATATCACTTGAATTTTATGGTAAGAAAATTGATGATTTCTCCAAAAAAATTGATGAATTTGAAATTAAAATGAAAGTTATATTCGATACAGGCTGACTTACAAACTACATCAGATGAATTATCAACGCTTAATCATGAGGTTTAAATAATATTGAAATTAATGGTATACCTGAAGTGCCAAATGAGAATATTCGTACTGTTGTTGAGAGATTGTTTTCTGTCTTAGGTACGAGAGAAGATAATATTATTGACACCTGTCATAGAGTTCCTCAACTGAGATCTGACAACAAACATCCTAAACCGGTAACTGTGAAATTAACTTCTTGTTCCTTCAAGGCGATTCTTGCTACAGTACGTAGATGAGAAGTCACCAGTAATTAAATCGGTTTCGATGGTGTTGATTCTAAGATTTACATTAATGATTATCTAATTCCTTGTAATAGGCTAATATACTCAATAAAAAAACTAGACTTTTTAATTACTGATATCTACTTTCATATTAGGTTAATATTAATAAATAATTTCTGTTTTATTCAATTTCGATTTGTCAATAATTTAGTAAAATGTAAGACCGTACTCCGTACCAAAACATATGATTTTTATTCTTCTACAGTTGCTAGTGTCTCGGATATTATTTGTTTATCTGAAACTTGGTTAAATTCTAAAATTTGTAACTCAAAATTATTTAATGCTAATGAACATAATGTCTTTAAGACCGTGATAAATTAGTAAGTGGTAAGTAAGATGGTGGTGGTGCGCTTATTGCCGTTGATAGTACCTAGGTATCAATCCATAGAAAGCGTAGACTGATCAAGTGATATCTATAAGGATTTGTGGATTAGTGTCAGAGTCTTTCAATTTAGTCAATTACATTTGATTAAAATTGGTATACAAAAGTTCAAAGTTACCATTTTTTTATTGTTGGTGATTATAATGTCTCTAATATTGTTTGGGAGAAAAGTGATTGAAAAATTCTTATAAAGCTGTACCACAGATGACCTGTGAGAGTGTCTTGTTGACTCATATAACTTATTGGAGCTACTACAGTATAATGGTATATTTAACAACACTGATCTGTTACTTGATTTAGCATTTAGTTCTCTTAGTTCTACTCTTATAACTGCATTCTTGCATTCCTATTCCTTCCTGGTTTCCGAAAATATTTTTCATAAGATCATCGAAATAGAAATAAATAAATAAAATCTAGTTAGATAAATTCGCAGTTTTTTATAAGGTAGCTTATGCATTTCCAAGACCACGTCAAATATGCAGATATGCAGAAAAAGTCAAGAGAAGAGATCACATCACTCCTTATTTTATTAAAAATGGATGGTTCAAAATGGAAGTGCGTAGAAATATTCATTATATCAATTTAATACATAAGATCATAAATACAAAAATTCCGCCATATCTCAATTCAAAGTTAATATTCGGTAATAATGTACACGATAGAAATCTGAGAAATGAATTTTTACTACATATATCTCTGCACTAATCCTCATTCTTTAAATCCTCATATTCTTATTTAGCTGCACATTTTTATAATATATTACCAAAGGAATTAAAATTAATTGTAAGTAACAGTTCGTTTAAACATAAACTTAAGGAATATTTTAAGTTAACTTACCAAAATACATAGAAATAATTAAAATTGACGAATAGATTTTTAAATTTGTTATCATCTGTGCCTATTAGAATTAAGTTCTTTTTTTTTTGTTGTTGTTTCTTATACTGTTTAATATTGCTAATTAGTTACTTTTTGATTTGATTTGATTTGAAATCATCAAAAGATGATCCTGCTGTTTTGATTCTTGACCATCATACATTGCATTGCACTCTCGAGGCAGGTAATTTTTGTCGAAATAACTTTATAGTTCTTCTATCATTACACCTCCACGGGAGCCACAAGATGCAGCCCCTCGGAAGATGTTTTTTCGATCATGTGAAATACGTTTTCTCGACTGAATGTAACAAATGGATGGTCCAGATTTGTGAAAAGGCATTTGCAACTACACTGTAAAAAAAGTTGCTGTGTAAGCGAGATTTTCCAGTGTGTAATTTAGGATGTGAAAAAATTCTGTGTTAATAGTTTTACACATTATGTCTTTTTTGTGCGTGTTACACAAAATGTGTTAAAATTACTAGTATTATAATAAAATATACTGAATTTGTGTAATATTTACCAGTTGTGTGTTAAAAGTACACCATTTTGTGTAAACTTAACACGCACACAACTTAATTGTGTTCTATATCCGCAGCTGCAGTATATCAGCTGATCCAACACACGTCACTACGCCATATTGGTCATGTAGCGGTGTTGTATACAGTTACCTCGTTCACTGTGTTCAAATGGAGATTTAAATTGATTTGAATTTAAATTTAAATTGAGGTTTAATCAAGGAAAAAGTACTTACCTAACTATAACAAATATTACTGATAATTGTAATAAAGCTAAAACTAATTAGAATATTAAAACAATAACTATTAAAAATATTAGGAGTTTACTCTGACGTTTTAGATTACTCTGTAATCCAACTTTTTTGTAACTTTAGAGAAAGAAAATTATATGTTCAGATCACTACCAGTTAATTTTCGTAAAATCCTATTATGTAGTGCCTAAATACATCTTTGTTTGTTGTTTCATTGTTTATGATTTACTAGAACATTATTAGTCCCTTATTAGAATATGTACTATTGTACTGTTAATTTTAATACATACATATTTTGTTAGCAGACTTGGTTGTTGTTCATTTGAACTGAAATTTATTTTTTAATAAAATCATAAAAAGTAAAATACCTTTTATTTTATAGTTACACCAAAATTCTTAATTATGTTTCTATTATTTGCTTTTGAAATTATAATTTTTAATACATATATTCTGCCGTTTAATAGAACATTCCAGGCTATATTCAATGCATTCTCTACGATAGGCAGAACCTCCAGGAAATGTCAAAATAAAAGTATTTCAAAAATTATATTTATTAAAAATTATTTCGAAAGTAAACAGGAACATAATTAACAAATTAAAAAGATAGGTGAATCTTCCAATTCAATACCTATTATACAATAAAATTAACATGTGATGTGTAAAGCCTACTCCTTCAATGATACAAATAACACAGAAATGTGTAAAAATATACAGAATTCCGTGTGAACCTCGATTAACAGTATTGTGTCTTTTTGTGTTAAAATGTGTAATTATTTTTTTACAGTGTACATAATTCTATCCTTATGCGTTTACATAAGAGGATTCTGCACCATAAGAGATAACTGAACCACCTTCATACAAGGACCAGTAAACGACACGCCGCATAGAGTTGAAAATAATGTTGAGATATTATCATGCAGGGTCTGGAAATGTAGATGCAAGTGATTTATAAAAAAAACCTTACCGGCTTCAATGGAATACATACAAAAATATAATAAGCACAAATTTTTTATTGAAATATTTATGAAGTGTTACAAAAACATTTATTTAATGTTTCCTATACTTTTTCTTTATATGTTTTCGAAACAATTAAAAAAATAAACGTATCTAAGGAAAAATATTTAACCTCGCAAAGACGTTGTGTTACTCTTAAACCAATGTTCCAATGAATCAAGTATATAAACATTTCAGGAATGTCTTAAATTTTATTTTGTTTAGTGGGCAAGATGAATTTATAGAACTAACTATTGGCCTTAGAGTCAACTTATGATGAAAAAATAAATAGTTTAATTAATGACGGAAATTATACAAAATTAAATAAAGACCCAACTAAATCTATTGAAAACAAAATTTATAGAACATTATATAAATACAAAAGAGAATTTTCAGATACGTGATGTACTTCTAAGACCAATAGTCAGTTCTATAAATTCACCTTGCAACAAATTAGCAAAATATTTATTACAAATTATTAAACCTTTATTTGGACAATCCGATTCTTATATTAAAAATAGCAAACATATTTTAGAAAAGATTTCTTCAAATAATTTTAATAATAATCATTTAATGGTGAGTTTTGACGTAGTTAGTATATTCACTAACGTACTAGTAAACAAAACACTGAATATCTTTTAAAATAAACTGGAAAATGATATCAATTTGGCAAACAGAACAAAATTAAACGTAGGATGTATAATGGAATTACTAAGTCTATGTATAAAGACAATATATTTTCAACTAAACAATGAATTTTATCAACAAAATTTCGGAATGGCAGTGGGCTCATCATTATCACCAATTTTAAGTAATATTTTTATGGATTTTTTTGAAGAAAATTATATTCAAAATATAAATAAGAAACCAATTATCTGGTGGAGATATGTAGATGACATTTTTGCAATTTGGCCTTGTCACAGAATTAAATGAATTTTTAAATGATATTAACAATAAAGAACCAACAGTAAAATTCACTTTGGAAATATAAAATAATAATAAGCTACCATTTTTAAATGTTTTAATTAAAAAACATGAAAATTCTGTAGAAACAAGTGTTTATAGAAAACAAACTCACACCAATAGATATTTAAATTTTAGATCTAACCATCACATTGATATTAAGAAAGGTGTTGTTAAATGTTTATATGATAGAGCGAAACTAATTTCATAAAACAATGATATTTTTAATAATAAACTAAAATTTATTAAAGATTTTTTAATAAATAATAAATATACCCTCCAAATTTTGTTGATAGAACATTAAAAAATATTACAGATAAATCGAACACTTTAAAACAAATAAAAGAAACTAATCATACAATAAAAAATCTATACATTCCTATATTATCAGAAAAGTTAAGAAGAATCGGTTAATATATTTAATATTCGAACAGTTTTTCAGACAACTAATACTTTACGATCACTTTTGTCTAAAACGCGCTCAAAAAATGATATACCTACAAGATTTTAAAAATTGCATCTACAGTATACCTTGTGAATGCAATAAACATTATGTTGGAGAAACGTCTCGGCCTATGAATGTTAGAGTTGAAGAACATAAAAATTATATAAATAGACGGGAATTTGAAAAATCCAAAATTTGCGAACACGCTTGGGAAAGCTATCATTTGATTCAATGGGGATCGGCAAAAATTTTAGAGAAGGAAGATAATGCAACGAAAAGAAAATTAAAGACCGCGATTATTTTGTTGAACGGAGATAAGTGTGTGTCAAACTGTTCAGTAAACATTGATCATTGTTGGCTGCAGTTGTATCAAGAAGAAGTAAGTAACAATACAATAAAAATCATTTAACATCTCTATGGAAGCAGATAAACAAATTTTAAACTGTCAAACTTGACATACGTTTAATACTTTAACTACTATTTTGAGAACGAAAACAGAGAGTTTTTCAAAACGTCAAAAACACGGAAGTGCGCGATAGTAATGTGAGTTTTGTTATTTCTTACTTATCTGCTTTTTTCAGTGTGAGATTTTTTGGTCAGGCAAACTTAGTTTTGAAAAATAATCCTTGACTGATGGCGCAAGGGCTTACTTAATAAATCTTTATTAATTTTTTCAGAAGTGTGGTAAAAAAACCTGACAAATGTTATTTTCTCTAACACTAACAAAACGAGTAAGTAAATAAATAAAAATGTATCTAGTCAAATGTATTGTGTTGCAATAGATATACAGGCTGTATCAGCCACTCCCATGTATCTCGCTTAATATGCGAGACAAGTCAAAAATCTTTAATTGTTTTTTGTTGCATTTTTGGAGGCCTTTATGCTCGTAAAAACAAATTTGAGATCCATGGCCAACTTCATCAGTAATAACAAAAAACCCGGTAAAGTGCCCAAACTTTAAGGCTGTCTAACTTTTTTATTTTAAGAGATAGAGAAAACTTATTGGTAATAAATTTTTATTACAAAATTGATACCTTCTACCCATGTGGTTCGCTGCGCCCTCTAGGCAGATAAAAAATTTTTTTATTGAAGCAGGCTATGGCCACAAAAAATTGTCTGTTTTTTCGTATTTCATGCAATATACTACATGTTGCCCTTATCTTTCGTATTTATTAATTTTTTTTCAATTTTAGTTAAAAAAAATGTACCTAAATATTTTCGTGTTGCTCAAGATAATGTAGAACCTGTTTTAAAGACGCCCATTGCAAAAAAATAATAAACAGAATGTACTTTTTTATGCAAACTACAGGTTTTCTTATAATATTATTTTATTACATTGTCTGTGTCAAAATAATTTTAAAGACCCAATTGCTTCTAATGTAAAAACCAATAAAATAATATTATAAGAAAATCTGTATTTTGCATACAAAAGTACATTCTGTTTATTATTTTTTTGCAGTTGGCGTTTTTAAAACAGATTCTACATTATCTTGAGCAACACGAAAATAATTAGGTAGATTTTTTTTTTAACTAAAATTGAAAAAAAATTAATAAACACAAAAGATAAGGGCAACCTATTAGATATTGCATGAAAGACGAAAAAACAGGCAATTTTTTTGTGGCCATAGCCTGCTTCAATAAAAAAATTTTTTATCCGCCTAGAGGGCGCAGCGAACCACATACAATATTTCAAAAATCTGTTTATATAAAGTGGAAGGTATCAATTTTGCAATAAAAATTTATTACTAATAAGTTTTCTCTATCTCTTAAAAAATAAAAAGTTAGACAGCCTTAAAGTTTGGGAACTTTACCGGTTTTTTGTTATTACTTATAAAGTTGGTCATGGATCTCAAATTTGTTTTTACGAGCATGAAGACCTCCAAAAATGCAACAAAAAACAATTAAAGATTTTTGACGTGTCTTGCATATTAGGTAAGCGAGATACATGGGAGTGGCCCTCTTATGTGATACAGCCTGTATTTTAAACTCAATATTTTAAAAGAGTATAAAGTAAATCGAATTTTCACACTGTACCTATTAGTAGTAAATAATAGTAATACATGTTGAAATACCTATCCATAACTGTATAATTAATTGTTACATATAATGAGGATAGACAAACTTGCGGAATGAATGAATATACTTTTACGAGCAAAAAAATTCTTATTCCGATCGCGTGTTAAAAGGCTCTATTCTATTCTATCTAAAAATATATTTATAGATAAGAGTATTGGTTAAAATTATTCCTTTCCCTTAAACGCACTATAAACAAAATATGACCACATAGGCATAGTAATGATATGCATTATGTATATACAGGTCCACTTTTTCCTCAATTTTCAAAAACTAATACATCATAAAAAATTATGTTAGTTTGCTAAATAAACTATGCCTGACAAATGTTTATTTTTTGAATTTTGCACTGTACATCTTTGGAGAATTTTTTTATTTTTTTTTACTTTATCAGTGGCGGGGTCCCTATTGCTTTACTAAAAAAATATTAGTGCGCCACTAGCTTTAAATTAAAAAAAAACACTAGCTTTTGGATTCTCAGTTTAATTTAGGATTCAAATTTATCTTTGCAAGTTTTTCGCAACCATTACCATTTTCAAGTAAAATTTATTTACAAATTAATTATTACATAATATTTAATAAAATTATAGAGAATAATTACAGTTACATAACATCTAATGAAGTTGATCAAAATTTTCACCTGCTGTATTAATACATTTGACATCTTCGTATTAAAGAATTTATTCCGCGCTGATTTTATGTATTGTCACAGGTGTCTATTATTCTTCTCCGTACCTGATTTCTGTCCCCACTTATCAGATTTTTATTTATACTTGTATTAGAATTGGGCAAATTATGTTTAAGTAAGTAAAACAATAACATAATAAATAATAAATTCACAGTCATAGTCCATGTGTATTGTATAGTAACAAGTAAATAAATTTTCCTTGACAATGGTTAGTTACGAAAAACTTACAAGAATAATTTTTTGTCCCAAATTAAACGGAGAATCAAAAAAAATAGTATTTTTTAAATTTGAAGCCAATGGAGTACTAATATTTTTTACTAAAGCAATAGGGGCCCCGCCACTGGTAAAGTAAATAAAATTAAAAAGATCACACGTACAGTGCCAAATTATTTATACGAATTTTACGGGTGAAACTTCATCATTTACTATAGAAAAATTCAAATAACATTTTTTTTTAAATTTCAACGTGCTGTATCTAAAAAAGTAAACATTTGTTTAAACTTTAATAAAAAAAAAGTGGACCACCCTGTATCTATTTAAGTTACAAATGTGTCAACCTGCCCTACTTTAGGGGTAAGTTGACACAAAGAGTGGGGTAAATTAATGCACTGACAAAAGTTCCAGAATGAGGTACGATTCAGAGATTTATTTGTTTAAAAAATGAAACGAGATTTTTAACTTAAAAATATAGGTATAAACTTAAGTATAAATTTATTGTGACTCCGTGTTAATTGAGGCAAACAAAAAACGGCGATTTGGCTTTCTTTTGAGATATTTTTTTCTTCTTTGAAGACAACTTTAAATTTTCTTCCAAAGCCTTCTTAATCGGAGTATCAGTTAAGATAGCAGTAAATCGCTTTCTTCGTACAACGCCTTTTTCCATCTTGGGGCTTTAGAAAATGGTCAAATAGTTTCAAGTGTAGGAATGCGAGGTAGAGTATTCGCCTATAGGTTCTTCAGAACTATTTTTCTCTACTTTTCAACTTTTTCGACTGGTGTTTAATAGCCTGGCATAAACTTGTCTTGCGCAAATATATCTTCATTAAAAGAACAAATGAAACCCTATCACCTGAAACCAGCGTAAATATTAGCTGAGGAGGCTGCAAGATTCAAACATGAAATTACAATATAAGGAATATCAGATAGCCACGGTGGATCCTGGGTAGTTAGTTATCAACGAATCAGAAACAGAATTTGCATATGTTTGTTCTGTAAGGCGGCTGCAGTTTGTGACATCTGTGGACCAGTGATAGCTGAAGCTTCTGGAAAATTATGGTGGAATCCTATGGCCTTATGGAAGCTAATTGATTGCCCAGTTCGCCAGTTTCTCTTTTTGGTTTTACAAGTAACCATAATATAGTAGACGGACGGAGCGAAGAAAATCAGCAGTTTTTAGGCAACCTTTAATGTTTAGGGATCTTGAACATAATAAACTTTCTATATTTTTCATTTATTTTAAAAGTTTTATTTACAGAGTTTTGAAATTTTTAAATTAAAATATTTAAATGTGGACCTGACTTTTAATAAAAATATTTGAGTGGCTTTCACGATTGGTGCTATTATTTGATAAATAATAATTATCTGAGTTGTTCTGCCATGACCTCGGTAACTGGTCGCTACCAGTAACAAAATTAAAGTGCACATCTCCAGTATTAGCTGGGATTCTTTGACCTGCCCTGTTTGTTATCGAGCTAGGCTCTGTGGGGATATACCCGCTCCTCTCTGGGCCCGCCCATATGTTGATTTCGGCTCCTATTGTTGGCATTACGACTGTTACGTTGGAACCGTTCCTCGGGTAATGATGGTATTCCAAGACATCCTGTAGCCTTCTCTGGTTGCATCCGATACTTTCAAACGTTTCGCCGCTATTCACTGTCAGTATCTTCAGTGGTGATTCCTAACTGAGCGTTAGTCACGGCGAAGCACGCCGAGAAACGGTTCCAACCGTAGCAGTCGTAATACCCACAACAGGAGTCTAAAATAATATATGGGCGGGCCCAGAAATACCGATAGTGGGTCTGTCCCTACAGATCCTAGCCCAAGAACAGGCAGAGTAGATCAAAGAATCCCTGTTAATGATATGGATGTGTACTTTAATTATGTTACTAGCTGCGACCAGTTACCGAGGTCACAGCATAACAACCCGGAAAATCATTATGTATCAAAAACATTTGAGCTCAGCTCTAAATTCTATGTCAACAACATGGCGTTGACCCTCCCACAAAGATCAAAGGAGCCGCCTCTCAATTATGATTCAGATTGTTACGTATTCTGTGGCAGCGTAACGCAACGTTTGAAGAAGCTTCTCATAGATGGCAGCATGTACCTATTTCTAATAAATAAGTATAATAGCCTGGATTGCCATATTTTTGTTGCATGGACTCTTTGTCGATTTGCTCCTGTAGCCAACCCGGGTCACCTATTTATTTTCAAAAATGTATTCTAATAATGTAGAAAATTAAAACTGTTCAAAACAATACCTATTTCCAATGGGAAAAAATTAAAATGGCAAATATGAAGTTCCATAATTTTCTTTCCACAAAAGATAGGTAGGTATCTACTTATAAGCGTTGAGTGATCACTTAACATTATAAGTATCTGAGCTACCTAAGCTATCTGAAACCATGATACCTTCAGAAACTCTATCTATTTAACAATTTATGGGTCTCTATAATCAGATACCTAAGTAGGCAGGCACATACCAGTATTTAAGCTTTTGATTTTTGGTATCTCTTCAGTTCAAATTCAGAACACACTTATAAGTAGATCCTATTAGCATTGAAAGCGAAGTTTATAAAACCAATTCCATTAAGTTCATGTTATCTGATAAAATTTTATAGATAAGAATATTGTCTAAAAAAATATTAGTTACCTACTTATATATTTCTAGGACTAACTTTATTTTGAGGCCGACTGTAAACAGATATCTATCTTCATTTTCATCTATCTCATTCTCAAACCAAACGTCAACGTTCAAGTTTAACAGCCCTCCGCAAGTCGAGACCCCTTCTTCACAAAATAATTTATGACAGTGGGGCAATCACAATAACAAAATTTATGATCTTGGTTAAGCCATTAAATAGTTTTCCTACCAATCACATTCGAATTTCGTTTAGAGGGACGTGAACGAAATTGTAGGGGGGATGTGTTCTGTAAACCTATTGGTTGCTTCCAACCGACGTCACAGAAGCCATTACAAAATTACCGGTTCCTAAATACCTCAGCCACGCCTACTTGGAAACCATTATCGACTTCAAACAAGATTTACCCTGAATGTAAAAGGAATCTGAGAAGGCTAAAAGAAGTAACAACATTCCTTTAATTTAAGATTGGCTAATTATTAGTCCCGTCTTCGAAATTTTGTTGTATATTTTAGTAAATATCTACTTACGTATTTAAATAAATATAATTGTTTCTACTTACCTATCTAATACTTTAATTGAAAAAGTTGGTAGATAACATGAACAGATAAAATTAATTTAAATCTATCTTTCCTATTTTTGTATTTAAGTCATACACCTTATGCCCAAGTATACCTAATCTATGGTAATAATAATAACTCTTTAAAACGTATTTGGCAATTTATTTCGAACTACTGATGTATTCATAATGAAACCTACTTTCAACTTTTTTAGTTGTTTGCACTCATTAATTCAGATCTAATGATTTTTTTACTCAGAACTTCTAATGGTTCAAAAACTGATTTGGGGAAGCGCCATTATTATTGCAATAGATTGTACTTATGATAGGTATCTATGATATGGAAAAGTGTGATTTTGATCGAATTTAAGAAGTGCTTATAGGTAAGTAAGTACTTACGAATATGCAGGTAAAGTAGAATTTATACCTATGACAGTTGAAGTGACAGAAATAATATTTACATAGGTAGGTAGGTATAAGTGATTGATGTAATGCCAAAGTTAAATAAAATATAAAAGACTATAAACATATAAGCAAACAAAGTTAATATTTCTTACTCTGTTTTAAAGTAGTTACTAACCAGAGCTACAAACACCGTTTATGACATAATTTAAAGATACTATAGGTCAGTTTTAGTACCTACTTTCACTTTCATACTGAGTAAATACTTAATAGGCAGCAATATAATTAAGTTAAATAAACTTGTAAACAAATAAAAACTCGAAATGGCCTCCATAAAAATACTAGATATACCTATATATATGCGACTGTAAAGATGAACAGTAGACAAACGCCAGACACCAGGTAAGATAGGTATAAGAATAATTAGCGTTTGGTGAGCTGTTAATTGTTATACCTGTCATAAAACAATGATATAGTCATTTTATTGCATGTTTATATTTGATGTTACAGTATTCAAATGTGGTATTTCCGTTTTGAATGCCACCAATTATTGTAATAAAATTATGCAATAAAACTTTACATGCTACTGGTTTCGGACATTTACTTCTATGGGTTGTTTTTAAGTACCTCAGATCAGAGTTAATTTTATAGTTGTTATTAAGCATATAATAAAGCGTACACGTAAAACAACCCTTTTCAGTAATGATTATTTCCCCAGATATCACACCTCGTCACTATAAAAATACCTATTTGATTTTCATTCGGTCAAACCTATATCACTTGAATATATTTAGAAAAAGAATGATGTGTAATTTACTTTATCTACTCCTATTAATTTATATATTAATTATTCAACTGCTTTTGAGCAATTAATAGTATCAGTAAACAAATATCGTGAGTTTTTATAGTGAGTTATTATAACTCACGCTGGGCTTCTACAATGATAATTCGGTATGTAAATAGTGTACGCAGTTAATGCTTGGAAATTTTTAAGCCGATAAATACGTTCCATTGGTGTAAAATGGAAAGAATTTTTAACAAGTGGAAAGGAATGAATAATTCAAAGATTTTAAAATTATTAAATTGCCAACGCCTCTCAGTAGGCGGAACTGTCAATTATTATCATTGAGGGGACTAATGTCATTTGATATTTTAATAAAATAGTTTTCTTTCTCGATACTTGTATCTTAGTATTTATTGTTATAGTCGTAGATAAAGTATAGTATTCAACTTGCGGTAATGGTCATAACTCACTTGATGAATTACAGCACTCGCCTGCCTGAGTTATGACTTGCATTACCGCTCGTTAAATAATATACTATTATCTACAACTGCTTTATAAGAGCTTCATTACAGCATTTATTTGGCACTGTATTTGCAAGAGGCAAGTGAGTCACTCATTATTTCAATCAAAACTACTATTTTCACAAGAAAACTTGAACAGGTTATCTCATAACAATGCCTTTGCTATATTGAATCAAAACTGGATCTGATTTTAGATTTTTTGCAGTTCTAAATATAGTTTTTTATAGTAATAATGCCTATATCTCACTTGTACTATAAATAACTATTATACGTAGGTGACTTATTACAGTACCTACCTACGAATTGTATTTACCATAATATAAACTAGTAGTACTGTAATAAGACCAAACGAACGCGTATACCTTCATAATACTTTATTTCATACATTCCTATAAATGCTTAAAAATATTAATATAATTCCAACTTAAATACATTTAAGAAAAATATTAAATTGTGTTGCTAAACAACAGACATTACGGTATCAGATACTCTAATGTTCCATTTCACGATCGCAAGTGAGTCCAGGAAGTAGTAATTTAACGAACAGTACCTATGAAATACCTAATATAGTTTATTAACACTTTATTGGATAAAATCTATACACACCACTAGTAATACGAATAACATTGAAATATACCTATGCAAAAGTTACACGTAACCTTTGTTATATTAATTTTAACACACTGCTGCATAGACCCTTTTGTATACGCATCTCAATTAATACAAAATGTTCTTTTGTATTAAAATCAGTAACTCGTACCTACAGGTATTACCTAAATTATTATATTTAGCTGCTAACAATAAGAAGCAACCCAGCGCTTTATTTTCTAAAATATGGTGCATGCGCCGGGAAATAGATGAAAATTTTTTTGTAAACGTACAATAATTTATGGTTAGTAGTATACCGGATGTCTCAACTTTTATGAAGAGTGCCATGGTGTTTATAAAAATATTTATATCAAGCATTGATCTTAGGTACCTGCATAAAAAATAAAATATTTTAGTCCTAGCGACGGTTAACAGAATGCCTAGATAATGTCGCTTATGTTGAAAAACTAATAATCTAATAGCGAATATTGAAAAAACATTCATACTGCGTGTATGGGTACTAACCATAAATTATTGTGCGTTTATAGAAAATTTAATCCTATACTCCCCGGCGTATGCACCATATATGCAGTAATAATATTATTCAAATATTTTAATTCAGCAATTCTTCTTTTTCAGCAAACAATTCAATTTATTTAAACATAATTTATTCTCGAAAAACAGATCTATTTTGATGTAATGCTCACTTTTTTGTCAAAAATTAAACAGTTATTCCATTTACCATATTATAGAAACATGACGATTTTCAAATAAATACCTATTCTATATATTTTTTTTCATTTCCCTAAATAATTTGTTCAAATCTGTATAAAAATAAAATTTTGGAATAAAAAAAATGGCTTTTGATTGAAATTAATGTTTATGTCGAATCTAATATTACGTTTATTTAATTCGAAAATGCGTATTTTTAATTGAGGGATGTGGAAAAGAAAAATATGCAAACTTTTAATCCTTTTTGTTTTTAAACTAAGTTTTATTGGGTTACCTATATAATCTTTTGAAAAATCGTAAATTAAAAAAATTCAATTTCCGAATATCGTATCGTCGAAAAAAATATTTGTTTGAAAGGAAAAATTAGAATCGTTTCCTATAAATAAAAAATAATTGTCAATAGGAGCCCGATAGATGTAGATGTGCTGATGTATTTAGTGTACTCAAGCATGTCGGGGTTGGAAGACATGAACAGCCAGGGTTAGTCGTCAGTTAACTCATCACTCACCTGCGGGGTACTTGATGAGAGTTAATAAGCTCGAAACCAGTATATGTTGACAATTTGCTAAAGGTGCAATTCATTACTGGTCGGGGCAAGAATGAAAAGATAGTTGCAGGAGAAGATGAAATACTGAAAGAACATTTTGAAGAGATCGTCGAAAAAAATATTTGTTTGAAAGGAAAAATTAGAATCGTTTCCTATAAATAAAAAATAATTGTCAATAGGAGCCCGATAGATGTAGATGTGCTGATGTATTTAGTGTACTCAAGCATGTCGGGGTTGGAAGACATGAACAGCCAGGGTTAGTCGTCAGTTAACTCATCACTCACCTGCGGGGTACTTGATGAGAGTTAATAAGCTCGAAACCAGTATATGTTGACAATTTGCTAAAGGTGCAATTCATTACTGGTCGGGGCAAGAATGAAAAGATAGTTGCAGGAGAAGATGAAATACTGAAAGAACATTTTGAAGAGATGAAATCAATGAAACGGAGAGGGAAGAACTGCCACTCTGAGAAAAATTCTGGCTGAAAGCTTCAAATATTGTAAACACCAATCGTACTTTTATTTGTAAACTATCAACAAGCTTTCGACAAAATAGAAAGAAAAAAAGAACGGTTTTGGAAGATTGAAAATCAGCAGGAAGATAACATAATACGCCTAACACTGAAAAAGTCTGAGAATAGAGCAAAAATAAAAAAAGCAACCAAGGAAGTTAAAAACGGGAGGCAAGGAGATCCATTACCATCATTGCTATTTATTTTAGTACTAGAAAAAGTTATAAGAGATGCAGAAGTCAATAGATCAGGCATTATACAGGGTGTCCGGAAATGATGAGCAAAAAATTCATGGGATAATTCTAGGCCGAAAATAGATGCCACCCCTTTCTATAACATTTTTTTCCAAAACTAATTATTAACGGAGTTACAGGGTGTTAAAGTAAAAATTTTATTTTCGATATTTGTAAATAACTTCTTAAGAAATCCAAATAATTACATAAAATTTGTAAATCGAGGGTTTTTGCGGACGACAAATTCAAATATGTTTCTAATTTTGACGTCACTAGTAGAGGGCGCCACTTGTGGCACACCATGTTTCTTTAAATGGCAAAACTTCTTTGCATCTTAATGTATCCATCTGACTATTGAATCAATTGATTCTCCTACCTGTTTTATTTGATTTAATTATTAACACTTTATTCCTATTTTGCATTATAGGTATACAATGCATAATATGCTTACTTTTTGGAATTGTGGCCTAGTTGTCGTTTTTATTTATGTTAAATGGGTATGCATTGTAAGATAAGTACAAAATTTATACTTGTATAGCCTAAAATACAGCTAACTTACAAGATGAAAAGTAGCAAATATCACGTTCAATTATTCCTGCATAACAGTCAACTAACCTTTAATGTACAGTTCATTTGTCCTTAATGTATCAGAGATATATTTAGATAAAAATTGAATAACTATAGCAACACAGTTCAGGTTCTCCAGCAAGAAATTTTAGTCATTGCTGGTAACCACAGTTATGACCAGTTTACTTATGACTAATGACTGATTTTCAGAAAACTTGATTTTAGCTGCTACAATTGAATTGTTTAAATGTCGTCTATTTTATACAAGTTTGTTGCCGAGGCAAGAGTATTTTTACCCACCACTAGTGAATTTTTTCTTATCGTTACTTAATACAAAAAAATGAAAAAAATATTTATTTGTCATCATTTTTAAAACTAACTTTTTGTAAAGTGTTTACATGGAATAACTGTTTCATTTAAACAAATTGTCGTTACAAAAAAATGAAAGTTTCTTACCAAATAAATCTTTTCTTTTTGACAAAAAAGTGGTCATTATACCAAAAAATATTTGTTTCCCAAGAACAAATTATATTTAAATCATTTTAATTGTTTGCTGAAAAACAATTTTTTTCATTGTAAAGCAGAGTGCATGAAAGTATGACCAATAAGGGTGGGGTCAGAAGGACACCAAAAATGGTAATGACGCGAATAATTGGTGGTAAGAAGGGGAGGGGACGACCCAAAACAAGATGGAAAACAAAGGTGAAGAAAGACTTATGACAATTATCCTCGGATAGAAAGAAAAAGGAATGGATACACCGAAAAAAATTGGTATCTGTAAAAAAAATTATTTCATGGAATTAAATTCTTTTGTATAGAACCAAACAAACATTTATTTCTTGATACCAAATAATTTTTTTGGAAAAACAAAAATAGTTATTTTGTAAAAAGAAAGTATTTGTTTCCATTAAAAAACACTATTTCATTTTTAAAAATATACTTCTGGTATTGATTTAACTATATTCTATGGTGAAACAATATTTGCATAAGTACTTCTAAGATTTGTTTCCAATTAAATAACTGCTTATTTAGTTTTAGTTAATAACTTACAACTTACATCTGCAAACCTATAGCAAATAGTCAACAAATAACGATTTCAAGCTTATTAGCTCTCATCAGTGGTGAGTTAACTTACGATTGACCCTGACTGTTTCTGTCTCTCAAATTTGATAAACCTAAGTACGTGAAATATAGTACGTAGCTACTTCTCATTGGTAATTATTTTTGTTTATAGAAAATAATTCGAATTTTTTCTTTCAAACAAATACCTACTTTTTCCGACGATATGTTTTCTCAAGAGATTAAATAACTTAATATAACTTAATTTCAAAACATTACAAAAAGTAAAGTAATCTTTGAAAACCTCTACCTATATTAAAAACATTATTAATTCTTTCGTAACTTTCAATTTTTATTTCCTTAAATTGCAGTTAATTATCAATACCTACTTAACAGGCAAGCGTATAATGCCGCATCCACACTCTCGACTGCTCTCGCTGAGACATATCGGCGAGAGTGTGGATGGAGCCCTCGTCGAGTATCGCGCTCGCTATAAGGTACGGATTCGCTGGTGCGACTCCCGCTGCAGCTCGCGGCTGCGACTCGTCGTCAACCAATAGACAGTCTGAATGTTCTCATCAACTATAGTATTTAGATTGCCTATTGGTCGGCGACGAGTCGTAGCCGCGAGCCGCGAGCCGCAGCCGCAGTCGCACCAGCGAATCCGTACCTTTACACCCGTTTCCCAAATATCGAGACCCAAGCGAGAGCTGGCAAGACGAAGCGAGACATCGACATCGGCGAGACAAGTCCTTCATCCACACTCTCGTGCTGTCGTCGGGCTGTCTCGCATTAAATTTGATTAATAGATTTAACTAAAAAAGTTTTAGCAAAATAGAGTATTTGAGAAAGTGACTCTCGTACCATTATTTTTATAAATATAATAATTTTTAATTAATTTAATAAAACATAAGATATTCCTTCATTATTCACGTAGCCATTATAAGGTATGAGAATATCAACAGTCGTGAAGCTACCATACACTTACAATTTATAAAATGGAAAATTTAAATACCTATATCTAATACAACAAATAGTTTTTTTTTCTTAAATCATATATATTTACTAAACAATGAATACACAACATACAATGTCAACAATGTCACAATGCAGAAATAAAATAGGAAAAATAGAAGGTCTGCGCTTGCGTGGTAGCGTTATCTTCAGTACATAAAAATATTACATATTTTCCATAACCCTAATTAAAAATATGTATTTTTGAATTAAATAAAAGTATTATTTAATTAGAAATGCACATCCATTTCAATTAAAAAACATTTTTTTTATATCAAAACGTTATTTTATACGATTTTAAACAAATTGTTTAGCGAAATGAAAAAAATATTTATTCGGAAATCATTTTATAAAAGAAAGTTTTCATAAGATGTTCAAATGGAATAACTATTTGTTTCATTTAAATAAATAGTCGTCAAAAAAATTGTTTTTTCAATTTATTTTTGACACAAAAGTGGTCATTACACCAAAAAGGAATTGTTTATCGATATTCAATTACATAAATGAAATAAATTGAATTTTGTTCAAAAATAAAATTACTGTCGGTGTGGAACGAAATGAATCAAGGCATAGGTAATAACATTGGATTATACCTACATCAAAAACGAAACATAAAAGTATCATTATTAAAATTTTGTCTAATTTCCATTAAAAGGTATCAAATATAACACTAAGCATTATTTAAAAAAATCAAGATTTTTTTGTACTAAATTGGTTATAAATGAATGTGAAACCATTAAATTGGAAAACTGCACAAAATTTTTTAAGTAAACAATTCAATTTATTTAAACATAATTTATTTTCTGGAAACAAATCTTTATTGGCGTAATAATCACTTTTTTGTCAAAAATATATTAATTTAGGTATTTGGCAAGAAAATTTAATTTCTTTGAGGAATATTTGTTTAAATGAAACAAATAGTTATTCCATTTGAACATCTTATGAAAACCTCCTTTTATAAAATGATTTCCGAATAAATATTTTATTTTTCATTCAATAACGTTTTTTGATTGAAATTAATATGCATTTTAAATCAAATAATGCGTTTATTTAATTCAAAATTGCATATTTTTAATTGAGGTATGTGGAAAACTAAAATATGTAATCTTTAAATTCTTTTTGTCAAGTTCTTAAATGAAGTTTTATAAGGTAATATAATCTTTTGAAACACAGTAAATTAAAAAAACTCAATTTCTTAATATAATCGATCGTCGAAAAAGGTATGTTTGAAAGGCAAAAATCGAATTGTTTCCATAAACAAAAAATAATTGTCAAAAAGTGACCGCTAGATGTAGATGTGCCTTTGCCGTATTCAGGTATGTCGGATTTGAGAGATAGGAACAATCAGGGTTGCCAAATTATGTAAAATTACCGACAAATTTTTATCAGTGGACTCTTTGAAAATTAATTACGTTTTTCCATTAGTAAATTCTTAAGTACTTATGATATAGTTATGAAATGATATAATGTAAACAGTTCCATGTATTATATCTTACACAGTTTGCAACATCCAAATAGATAGAGCGCGTGTTTAATATCGTTGATCTTGATTTCGGATAGAGTTATGCTGAACGCACATTTAGAGTAAGGAAGGTGAGCCCTATAAGGCCAGGAATCATAATAAAATCTACATTTAAAACTTTTCAAATTGTAGAAAAGAGATACAAAATATATGCTACAGGTAATACTTAAATCGGCAGTTATATCATAAGAATCAGTCGAGGCCATGGATACATACAAGATTCTTTATGTAAAAATATTATGTAAGAACGTAAAAATTTAAATATTTTTGGGTACAAGAAATCATAATGGTGAATTATGAAATTTTACAATGAAATATTTCCTATTTCTCCTTATGCATTCAATTATGTACTTATTAAACCGTTAATCAAATCGTAATTTTGTTTAATTAGATCTTAACTTCAACTGGTTTTGCAAATAAAATGTATTAATTTGATAAATTAAGTTTTAATAATATGTTAAATTACATTATATATTTTTATAATACTTAGAATCTTTCATAACCTCGCTTGGACTCGTGTCCGTGGTGAAGAATTATGTCCTTTTTATGAGTCAACCGTATGGGATACGAAAGAAACCTAATTATTTTTTAATATCTCGAAAAAGAAGATTTTGGTTCCTACAGCAGTTGCCGGAGGTTATGTTAGCTGTAGAACAAGGAACTTCTGCAAGATATGCAAATTTATATTATATGGCATTCCCAAAAGCAAAATCATATTGCATCTAGTGTTACTAAAAATAGTGGGTAGCGCTAATACATTGACAGGGCCCAGGAAAATGACCTTTAACAGAAAGTTTTTGGATTGTTTGAAATTGATATGTCACTAACTTTAATTGTGAAGAGGTCGGTGTTCAGTTACTATGATGAATTTGAAATTGATCATCCATATTCGACATGTAAAAGAATCAAATGATTTACATAGTTTGTTTTCATTCAGATGTAGCCAAAAGAAAAGTACAGTGTATGAATACTGTAATCTCAACAGGTGTGCTGTAACATGTGTATGCGATATATCCATGTGGTTAAGTACAAGTAGGTACCCTCATTTATTTGTTCTTCCCATACAGGTAATACTTTTGTTTCTTATTTTCTGTTATGATTTTTATATATGTCCAGAAAATTAAGTTTTAATTACCTCAGTTGTTTATTTTTGTTTTATAAGTAGGTATAATATAAAAAATTCAAAATGTTCTTTAAAATTGTCAACAATTGCGTCATTAAGGAAATCTTCTACAGTAGATCCTTACTTCTACGATACGAAAACACTCGTATTTTGAAATCGACCGTTCTACATCGATAGGCATAGATACACATATGCCGGATTATTAATTAAAACACTTACGTAGAACGCTTTATTATTGTCATCTACAAGTTTAGCAGAACACTTGACTATGAATGAAACAGTTATTCATACGATTTCGTAAAATAGAAGATAAACAGATACATTTAAAACTTGGATATAGAAATAGAATCAGGTAGGAACAACAATTTAATTTCTTGTCATTAACTCGAAAAGAAACTAGTTTGAAGTAAATATTTGCCGTTAGTTTCCGTCGCTTTCTCAAACATTAGAACGCGACGGAAATGATCCACACGGGGTAACTTTCTTCTACCTGGTTATACCTCTCTATATACCAACTACATGTATGTCTTCTCTCTAACCGACTATTCTATCAAAAATAAAAATACCTAGGTGCTTAGACACTTAGTTTATTTGAAGATTAGTAGATTGAGAATTTTATATATCTATCTACTTATACTGAGTATGTAGCAATAAATGCGTCATGTGATAAATTATTATATCTTTTAATGAGTACGTCGTAGGTATAAAGCATCATTTATGAGAATTTCGTTATTATTATGTAGTAGCACGTAACAAGTACATAGCAGAAAAAATCATAAGACGTTTACAATATTCACTAAATGAACAAATTAAGTGCTATTTAAATAAAAAAAAAACATACCGTACTTTGTGTTATACAAAATACAATATATCAACTGAAGAGTTCGGAGTTTGACACATATGCATCTGATAAATATGTACCTAATTATTAATGCAAAGATCGGGTCTGGTTGACTTTTTGCTTTTTTCTCGAAAACACACATTTTACAGAATTGAAGCATACAACACGATACATTCAAATCGATGAACAATAAAAATATATGCAAGATTGATTACATTAGCATTGGGAGGGATCATGCTGAGCGGATATTTCTATCGATTGTAAATTATGTGTTTTACCTACACTCATCTAAAAAATTATAAAGAGTGGAATATCCTACCTAGTTAACCAGTAAACAATGTTGCCATAGGTGTTTGGTTCCGAATTTCTCAATAATTGGGTGTGTTAATTTTATCGTTTATTTCATATTTACCTAAACATTGTAAATACTTAATACCAAACCAAAGTTTCAGGTTTAGTTAATCATTTATTTAATTTTGTGGTTTTATTGAATATCACATGCAATAAAATAATAAAGTAAAGTAAAGTAAAGTAACACATTGCTCTGTTTTCACGAGGAACGTTTGACATTTGAATAGGTACCTACCTACGTCGGTTTTTTTTCCAACCGTCTCAACAGCAATGATTGCTTTTATTGTTTTATAGGTGCATAAAAAACCTAAATTTGTGTGCTAACGTAGTTTTATTAAAACAAAATATTTCAATTCATAGGCTATACCGTTTAAAAAACACGCATATATCTGCTTAAAGGAGCGTATTGCCTTGAACATTTTACTAAGAACTAACTGAACGTGATCGCACACGAACAAACGAAGCAAACAAAAAGCTTGCATGTTCAAATTATTCGTTGTATTCGCTGTGTTGCCGCCAGTTTCATCAGTTTTCGGTGTGTTCGTTGAAAATCACAGACGCAGATATGTGCTGGTGGCAGCCGACGCCTTTTTTCTCATTCATTCATTAACAAAGTGGAAAAATAAGTAATAAATTGTGAGCGAGACGTCTATTTTTGAAGAAAATATACGGCATTGCAGAATGCCATGAACAGAGTACAACTTTGGCAATACTAACTCAGCCATCATATTTTTTAAGTTTATTATAATATGGTCCATGTTTTGGATTCCATAATCCAAGACACTTCTCGTATTCATCAATAAATTGTAAATATTTCTCTCTGATCCACTTCATTTTCACAATCACAGATAATTAAATAATTGATCAGAACACTGAGAATGCATCAAACAGCAAATCGAATTTACGGACAAGGAACGGATAAGGTTTGGCGTAAATTCCAATATGTGCGCGCGGCGCATTTGGTTATGCACAGAGAAGTAAGCTCTACTATATAGAGTGTCCGAGAACATGTGGGAAATCTCGTTCATTTTATCGACAATAAAATAAAAAAATATATATAAAAAAAATTAGGCTTTAAATTGTAAAGCTTAGCCCGCCCCTGGTAAATTAAAAAAGCTAAATATGTTTCTTACTAGTGTCCATCACATTAAATTTTTACTAAATTATATTAAGTTATTCAAGAAAAACCGATTTCTAGCGGTGTCTTCAGGGACACATATCTCCGTAGGGAGGGCCTATGGGAAAAAAATTATATGAACTTTTCATCTTATTTTTTCATGTTCTATCTGCACCCGAGAGATTCCCCACATTTTCCCGGGCACTCTGTATATTCACATCGCAAGGACCGGGCGGAACCGATTTTATTTGGCAACATCGCGTTAGAGTATGTAATTACTATATGGTATCGCATATTATCCGCATCGAACGGACCGCATATACGGAATTGTATGCAATGTTGCCAAAAAAATCCGTTCCGTTCGTTCATGCGATGTAAATAGTATCCGTTTAAGAGTACATACCTATATATAGGGTGTAACTTTGAAGGGGGGTCCGGTTTGGAGGGGGGGTGCCCGTGACCTTTACAAACACATATCATAAGTTCGTTTTCTTAAATTCTGTCACAAAAACTGATTTTTTTTGTTGCCTTTTTTCGTAATTTTTATACGCCACTGGGCAAACAAGCACTGAGCATATCTAGTTGCAGCGTTACCACCATTGTTGCCATATTTAATTATTGAAGTGGAAGATGGGAAAAGAAGCAAAACGCCCACGCCACTCGTGAGACACTGCTTTTTGACATATATATTTGTTTGTAGTGGGTGTTCGCTTTATTATTCCATATAAACAAAAAGTAAAAAATGTAATCTTTTACGAATAACACCATAAAACAGAAACAAGTCAACTAACAGAAAACTCAATAATAAATAAATACATACTTAGTACTTTTTACTTCTACGGCATTTAAAATATTTGGTTCAAGATTATTACTTTCCGAGTTTGTTTTTACTCAACATTAGAGTATTGGCGTTCATAACTCCCATAATCTCTTAAATGTTAAACTAATCTTACAGACATTTTCTTATGCGGTACGTGTCTATCGCGGTAATCCATCTGATATCGTTTTCTTGCAGCCGCCGTCTAATTTTGATAAAAAACGAAGCTTTAGGCATATTAGCTCTCGTATTAGCTCTTTCTTAATTTGTATACATATTTTTTTCCTAATACCACACACACTTGGTAATGAAAACTGACCTTTATAAGGTTATTATACACTTGCATAGAATAACATATTCCACAAAATACCACTTTAAATTATTACGAAATTAAACTTGCCAAAATACAACCCTGCATTAAACAAATTCTAATTCGATTTCAGTAAAAAATCACGCGGATAACTTGCTTTCTATCTCTCATATCTGTATATTTTTTATAAAAACGACCTAGTCTGGTTTCATGTATTGTGTGCAGTATTTATGCGATATTTTTATTTTATAAACTAGGTCAATGTCACGGTTATCAAAGGGACATTGATAACACCCTTAAAAATAGTATCAAATCCTTTGTACTGAAACTGTTTTTTTTTTAACATTTTAAAGTTATCAGACCAATAATTTGCTTATTTTTAATTACGTACATTTTATAAAACAGCAACAATTGTTTTAAAACATTAAGTTTTACTGGAAATAATTATTAGTAGGTAACGTATTAAAATCCACCTACCAATACTATTATTTAATAATAATAATTAGTTAATAGATCAGTAAAATTGTATTTTTTACGTACTTTTATATTACGTACTTTTTTACAACACTCGAAAATGGTTTTAGGATCCATACTTCACCAGAATTGACAGAAAAGTATAATGAGTGATGAGTCGCAATGTTATAAAAAAGCATATTTAAAAGATTATCCATTGCAGTTTTTTCTTATTTGTATCTCCGTTACTTAACATCTAGACGTCGGAACTTGTCGTATCATTGGCAGTTTATTAGATCAGACTGAGGTGTATACATGCAAAAATATGTTAAACATAGGTATTTACATTGAATTGGTGTTATGTTATTTCTAGTGGCTCGCATCGCCGAAATCTCATCACAATTGGAAGCTGTAGTTTTGTATATCCAGACTATTGTCTTCTGCATTCACATTACCTCACTAAAAAAATCCTCACTCACATTTCACGGCCTCACAATTACGTCAAACTATGTCACTATTTTTGTTATAGCTTCTGCATGAGCATGAGATCTTGTGGCAAAATTTTCTTCCAATGCACCTGTTATAACGTGTTATTTTCCATCCACCAGCAGTAGTTGTTTTGTCAATACTTAACCATAAATACTTGTCTTTTAAATCGGAGCGAATACTGGCTTTTACGGTTGACTTTCGTTTGCAGTCAAGTAAAATATTAGATAGAGTACATTGTACCATTAAACACTAACTGGCAAATCGTGAATCCATTTTTCTGTGGTTTTTCTGTACGGTATCCATCGTGACATTGTGTACAGTTAACTTGTACTCGTGAACGTAACGTAAATACATAACACGTAGTGTACTACATCAAAGCTACGTATGTACTGAATTCATTATAAAATATCAGCTTCGGTCGCGCCGCGCTGCGTGGAATACGACCCTGAAATGACGGGACAAATTCCGACGTCTAGACTGGTAACAACTAACTGGCAACACCGTAGACATGGTTCTGCAGTGAAACTCGGACGCTGTACAGGGGCGACGTGTATAACAATTTGGGTGCAGTTTAATAAATTAATTATAACTCGGCTATTTATTTGATTTAAAAAAAAAACTAATTTCAGATTAGCAATCTAGGGAACACGGACTACACTCCCTCCAAACCGGACCCCCCTTCAAAGTTACACCCTGTTAGATAAGTAAGTCATTTTTAAGATTATTGCATTCTCTATAATCTTTAGACTGCCGGTACATTAAATAAAAATAGATAATGCACAATGAATGTGGTAAAAAGATATATTTCCTTAAATTTTATCCAGATAAAATAGGAAACTTCTTTCTTGTCGACATACTTCCCTTGCCCACCAAGCCAATATCGATTGCAGATTTAGCGATTCGATAGGTTAGTCTCATACACAGTGTCCCGCGTAACGAGTGTACTAGATGTACAACTGGAATTTCCGACATCAGTAGACAAGCAAGCGGTTAAACCGTCATAATTTAAACAAAATATGATACTGATTCTGGGTGAAAACCTTTATATATTCTCTGAATCTATTTAGTTGTGGCATAATTTTAGTTTTTTTTTACTTTGATTGGGTTTTTGCCACACTTCTGAAAAAATAAAGATTAATTAAATAAGCCCTTGCGCCAAACGGATCAGTCAAAGGTTATTTCTGAAACTAAGTTTGCCTAACCAAAAAAATTCTCACACTGAAAAAAGCAGATAAGTAAAAAATAACAAAAATCACATCACTATCGCGCACTTTCGTATTTTTGACATTTCGAAAAACTCTGTTTTCGTTCTCAAAATAGTATCTAAATGTATTAAACGTATGTCAAGTTTGACAATTTAAAATTGGGAGCACATAAACAAAAACCCAATCAAACTAAAGAAAAACCTTTACATTGCGGCGATTGTGCATTTTAAAGGTATTTGCAATGGAAAGACAGTAGATTACATACAGGATGTACCGAATTGCAGGGACCATATTTTATCAGGTCCAGAACTCTTTAACAAAATAATTAAGTTCACATTATTAATATGGATCGGGACATTTCCAAGATATTTATCAAAAATTTTGAAAAAAAAATTCATTTAACTTAACTTAATTGTAAAGGTAGAAATTTGAAAATTGGCCCAAACATTTTATACTTTAAGCTGCTTTTAAAAAAAAAACTTGGTCCGGCTCCTTTCTTCAACGCACTCCTATGGTCTTAAAACTTTTTTGGTTAATATCAGTGTATTTTCATTTGTTTCTCTTCAGATTTTTTAAACATGTCGAAACATAGTATTTTCAGGAATTTAATTTGAACACTGTTTGTTTTTATATGCCTGTAAAATAGGTAAGTAGCTTGTATGCTAGGAAATGGCGTATGCCAGTGGATGGCACAACGATGATATTTGCAAGGTGCTTGCAAGTAAAATGGTATGGCTCGTTAGTATACGTTGCTTATTGGGCGTCAGTAGCTAGCAAATGGTAATATCTACACGAAGACGTTCCGACGTGCTACTTGAATTCCTCCGAAACCCCGCCTCATATTGCATTCCAAAAAATGAAGTGATCTGCAATTTACTTCCGCGTCTTCCACTGGTATGCTTTGTGCAAGCTCCTTGCTTGACATAACAGACATGTGTATTCCCTGCATTAAGTGGGGAATACACATGCCAACAGACATAAAAGTTTGCAAATCTAATTTGCAATCAAATGAACAGATTCAAGACCATATTCGTAAGTTTAAAAATGTTTGGAGAGAGAGTGGCCGAGAATGTAAAAGTCATACACGCCGACCTCGGACAAGCATCAATGAGGTACTTATTATGTTCCCTGATCTAATTGAAAGTGACCCATGCAGAACAGTATTGTAAATTTCTACAGAGGTGGGAATATTGTACGGAAGTGGTTAATCAATCATTCAACAATCCAATCCGACTTGTGAAAGACTTCTGTCGCGCTATCGAGAGGGAGGTGATATTATAATGTTGCATTGTCACCTGCTACGAGACGTGAAGTGTCATTCTTCTTCGAGACTATGTTCGGCCACACTCCAGAAACATTGGAAAAAATCCATTGGTAAACACTCGAATATCCACAGTATAGACCAGGGTCGATAATTTTTGAAACCAAAAAAAAAATAATAGTAAGATGAAACCCATTGGAAAAGGAGGAGAATACAACAAAAATGAAAGGAAAAATAATTTACGGGCGATCTGAGGTCGGGAAGTGGAAGGGGGTGAGTTTTTAAGGGTAAAAAACGGTTTACCTCGATTTCTGGCAAAACTACAAGTCCTATAGAAAAAAGTTAGATAGCAAAGTTGTAGGTAATAAAAAGATCTACTACTTTTATATTTACACTTTTTTCACATAACCTCAAAATTTATGTGAAAAATTCAAATAACCAAGTTTTTGGTGTTTTATTTTTATCTTTTATTAAAAATAATTTTTTTCACGATATTTGGTGAAAACTTACCTTTTTATGTCCCAAATACACTGTAATTTTTTTGATTTAAAATATATATTTTTTCACCTTATTTTGACTTAATATCGAAAAAGCACCCTAATTTTCAATGGAAAATTCTCACGTCAAAATATCTGCTTTTTTAAAAAAGTCGGTTGGCTTTTTGTTCATTGGAATTTCTACTATCTTATGGTGTAAAAAAATAGGACTTGTAGTTTTGCCGGAAATCAAGAAAAACCGTTTTTTTACCCTTAAAAACTCACCCCCTTCCACTTCCCGACCTCAGATCGCCCGTAAATTATTTTTCCTCTTATTTTTGTTGTATTCTCTTCCTTTTCCAACAGGTTTCATCCTACTATTATTTTTTTTTTCACTTTTTACCATATTCACAGGCTTTAGCACTGGTCTAGTATAGCTTAAATCGAGTACAGATTAGGTGCAACACAACATGCAATGCATCATGACTGATCAATTTGGACGTATTTGCAATAAATAGTGCAATTATATTAACCATTTGCGAACACGTCCAAATTGACCATTCATATTACATCGCATATTGTATTGCATGTTATATTTCACCTAATCTGCATCCAACTTTAGTTTTGTTACCATATGACTATTAGGTACATATTTAGACCACTCAAGGAGGATTTGAGAGGATTGGAATGAAGATGTGGAAGCTTTCTTTTACTGTGACAATAAATTTAATAAACACGGTTTATATTTTATCCACCCTCGGAAAACGTTTAATCAAATTTGATATTCCTTAAGATCCCCCTGATCCTTTTGCGACAATATTACAGCTGGAAATTATAATTTTAACATTTCAAAAGTACACTTATGGTGGGTAATTCACAACATATCTAAAAAAAGTAGAAATAGATACGTCATAAAAAATGGAGCCAATATCGTAAAAAAAAATTTTGTAAAATCCTTATAGTTTCTGAGAAAAAAAAATGGAAGCTGTAGTATTTTCAGCCTTTACACAGCTGGGCTACTGCAGTCTCTAGCATAACGAATGCAGGCGATTCCGAATACTGAAATCCGATGATGGTATTAACGTTTTTACGGTAGTGTTTACATTAATTTTGTGTCAAAAACAGTTTACGTGTATAGCAACTCTGAGTTGATGGTGGATTAATTTATGGTGAAGTAAGACAAAATGCTTTAGCAGCTTCTCATTTGTACGCAAAACGATTATCCGATAGACATGTGCCAAATGCAAATACTTTTACCACGGTAGTGCAACACGGACGTGACATGGGAAATTTGCAACCGAACCGTGGAAGAGATGGAAGTTCAGGGACGACGTTTTGAGTAGCTGAGGAACACATTTAATTGTTGAAGAGTATACAACATTCATAACGGGAGTACCTTAATGATGTTCAAGGGGTACGAAGGATTGATCGAAGAGGACCGGTATCATAGTCGCCGCGATCTCCCGACTTAAATCCTTTGGACTTCTTTTTGTCGGAGTATTTAAAAAATGAAGTGTATCGCACCATAGTGGATATTAGTGATTTTTTACGCAAACATATCACAGTGCTGTCAATAACTTACGAGTTGAAAACGGACAAGAACCATAAACATTTGTGTTGGTTTGTAGAAACGGGATAAGACGGGCCTAAATGTCGGTGGATAAAATAATAGAATTTGCTGATATAAAATAGGTATTATAAAATTGTATATATTGTTTTCTTGAGAAATTCTTTCAATGTTTTTTCCGTTCATTTTTCATTACATTTTGTCGTCGGGCCGGTTGCCTTGCGCAAAGTCAGGTTCACAATGTACTGAGTTTCCAGTCTCGCGCAGAAATGTATTTTTAAATAATTTTTGAATTGCCGTTTTTGATTTTTAATTTACAAAACTGTATTTGTAAGAGTACATTTTTTTTGGATAAATCACCCTTACAAGCACGATTTGATGAGGTGATCAGTGGTTAAACGTGTAGAGTTTCGTATTATTAAATCCTAGATCGATGGTTCGATTCCCAGTGGGGTATATATATTTTTTTAATATTTATTGATGAAAAATGTTGTATTTATCAAATTGGTGTCTTTATGAGGACGACTTGCCTGCTGTTCTAATCCTTTACACTATGCTACAACTATCAACATTTAATTAGAACAAGTCGTTTGTTAAAATCTGACACATTTTTTTCTTAAGCATGAAAAGTTTTTTTATTTTTACGGAGAAGATAAAAGGTATTATATAGTCTTAGTTCAGCGGATCGATCCAATAGCCTGAAATACTTATCTAATGAGATATAAAGTATAATAAATATAAAAATTTTAAACCCTCTGCACCACATCTATTCGATATCCAACTAGACCAACAAACTGTCAGGACATACACCGTCGTTCGTTTGGTCATAAATTCAAGTCTGTAGGCCAGCTGGCGAACGTTGCCGTCACCACGAACGGCCGAGTGAGAATACCACATGTAACATTAGATTTACAAAAATTTATATACTTAGTTGCGGCAAGAATTCAGACCACTTACGTCTTTCGAACAAATGAATAATTCATTATATTTTAATCAAAATACCTATTTAAGGAACTGCAACTGAGAATAATAAAGCTATACAAGACGAACCTTAAAATAAGTACAAATATTTTAACTGCAGGTGTAGTTCGTCATATAGGTGAGTCTAGTGATTCATTTTTCAAAATTTCAAATATTTACGGATATTTTTTTAAATACCCACATTTTGAGGACCGCCGACCAGATAGACCTGACGTAACCTAATAAAATAAACCATATGATTTACCGAAGACGAGGTTGCCATATCGTTCAATACTATCAATTAAAGTGTTTAGGAAGTTACTTTGCTCAATGATTACAAAAATTATCAACAAATGAGCATAAAAGCTCACCTAGGTAGTTACTGAAAAACCAACTATTTAAACAGTTATCCATATTTCACAAGTTAATACCATTGTACACTGTTAATTATCCCCTTAAATTATGAAGAATAACAGAAAACTATGATTTTCACACAACATATTAGAGTTAATTTTCGCCACATAACCTCAAATAACGTGTCAGTGCTAACAATTTCGTACCTCGTGGATGAAACAGATTTTAAAAACAAACACAAAACATGGAATAACAAAATAACTAGCTTGATGTATGCGTTCATTATCAAGATAAGGCAAAGTAAATTGTCCCGTACCAGCCCCCTCCTCTAGGATTGATAGAGGCTATGTTATATGTTGATACAGGTGCACTAGTATGGTCCAGGGCAAAGGCAAGTGGATACAAAACATGTAATATTTGTGGAAAGGGATTTGATAATTACACGTAAATTGAAAATTAATATGAGATAATAATAATAATAATAATAATAATAATATCTCTACCCCTCATTCTAAATCACAGGGATTAGCCCAGAAGTCGGAGACTTGTGCGGGAGAGGGGGCGGCATATTATTATTAAGCAGGCCGCATTTGCGCTCAGGAACGACTTACGTTGGTAGGCCCTAACCACTATTCAGTGCAGGAATGAAGGAAACCTGGAAAACCTCATTAATTAGGGGGGTAGTCAAATATCAACCGGTATCAATCTCTCACATTGACCCAAGCCAACATTCTTCCACCCTACCATACCCGCAGAGAGGGCGCCAAACCTCTCCACGAATATAGCTTATATACGGTCTACCGGCAGCTGGGCTCGAACCAACTGACCGACCCCGATACTTTCGCATCTTCTAAAACCGAACTAAGCTAATGGTTTCTTTGAGTAATGTACTGCTTGACGGATCTGTTTTAAGAGTTGTGGCACTAACGTATAAAACGTATTTAAATTGTCTTATTATTGTCACGGGTACTGGTTTTCTCTTAAGTGCCTTGTATATTTGATTAATATTTTTTGTGCAATACAGTGTGATTACATAAAATATGGCGCATTATTCAAAACGTGAAAAGATTGACATGACAAATATTCTTTTAGATATTCGTTAAGTAGTGATAGTGACAACGATAACGTATTGCGATAAATCAGTTGGAGTGTAGTAAAAATGGATTATTACCAAATTCTAGATTGAATTATGATTGTGAGTAGAGAATCTGGTTTATATTTTCAATTTATTGGTAAGGTATAGGAGGAGATAGTAGTTAATATTTTCATAAATTAACATATTTCAATCATTCTTTGACATGTCTAAAAATTCTAGTTAACGTTGTTGAAGCCCATTCGAATACATTAGTGCAACACTGGCAACGCTGGGAATTCGCATCCACCATAACTCTTAAAAATATTAGAATTGTAGTCGGATCAGCGGTCCTCAACAAGTTTTCGATTGAAAAATCGCGAAATTTATTTAAAATTTGATTTTTTATTTCTCATTTTTTTGTAAAAAATCTATTCATTATGTGTGCTACACAGTGAACGGTACTACTGGTTAAAATATTTGTACTTATTTAAGATTCACCCTGTATACAACACTAAATGTTTGCACTAAATTACAAAATTACATTTAACGCGACAAACTATCGAAAATTGACAATACAAAGAATTGCGTAACGTTTTGCCGCAACTATATTCTAAGTAGGTAATAGAAAATTTTCACTTTCAGTTAATGGTTCTCTGGGTTTTAATGTCTAATTGCCTTTGAAAAGTAGTAATCTGTTAACAATAGATTTGCGTTGAAAATTTAACGCCTTTAAATTTTATAAGAATCTTCAAAATACATATGTATAAGATTTATTTATTTAAATGAAATATCTAAGTTTACTTCGGTCAGCGGTCGCGCGGTTTAAGGCGTCAGTACTTGAATCGAGGTGACTAGATCGGAGTTGGTTAGCGCCCAGCTGCCGGTAGACCGTATATAAGCTATATTCGTGGAGAAGTTTGGCGCCCTTTCTGCGGGTACGGTAGGGTGGAAGAATGTTGGCTTGGGTCAATGTGAGAGATTGATACCGGTTGATGTTTGACTACCCCCCTAATTAATGAGGTTTTCCAGGTTTCCCTCATTCCTGCACTGAATAGTGGTTAGGGCCTACCAACGTAAGTCGTTCCTGGGCGCAAATGCGGCCTGCTTAATAATAATATGCCGCCTCCTCTCCCGCACAAGTATCCGACTTCTGGGCTAATCCCTGTGATTAGAATGAGGGGTAGAGATATTATTATTATTATTATTATTATTGTTATTATTACTTAGAGAATAAATACCTTTCAGATAATTTGTTAACAGCAATTTGTTATTCTTTACTGCGTGGTAATGGTATTTACGATAATATAAATCAATATAATTCCTATAAATGAAGTCATATGTATGCTCTAGGTGTGATACCAAACATCTAGGTATACTAATGAACAATTCCATTGATAAAGTTGTATTTAAGAATTATCTAAAATGAAAAATGAATCTATATAGCTAAATTTACTAACCTGGTTTAAAGAAAACATTCTGTAAATACTTAAGTGCACTTTAGAACTGTGGAAACTTAAGTATTTATAGAATTGTTTCATTAAACTAGGTTAATATTTTTTTTATTTTAGATGATTATTGAATATAGCTTTGTCTATGCAATTGTTCATTAGCATACCTAGATGTTTGGTATCAGAGCATATATGATAGGAATTGTAGGATAATTGATTTATATTAGCTTAATACCTTTACAATACACTAAAAAAATTATGAAAGCTAATATTAAAGAGAGAATATGGGTAGATATTGTGGGTGTAATTCAACGCTGGTCGGGGCTTCAGTCCGTAGAGTACAAACAAACAAGCAATTTGTTTTCTTTGGCTTCGAGAATTTGGCTTCGGCAGTCTTTGATAAATACATCTGACATAACAATTTTCTATTAACGAATACGTCTCTTTTTAGAACAATATGATCTGAAGCAGTAGCAGTAGCCCTAACTACTCTTTGCTCGCTTCTGCAAAAATTTTCAGTAGTTGTTGGAAGCTCAGCTTTTGGTAGTGAGAAGACATCCTTACATTTATACATATGTTAATAATTCCATTCCTTCACTTATTTATTTCTATAGTGGTTCTTTGATATTATTCTGTTTTTATCTACACATTACCTAATGTTATAATTACCTACAGCAGTTATTTATATATTTTTTTAAAAATATATTATATTTCTATTTATTTGTTTTTTCAAATATCTATGTTCCGATTTTAGTTTATCTTGATCTATTACCGCTGTTGCAGCACTCCCGTTTTAACATACCTAACAGATCTGGCAACCCTAGTCTTGATGCAGTTTGTAGAAGACGAATTATACACAGTGCGTAACTCTAAAGTAAAACCAGTGTCCATTTTCATCGAATTGGATGTTTTGATCTATTTTATTTGATGTGAAAAAAGCAAGAAAAACATAGTGCGTGCATCCCGCTATAAGGCCAGACTTCACACATTACAATTTCATTTAAAATTTGGTGACCATATAGAACATCCAGAGAGGTTTTTCTCCTACTCTCGCATACCTATCAATAGGAAGTTCCGACGAGCTTCTTTCTAGAGGTGGGCAACTTGATTCTTTTTGAGGAATCGACTCTTACGATTCCTTCATTTGAACGATGAAATTTCTAATGCTCTAATACTATAATTATAATATAAATTATAATACAATTATTTGAAATTTGAAAATTTAAATCGGTGACGGCGACTTATTCACGCATGCAATTTCTGTATTTAATCACTGGTTTTCATATTTTACATAATGTAAGTGTATAGGTATATAACAGTTATACCTATGTGAAATATTAAATTTGTAATTTTATGTCTAACTGTACGTAAAACTTAATATCTACATTTAAATGGAACATTCTGTAAAGTATAAAATTCTATCCTTATACTTAATAATAATTATATGTTACTACAAAATATTGGGAAATGTGTAAAAACATCAGATAAACAAACTCGTATTCCATCTTTTAACTACGATTCATTTTAAGCGGATATTTGTTGTAAATTATAAATACAAGAGATGCACGAAATAATTAAAAATGCAATCATTTATATCATGTGGCAAATGGCGATTCCGTTGAACGAGTTGCTTCTCAAATATTGGACCGATACATAGGTACTACGATTCATTTCTCGGCTCAAGAATCTTCACATGACAAGTGGCGATTCATTACGTTATACAATAGAATTCTATCTTATCATGTTGAGTACCAAATGTATAGAAACATTTCGATTCGTAGAATTCGATATGTCACAAAGTCTTACTGCAGTTCTCGGTATAGTTTCTGAGTCAGCTGAAACTAGCACTTGAAAAATTGCCAAAATATTGAATATAAGTCACTTCATCGTATTTAAAATTCTAAAAAAGCAACAATTGTATCTGTTTCATATTCACATGTACATGCACTGCTACCTCGAGACATTTTATGGCGTTTAGTTTTCTTTCCAATGGATTGTTCATGTAACCGGTCAAAATCTTAACTTTTTATATGGCGATTTGTTTACTGACGAGGCAAGTTTTTCAAGAGGAACAATCACTTATCATTTTCAACATCAATTTCGAAGACCTGAGGAATCGAATTACAGCCGGCTGTCAGACAATAAGATACACAGTCAATGAGATGAGCAATTGACTCTTGTATCATTTGTCATCAACATCTGTTATAGATTTGCGACTATAAAGAAATATTTTTATTACTGTTGTTTTGTGTTATTATTTTGGTTTAAGGTTTCTGTATTAGATAATAAAAGTTTTTGAAATATGATAGTGAAACAAAATAAAATATTAAAATTTGAACACCGTATATCGAAATAGAAGAATTTTTTTTATCCACATTTATATCAACTTTTTATTTTCAATGTTTAATTGCATATTTACTTTGATCACAATAACACGAAAAAAATTGAAGAGATCAATTTCATTCAGAATTGATGATTTCTAAAAAAATATTAGAACGGGAAAAAGTCAGTGGCGTACCATTTTTTGTTATTACAAAAATGTTGTGGCATTCTCGCACGATCGTCACTGGTGCACGTGTTTCAAATTTCGAGATAATATCTTTAAAACTCTTTGAAATAATTAATAAAAATAAATGAAAATTTAAACACTATATCTCGGAAACTTTTTTTCACAAAATAATTTCGGCAACCACCCCCTAAAATATTTCGCACTTATTTACAAACATCCTGTATATTCTTACAGTAAAGCTTATCCTCATGGGCGGGAAATTCGTGTACAACTTTGAAAATTTTACAAAATAGTAAAACAGTTGAAATATTATAGCCATTAAGCCATTTTTGCGAAGCGGTCCACCTGCTCGTCTATTCTCTGCGTTGTGCCGAACGCGCAAAATTGCGAATTTTGCAGTTTTAAATTTAAATTGTTTAATGGTGGGAAAGTGTCAACTTTTGTTAATTTCGTAAAGCAATTGACATTGCTATTTTCATCATTATGCTTAATGGTTAAGGTTAGTAAAGTCTTGGGTGTTTAACAATCTACTATGACAGTCAATGAAAATGTTACAGTTAGGTACCTAAAAGTTGAGTCTTTCACGCCATTAAATAATTCGGCTGAAAAATTTAGACAAAAACCACAGATTTTTCAAAATATCGAATGTTCGTTTATGCATTTCGAATGCAGGTGATAATGTGGAGCAATTAATAAATAAAATTGTTGCCTTATGGTATTAAAGTGTTAAAATTATAGTTTTAAATTAAATTCCCTTCGGTTTAATAATCTGTTTCTTAAATCCCTGTTTTTTCTTTAATGGATGGATTTATATTGATAGAACAACATTCATTTGTTAGCTCTATGTGCTAGAGACACTGTATAAAAGATTTAGAGCATTACAAATTATTGTTTCTTTGTAATTTGAAATATTAAAATATTATTACGTGCAACTCATTTTGCCCTTCAATCGAATTTATCTCAAAAATTAAGTTGTACTAAAAATTATCAAGAGTAATAACATATTCTACACAAAATTTTACATTATAACCACAGCTTAAATAACTATCAGCTCACAGACTCTACGGCGGCACCTTTGAAGTATTAAAACCTGAAAATTTGTCCTTGAAGCTTGTTGTCTCTCTCTCGCTCGGGATATATGTCAGGACCGGATTAAAAATAGTTGTCCCAATTTAGAAAGTGTTTTAACTGCAATTTTTCTAACATACAAAATATAAATTTGTTTTACTTGAAATTATTTAAAAATAAAATAACATAACAGTATAAAATACAAGAAAATCAAGAAATCACAAAATACAGCACTCATGCGCCAATAACGCAGTCGTCGAACGGTATGGCTATAAGGGCATAATTTACAACCACACGTCCCTGCAATGTTGTATCCTCAAATGGCGGCATGCGCGAAGATCTGCGCGAGACGTTCCCGCTCATACGAGTCTGTGAGCTGATTGTTATTTAAGCTGTGTTATAACGTTGTAAAAAGGCCTACGTCAGAAAAATGTGAGGGGGATGAAATAATCCTTTCCCCCAGTTTCTACGCTTGTTTTTTTTTTGGAATCATTTACAATAATACCCTTGAGGGTTTGATTAATAATAAGAAGTAGGTATTTCTGCAAAATGTCATTTAACACACTATACTATACCTATATCTTTTAACAAAGGCATTTTTGTATATAGGTATATAAAATCACTTCTGTCAAAATTTTGAGAAAAAATTGTAATAGGGTCAGCTCATTTCTTTGACACCAATAATAGTAAAAGGTTTGGTTTTAGCATCAAGTAACAGATCTCCATGTGTAATATTGTATACTAAAGTGTTATTAAAATATATAAAGAGGCGCTGACCTTAAACGTTTTTCTAGGTACACTTTTGCCGTCACTATATCTTCATTAAAAGATAGATTTGGAAAAGAATTCTAGGAAAAATTAACACAGAAGAGCAACAAGATTGCGCTTTCGTTAACGACGATAGTCCAATAATAGGTTTTTTATACCGCCTATAGCGGTCGGTCAATGGTCGCGCGGTTTAAGGCGTCAGTACTTGAATCGAGGTGACTGATCGGTGTTGGTTCGAGCCCAGCTGCCGGTAGACCGTATATAAGCTATATTCGTGGAGAAGTTTGGCGCCCTCTCTGCGGGTATGGTAGGGTGGAAGAATGTTGGCTTGGGTCAATGTGAGAGATTGATACCGGTTGATATTTGACTACCCCCCTAATTAATGAGGTTTTCGTCATAATTTGCAGCCCAAAATACACAGTTAATGGGATGACCTGCTTTTTTCTTACACCCTTTATATTTATGTACGTTGCTAGTAGTAGTGTAGTAGTGGTGGAACTCTACATCAATGAACACGCAGGTACATTTTGCACCTTGGTGCAAAAAAGTGTTAGTATAATTAGGTATATTTAAATTATAACTACAATATATTTATATTATTTTGTGGTATTTATGCTAGAATTAATTAATTAAGTTCCTGTACTAATATAAATATACTAATTGTTCTATTGTTGTAACTGCTGAACAGTTGTCATATTTCCATTTGTATACAACCTTCCAGTAACTGAGATTAATAAGCAGCATATCTCTATGGTCTGGCTATTCAGCAAGAGAACTGGTCTGTGTTTATCCTATACGAGCCGGCGGATTTACAGCTCGGATCCGGTAGCCGGACTCGTCCGACGGACCGATCCGCTTGTAAATGAAGGCCTCATAGAAACTTCACTACAGCAAGTAGGCGTGTACATTACTCTTTTGCATGGACTTGTAATCCCTCCCCCGGCAGCAGCACCCAGTTGCGCAAATGTGCTACCAGAAGCGTATACACATCTCGCAAAAAGATATACATGACCTCCTCTAGCTAATTTTACTTGGTAGTAGTTTCCACAAGTCTTTATTTTAAAAATTTGCAAACGGAAATCCTCAAATGGTTCTTTAAACCATCCCCTGCTAAATCGCAGCAGCTCAGCCGCTAAGGATTATTGTTTATACCTAAGTTTTCATCTTAAAATAATGCCAGCAAGCATCTCTTCAAGTTTGTCAAAGTACCTACATTTGAATCATATAGGATCCACTAGATATGAACATGTGATATAAGAAAAGAAAACCTTTCAAAGTATCATGATCGTATCATTATATAGAACACTTTCTAAATAATATAAATATTATAACCTAAGCATATATTTATTAGTATTTTGCTTACTATTTTTAATACCTATCCTAATAATTAATTATTATATAAATTAAACTGTCTGATCTAATGCAGACTTATTCCAGCCACATTATTGTTTCATTGGTTTCTAAAAATATCAAAATATGTAAATTTACTCACCCCTATTCAGCACTAAAACCTGTGAACTTCCGATATGGATATTATTAATATAATTTTGTAGTTATAAATTCTGATATCTTTCATTAATCCCTTGAAAACAACACCGCGTTATTTTTAAATCTCCCTATTTGAACTAAAATGAAAGTAAATTTCTCATAGGTAAGTAGGTACATATATCATAATATATTTAGAAAGAAAAAAATTATATTTTATGTCTTCTTAGTAACTACCTACCTGCTGCTATTTCGAAACTAAATATGGAAATAATTTAAATTTTATTCAGTTAGGTATAAATATTTTCTTCTAACTGTTCTTTGCGGTGAGTGAACACAATTTTAATTGTGCTTTTAAAACTACACGAACTAAAAAAGGAGCATGTCGTGCATGGCTCATGCTCCATGCTCGACAGATACAGATATATTCACGATCACGATTAAAATGTCACTGTTAAACTGTATCTCGACATATAAGTATCTATTGTCCAGTTCTGATTCGTATATGCTGGATCGTGCAGTTAAAAATATGTAAACGTAAGAAGGTCATTCGACATTATAAACATACTTCATGGTCTCACTAATTTTACAAAATATTGTACCTATCTATATATATTGGATATTGCAAGAATAATATGATGCCATAATGCTATAACTTATGATTAAATTTATCTTTCTAGTTTATCATAATAAATGAAAAACATACGCTTCGTTACATTAAACAACCAAATACAGATAAAATTGAAATGTACTTAGATATCTATTAAAAAAATTCAATGATAAAGGCACTTGTTTATCCTTAAGGACTAGTGATTAATAGAAAAATCCACTCAGCAATATCTATCAGTATTTCTAACAGTGTAAAGCATATAACATAACAAGTCTACATTTTCTGAAACTGAATAATTACCTTTAACTTTTGGAGGAAAATACTTTTTGGAAAATATGACTTCTCATCTAAAGGCGATGAATTGCATCATTTCGTTTTGTATTGTATTTCAAAAACACTTAATCTACCTGCTTATATCAATTCAATTGTGAAAAGTAGAAAATGTAATAATGTCAATGAATTTTCCTTATTCTAAATGACTTTCCAGCCTGTAAACTGTTTTATACTCTTAATGAGGGACTGTGAAGAGGCATTAATATTGTTTCCAATTTGCCAATATTTATAAATTTTTTGCATATAAGTTTGTAAAAGTACCTACTAATGAAGTCATTCAGATATACGTGTGTGTTGCAAGCTTATGATCACCAGCTACAGATCGCTAGCTATGACTTTTACATACAGGGTGATTCACAACATATTTAAAAGACTTTATCAATATCGTACACATTTTTTTTTGTTGTAAAATTCTTATACTTATTTTCCGAGAAAGAAATTATTGAAGTTCTAATGCCGCATCCACACTCTCGGCGAGACAGTCCGAGACCGGGCGAGCACGAGAGTGTGGATGCAGCACTTGTGGAGTATCGCTTCCGCTTTGGCACTCCCGTCTGCTCTCGCCTAGATGTCTCGGCGAGAGTGTGGATGCGGTATTATAGTTTAAACCTTTACATCGTTGGGCTAATGCAGTCTCTACCAGGCAATTCAAATATCCGATTACTTATCGCATTAACTTTTTGTGATGCAAGTATATTTACGTTAGTTTTTCAAATATCAAAAATGGCTTACGTCTATAGTAACTTGCAGTTGATAGTTAGGTATCGTTTTAATTTATGACGTTCCAAATGCACTTTTACAACGGTGTGCAGTGAGTGCAAGTGTAATGCAAACGCTAGCGCGACACGGGAACTTTGCAACTAAATCGTGGAAGAGATGGAGGTCCAGGGCTTCTACGACGTATTGCAGCAGTGCGGCGTATCATACACGAGGCTCAATTAGGCATATCCGTACAATGTACAGCATGTCCAAGCATAAATACCAAGGGATTGAACGAGGAGGACTGGTACCATGGTCGCCATGATCTCCTGACTTAAAATCATTTGAACTTATTTTTGTGGGGATATTTAAAAAATGAAATATATTGCACCGAAGTGGACACTATTGATGATTTACACAAACGTATCATAACTGCTGCCAATAACTTAAAGTTCAAAACGGACAAGAAGCAGAAACATTTGTGTTAGTTTCTAGAAACTGGGTAAGACGGACCCAAAATTTTGTTGTAACATCAGATATGTCAAACTATTTTACTAAATAAAATCACAAAATAATTTTATTCATAATTAATAATAATAGCGGCAAAAGCAGTTGATCTGCTGTATAAAAATAGGTGTTTTAAAATAATTAAGTAATGTATTGCTCTCCTTGGGAATTTCTTTCATCAGGTTTTACAGTGGACCAGTTTCTAATGGCGTGCGGAAGTGTATTTCTAAATCATTTTTAAACTGCTCTTGTTGATTTTATTTTTACAAAATTGTATTTGTAAGAGCTCACTGTATATTAATTTTTTTTTTTTAGATAAGTTCGAAATCGTCCTGTACAAGTACAACTTGATGAGGCAGATTAGTGATTAAACGCGTAGTGTTTCGGCTTATTAAATCCTAGATCGCTGGTTCGATTCACGGTAGGGTCAATTTTTTTATGACGTAACTTTTTTGAGATTAGCTTTCTTACAATTACAGTCACATATTATAATGCACAATTGATTTTTTATAAATAAGTAGGTAGGTACTTGTGATCACTGGAAATTTTACATAATACTCCAAAGATCACTGTTCAAATAGGTATATTAACCATCACTATCCATCACCCACCACTTGTTCTACCCCCTGCCATCCCACTTTCCCTGCTCCACTAACTGAACATGACCGCCAATCATCGGTTATTCAGGATCCTGTGAAACGTTAGTACTGGATGCGCCTGATTAATTTCGAGATAATTTTGTTGATCAGTAATAATGGCTTGATCTTACTCTTCAGGTAAAAAGGTACTAAACGGTAATACATTTATAATGGATGTATTCAGGAATTCAAATTTATGAATTACACTTACCAAATCTGTAATTTTTTATTTAATCATAAAGTATTGCGCATTTCAATTATGAATCATTTGTGAGGGAAACATTTGTTAAAGTCAGCGATCCCTATAAAATTATTACCATAATTGAATGGTAAGATATTATTACATTAATAAAGGGTGTTAACGATAACTTCACCATCACATTATATCAATGAAAATAATTGGGGTTTGTTATATAACAATTTCTTATTATTTTATAAATGTTGTTCTTTTTTTGGTGGGGTGATTATGGAGGTACTACCCTGCAAAGTTATAAAATAAAATTCAAATTTTTTTAATAACTGCAAAACGGGTTGCAATGCAACAAATTTGTCACCTACATATCTGGTAGATGTCGTTAGGGGGCACGATTTAGTTGTATTTCTGAAAAAATAAAGTAGCTACTGGCGGCGATATGGAGGTAGACGTATCATATTTATTTATATTTTTAAATATCAAATCGGCGTTTTTTTTAATCGCCCTGTATTATTTTGAAAAATAATCGTCTTTTATCTACAAGAAAGGTATGTTGTAAAATTTTAATTGGAGGTTAGATTTTCTAGATAATTACAGTTTTCCATACCTACCTTTAGAACAAAACAATAGTAGGTTTTGAATTTTGCAGATAACAGATAAATAATATTATCTGAACAAATATTTATCTATTGGAATCTCTGTGTAAAATATCTCCATCGACCGAAAGTTTATTGAGAAATTGTTCACCATTTTCTATATAAGTACAAGGTTAACTATGACTAAGTACAAATTAACGGAATCTGCCTGTGACACCAACCACCGCACGTTTAACATTTACAGAGTCAGATTAGGCAACCAGCAAGGCAACGGTAAAATTCGCTGTCATGTCATAATTCAATTCCTGTGTTTACGTTGTAGTTTTGTATTCTTCTTCAGTTTTTAGTGCCTTATTTTAATTTTAAACGTTTTATAGTTATTAAATAAAGGGATTTCTGTCGGGTACAGATATTTTCCCACAATATAGTTTGCCGGTTTGTTTTTCCAGGTTATGGGACAAGACTGCCGCGGATGCATTAAAATTTTTCTATTATTTACTAGTACCTACGTATTCCTTTCATTCGATTTTCTTATAATAAATAGGCATTTTATCTAATTGTACCTACCGGAAGCGTGTTTTATCGGTAGCGAGTGGTTGTAATGAGTAAAAATACAGTTTTGCCAATTTTTAACGAAATAAAAAACGAATACAAAATAATCTATCAGGTATTATTACTAATAAGAATATTAATTTTTGTCATTTCTGAATTTAGAAACGTTGCAAAAAAACGGCCGCATGGTAGTTGACATTGTTGACAGATAATAATAATAATATCTCTACCCCTCATTCTAATCACGAGGACTAGCCCAGAAGTCGAACACTTGATCGGAAGAGGAGGGGGCATATTATTATTAAGCAGGCCGCATTTGCGCCCAGGAATGATATACGTTGGTAGATCCTAATCACCATTCAGTGCAAGAATGAGGGAAACCTGGAAAACGTCATTAATTAGCGGGGTACTCAAACGTCAACTGGTATCAATCTATCACATTGACCCAAGTCAACATTCTTCCACCCTACCATACCCCGCAGGGTGCCAATCATGTCCACGAATATAGCTTATATACGGTCTACTGCGGGGGTCGAACCTACAGCGATCTAGTCACCTCGATTCAAGTACTGACGCCTTAAACCGCGCGACCACTGACCGATCCCGAGATGTAAGCTTTAACTATGGATCTAAGCCATCTATGTCGATGCTTATCATAGACGCTGACTTTCCGCAGGAAAAGAGGATTTTGCCTCATTTTTTATATATCGAGCTAAAATTCTGGAATAATTTTTTTATTGTCTTTTAGGCCTCCCTGAGCACGTGGTTAAAATGTTTGTACTTAGTCATAGTTAACTCTGTATAGTCTTTACCGTAGTAGACTTTACGACATATAATTACGGGCACCCTGTATATCCCATATGTCTACAAGCGTCCTTAAAAATAAATCGACTTAGATCAAGTTATCTATCAAGTTATAGTACAAATGTGGTTCCGTAAAAAGTTATCAGTTTTCAAACTATAATAAATTTATTATAGTTCGAACTTTAGGGTAGCTAAGTTTGACTGTATTTTTGAAAAAATATATTAGTAAAAACAATTACAATACTTTTAATTTTTAACTAGGTAGTTATGAGACTTTAATTACGTGTGATCATTAACTTTAAATACTTAGTAACTTATTAACCTCGTGTAGATTTTAATATGCCTACTTAAACGTTCCCTTAAGTTACCTTAGTGATATTTTAAGTCCTTAAAATTCATGAGCCTTCAAATATTTTTTGTTTATTATTTGTCATAACTGTAACGTTCACTATATTTCAGTGAAGCTGGGAACATGAGAATTTTTAGGATAGTCAGACATGGCATGTACCTAAAACATGGATGTCGCCAAGAACGTAATAAAAAGTATTTAAAAAAAATTAAGTTTATGTTCAATTTCATCTATCTCCAAAACTCCTCTATACCAAATTTTACTATCAACGGAATGGTAAAATAATATAAAAAATTTCTTTCAAAGGTAACTTAACTAAAACGGTTTGTTTTCATACTACTCGTGTATGGAATTTACTGTTAATAATTCATTCTTTTCCAGACATTTTGCGTAAACCGCTAATTTTATATGTACAAATAAGGGCCATATGGTTTTGGTACGAAACATATTTAGGTAAGTATATATATATCGACGTCTAATATTAGAATGAATCGATTTCGAGTTTCTATTTTGGGAAACATTAAATGTTTGTAAACTATATTTTAACAACACAATTTTAGTAATACTCGCTGTCCGTAGATTGACAAAGTGTATATCTACACCTACCCATCTAGGTAGATATTTTGTAATTTTCCACTTTTATAGGACATTGAAAATTATTTTTAACATTCTCCTAGATTGCAAATTCAGTCTACCTACATCGAAATCAATCCCTCTTACGAACGTTCTAGGATTTTTTTTACGATTTGAAAACTGCATAGAAAAATAATCGACTAATACTGATATATGTATCGGCCGATATAGACCGTTATATTAGGTATATATTTTTTTAATATAAAAATATTTTCAAAAACCAAATGAAAACACTCTAAATATATATAATTTCTATAAAAATGCCAAAAATAACAATTCATTCTTTGACTACAAAATAATAAATAAAATGATACCTAATTATTTGGTTATAGCAGAAAAAAATCCTAAAAATAGCTAATTATTTTTGTTTTAATGTAAAAATAAAAAAAACATATTAGTGTAAATACATGTAGGTAAGTATAATAGTAGTTTAATTAGTTAGGTAGGTATATGCTTTTGAAATAATAATGACACTCCCTCAAAACAGTTTTTGAACTTCTAGAAGTTCTGAGCAGAGCTTTCATTAAATCTCTATTGAGGAGTGAAACAACTAAGAACTAATGTTAAAAATTTAAAGTAGATTTCACTACAGATACGTCAGCAGTTCAAAATAAATCGCAAAATTCGTTTTAAAGAGTGCCATTATTATTGCAAACGATTGTACATGAAATAATTAAAAAAATATAATCTTTATATACTTAAAGGCATGAGAACAAACAAAATAAAACATAATCAAAATATTCGGAATGTCGTTCCGATAGATAAAACAGATATTTTAAAAAATATATAATTTAGTTTGGCCAAGTTGTGATGTAAAAGTAATAAGCTTTCTCTCTGAAAAATGATTCAATTCACAATAGAAAAAAAAACAATCCAATAGTATAAAAAATTGCAATCCAGTGAAAATGTGTAAGAAAAATAAATAAGAAATCCTCAGATGTTTCTCTATCAGAAGTTAGCCAGACACCCTGTATAAGTATTTGCAACTTTTTTATTGCCGCCCAAAGAAATAGATTTTTTGCAAAACTACCAACTTCACTGTCACTTTTCTCGTTATATTGACATATTTTCTCAATAAATTTTCATAATTCTAGTTGCTTCGGTCGATCCCTATTTCATAATTTCTAAATTTTTCTATCAACAGATAAATCTAATTATCCAATAATGTCTACAGCAACACAAATTAGCAATACAGGTTGAATACAACTCAATGTATGGCACAAAAAAAAATAAATAAAATCAAGTAACATGATTTTTGAAGCAGCTTAGATGCTGTTCTAAAAGTTTCTTAAATCTATTACTATTGGAGTCTAATAAATCAATATAATATACCTAGTTCCAAATTATATTACTGGATATCGTACATCTTATTGAATTCAATGTATAATTAGTAGTAATATTTGAATGATAAAAAATATGTACGCTTCTAATATCGTACGGTCTATAGTTAATGTTGAAAGAGTCTATACAATATGAGGATTCCAATGAATTGTTAAAATTTTTTTAAACGAAATAAACGTCAGCGATACGTCTCCTGAGCCTAAACTCAAATGATGTAATTTATAAAAATTATCATCATATGGCAAATAATGTCGATTACTATTAAATTTTTACCTAATTAATGTGATTGATAAATTTTCTTAGACAAATTCTATATTCTTGACATACCTATCATATATAAAATGGATTCCAGGATTGCATACAGTACAACTATTCACCAATATAGGTTTAACCTTTCATGCATACAAGATTAATTGAATCATGACATTGGAAGTCTGTTAGTTGTCGTTCTAAATAAACCGAGTATTCTAAGTTACTTTTGGACAATCGTTTCAAAATGGGTAGGCAGTATGGGTATTAAAAGTAAATTTTTTATCTTGTACTACCCCCGAGTCGCTTACTTCATTTACATAAGTATTTGTTATATTATTAAAACTCAGATTAATGGTCGATATTGTAATCGAGAAAATTTGATGGCATTTTTCTATATTATTTAAAAATAATTTATTGTTATTGCAGAATTATAAACCGATATCCTAATTACATATCTTAATATCGTCGGCAAATATACAATTTTTTTAATATTGAAAGCACTTTTCGATATCATTAAAAAAGAAACTAAACAAAAGCGGTTTAAGTCAGATCCCTGAGGAACTTCAGAGGTTACCTTAACTGAATCTGATTTAAAATTATTTAGTCACATATTGAGATTTATCTGATAAATAACTGATGATAAGTTTTAATAGGTTGCCACAAATACCGGCATTTCTAATGCTTATCAATTTCTGTTTAAATAAATCAAAAATGGTCAAATATATCAAGCTGTTAAAATATTAAGAAGGTATGACGATATTTTATACGTAAGGTTACATGACAATCATGCATTTGCGTAATAAAGGTTTCAATCTTCAATGCCATTACCTATATTCTAGGTTAGAATGAAAATCTATAGTTGTTTGACCATGCTCCTTTGAAATATCTAGATACTAAAAGTGTTGCCAAGAGAAGTAATAGCATAAGTATACATATAATTTATACATGGTTTTAAATTTTAAATTTCTTAAATGGTTGTCCATTAACACAATTACCTTCATGTGTAAAGTGTTACTCGATGCGTGTTTTTTCTTTCAGTTAACATGTTGGAAAGAGATCATTATTATTGTCCAATGTTTGGCGCCCTTCTTAAAAATGTATTATTTATACTCATGTCAAACACAAGTGTGTGACCATTAGAAGCTTTTAGTTTTGTTTAGGGTACCATATTTTCACTTTCTAAATATTTCTAGATTTTAGTGTAATAAGTAAAAAATTCATAACTGCTGATGTATCTACCTCCTTCTTGGATACGCATCTTATATTTTTAGTACGTATAAGCACCTACTTAAGAAAAGTAAAGTAAATAACTAAGAGTACCTGTACTTAGATAGGTATAGGTATCAGTAATATGTTTTTGCCTTGTAGATATTATTTCTATATATATATTACATAGGGTATCCAACAAAAACTATGCTTTATATAGCTAAGCGCTACTTGTTATCTAAGTACAAATGTATATTTTCGCTATAATTTAAAGAATCATTAAACAATTTATTTATCATCTTCATAAGCCAAAAGTTTGTGTGGTATAGATGTTAAAATTTTTAAATGCAGTTAAAGTACCGATTAAATTAACATAAATAAAATTAATTTCATTAATACTTCAGTACAGCAATAAATACATCGACACTTACGAGAGCCGCCGCATTCAGTGAATCCCACACCGCCGGTCTATTGTGGCACAACAGCAAGAATAGAATCCATAAAAAGTTAAATAAAAATGTTATATTCACTATTACAGAACTATAATCACTCACTATTATACACTTGTTTTGCAGGTTTACAATTCGTGTATATCAAAGCTCTGATGATAGAATGGTTACACCCGCCAAAAGAGGTTCATACGTGTACGTAATAGCGCTTGCGCTGACTGCTGGAAGACATTATAATCTATGCTCGAACACAAGCAAATGCTGACACGCTCCAAGAGCATGCGCTTTCGTTTATATCTATTCTTGTTCCGCTCTTATAGGGTGCCGTTTTCTTTCCTTCTTTTTTTCTGAGTTTTCGGCCATTATCACACAAAGTTTTAGATGACTTTAGGCCTGACATTCCGATTGATATATGTTTAAGGAATGGTTATGGCTATGGATAGTTTTGGATTCATTAGTTACTTATAATTTATGACTTTCAGACATGACACCTGTTTAAAATGTCTTTCTGATTATTCTATTGTGTTCGCTTTTTTATTTTTATGTAATAAGTAGTTATCTATTTAACGTGTCCACTAAATTTTTTGGGCTATATTTGTGTACCTACCGTTATTTTTTAGCAATAAAACCAGTTTATGGAATCTAATTGTATAGCAGTTAATAAAAGTTACTACTGTTATTTGTGTACTTATAAATAAAATTAAATACCTGCCTTAGAGCCAATAAATTATTTATCGTTAATTAAATGCTAATGACACTACAACTGAATGGCTTTTTCATAGTATAATGAATGAAAGTAATTTATTACATAAAATTACTTATAAAAACAAATGAAAAAGTGGTTTGGATGTATTTACAAATTAAAGGTTATTGTATAACTACTTACCCAAATAACTATCAACATACAGGTAGGTATTAATGTTTTAAAATAACATTAGGAAGTGTATACTTTTGCTTAGGTAGATATTTTATTATTGAATTAAAAAGTACTCTGTTCATTTTTATTTTTTAATTTAGTGTTATACCTATCGTCTTACAATTAGCAAAAATAATATTTTATTAGTCCAGCTTTTTAATTAAGTATTTTATGAATTGTTTACAAAAAAAACTTTTGACTTTGCTGCAATCCCAGCTTTTAATAGTAGCTTTTGTAATTTTTTGCCCTAGCAACAATTTTTATTGAGGTCGCTAGACTTTTATCAAGGATATCTTTTTTATCTATAGCAATTGCACCAAATAACTGACAAAGAAAGTAACCTAATTTCGGACAGATTCCCATATTAAGAACAATTTCATTACTGTGTGTATTTAGTTACATATTAATAATATTAAGTATATGATAAATAGTTATATTTACGCCCTATAGATGAACTGTCAAATTTTTCTGCGCAGCACAGTATACCTAACAGAAATTTTATATTTTGTGGTATTTTTGGATAGATTGCTCAGTAAGCATAGGATATACCTAATAGTTATATATTTATGACGAATAGTTATTTTCTGCCATAGTTTTGAACGTAGAAAGATGTTCAAAGACAAAAGGGAAACATAACTTTGTGAATTTTGACTGAATGGTGACTTTAAGAAAACCTATTAATTCTTTAGGCGCCTATGATATCATTTTTTTAACTGGTAAATTTGCCATTTTTTATATTTGATAGTTACTTAGTGCAAAAATTATGTGAAGACATATTACAATAAACCAAGTCCAAAATTGTTTTAAATTATGTTTAATTACGTATTTTATGGCTGATTTAGAAAATCTATGCGAAATTAGGCTATATGCCAGATCTATATAACAGGTCTGTTCAAGCAAAGAATCAGGACTGGTCCAAACTGTCAAAAACGCTCGTCCAACTACTTCTTGCACGATGTTTGCTGAAAACAAATTCATAATTTTACTGGTCGAATATTTCTGGCAGTTTGAAACCATTACGGATTCCTTGCTTGAACAGACCTAATAATAAGCAATACGATCTTGTGATAAGTATGTACCTATATATTATGTGAAGTAAAAAATATATATGTATATAAAATACTAGAAGAATAATAAATACCTACATGATGCATGAAAAAGTGGTGTATGTAGTGTATATAATGATGATTATGATGAAGATAATGATCTTTAGATGAGGGCTTCTCAATAAAATATTTAGGAATGAATCCCAATTAAAGTTAAGTGTGAATTTATTTTATTTATAATTATACATATTAAAATAAAACATCTTTATGATTTACAAAAATAATCTCAACCAGGGGGGTGGGGGATTTACGGGTCATATATGGCTAGAGCAAACATGATGGACGAGTTATGGGCTCTTTTTGAGCTTCAGGACGTTTGCTATACTGAATGATACCGAAAAAGGCCTTGTAGCTCGAAAACAGTAGGAGATAAAGAAATGCGATTTTCGCCATTGTCATTTTCATCAGATTTGCTTTATCTATGACACCCGTAACCCTTAAAAACATATCAACTTGAATCATAGGTACTGTAGGTACATTACCTTAAATTTACAAGCATAAAAGAAAATTATATTTTTCTAAATTTATATCGAATTCAATATTTACAACTTGTTTCATTTTAAAACAATTTTTACATCAACACTACTATGGCTGATTGCTGTTATTTAAAATTAATCATCAAAATATTTCAAAATGTACTAATGGTTCAATTTTCATTTCCAAATTTATTTACAAAGAAAATGTAAATACATGACGGCAGTAACAAATGCATTAAAGATAACGTATAATATTACAAGAAATGACAAAAAAATAATTTCAAAATATAAAGATATGTATACTTGACGTCTTGGTTGAATCTTGCTGCTGGATATTTCACTACCCTGGAAACACATTAGCCGTTTCTGAAACCAAAAGTGTAACATAAGTGCACACGGTGAATGAATATTTATTATTTATTATCTAAAACTAAAAACCATTGCAGTAATATTTTCTAAACTAAGTTTCAATAAAGTTACTACTTAAATTAACTTGTATTTAAATAATTACCTACTCTTTATAACAAAAAGATTATATTAACTACCAATAGTATCTACTGACACAACTTTTTGGAACTTTTGCGGATTTTCAATTGCATACTAATTTGACTTCAGACATATTTTTTAAACATTTAACTGTGGCAATTTACACCATACCTCTTGAAATCAAAATACCAAAGTATTGGGTAAATTTCTATTTTATGGCAATCCGGACAAGCTTGTAGTTATTTATATTATTTCTACTACTTCATATACTATAATAAAAGTGAAGAAACATAGGTACATTTGAGTTTTTGCCATACTTTCCTTGACCTTTAAATAAAAAGATCAAATTCGTAATCTTTTAAGATACATTTTTATACACGGTGTCCCGTAATTCCACGTAAATATTGAAGGGGGATATTCTATGGCTTAATTTAGGGGGGGGGGGTTTCTTTAAAAAAAATTTCAATTTGAGCCCCCACTTCAGAGATATTCGCGTTGGTGGGGTGAACCTAAAATTCGGTTTTCATTTTAACCTAAAATTTTGAAATTTAATACGTGCGTTCTACTGATGGAACTACGTTTTAGCAATACATTTTTAATTGCACCCTTCACTTCGAAGTGGTTGAAACAAACAACCCTTCCTGATGTTTTGGTCACAACTTTTTTCTAGATGGCTATGGATCAAAATTACGAGTTTGTGGACCAATGAATTTAGAAACTTTTCTTGCTCTTTAATTTTTTTAAAAAAATTAATACTTTCTGATTAAAAAAAATATTTCTTATCAATTACCACCTTTCAAACTGGAAATCATAATAAATAAAAACACATAGAAGGCGTGTGTCATTTTAATGTTTAATAATTTAAACTAAAACTCAAAAAGTACATAAGACATAAATAAAAAAACACTACACCATATTGTGTTCAAAATGTCTTCCGTTGGGTCTTTCACAACATTGCAATCTAATGAAATTAAAATTAACACTACGTAGCGTTTCCACTGAATTTCGGATTTCTCTGCCAATTTTAAATATTCTATTATGCAATTCCTCTACAGAGTTAATTTCTGTAGAGTAGGCCCCATTCTTCATATGGCCCACAGATAAAAGTCTAAGGGATTTAGGTCTGGGGATCTCGATGGCCAACTAATAGGCGCGTCTTAATCTCTACCAGTCCATCGCTGTGGAAAATGGCTATGAAGCCATTGCCTTACAGCTGAAGTATAATGCCGCGGAAGGTCCATCGTGCATATACCATGCACGATACATGCCATCTTAGTTAGAGAGATAGATCTTCCAGCAATTCAAATAAATGGTGCCCTAAACAGTTCAAATACTGCTGTACCTAAATGTCTTGGCAGTATAAAAGGCCCTATTAAATATTCTCTACGTTGTGTTGCTAGCGTCCAGTCATTAAAGCATGTGGGTTTCGATCTGCCCATTGATGCATATTATGGCAATTAAAAACACCATTCCTTGTGAATGAAGCTTCGTCAGTAAATAATATTTTTGTAGCATATTCAGGTTGACGCTGAATGTCACGTTGTATTCTTCTGCAAAATCTTACTCGTAAAAAATAATCTCCTGGTAAAAGCTCTTGAATCCTTACGAAATGATATGCATATAATCCATTTTTCTGTAAAATTCGTGATATACTCGATCGCGATATTCGTAATTGACGAGATGATTCTCTAATGCTAGGATTTCCTTCAAAGAAATCCAAAATAACTCGTTCTGCCTCAACAGTTATTTTATTTCCTATTCCAGTATTTCTAGTAAATTTTTTAAATCATCCTTGTTCCACTAATCGTCTGTGCACCTCTGCGAATGTCCGAGCGTCTGGAATTCGGCAACTGGGAAATGTTTATCTGTACAATGTCCGAGCATGATTAGAATTTCCACTGCATTCTCCATATATCAAATGCATATCTGCATATTTCTGATTGTTAAGAACGTTCTGCATCTTGTTAACAACGATACCTAATTATTAGATTAGGCACAATTCGTTTAACAAGACCGGTGCAGCAGTTGAAAACTATGAAACAGTCAATAAGATTCAACCACAATTAAACATTAAAATGCACACGCACGTGTTTTTATTTCTTCTGATTTCGAGTTTGAAAGGAAAAATTGAAATAGTAAGAAAAGTTTCTAAATTCATAGGTCCACAAAACCGTTTTAATTTTGATCTATAGCCATCTAGAAAAAAGTTCCGAAGAAAACATGAGGAAGGGTTGTTTGTTTCAACCACTTAGAAGTGAAGGGCGCAAATAAAAATTTATTGCTAGAATGTAGTTCCATTAATAGAACACACGTACCAAATTTCAAAATTATTGAAAGTAGGGATCAAATCGAAAAAAAATATAGAAAACTTTTGTCTGAAGAATATTTTTATAAGAAGTTATAAACATTATTCTATACACAAATTGGTCATCCTGTATAAACAAAGCCGTTAACATACAGGTGCTGAATGTTTAGGCCTTTCCAACGCTTTTGTGTGACAAGAATAAATTCAATAGATATCTGTGTGATAGACAATGACGCCAGTTATATTCCAAATGCATCACAATTTAAATAATACCACAATACTGTCCATGTCTAGCAGGAAGTACTTAGTTCTATTACTTCATAAAATCAAATTTTCAAAACCAGTTGCATTACTCAAAGTGACGCAACGAATCGCCGGTAAACCGGCCATCGATATTGAGTTGGTAGGCCGTCTCAACACAACAGTTTCTTTCTTTGTTATTGTAAACCAGAGGAATGCATTTTCTGAATCTGTATACATATCCGCAAATATTAAAGTAAAGTAAAAATTAAGTAAAAATTATCATCACCTTTCATTAGTACAGTAGACACTAGACAATGGCACACTTTTTAGCTGAACTATTCTATTCTACCAGATTTGGTAGAACAACCGTTCGCACTTAAATTAATCCTATAACCACAACGTAAGGTCGCCTTTGACCCTATAATTCACATTTTTGTAAATAAATGCGCACCTATCATGCGTTTTTAGTTCAGTAGGTCCTACCTTCAGTAATCAGTAGTCTTGATGGTGGTAATTTGCGTTTTGTTCAGTTTTATAAATTTTTTTGTTTTACCAACGACAGTGTCAGATCTCCACATTGCTGTTAGTTCGACAAGAATCCTTGTGACAATGGATTTATTTATTTACACCAAGGTATTATAAAAGGAGTAATAACGGCACAACCCGAAAAATCAGTATATCAAGCAATGTATTTTTGTTGACAATAGGTTAACAGAAAAATACACCATGTTTGCGTTTATTGCAGAAGAAATATATGTGCTGAACATTTTCACACTTGACTGATAAATTGACATAGAAAATTAATTAATCCAGGTATAGCAGTCACATATAGGCAAGAAAAAAAGAAAACTCCTTGTTTCTATTCAAGCTTTCGAAGTCTTTATTTCTTCTTCATCAGGAAACTACAAAAACGTACAATAATTATCACAATTTAAAAGGAAAATTTAAAGGGACTTACGAAAAAGATTGAGATTAATAAAAATACAATGTCACAACTTTTTACATCACTTGTAATATTAAAACAATTATTAAAAAACTGGCATATAAGCCAGGATGAACACAGATTACTCAAACATTATTACAAAATTTGAAAAAAAAAACTTCTCTGAACCCAACAGGTGGTCAAGGAAGTAAAGTTAGGTTAGAACAAACAAAAACTTATAAACCAATGAAAAGAGTCGAATCAGTTGCAGGCAGACTAACCTCGAAATAGAATAATTGAAAAATATATTAATAACAAATTCGTTGGCATTGCTGCTAAAAACTGATTAAGAAAAAAAATAAGGAGACCTTGTAAAACCTATAATGCATTATAAGAATTGACTTTTAATATATTTTTTATATTTTCCCCAGAAACACCCTATATATATAATTTGAAAGGTTCTCCAAAATCTTTCTTCGGTATAATGTTTATTTGGATTGAACTTTTTCTGTTGATTTTCTCGCCTGTGTTTAAACTAACTGATGCCAATGTAAATAATATCGTAACACGTTTTAGGCTTATTGTTTACACAACAGTTTTTCTTCTTGTTCCGTCATTTATTTATTTTTCTGTTCAAATATATACAGAAGGTAATACGATCCTCAATATGAATAAGCTAGACACTACTTAGGGATACGACATGTAAAATAATGTAAATTAGCCGTTATGCTGTACTTTTTACATTGTCTCACAATAGCACGAAAAAAATTCTAAAACATGTACAGTATACGACATACATATTTTATTCTTTAGATCCTTAATGTAGGTAGTTCCGTATGCTAAATATATACTACCTAAATATAATTACGTATATTATTTTTGTACATGCTATCGATGTTGGTGATAATAACATTACTGTGTCAATCAGATATGTACCTATATACCTACCTAAAAGTTACTGAGGAAGTGGGTAGGTACTTACTTATTTTAATATTCCTAATTATGCCTGACATATTTGTCTTATTTGATTATTTATGTCTAGTCCGAGCTGATAATACTCTATTTCAAAAAATAAAATGTATATTACGTACTTTTATACCAAATTGTCAGCATGGATTCATACCGAGAAAGTCAACACTGACAAATCTTTTTCCCTTTAATAATTTTATTTATCAGTCCTTTGAACACAGGATACAGGTTGATGTAATATTCACAGATTTTCGAAAATCTTTTGATCGTGTAGATCATGATGTGTTATTTAAGAAACTGTCATTACGGTATCTCTATAGATGGACTAAAAGTATTATCATCATATTTAAGGAATCGTCGATTCATTGTAAATTGTCAGGATTCAAATTTAGGTCCGATATTATTTTTATATTTTATTAATGACCTACCCGAGTAATATCACATTCTAACTGTTCATTGTTTGCAGATGATTAAAAGTTATTTAGACAAATAAAGTCTTTTAATGATTGCGAGTTACTTCAGGATGATATTAATGCTGTTTGTATTTGGATTGACGAAAATAAACTAGCTTTCAATATAAAAAAATGCCCTTAAAAAATCTAAAAAGTATTATTATGTTGTACAATGCATTGATGAGACCTAGGCTAGAATACTGTTCTCTTTTGTGGCATGCGCTGCTTAAAAAATACACGGAAAGCTGTGAAAATGTTTAAAAAAGTTTTTGCGAGTTTTATATTTAAGAAATATAACAGGCCTCCTGATTATAATGTTGTTAGATCTGCACATTTACGGCATGAATTAGAAATTAACTCTCTTTTTAATCGTAGAATTATTGTTATATTACTTTTTACATATAAAATACTAAATAACTTTGCAAATGATTTTCACATTCTCTCACTTTTCGAGTTTAAGATTCCTCAAAAAAATACTAGATGTCGTCAGTTGCTGTTTGTACGTACGGTTAAGACTACTTACTATTCTCCCTTGAATCGTTTAGTAAATTTTGCTTCCTCCAAATATAATGTAAATTTTTTTCAACCTTCATTAATCAAGTTTCAAGGTGTTTTTATATATTTTTAGGTATTAATAATATTGTGTGAAACTAACTACTCAGTGGACAAAAGCCCCAACCTGCGTTGAATTACACCCACAATATCTACCCATATATTCCTTATTATTAGCTTTTGTAAAAAAAATTTATTGTTTTAGAAAGGTATTTTAAGCTAATATAAATCAAATCTCCTACAATTCCTATCAATGAAGTTATATGTATGTTCTCTGATACCAAACATCTAGGTATGCTAATGAACAATTCCACAGACAAAGCTCTATTCAATAATTATCTAAAGAAAATAATCTAATTTACTCACTCTAACTTCACTTTTTTGGCAGTGGGAACACGACAAATTCAACCACAATAGATGAGATCTGACCTATTTCTGCATTTTTAGGATTGCTTCTTCAGGTGGTATCCTTTAAGTTGAATCAAATGTCTAACTATAAAAATTATTATAAAAATTAAAATTATTTGAAGTTAAATATCGACAATGACAAAAATGTGATATCCTGTCAATGAATTAAATATGACAATACCTACTTAAAAAAGCTCTATTCGATAATTTTCTAAAGAAAATAATCTAATTTACTCACTCTATAAAAATCTAACTTCACTTTTTTGGCAGTGGGAACACGACAAATTCAACCACAATATATGAGATCTGACATATTTAATTCATTGACAGGATGTCACTTTTTTGTCATTGTCGATATTTAACTTCAAATAATTTTAATTTTTATAATAATTTTTATAGTTAGATATTTGATTCAACTTAAAGGAGACCACCTGAAGAAGCAATCCTAAAATGCAGAAATAGTGAAGTTAGATATTTATAGAGTGAGTAAATTAGATTATTTTCTTTAGATAATTATTGAATAGAGCTTTGTCTGTGGAATTGTTCATTAGCATACCTAGATGTTTGGTATCAGAGAACATACATATGACGTCATTGTTAGGAATTCTAGGAGATTTGATTTATATTAGCTTAAAATACCTTTCTAAAACAGTAAAAAAATTTCAAGGTGTTGTTCGAAATATATTTAATTGTAATTATGCACCTTAGTTTTCTCTCTCCTTTATGCAATTTTATATACCATTATCATTATTATTACATGTTACATCTTATTATAAGATTATCATGTGCTTAATTGTTCCTTGCAATTAGGCTTTAACGCCTGTTTGGAATAAATAAATTAGATACAACATGTTATATTTTAAAGTAATTATATGTATATTAGATTGCTTAATTTCATAAAAAATAATTTCAGATTTGTAGAGATTTACATTAAAATCAGTGTTTTGTACCAATTATTAGTTATTTTCTACTAAGGTAGAGAGAAAACATCAAAATGAGTAAGCAAATGAATGTATAGCTGTAGGTTTATTCAGGAGATACCTACTATATCTTTAGATGGTTGAAAACAAGTTTTTATTTCTGTTTCTCAGTTGCAGAGTGCAGACGTCAGGAACCGGGTTTAGAGTCTGGAATGTAGAATGTAGGCATCCCAGATGCAAGCCATCCACAATCGTACGCCAGCCGTGACAGGATTCTACGGGCGGACCAATGAGGACCAGATATTAGTATCGACCCATGAATACAGAGCCCGGCAAAGCCATCGCCCCGGTAACGCTTAATCTTGGTTCGGGTTTCTATGAGCATTACATACCCCCTACTTTGTATACATTGGAACAATATTTTTGTATTACATCAGTAAACCATTCGTTATAATTAAAACATGTGAAAAACATTGAACTGCGGGTTAATTCGAAATGTTTATTAATTCAAAAGTCATATTAATCGTAGATACAATAATTCCACGGTATAATTTATAAGAAAAGTTTATATGTACAAACATGTGTCCTAACCAGTGACGGCGCTAGAGGTGGGCGAGTGCCCAACCAATAGCTAACTTTTTGAAAACAACATTCGAAATCGAGCTAAAGCCAGAAAATCTTAGATTATCCTATCGATTATCAACGAGTAAGTTATACAAGACAAATGTAAATATTATATTTAAAATAATAATTATGTACATATAATTCTTACCTACAGATGAAATATAATATATAGGTAGGTACATAAATACATATCTATGTTAGTGTAAAAAATAAAATATATCTCTGATTATTTACATTTGAAAAGTATAAACGGTTATATTTTAAAGAATATGATGTTAATAGAATCATTACAACAACTGTTTATGACATGTAGACAAGAAAGTGAATTTGAAAGATATGGAATGCAGCTTTTGAAAACGCTATGGGTACGTAATGGTATTAAGTTAAACGATGTGGATTCTAAAAAGTTCAGAAAGCTTCCAGCTAAATTTATTGATTTCATAATATTAATTCAACAAACTCCTTTTCTTGAAGACAATGAATACGGTACTAATAAAAATTCAGAAATATCTTGTAGATTTGATGAAAATGTATTAAAGGGATTTAGTACAATGAACTCATCTGGCCCCATTTTTTTAAATTTAGAATATATATATTTGCTTTAGATAACCATTGGAGTGACAATAGTCTTAATTGAAAACAAGACAAAATTATTGCCAAAAACCATTGAAAGGTATGAACAAATAATATTAGAAATGAAATGTACTTTCAGTATTAGTTTTTAGTTGTTCCACTCATTAATACCTAGAGATCTAATGAAAAATTTCCAGTAGTTCAAAAATGTTTTCAGGGAGTATTATTGCAACAGATTATACATATACTATGTACATATATTTATCGATTTTTTATACCGTTTCAGTGTCGTTAACGTTTATTTTTCAGTTTCTGTTAATTCAAATAAATATACATTGCATTTTATTAACCAAAAAAGTTGTTTTGTACACCAACCTATGACCCCTTTACAATTTTGAAGTATCTATTGGCCACCTAGTAAAATGTTCTGCTCAATTGAAAAATTAGGTTCCGCCGCCATTGGTCCTAATTGTTTTGTTTGGTGTTAAAAATTAATAAATTAATATACCTAGTATAAGTATTCAAATTATAAAAGACAGTTGATATAACCATATTTATTGACAATGGATGCGTTACTAACAAAAATGAATTTAAAACTAAATTGTATTTTGATCTTATCATTTCAGAAATATCTTGTAGATTTGATGAAAATGCTTATGTATTACAGGGATTTATTACACTGAATCTATCTGGCCCCATTTTTTTAACATCATCACATTTTAAGCATGATCTATCTATGTGTATCTACTAATCTATCGAGTTGTCATATACCTACCTAGTTTTTCTTTATTATCCATAATTACATATTTGAAAAAATGTAGATAGATATCTGTAAATGCTTAAAATATATCAGGATATTTTGGCTTATGTATCATATTTATATACGAAATTCAAATTTTGAACAATAATCTTAGCTATTTTGCGTTCATCAGTATGGCTTACACATAGTCAATGAGACTTAAGTTTTGAATAACGCGTTTAAATGTCCACCTCGACTTCGTCTACACGAACGAAATCGACGAACCCAATTTTCCGGCTTTTCAAAAGGAAGAATGATTTTAAAATGAAATAAAATTATTTCAGATACAACCAAACCTTATATATTATCTTAAAGTACAGTCAATAACATTTATGTTTTGAATAATGCATCGTTTAATTGTCCACCTCGATTTCGTCACATGGGAATCCAACGAACCTAATTTTCGATGACTTTGTGCAATAAATCGGGTGTGATCTGACGTGATCTGTGGTCTGTTTGCATAAATCTTAGATTTCAAATAGCCTCAAAAGAAGTAATCTAACAGAGTTAAATCACCGCTTCTTGGAGGTCACTGAACAATACATTCCTTGAAATTATTCTTTTGTCAAACTTTTCTTGCAATACGTCAATAGTTTCATGAGCAGTGTAACATGTGACACCATCTTGCTGGAATCACATTCTCCAAATCAAGTACATCTAAGCTTGGCCACAAAAAAATTCTTAACACCTGTCGGTATCGTTCACCATTCACTGTAACTACATCTCTTACCGCATTTTGGAAAAAAAAAGGTCCGATAATGCCATAAACCACACCATACAGTTACCTTTAGCGGATACAAAGGCTACTCGTGAGGTTGTTGTGGATTATTTTCGCATCAAAAACTGCAATTTTGCTTGTTAAGATATCCACTTAACCAAAAATGAGCCTTATCTCAAAAGATATTTTTTTCTCAAAATTAGGATCCCTTTCAAGTTATTTTAAACTCCAAGAAGCAAATTTTCGACGCCCACTATGGTCCAGTGGCTTAAGTTATGGGTCAAACCAATCTTATACGGGTGTAAATCCAAGTCTTTTTGCAAACTTCGCAAAATTGTCGTTTTTTTAAGACATAACTGTTGAGCACGGCGAGGAATTGATAAATTTGGATCCTCTGCTCTCTTTCTTACAGCAGCAATATTCTCAACAGTTCTGGCATTTCGACGTCTTACTGGTGTTTTTACATCGTGGAGAGTAACATTATTTTCAAATTTCTCTACGATGCGACGAATGCTAAGCAAAGAACACCGATTATTTAGTTTCGCGAAGTATTATTGTATAGGCGCAAATTAATGATTTAGTTATTATTTTCTACCCTAGAGATACTTAAATATTATTCTTGATTCAAAATTATGTTCTTTTTTTCTATGTACTTACCTATCTACATATACACTGATAAATGAAATTCAATTTCAACACAAGCGGGTGAGGACTCGTTTTGACAACCATTTGTGTTGTTTTTTTGGGAAATTTTACTCAAAATTTTTTACTGTGTACGTACATGTTTATTGGAGGTCTATACCTACTAGATTTTACCTTTGCTTCATATATCTACAAAATTGAATTTACATCTTTTTTGATTAGATAGAAAGAACCTAACGATTGTAATCTGATTACTAAATTTTCTTGTTATGTCTAAGATTATTTTTTGCATAAAAAAACTATTTTTTTTGATAGACCAATCGATTATGTTGAACAACCTACCTATTTAACCTACAGCAATAAATGTTCTCGTTACGTTTACTCAAAAATATTTAACCTATTCCTAATAGGTATCAATATTAAAAAATATTGTTAGAAAACTTATGTACAGTTTAAAGGAATTTGGGTATTATTTTTCAGCGTATAGCTGGCTGTTTTTTAATAACTTCTGGTAAATAAAGATAAATGAACCAAGTTATTTTTTTACCCCCCAAAAAAATGCCTGGATGCTCTAGACCTGGAAAATTTTTGAATTAATTTGGCTTAGTAATTTCCATGTAAGTTTTATTATACTTTTTCAGTAACAAAAAGGATGGAAAAAACTGGAACTACTTAACCTTAAAAATAGCCATCGTTTATGTATTAGTATTAACCACTATGAATGATTATAAAATAACTTGCAAAATATTTATATAATTGTTCTGTTTGTCAGATATCCTCAGTAAACTTGATTTATAGTATATCAATATGTTGTAAAGTGCTGACAAGTAGCATACTAAGATTAATTATTGTTTTAATAGCAATGTGTTGATGTTGATAAATATTTATCGTAGTTAGAAACTCTTTTGATTCTCCGACGTTACTGAAATACAGCTCTCGTTTTATGATCGAGCATCTAAAAATATTTATTACCCCGTTTCACGATTATGACTCAGTATTCACCTGATTTTAGTAACGACCAGTAACCATCATGAAATAAGGAACAATCTTTTGCGTTTTTTGTTCGGCATATCTTATCAATTTTGTTGTACATTGCTTTTTTCTTCAGAAGCAAACCTTACGTTAAAATTTATTTTTATACAAACACAACATAAAAGCGCTTATGTCAATATTGTTTCATATGTTGTTGACATATATACATATTATGTAAATATTATTACATTATAAGAACACTTAGCAAATATTTATTTATCAAATCTTAGGTACCTATTTATTATTTATATATTAAATAATCACTCATTTTAATCATTATGAAAATTTAAGTATATATGGAAAATAAAAACTAAAATAGGGAAATTTGTCAGTTAAAATATGGGGATCCCAATTTCGGATAGGTTATCCTAAATTAGAGCTCTTAAAAAAATAACAGATTTTAATAAATACACGGAGCCTAATTTCGCGGTTACCTGAAATTGGGTGCATTTTAGTATCCGAAATTAAGAGCAAATTTAGTTTCAACTAAAATTACTTTTCTTGTTTCAAACGATATATTTTAACATAAATAAATAGTAAATTTGCCATTAATAGGTAGGTACCTATCTACGTAATAATACAGTTATATTATGAATATAACAAAAATACTTTGTATCAATACGGAAATTACTTACACTGTGATTTTTGACAAGCTACTTTTAAAATAAATCTCTGTAGATTGCTTTACAAATATTTTGTCCCAATTGAAACTAGAAAAAATAACAGTGTGAGATGTACAACCATACATATTATTTTAACTAAAATCTAAATTATTCAAATGGAACTTGACACCTCTAGATTATCTATATTTACTTCGGTGCCTTTGAAGATTCGCAGATGGCATGATATAACATTCCTGTATTTTGCTAGGCTCTATATTATTCAGTTCTTAAATATCTAAAATTATTTGTATTTGTAGAAAACAATATTTCCTGAATATGGCGCTCTTAATGGTTATCAAAAAGCGCAACTTTTTCTAATTTGAGCCATCCTGTATATTTTACGGTTTCTGAGATGCCAATGGTGAGCCATAAAAAACGGACTATCCTGTATATGAAAGAAACTAATTTAACAAACCTTTAGTAAACTAAAAATCTAAGGACATTGATTTTCGACATTGTTAATTTTATTAAAAAAATATCTAATATTTAAGTAGGTACCGAAATATTTCCGAAGATGGGTGAAGCACAACAGAACAAGAAGCAAAGTGATATCTTAAATAATATGCAATATTATCTGTTTTATCGACAAATGAAAACAACAAGCAATACAGTCAATAAGTATTAATGTCAGATTAACAATGTAGGTTAAAGTTAAACTTACACACATTTCCAATATCGCATCTATAAAAGCGCTCCTTAATTGCTGTAATTTTCTGTAAGATAACTTTGTGACGACTGTACTAATTTTTATTTAAAAAATCATCTGCTTTTTTACTTGTTTTTCCTATAAAAATTCAAAGAACGATAAATAGAGATAGTAGATTGATAGAATGACCTAAACACGCTCCAGATTTAACTTCTTTCGTTTTATGTTTATATCAAATTATATTTATTAAGCAGGAATTGAATGTTTGGTGGATTTGTGTAACAGATTTTATGTACATACATAAGTGGCTTATCAGTTCTAAGAAAAAAATATTAAACGAACAACGTTAAATAGACTAAATATTTAGAAAATTGTAATTCCACTTATGGCGGTACTTCCCAGGACCAATTGTGGATATCCATGAATGTAAAATATATGTTTTCTGCGAGGAATATCGAAGCATTTTCGACAAAGAGCTTTGTACAAGAAACCTAATACCTATATGAGAAAAGTAATAGTATACTACTGCCTACTGTCTAATGTCAAAAGTTAAGTGTAATTGGCGGATCGTGTTAATGTACCTTTGTAAAAGAAGGTATACCTATTATAATTTTTAATTTAAACTTTATAATTATCTTGTCTGTGATGAAATATTTTGTTATTGTAAATTTTTAGAAATGCTGCTTGTAAAGGAATGTATTTCATTTTGGCAAGTTTTGCTGGCAATGAACTACGTCGCCACACAAAATATCAAAAATTAGTAAATAAGAAAGCAAAACGAAATATTTATTTATTTATTATTAATACATACGCTATATGTCTCCCATATATCAACTATAATTTTTTTTTCTTTAGTTTTATTGGCTTTTTGCCACACTTCTGAAAAAAATAAAGATTAATTAAATAAGCCCTTGCACCAAACGGATCAGTCAAGGGTTATTTTTTAAACTAAGTTTGCCTAATCAAAAACTCTCACACTAAAAAAAGCAGATAAGTAAAAAATAACAATAATCACATTACTATCGCGCACTTCCGTATTATTGACGTTTCGAAAAACTCTCTATTTTCATTCTCAAAATAGTAGTAAAAATATTAAACGTATGTCAAGTTTGACAGTTTAAAATTTGTTTATCTGCTTCCAATAATACGGAAGTGCGCGATAGTAATGTGATTTTTGTTATTTTTTACTTATCTGCTTCTTTCAGTGTGAGATTTTTTGGTTAGGTTGTTAATTTAAAGAATAACCCTTGACTGATCCGTTTGGCGCAAAGGCTTATTTAATTAATCTTTATTTTTTTCAGAAGTGTGGCAAAAACCAAATAAAACTAAAGAAAAACTAAAATTATGCCACAAATAAATAGCTTCAGACATATTTTTTTTACAGTTGCTGCAGAAAGACGAGTCAAAAAATTATTACTAATACCTAAATTAACGGTAGTAGCATACTAATCATGATTATGTAGACAAATGACAGGCTGCAAAAGCACACAAGTTAAAAACACTTTGTTATACATAGTAGGTACATAGTATACAGGGTGAATCTTAAATAAGTACAAATATTTTAACCAGCAGTATAGTTTTGTGTGTAGAACACATAATTAATAGTTTTTTTTACAAAAAAATCAGAAATAAAAAAGTGAAATTTTAAATAAATTTCGTAATTTTTCAGCAGAAAACTTGTTGAGGACCGCTGGCCTAGACAGACCCTTCATACTTTTATGAGTCATAGTGCTGCAGACTGAACGTGTGGTTCACAGTGTTGCCAGTATTACACAAATGTTTTTGCTTCAAGGAAGAAAAAATCTCAACTTTTAGCGAATTTTGTCAAGTGTAACATTTTATATTATTTTTTATTATCAAACTGTCATTGACTGTCATGACAGATTATCGGAAGCCCAAGTCAAACTTGTTAACTCCACATAATGCATGAAAATAGCAATAAAATTTGCTAAAAGTTGACATTTTTTCCATTTTAAATAAAAAACGCGTGCATAGTTTTTCGTTATTCTTCATAAAATAACTTAAGGAAATTGTGTTTTGTGTCCCTTTCTAACAGTGTACAATGACATTTAACTTGTGAAATGTGGATTACTGATTAAATAGTTAATTTTTTAACAAACAGGTAAGCTTGTGTGCACGTTTATGTATAATTTTTGAACATTGGACATAGTAATATCACGTAATATCTTCCTAAATATTTTACGGTAGTATTGAACTTGCGGAAATTCATTTTTAATCGTTGAAGTATAGTAAGGTTAGTTCAGAAGTTAAAATTTATGTTAATATTGCTGCGTATCATACTACATACCCAATTTTACTGTACTTATGCTTAAAACAAGTATTTTTAAAATAGAACTATTACGTTAAAGGAAACGTAATATTTATATTGGATTAGATATGGCAACCTCGCAACAAATCATATGTTTCATTGCGTTGTTGGATAAAAAATCAGCCAGCGGTCCTCAAAATGTGGGTATTTTTTTAAAAAATTAATATATCCGTAAATATTAGAAATTTTTAAAAATGGCTTTCACTAGACTGATTTAAATGACGAACTACACCAGCAGTTAAAATATTTGTACTTATTTAAGATTCACCCTGTATACTAGTTTCGACAGAAGAAAATATTATTTCATTGTACATAAAAATCGTAGGTACTCGTATTTGTCTATGTATATTTTTTTGTTGAAGTGAACATTTTTTAAATCTCTTATGAAAAATGTACGTGTATTTTATATATATCTAGTCCATCCTTAAGACGTCCTTGAATGCTCCAAAACGTCCATTCATTGGCCATTGACGTAAATATCAAGGATGTCCAACTGTGTGGAAAACGATTCTCCTAGATCTATTGAACCTATAACGTTCCCAAACGAACATCCTCTGGATGTCCTAATGTTAATGGACGTCCTAAGAATATCCTTAAGACATCTCTGTGTTATATGGGTTTGAGTAATTATGAATAGATGTATCCTTTGAATCTTTTGTAATTTAAAAACTATTTAAATTTATGTCAAGCTTTACTGTTTCTCTGTAAGTTGTTTTTATAATGGTATTAAGCAATTTAGGTTTTATTATTACTTACCTATTTTGAAGTTAATTCATAACATGGAATACAGTGAAATTCTAAATACGGAATATATTCCCTAATAAAAACTGATTTTTTACAATAATAATAATAAATAATTGAAATTGTTATTACCATTGCAGGAAATAGATATAGAACTATTTCTATTGCAGCTTTTCTGCAATTCTGGGGAATAAGTTAGTAATTTGTATGGTTACCACCACACATAAAAGTTCCAGTTGAACTGCCAAATTCAAACTGCCTTATTCTTTTGCTTCTACTTGATAATTGTTTATTGTGGAGCTTGTAAAATATATTAACTGAAACCTTCATTTTATGTGTTATGTTGTTTGTTACTGTTACTTGCTAAATTTTGGTAAACAGTTTAGTTTTTATTATGCATTCGGTTTGAAATGTTGCCATCACACTATTGCAATTGTAAATTAATGACTGTAAAACAAACTGCAAGTCAGAATTTTGATACAGATGCTGCAAGTGCAAGGGAATAACTGGTATAAATAGTAGCAGAAAACTACTTAACTTCGATCTACAAATAAAAGTTATATTTTTCTGCTATTGTTACATATTTTAAATTAAAAGTAAAGTGTACGTAAAACCGTTTCAAATTATTTAGTTCCGTTAAAATCGTTTTTTAAGTTTTTATAATGAAATGTAATTAAAAAATAAACGAAATCTAGTTGCAATGGCTAACATTTTTTTGTCAACACAATCATTCCCTCCTATGAAAATGCAATTTTCCAGAACTGTCGTATTACAAATATTTGTATCATTAAACAGTAGTTCTCATATTATAAAGGTGAATGCTCACTATATAGTTGACTTCATTAATGAATATTATCGAATCGAATCTATGCCACTGAATATAGAATTGAAAATAAAATTTGTTCAAAATATCTTCAAATGTATGTTATTTCAGTGCAATAGATTCACTGATCAATATTATTGAATCTATGCCATTGAATATAAAATTTGTTCAAGATATCGTGGAACGTATGATCACATTATAGTATTTTATTTCATTCGTATAGATTGAATGATGTTCGCCAATGAAATCGACCTTTAAGCTGGGTTTTCACGGGTGAACTTCATTGATCAATATCGTTGAGTCTATGCCATTGAATATAGAATTGAATATAAAATTTGTTGAAGATACCGTTGAACGTATTGTCACATCAATCTGTTTAATTTCAGTGGCATAGATTCAATAATATTGGTCAATGAAATAAAATAGTTTAATGCAAACACGTTCAACGAAATTTTAAATTTTGTATTGAGTTGCCTAAATTCAATAATATTGATCAATGAAGTCGACTAGCGAGAATTCGCCTTTAGATCAGTAAAGAAAGAAAGAAAGCAAAAAAGTCATCTCAACAGCGTAACTACATCACCATTATTTTTTTTAATTTTAAAGACTCATGATATCACATCGTGATTTCAGAATCTCATTCTTGTAGGAGACACATTCATGTTACGTTATGCTTTTGATGCTAATGATGCAGAGTACCTACTACAATATTCACTGTTTCACTGAAATTCTAAACTCGCGTAAATCTTACGATTTACTCACTAGGGATATTATCAATTATAATAACTTTAGTACTAAAATTATTTTTGGGAATTTTTTCGAGCTTATGAATATTTTGAAAGTTACTCCGAGCTGCAGGCAAAAGAAATATTCATAAACGATGAACAATTCCGGTTACTATTTTTTAAGCTCTAGGAATATTCAATAAAAACATTTACACCAAACTATCTACCTACTAATTTGAAGATAGGAATTAAGATCACGTACAACAATTAGATTTTGTATTGAAAATAATTACATGTAGAATATAAGACCATTAGAAACAGAAAAATTAAATGTAATTAACATATCAAGTAAGTACTGCCAATCTATACATAAACGTGTTCAGTGTAATCACATGCAGCTTATTTGAAGGTGGGATGCAAGATCTTTTAGACTAAAATTTAAAAGTCGGACCAGCTTTTTTGCGTCCGGTTTTTTCACCACTGAAAGTAAGAATCCCGTTGTCCCCTAATTTCCGCTCAAATAAACCTAAGCTCAACCAAAAGTTCCGTGCTGTCTCCCGTTTTTATTTTATGATCTATCCCAAAATATGTAAAAAAAAATAAAAATATATGTTTGCATAAGTCGGTACCTACTATTATACTATTACTAATTATTTTGCAAAGAAATTATACATATAGGCATATTTTTTATTCAACTTTGTCATCCTTTTCTATTGGAAATTATCCTGTTTTATCTCCCCCGCCTTCGGAACAAAATACAAGCTTCTAATTATTTTTTGTCGTATGTTTTTGTTTTTATCCTCAGAAACATCGTACCTCTGAGAATACAGACAAAAGGAAAAAGTCATCTCAACGCAGCTGAAACTACTGTTGTGTCAAACTGAATAAGTATAAATAATGAAATAGGACATAAGAAGCTTATAAAACGTTGGTGTGAAATTTTAAAATCAATATTAGATAATGTTAGAAATTATCAATATACAACCAAAAAAATGTGTGGTTACATTCTTCTTATATTATATGATAGTACCAGCCGTGAAAAAAATGTGCCTGTACTTTTATTGCCATACTTGCTTGTATGAAAAAAATAATAATGTTCGCAAAAAGAAAATAATGTTGACTACTATTTTTAACTGACGTGTCTACTTACCATTTTGTATGGAAAATTTCAGGATACACAAATGGAATCTTCCTAATGTAGACAGAATATTTGGTTCTCACTTATCAAAACACATGTAGTTTAGTTTATAAACCTTCCCCGTTTTGTTAGTTATTTACGTTATTGCGTAAACTGCCAATGACAAATATCTAAACAGTATCTGTTAACACTCAGTATTTTAGAACACATCCACTAGTGAATCACATGTCTCAACTTTTAAGATAAATAGAAATCTAAACAATCCGGACCACCATATTAAACTCACATTAAGACTGCTGAATCGTAAAAGAGCACTGAAAAATTACAAGTCTTCCCTATTAGCCTTATCAAGGCGCAGTGATAGCGCATAATGTTCCTTTCGCTTTTAAGTAACTTGTTCTCAAATAACAGATGAAGCTATATAATAGCCCTCTGTTATGTTAAACTTAAGGCAGATGGTATGGAATTTCGTGTAGAAGTGCTAATTGCTAGTGTAAGCCGCTTACCTCTTTCGGCGAAAATGTTTTTGTTGTTTTGTATTACTCATCGTCCGTCGTATAACTTTAGAAAGGTCAACGTGTAAAAAGTCTGTATTGACCAACTGACACCTTTTGAATTATTGTTCTTTATTAGAACTAGGAAACAAACCTCACCAACGTTGTGCGTGGCACACACATACCTAAGAGTGTAGGTTTACGCATCAAACGAGTAAGTCAAAGCTATTATAATTCACATTTGTAGAATCATTACTGAAGATGACGATAGTGAAGAGCGGCGAAACGTTTTAAAGCATTTGGTGCGACCAGCAGAGACACCATGAAATACCACCGTTATCCGAAAAGCGGTTTCGACCGTAGCAGCCGTATTATACTAACAGGAATCAAAATATGAGCGTGGCCTGTGGTGCTGATAAGAGGGCGGCCCCCCATAGAGCCGAACCTGAGAGCAACAAGAGTATGTCAAAGAATTCCAGCTAAAGCTAAGGATGTGCAGCTTAATTATGTTACTGACAGCGACTAGTTACCTAGGTCAAAACATAACAATCCGGGAAACTACTTAAAATCAAATAACAATTATTTTGGAAGAAAACAAGTACATCCATATCTACTCTCGTACATACATAATACACACCATTGTCCCTAGATCATCGATTATATGTATAAAACTGATATAATAAGGTCGGACTTAAGTAAAAACATATATATTTTATACTACAGATGTACAAAATAATAACATATAACATGTTTAAGAAGGTATGTAGGTATGTTCTCTGATACCAAACATCTAGGTATGCTAATGAACAATTCACAGACAAAGCTCTATTCAATAAGTATCTAAAGAAATTAATCTATCTAAATTTACTAACCTGCTTTAATGAAAACACTCTATGAATATCTAATTTCACTTTTGACAGTGGGAACTTGAAAATTCAACCACAATAAATAATTCTGATCTATTTCTGTAGGTATATTCTAAAACTTGATGGAACAAGCTATATTGCATTTTTTACTGATAAACGTATGTGTTAGAGGAGACCACTACAGAAACCTTTGTATACGCTAAAATCTAAAATCTGTCTTTCCTTTGTAACAAAATGTAAATATAACACAGTCAAAATATTTGTAAACTTCTAGGTGAAATTAGTGAGTGTCTTCGCACGCAAATATTCCACTCTGGTTACATACATTAATACTCACATTTAGCAAGATTCGATTAATTTTTTTGCATTAATTATTTTTATGATAAATCCATTGAATTTCTTCAACAAAACATTGTTTCTTAGTTCTATTTCACTTTTATGTTACTCTCTTTTTATACATCTAATTGTTAAAGTACTTACCTTACCTACAGGCTTTACAATAATATTTTCGACAATTCGGCATTTACTCAATACTGACCATATTTTTTTTAGTTATAATGGCAGATAAATGAACAAAAAATTAAGTAACCAATTAGGTAGATAGCATATTACTTGTCACATTTAATTGGTTGTTTCAAATATTATCAACGTTGTGTAAAAATAAACCCAATAATTAATTATAAATCATAGATTTTTTATACATATATTATTTATTAGGTATCGCGCGAAACTAACTACTTTGCGGAATGAAGATCCGGCAAGCGTTGAATTATACTCAAAATATCTTATTATTAGCTTTTGTAGATTTTTTATCGTAAGGTATTTATCTGCTACTGCTTTATAAGAGCCTCATTACAGCATCTATTTGGCACTATTTGAGCTGATAATTTAACTTAAATTAAACTGAATCACTTGTTATAAATATTAACAACACAACTTTGGCAATTCGTAAGATTAATATCAGATGAATGCAGCTGGTCTGTATTTTTATTAACAATGCTTAAATTTTCTTTATAAGCACTTGAAGTAGCTTCAATGACGGCAATCTGTCCTCCAAGAACTTTTGTGGCGATTTTGTTCTTGTTTTCAAGAGACGTATCAATATGGCCTTCACACACGGTGTTGGACTTCCATCCACCATGCCGTTTTATAGTTAGAAGGTCTGCTCCTGTGTTGGCTAGAAGTGAAATAGTTGATCGTCGAAAACAGTGCCCTGTATATTATTAAGGCTCTGATAAATTGAGAAAAAAGCAATTCGTGTCCTGTATGAAGATATGAAAAATGTTTCCTTCAATTTTTACGTTTTCTAACAGTAAATTAGTTAACTCGTCCACTCTGCATGCACCGCCAATAATTAAGACAACCTTAAATTATGCATTTATGAATTTCAAATAGCAAATATTTTCTTGTTCTTACCTTTGTTAGCAAGAATTTTGTGTCATCGGCATTTTGAAACTTCCACTTTCGTTAATATTCTTGACTTTTTTGGTTTGTATTTCACTGATTGCTTTTTCAGAAAAGCAATTAAATTGTTGAATTTACTGATGGCAACATTTTGCCGCATATAGATTGTAGACCGCAGTAGGTATAGAATAGCATGCCCAAAGTCTAGATGATTTGTAATTCTTCAAAAAAATGCTAATAATATCTTTTCATTTGCTTCATATTTTATATTCTTAGATGCACACCAATCAGTAAATCGTTTATAAAGTTGTTCGTACTTGGTTCTCGATTTATCTGGTAAAAGTGAACTACTGCAGTTGCACCAGATTTTTCAATTTCAAGAGGCAACTCCTCTATTTCTGAATCACTCATTATTTCAATCAACACCACTATTTTCACAAGAAAATGTAAAAATGAAAACTCAATTTTGTTTAAAACAAGTTTGACAGGTTACCATAACAATGCCTTTACTTCTTGATTTTGAATCAAAACTTACAAACTGGATCTGATTTTAGATTTTTCTCATTTTTTCTCAAGGTAGATAGTTGTAGATACAAATTGTTGCAGTTCTAGATAAAATTTTATATAGTACACGTGGGATAACGGCATTTTTATTACATTCGTGAAATGTCTCACTCATATATAATAATACCTAATATATCCCACTTGTACTATAAATAACTATTAAGCTAATATAACTCAATTTCCCTACAATTTCTACTAATCAAATCACATGTATGTTCTTTCATAGCAAATATCTAAGTATGCTAAGGAAGTATTCCATAGACAAAGTTGAATTCGATACATAGTGATTTTCCAGGTTGTTAAGCCGTGACCTCGGTAACTGGTCGCTACCAGAAACAGAATTAAAGTGGACATCCCTAGCATTAGCCGGGATTCTTCTACTTGCCCTAGTTGTTTTCGGGCTAGGCTCTGTGGGAATAGACCCGCTGTCGGTATCTTTATGCCCACCCATATATTGATTTCGACTCATATTGTATTGTATTATGCCACGGTCGGAACCGTTCCTCGGACAATGGTGGCCTTCGGAGACATCCCGTAGCCGCCTATGTATCTGGTCGTATTCCATGCTTCCAAAAGTTTCGACGCTCTTCATTGTCGACATCTTCAGTGGTGCCTCTGCAAAAGCTTTGCCGCGACTGAGCCAATATATGATTAATAAAATTCCCCTAAAATACTACAGATGTGTACTTCAGTGCTTAGTATCTTGTACACACATACATTGTTATTTAGAATTACCATATTTTCCTAAAACTGTTACCTAAATGTGTCGGTGATCCCTACGTTTTGCATCAAAATTAAGGTTATATTCATATTTGGCCACATAGCCTATATATACTAAGTCTCACTGATATATATCAAATAGTAACGGATATGTAAAAATAAGAATAATGTCTTTGGTGGCTCGTAACTTAAAAAAAACATAAAACAAAATTGTAAGCTAACTTGATCTAAATTGATTCAACAAACCAATTACTCTTGAAATAAGTCTGTCATGTTAATGACCAGACACCCTGTATAATATTTTTTCCTATATATAATTGAATACTATTGTTATTCTTATTCAAACTGGAACTTAAACAATAACCGTCAAATTGCAGAAAATATATTATATAATTTGTATAGTATAACGTAATAGATATATTATTTATTCAGCACTTATCTTAATGCTATACAATTTAAAATGAAATTTAATTCATTGGAATAGGGGTACTTCCAGCATTTTGGTTTGGAGGGGTGAGTCACACTAAATATTGTGTGAATCACTCGTAAACAGTTAAAATAATAGAAATAGTTTCTCTTTTTGTTACAAAACTTAAATAACAGGTCCTTCCAGAGAGAAAAAATAACAGTTGTAGGTAATATCTCCATAGAAAAATAAATAAAAAAATTCTCAATAATAATAATAATGATAATGATAATGATAATGATAATGATAATGATACTGATACTGATAATGATAATGATAATGATAATGATAATGATAATGATAATGATAATGATAATGATAATGATAATGATAATGATAATGATAATGATAATGATAATGATAATGATAATGATAATGATAATGATAATGATAATGATAATGATAATGATAATGATAATGATAATGATAATGATAATGATAATGATAATGATAATGATAATGATAATGATAATGATAATGATAATGATAATGATAATGATAATGATAATGATAATGATAATGATAATGATAATGATAATGATAATGATAATGATAATGATAATGATAATGATAATGATAATGATAATGATAATGATAATGATAATGATAATGATAATGATAATGATAATGATAATGATAATGATAATGATAATGATAATGATAATGATAATGATAATGATAATGATAATGATAATGATAATGATAATAATAATAATAATATTGCTTTTTTCGTTTGTTTTACATTATTTCTTGTCTAGAATTTACTTTGATAAGATAATTTAAGTATTTCTGATTGGATTTTATTTTAGCTATAGTTTGATTAAATATTTAGCAAATAAATTGGTTACTGAATAATGGTTAAAAATAATATAACTATAGAACATATCAATGTGCAATCTCTTACACCGAAAATAAATAAAATACGAGATTTCTTATTAGACAAAAAATATGATATTTTGGCAATTTCTGAAACCTGGTTGTCTCTATTAGTGTAAGGATAGTTAGTATTGCTAATTATAACATTGTTAGGAGGGATCGTGTTGGTAGAACTGGGGGTGTATGTTTCTATGTATCCAATAAATTAAATTATAAAGTCGTAGATCTTGGTAATGACATTGAACAGTTATGGATTTCAATTAAGATACAAAATAGTATTAACATATATGGTGTAGTTTACAGACCACATAGAGTAGATTATAATTATTTCCTATCTAGTTTAGAGAAATCTGTAAGTAATTGCATTCCCCAGTGTGATAATATTTTCATTTTAGGCGATTTGAATATAGATTTACTTTCTGTTGACAGCCCGGCTGCAATATATTTTAATTCATTTCTTGAAATGCTAGGGTTAGTGCAGATTATAACCGAACCTACTCGAATCACAAAAGATTCTAAGACACTCTTAGACTTAATAATAACTTCAGATAGTTCAATTGTGCTTAGATCTGGTAATTTGGAGATATATATAGCTGACCATGAACTAGTATTATGTAATTAAAGTCATATTTATAGAAATTACCATTTTATGTTACTTATCGTGATTTTAGTAGGTTTAATGTCGAACATTTTAATAATGACTTACACAGTGTACCACTGCATAATTTATTCCATATTGAGGACGTAGAACACAAGATTTGTTATTTCAATGATTGTTTTACTAATTTATTTAATATACATGCTCCTTTCAAAACTGCAAAAATTTCAAAGCAACGTAAGCCATGGATGACTGATAACGTCAGATTATTAATATCTCTTAGAAATAAAGCTAAATCAAAATTCAGAATATCTAAATTGGAGGCACATTGGAACTATTATAAACAATTAAGAAATTATATGGAGTTTGTAATTAATAATGAAAAGCGAGCATATTTCAATTCAAAATTCAGGACAAACGATCCTAAGGATATTTGGAAGGGCTTACAATCTTTGAACTTAAAACAACGTAAAAATAGTGATTTACCAATTAATCTTAAATACCCTAATATAATAAATAATCATTTTATCAATAGTATACCAATTTCAAATTATGATAATAGTCATTTAATAAATTATTACGAGAAAAATACATATAAGGACATTCCTGCAAATTTTGAATTCTCATTAGTAGACATAAATACCGTTTCTAAAATTTTATATTCTATTAAAACAAATGCCATGGGTCCAGATGATATAAACTTGACAATGTTGAAATACTGTTGCCCCTATATTGTTCCGTACATTACCCATATAATAAATAGCTGTCTGTTAGCCCATACTATACCTATTCAATGGAAATAAGCCCATGTTATACCTATTCCAAAAATTACTAATCCTTCAACACTATCTGACTTGCGTCCTATAAGCATATTGCCTACTTTATCGAAAATTCTAGAACGAGTGATGTATACACAATTAATAGAACATTTTAACAAATATGACATTATTCCATCTTTTCAATCTGGGTTTAGGCGAGCTCACAGTTGTACACTTTATTGAAAGTGACAGATGATATTTTTGAATCATTTGATAATGGTAAGATTAGTGCATTAGTATTACTAGACTTTACTAAAGCCTTTGACACAATTCAACATCAATTACTTATAGCAATACTTCACTTTGTTGGACTAGGCGATAGTGCACTTAATACAATGTCTAGTTACATAGGAAATCGTACACAAAAAGTACAAATTGGAAATGAATTGTCAAATGTGAGCTCGCTTAAAATAGGTGTTCCTCAAGGTTCTATTCTGGGACCTCTATTATTTTGTGTATATACCAGTAATCTCTGCAAAAATTTGAAATACTGTAGTCCACACGTGTATGCTGATGATACCCAACTGCATCTATCATTTGATAAAACTAATTATGATGAGGCGTTAAATAAAATTAATTCGGATCTTAAAATTATCTATCAAAAATCAGAAGCACATTCCCTATTTCTGAATCCATCCAAGTCAAAATTAATTCTGTTTGGTAATAAAAGCTGTAACTGAAATCTTCGAAAATTTCAGAGTTGTGATTAATGACAGTTCTGTTCCTATAGTGCAAAGTGCTTCTAACTTGGGTCTGAGTTTTGACAATACATTTAGATTTTATTCACAAGTTAGTAAATACATACAAAGATCATATATGGCTTTGAAGTTGCTTTATCCACATAGAAATTATTTGTCCATAAAAATAAAAACGTTACTTTTCAAAACCCTTATCTTATCAAACTTTTTATACTGTGCCCCTGTTTATTATCCATGTATTGATGTTTTAACTAAAAGAAGAATACAGATGTGTCAGAATTCATGTTTAAGATACATATTTGGCATTCGACGTAGAGATCACATTTCTCATAAATATACAATACCTGAAATGGTTAAATATGAATAATCGTCTGAGATTGCAAACTTTGTGCCTATATCATCAAATAATTTGTACAAAAACTCCCTCGTATCTGTATAATAAAATTTGTTTTCGTAATGCTGTTCATAATATAAATGTTAGAAATAAGCATTTTATAACACCACCTTTACATAAAACTAGTTACTACGAACGATCTTTTACCTACAATATTTCAACTTTAGAATGCGCTGCCAGATGACTTTAAAACAATGTCTTTAAGAAATTTTAAAACCAAAGTTTCAAAATATTTATTTAGTAATCAGTGACCAACAATATTTTGCTAGATTTAAGATTAGGCTAAACTTTATCGAAAAATATATTTGATATACTAGGTAAGTGCATTATACCGAGAGATGAAGCTTGCTCTATCTGCTCGAGCACAGCCTAGTGGTTTTCCTATCTCTTTCTGTAACAATAGAAGTAATTATGTTCGTTTACTCTGTATCTCTAAATGGAAAATAAATGTATTATTATTATTATTATTAATAAATAATAATAATAATAAATACGTTTATTTACGAATTAACAAGACATATTTACAAACATCTCATCCAAACTGCTTTATAATGTAAACAAACGCAAAAAATACACAAAAGAAATCTTGTCCGTGTAAATTTTACATATGTGCCCGGCAATAAAATGCAATTTCAATGAAAATATAAAAATATTTTATATACGTATGCATACAGATATACGAGCACACATACATCAACATGTATATCTAATTACATACATATCCACAGCTAATAATATCAACACAATAATAACATAATGTACCTATACCAACTAAAGCAAATACGGAAATAATATACTTATTATTAAAGATAGTTACAATTTCATTTGTATCCTCAACTAAAATGTTGTATGCTGATGTAATCTGCTTTATTGGATGCTTTTTCTTCTAGAGTTAGTTAATTCATTAACTGTGTTCCACAAGTGTCTAGTACAACTTTTATTGTCGTTAATTTTTGTTTTGTAATAATTAGATTTAGCTGTTTTTAATAAATTATGTAAATGATTTCTATACAGAATAAAATTTTGTTTCAATACAACATTATTAGGAAATCTCCCATATTTTACATAATTTATCTCTATTCTTTATAGATTTTATTAAACCTTCTGTAACCCAACTCTTTTTTATTCTATTTTTTTGATAAAATAATTTAGACTGAATGTTTTCTATAATTATTCTGTTGAAGTATTTGAAGTAAAATCAATTGTTTAATAACAAAACTCAGTATTTTCCTTTTGTTAATAAATCATAATAATTACAAATTTCATTATATATTGTTGTTATTTGACAGAATGGTTCTGGGTCTGTGGGATAATTACCCCTATTAAGTAGGTATTCTTGTCACGTCGGGCGCTTTTTCTTATCATATAAATCAATTTATCGGAAGATGATCTCTTTATCTTTTAAATTTTGTTTTATAATTTTACATTAAACACGTTGCTCTTATTTCCTTTAACTAAACTTTTTTGTTATTGGTAGATTCACAGGAGATATTTTTTTATATAATCGCAAATTTATTTTTATAGGTATAGTTTATTCTAATGATTCATTTAAATAGAAATTTTGTTCTTGAAATAAAAAAATGTATAATTTAACAAATTAACAAACATATGTAAATTTAACTTATAAATTGTGTCTTATTGTGATGTAATTATATAATTAACCTCTCTACGACTATTTTACAGTCGCTTCAGTATGTTTTACAATTAATTTGTGGGTTATTACCTTTATTAGTTCACTTTTTGAGTCTGCACTTATTTCATATGGATTATGTTTTTCCATCCTGTCTTCTTTTATTGCTGATTATTCCTTTTGTCTTCCTAAAAATTTTAATAAAGCATCCTCACCGGTCACCACCTGATTTATAATTAATTAAGTATCTAGCACAATTAAATATTTACAAGTACATATTGTAAAAATTTTGTTCTGAATAATAAATTAGATTCTGATGCAATTTATATATTGTAAAAGAAAATTAAGTAATACCGCTGTGATCTAGCTGTGGATATTGTACCAGTCACAGAAACAGTTTTTTTTAGAAAATTATAGATTTTAAAAGTTCATCAGTTCATTATTACTTTAGTAAGTATATATATTTTTGATATTAAAATCATGGTTAATAAATGTACGTATATGTACTTAAGTACATATACGTATTTAGTACAATTTATTTTTTAAAAATACGGAAAAATTATTATATGTAGCTATATTATATATCTGTGTAGGTATATGCATTTAGAATTTTCAACATAAGCTGAAAAAAATGCTGTTTAGAAACTCATGTCAAACTTATATAAAATAACCCACTGTTTACCATGTCAGAACGAAAATAAAGTATTAGAAAATATTTAGTTTTGTATTGCACCAGCTTGTGTAACATTCTTTTTGCAATGTTTGCAATGGCTTTCAGCACGGCCGTGCATTTACAATATCTTTCCCAAAATTCTTGCAGTTTGTTTTATACTTACATTCGTCAATTCGCAATTGCAATAAAAGTGATACCAACACTTCAGCTAAACTGTTTATTCAAATTTGACAAGTAACAAACAACAACGAACAGCATAACACATAAAATAAAGGAATTTGGTAGTTCAACCTAGGAATTTTTGCGTATAGTGGCAACGATATAAATCACTAAATTATTCTCCAAGTTGCAATAAAAATATCTCCAGACATATATTTTGAAAAATCAAGAGTCTTGCAGATATGACTGCTTTTACAAGAAAATAGGTTGTTGAATCTTATGAAATTTAGTTTTAGAAATATACACTTAGAGAATTACTTTGCTATGGTTAGTAGAAATCCATTAATTGTAGCAAAATATATTACATTATATTATCACACCCGGACATTTCGGGTTAACTTTATTGCTATCCACAAGTTGACTTCACTAAAATGTCCCAGTCAGACCCAGCCTTAAGCGCGAGTCCTTTGTGCAAGTAAAAGAAAGAATTCATTTTCTGCTACGAGATTGCTTACTTACCTTTGAATTAACACTGATTTTTCTTAACAAAGTACTTACTTATCACAGGAAACATTTTTCTGTCACAGGTGGGTATTTTGTTACAATAGCAGGGTATATACAGGGTGATTCAGTTTTAATCAAGATAGCTTTGAGAACCAAAATAGAATTCAGCAAGATGCGCCATGAGCGAAATACAATGATTTAAATTACCAATTGTTAATTATTTTTATATATCAACAAATGTAAATACGACAATACGTCAATAACAATGTTACAATTTGAAATTATCGAGCTGTTGCATATTATGTTACAAACTAGCCACATTTATTGGCAATTTATACCTAGGTAACCATTTTCAAATTTATTTTGGTACCACCCTGTCTAAAATATACTTCTTTAATTTGTTGCTGTGGGTGCAAGAATTTTACCTGCTGTAGCTAAAATATATTAGCAAAGCCCCTCTCTTGGTGGATTTCTTTCAGTGTACAACACTCATCATTGGATGTCTGCATTTAAAATTACAACCACAACAGAGCAAGTTCATACCTGTTACACCGTAACAAATTTTTAACTTACAAATGTTACATACTTCAATGGTATGATCTAGAACCCAAATGGTGTCGATTTAACCAAATTTGGTTAAACAAAAACTTTCGCAAAAAACTATTGAGAATAGGAAACGAATTATACGTTCGTCTAACTTGCCGTACGGCGTCTTGTATTCTATCCCAAAGTTCTTCTCCCGTATTAGGTTTTACAGAGTTGTAAACAATTCATTTCAAATGACCCCAAAAGCAATAGTCTAAGAGATTAAAATCCAAACAGCGAGAAGGCTAAGGAAAGTCACTACGTTGACTAATCCAACGGTCTGCAAATGCTTAATTTAAATGATCTCTCACTAAATGGCTGTTATGAGTAGGGGCATCATCGTACATGAACCACATTTGTCGTCTAATATTAATGGGTACTTTTTCGACAGCCCCAGGAAGTTCTTCCCAAAGGAATTCTAATCGAAATTGTCATGTTGTTAAGGATACGTACCAATTTGCAAAAAAATATGGAGTATGTGTTAATAAATTTATTTATTTTCTGTAACATTTTCACAACTGAGCATCATTTCGACTTTTGATAGATATACATATTTTGTGTTCTCTACATATTCTGACAACTGCGCGTAAAAATTTAAACATACAAAAAAGTTACAGAAGAATATTCACAAAGGGTTGTATACTCGCGTCAAGAATTCAGACGACTTACGTCATACGAACAAATGAATAAATCATTATTATATTTTCATCAAAATATTTAAGAAACTGCAACTGATAGTAATAAAATTATATACTACACTAAAAGTTTGCATTATATATTGCACTAAATTGCAAAAAATGATTGTTTTTAACGCTACCAATTATCGAAAATTACGTTGACAATAAAAACAAATGTGTAACGCCAGCCGTGACGTAAGACGTCTGAATTCTTGACACGAGTATAGTAAAATGAATGTCCTGTGTGATTTAACCTAATAGGAACATAATCAGTGCATACTTCGTGAAGAGAAACTAAGCAAAAGGAAATTTTGCTCACATCGCTTAACTAGGTTCAGAGCAGTTAAGGAGAAAACAAGATATAAAATTGGTGAGTTGTACCATAAACAGACTGATTATTGATGTATATATATGTGACGTGTGAACACTGTATTCGTTACCGTTACCACCAACATATCGATAATATCGTCCTGCTGAAATCGTGCTAAAGCAGTATACTTTTGGAATTATGTATAAACGTCCTACTTGGAGATATCGAGTGTGTTGAATACACTCATAATATATAGCCAATTCGTTGTTCATTACTCGATTTTGAGCGAATAGGTTCCTACACAGTATGCACGAATACTGCTTTGCATGCATAGTCTATAGCCAGATTTATAGACGCATGTTAAACAAGACCTCGTGTATTAGCTTCAAACGGAACACTCTGTATTTTGTTGTTCTATTCACATATCGGCCCGCTTCAACTTTTATTGATGTTCTACACCTAAAATTGTTTTTAAGATATACCTTATATCCCTAAAAAAAACTTCATTTTTCCGTGTCCGTGTCAAAAACAAATACCTACTAGGTTAAGTAAATTTTGTTGAAGATGATACTTGCGTAGATATTTATGTCAAATTTTGTATTTTATTTATATATCAAAATAATATGCATTGAATAAATTTGTATAAGTACATACCTACACACATACAATTAATTTTTCCTCCGGTTATTCCATTTTCCAAAATACCTAATTTCTGACTCAATGAATATAATAAGTAGGTAGTGAGGTACTATATTGAAATCCCTTCGATCAGAAATTTGTTATCGAAAGTATAGTAGAAAAATTTACTATGTAAACTTCATTAAAGTTTTTCGTAATTTTAGATCAATTTTTGAACGCAAATCTTTCTTCAGGAATGCAGTTTTATATAAAATTAAATTATATTAAATCGTCATGTTTTTAACCTTCCTATATATCCTTTCTCTGTGCCAAGACAATAAAAATCACCTTGTATAAATATTTCTGCTTTAAAACCAGTACAAAAGTTATGATGACAACATGTAGGTAATTAGTTAAATGTAATGATTAAAGCAATTTTTTAATTTAGGTACGTGTATAAATTTATAACGATGAAATATCACAATTTATAATGTGGGTGTAGCCTCAGAATTTTCCAACGTAAATAGGCATAAAATGTTTGCAAACGTACTATAGGAACAAACAATAGCCACATCGGACATTTTTCTGAGAAACCAAATAATAGTAGCTGTATGTAGTAGCTCCTTTTGCGGCAAAACCCTTTATTTTACCATAGCAATTTAGAGTTATTTATTTTTACAATTTTACGCACCCTCATAACCCTTTATGTGCTTGGCCTTAACCTAAGCATAACTTTCGTTTTCTAAACTGAATTGCTAATATTTTTTGTGTAATACACCATCCGGTTTCTGTGTTTCGGTCTTAGTTTTATTACTTGTTTCTTTTATTAGGTATTCCAACCAGAATGAATAAATATTATTGACTTAGTTGTTGTAGTAGTTGTATCTCCATATATTTTATACAGAGCAATGATCAATTTATCTATTCAGAATATTATTTGATAAATATATCTCTTAAGCAATTTTAATTCCATTATTTTTTTAAAGCTGTTGTTTATAAATATGTAATATAAATTAAATAGTAATTATATACAACCATAACTCGTAAATTAGTTTGAAATTACATTCTTACATTCTCTGGCAAATCCAAATCATATCCAAAAAACTGGCGTACGTTTACTTATTCGAAGAACAAGTGACATGCAAAAAATAGCCCAATAAAATGTTAATAATATAAAAAATCTTAGTAACAATAAATGCTGAAAATTATATACCTACGCCTTTCGCATTTGCGGATATTCCGGGATCGTTGTGTTAGATACACATATTGTCGTGCAGCGACAATTTATAAGTAAATTTTCTGTGCATTTCGTGAAGCAGCTCCAGCCGATATTGAATACACTATAAAATAACAAAAAATAACAATACCACGATTTGTTTACGTACCTACGTGTTACGTTGTTATTCAATGGAACTTTAAAGGTTGTTAAGGTTGTAAAGAAAGCCCGACTTTCAACAAAGACTGCGCGCGCAGCTTATCATATCGCTTATCGATAACGTATTGTGAAATACTTCTTTGACTTTTTAGGGTAGGTCAGGGTTACATAGAGTCGACTTCAAAATTTACAATAACTTTAAACTCGGTTATTAATTAAACAAAACATCATTAGGGCAATATTTTGTAAAATTATTTATTTTAATGCCTACTGTCATCAGTTAAAATTAATTCCCTATTTTCAAAATCAATCCCTGTATAGAAGATAGGTCAATCTTTCTCAAAATTCGTTGATCCAATCCACTATTAAAATTAAATAGTGTAGCGACAGCGTTTATTGTTCTCGTTTATACTTTAATAGTATTGGCACCTGGTCTAGTTAAGAACAAACTCACTAACAATATGATTTAAAGACATACAGCTCGCAAAATTAAAGTTATAAACAATATTATAAGTATTGTCATTTATAAATATATATAGTTGTATTAAATTACTTCTTTATTCTGATATCGTTTTTAATTTGGTAGATATACCGATGTTCCTACACTTCCACTAAATGAAAATATCTATGTAGTTACATAAGCACCTAATAGCAATAAACAATCATTTATATAGATACCTGCCATAGAAAATAACTTTGTAACAAAAGAATAGCATAACCACGTGCGATTTCATAGGTATCAATTAATGTAAAATGAATGGAACAATAAACAACTACTACTGCTACTACTATTACTACTACCTATTTTACGGTTGTATGCTAATATAACTAATTAGTAAATATTTAATTTTCTAAAAAGTACCTACTTTCATTATGTATACTATTTTCGAAATTCTTTTCTTTAAAAATCAACTTACTAAAATTTTAAAATTTTTGGGTGTACAATTTTCGAAATATTATCAAAGTTTAAAAAAATTCAATATTTAATAGGTTGAGATGGAACAATATTTTATATACAAGGTGATTCAGAACGTATCTAAAATAATTTGGGAATAGATGCGTCATGAAAAATTGAGGCTATACAGACATTCATTAATTTTAAGAGGAGATAGGGAATAATGAGTATAATGCGAATACGCGATTAAAGAAAATCTAAATGCATATTTACGCCGAAAAAATCAAACGATACCCGTACACTCCTGCCCATACGTTGACAACAAATCGCTTTGAAAGCTAAACCGACAAGTAGCGTGTGGATTTTTTTCTGAGCAAATGTAGCTGTTATGACTGCAACAAAACTCAAACGTGTCTAATAATAAACCGAGTAATAAACTATTTACGTACATTACATAAAGAACCTATACCCAATGGGTAAAATATTAAGAGAAGCTGAAAAGTGTTTTGTGTTTAAATACTAAATAATAAAAAACCATCGTGTTGTCGACAGAAAACTGTCTAAGACCGAAATGGCACGCTGCTAATCTAAGTTATCAAGGGTGAACCTTGACCTACCGTATTATTAGGTCAATAACCTAGTTACCTAGTTTTTCTACTGTTATTTAACGACAAGGAGTAAAACTATTTTTTAAATCTAGATACATGAATGAATTTCCTTTAAATATTGATCTATTTGTTAATAAAAACAAATGTAGATAATAAATAAATGTTTTCGAATGTTAGGTTATTACAGTTTAATAATTTTGATATTACGTTTTCACTACATTTTACAAATAAATATGAATTTTTAGTATTACTCGTAAGTACAATTAATTATTCAGTTTGTAGTTACGTACATCTAGCCTAAAAATTTATTGTTTTTTAAGTAGTATGGTACTAACCTGTTAACTGCACTCATCCGTCCATTTGTAAAATTATGCATTTACGAAGAATACGCGATACCGAAATAAACAAACTACTGCTTAATGCATGTATTCTCACTATTCTCTCCATCCCCCCTCCAAATGTGTGGCGTGATCAACAAATTTTGGGGGAAAGAAATGCGGGTAAATTTGAATAACACGCTGATATGTTAGACGATATTATGTATGTAAACATGATGTGGCAACGATGTTTAATCCGGCATTCGATTCTCGTATGGGTGCGTCCTCAGAAAGTTCGTAGCGCATCAGGAGCGTCGTGTTACTGATTTTTATAGGGTGATTTGTTTATTTTTTTAAAGGTCGAGTAAACAAATTTTTTTTCGATTTTCTACCTTTATTAGGCCTCCCGAATACGTGGTTAAAATTAATGACATTATGACTGACTCACCCTGTATATAGTAAAAAAAATTGCAAAATTCTTATAGTTTTCAAGTAAAAAATTATTGGAGTTGTAGTATTTTCAACCTTTACATCGCTGGGCTACTGTAGTCTCTGGTCAGGTGATTCGCTTCTGTGATACGAGGCTTTACATTACTTTTTCAAGTGTCAAAAATTGCTGTGTATACGTGTATAGTAGTTCATGGATATCGTTTTAATTTATGGCGATGTGAAAATGCTTTAGCAGAAGGAGTTCTCGATAAACATGTGTCAAATGCAGCTACTTTTACCGCGGTGTGCAGTGAGTGTAAGTGTAGCGCAACGTGAGGTAAATTTGAAACCGAATCGTGAAATCGGCGTGTCATACACGAGACTCAATTATATCCGTACCATGTACAGAGTGTCCAAGCGTCAATACCGAGGGATTGGTCGAGGAGGACCAGTACCATGGTCTCCTCACTTTAAATCATTTGGACATCTGTTTGAGGAGATATTTAAAAAATTAAGTGCATCGCACCGAAGTGGATACATACTATTGATGATTTTGTAAAAACTGGGTAAGACGGGTTCAAAATGTTACATCAAGTGTAACATCAGGTATGTCAAACTATTTTATTAATTAAAACCACGAATTATATATACATTAATAATTAATGACAATAAACGCAAAAGCGCAGTTGAATTTCCTGTATAAAATTGAGGTTATAAAATGTTATTTATTTCCAGTCGCAGATTGCATGCTTTACCGCCTTATCAGGTTTTACAGTCTACCAGTTTCCAGTGCCGTGCAGAAGTGTATTTTTAAACCATTTTTGAACTGCCCTTTTTGATTTTTTTTACAAAATTGTATTTGTAAGAGTCCCCTGTATACTCAAAAAATTTTTTAACAAAAATTCTGAATCACTATAGCTACTATCGAAATAAATCAAATAGACCCCTGAATTTGGAAATCGAGATTAAGAAAACGCAGCAGCGAAAAAATTTGGAATTTGGACCATATTATAGCCTCACTATTACTATATTGTGTGCTAAAATTTCAGTTAGATTTGTTATCTATTTTCCAGTTATTAACAAAAATGTTGAAAAGAATCTCGGTTTTCTGCTTACAAAATGATACCTCTCACTTTAACTGTCGTATTTTTTTTTGTTAATTGATTTAAAAAATGGCAAATTTTTACTGACGATAAATAGAACTATTGTCTTTAGTATTGTAAGAGCCATTTGTCTCAAAAGGCTCTTTTTTTCACTTTTAAGCAAAACAGAAGAGAGTGATATCTTCGTAAATATTTAATAAACAAAAAAAAAATACGCAGCTAGTTATTAGTTATTAAAAAAATAAATATAATAAGTTTCGTTCGCGTGCAAATCAGTTACGACGCAGAGGATTCTGTTTGGCCCACCTGTATCGAACATGTTAAAAAAGTGGAGCAGGAATACAGGGAAAAGAACATTTAGTAGATGTCGCTATAGATCCTTTAGAAATAAATGTAAATGATGACTATGAAGATACATGACGAGGAATTGGCTGATGATGATGAAGACGCCAATGTATGTTTGTAAAATATGTCTTTATTGCCCTTAATAATGTTGACTATATATATATGGGTCGCTTTGAAAAAATCTTTGTACTTTTTTAAAATTTAGTACGTAATTTATAATACAAAATATATAAATAACCTACTATAAAAGTTTTGTAGACTTTTTTAAAATATTATATATTATTTTTCGTAACAAAACAATATTTTCAAATTAACACATCGTAAATATTGTAAGCTTGTCAAAAGACCTCTTTCTGATCCCTACGTTTAATATTCTATTTCAAATTTTATTATTATTATTTGAAAGTACGGTTAGATAATGCTATTTTTGAAAATTTTATGAAATTTCTTTTTTTACTTACTTCAACAAACCATTACTCCTGAATTACAGGAGGTATCTTTGGCGGTAAAAAAAAACAGAAATCGTCTCCGTCGCAGTCGATTGTCGGAGCGTGCTAGGGAAATCTAATGAAAACTCTCAGCAACGCCACTGCAGCGAACCTTTTTACCTCCCATTCCTCGATTGAACCGTAAACATACTTGATAGTTCCAATAATGTTTTTTAATAATATCTTATTTATAACTGTATGATTTTAACATTTTTTTTTCAGATTGTTGTTTACAGTTACTACAGTTTACAATATGTGTCAGTTTTTCCTTTTTTAAAGAACACAATATTTACGGAGATAGCACCCCCTTCTGTTTTGCTTAAAAATACAAAAAGAAGAGCTTTTGAGACAAATGGCCTTCGCAGTGCTAAAGACAATAGTTCGACTTATTACTCAACTAGGAGGAAGTTTGCCAGACTAGGTACAATTTCTCATAAATTTATGTTACACTGATTGAAATCAATCAGATGACCTTTATTCAGTGTATTCCTACATAGATCTAGGTATTGCCGTTGAGTGAAGAAATAATATTGAATGTATTATTTTGCTAACAGAATAATAGGTTGACTGCTGACCTTGAGTAAGGATTTAAATTTACGAGGTTAAGGCACTTAAGAATTATTACAAGTTTAATTATAAAAGTAGAGGTGACGCTAGTACACGACTTCATTTTATGGCTTATAGATCATCGAGAATGTAATGGTTGTTATGTACTTGCGCACATAAATGGTCACATTGTAACTAATGTTTACCTTTGGTTAAGCAGCCAAATTAATCGTATGTACTCGTACTCTTCATTATACAGGGTGTTCGGAATATGAGTGTCGTAATCTTAAGGGCTTATATATCTGAGCAAAAGCCACACAAATACATTTCAAACAAAAAAATACAACTACAATAATATGCAAAACTATGTTACGAAATCACAAACTGTGGTTAAGTAAAAGCGCCTGTAAGGAAAGGACAATGTTAAAAATAGCCGATTTTTGCCTTATTCGGGAGAACGCATAAATCATAAAAAAATCAATTGATTATTGTAAAATTAACATTAGAAATGGCCCAGAAATACGTCAGATAGCTGGGGAAATGTCGCTGCTACCCCTAAACCTATATAAACTACCCTTAAATAGCTTTAAATGGATAATCATTAATTAGCCTTGTACTACACTATTTTTTATTAGGTATATATTTACTAAGTACCTATATTGTTTTCTTTCAGATGCCAAATAAAAAAATACGAACTTCTGAAAAATGTTCGTGGGCAGAAAGTTCCATGAAATCCGCTTTAAAACTATAGCAATAGAGGAACTCATAGAGATTTTGCACGTTGCTTTAATATACCATTAAGAACCTTACGTGACAGACTTAAAAAAGGTGGGTACTATTCGGCAATAACTCCTCTTCCTACAACAGCTCAATCTAAAGAAAAACCTAAAAAACAGAACCGGAAAAAACAAAAATCCGAAATTCTGACAACCACACCCTTAAAAGAACAATTGCAAATGGCTGAGCTGGTATGGATGAATCCAATATATGCAATGGCAATGAAATGAACGACGCAGAAAACACCGAAGGCGATGAAATATGTATTCTTTGTATGGAAAAGATGAAGAGTGGTATCGTTGCGTTTCGGTGCTGGGTCCAGTTATGCACAAGCTATGACAGCCCTGAAGACTATATTTGTGACTACTATCAAGGAACATTTATTATATAATACAGTACACACCTCTATTTATACTTAATTAATGTCGCATTTGTTTTTATTTTTCTATAGAACATTATTCTGTACATGTACGGTAATACCCGCAAGGTAGGGTAATGCCGCTAATAAAGTCTTATTTCAAATATTTTTTTTATTATTTGTTGTGTATTATCAATTAACTTCTTTCTTACGTATACTGTTACAGTGAAGATTAGACTATACTTGAACTAAATTTTGTAACTTTATCTTGTATGGTTTAACTAAAATTTATTTTAATGCTTAAGTGTACGCCAATACCGCCTTTCCCCTATAACAGTGTTGGTGACTTGACACGTGATATAAACGTCATTTGATAACTAAAAAATCAGCGGTGGCTATATCTACCCAATTCCATAGTGTGAAACAAGACAATAAAACATTAAATGAATTGGCCAAAACTGTAGAACATTTATTCATAAATTTAACTTTAACTAGCCAAAGCGGGATATAATAATACTGTGACAGTTCTGCAAGAAGTAAATGAGAAGTTGACTGTGCTTTTTTGAACGGGTTAACAAATAGCGAACTAAGAACCATCATAAGAGCAAGAAAATTTATTAAATTAAAAGATGCCATTAATTGTGCTAAAGAAGAAACATTAATAAAAACCTGTAACAATTCTCAAGTACCTAACTAATTTGTTTTATACGCGAGCTATTAAAAATTTCGGTTGATGTAACAGAAACGGCTACGACACCCTAATCATTGATGCCACCCACAATTCCTGTGGTGTACTGTTACTGCTGTTACCATCTTTAAAAGTAAAATAGTTTTGGGTTGGAAACCTTTATCTGTGACTCTATTCAAAAAACATCTCGATCACCTGCAAGGTTTAGGTACATATACAATTTATATGCACCTTAAGATTGTGGCAATGTAATCAGTGATTTGAGAAAAAATATTAGGATCGCTACGTCCCGGGGAAACTCATCTTTGTAATTTAAACCGCAAACAGTTTGCACATTAACTTGAATGATTTTTTCTCTTAAGCTTTGATTATTTGCATGGTATAAAAATTTGAGAAACTATATTATGAGTAAACAGCAGAGAAGCAGGTTGGAATTGTAAAATATAGGTATGCAATTTTACTGAGTAGATAATTTAAATACTTTTATATATTATATGTACTTACTTACCTTGATAACTAACACTGAAAAATATGCATAGAGAAATTTTTTTCAATAACTGATATTATTTTACTTATATGACTGAATATCAATGTGTAAAAAATTAAACAATTGCACATGTTAAAATTATTTGTCCATCCATCTTCTAAATACGAATCTTCTCTGTAAAAGTGTATTGTTCGACCATCATCTAAAAATGTACTGTAATGTAGGTATTTCAATACTACATAATTATGCTTGAAACATCAGTATTTATTCCTTGGTTTTTGCAAATATTTCTAGAAATACTTGCCTATCTATGTGTGAAATTGAATATTTTTAGCTCGAATTTTAGTTACAGTAAATTTATAATCAACATAACAAAAACATAAAATGTTAATATCAGTTGTAAGCAATTACTATTTTACTGTCAAAAAAGTAAATATGTTACTTGAAATGAATATTGTTTAATTTAGAGACACATGAAATGGCGTAGTTTTGATGCAAACATCTCTAAACAACGTACCGTTTATACGACATTTATGAATTGTAAAATATTTAAATTGGCACAACGGCAACTGCATACGTAACAAAATATAATCTTATAAATTGTTTTACGAATGTCCCACGAAAAGTCCTTATTAATGAAACGTATGTGTTTGTCTACTACATGTTATCAACACTACTAAAACGTATTAGGTATTAGGTTAGAGATTAGGAGGATGTGCCTCTGCGTATGAGCAACAGAAATCACATGAAAACTTCTGTAAAATTTCATGATAAGTTAAGTAAAAGTAAATAGTTTGATTGTATTAGGCATTATATTACCACACTATTTCTCAAATTACCTAATTTTATTGCGTACAAACACATACACTTGATTATTCCTTAACATATAATAGAAGAATAGAATTGATTGAATCTATTTAACAGTTAGGTTCATTTCTGTGTATGCTAAATATAATTTTTTTGTACGTTAATTTTTTTTCTTTTTATACTTATATTAGGATAATATGTGTTACTTCATCTGCACAATAGGACAGTTACAAAATATGGAAATTTCCACCCATTTTTTCAGTGTACATATAAAAATCTCTAAAATAATTTTATACCTACTTGCCTATCTGATTTTAAATATTTTATCCATTACAATTTTTTGCTTCTGACAGAAAATATTCAAGAATTATTTAGGTTTAATGTTGTACTTCATAATCTATACTTTCAGTTTTCTTAATTTTTCTGAAAATTATTATAAAATATTTTTTATCGTACTTGCTAAAAATGTTATTATTCGTGAAAAATAATTGACCAAAATAGTCAAAACCAATAGTTTTTTGTAGATTTAATTCTCTTTGCCTCTATTTCTACATCTGGAGGCATAAAAATATATAGAGGCGAGATGATATTGTAAAAATACTTATTACTTAAGTACTTATAACAGCCGTGGACGACGTATATACATATTAGGAAATTTTCATTTTCTAATCAATTACCTAAGATTAACTTAATGACTTTACGTTAATAGCCTATTAAGGGAACAATTTCTACTTTAATTAATTGAACAAGCAACTATACAGTGACTTCCATTTCACGTAATTAAATTTATTTTACGATTTGCAGCATCTTAAACATGTTAGAGTGTATCCATTTTCTATAGGAGACCTGTTACAGCCATTAAGAAGTGTCTCCGGTCCCTTCATCATGGGACAGAAACATGGAGTACAGTCAGCTCAGTCTACGTTGGATATTTCTAAGCTACTCGGGAGGGGCTCAATAAAATATGTGACAGCTGCCTAAAGAAGGGAGCTTTTTCTAAGGCAGCATTATGCCTTAGGACAAGGATGGCTTTAAAAATGGGAGCAGTGTTGCTGAAAGAGCTTACGCATAACTCTCAACCATGGTATGTATATCTTACTTAATATTTTTAGCACATCGTTAAACTTGTAGAATGTGATATATGTAACTAAGTGCTATAAATCATTTCAATAGGCCATTATGAGATCATTACAATAATCAATGTAACAAACAGCCAAATTAATTCAATGTTTATTCTTTATAGTACCTATGTATCTAGGGGAACTTGCTAATGAAGTGTTATGTTACTATGTTGCTTATGCAACTGAATTAAAGATTAAAAAATGATTGTAAATCGTTGCAGCCTCTTGAAGTGGAAATAAAAAGAGTAAAATACAAATTTCTTCTATATCAAAAACAATTTCAAATCTGGTATACGACCAATTGTAAAAAACTGTTGTTAGATCGATATCATAATGTAAAGGTAGCCGTATTTTTATAAATATATACTCTATATTTTTGTATATATTTTTAGGTATTAATAATATTGTGTGAAACTAACTACTCAGTGGACAAAACGTTTAACCAACCCTCTCAGTGCTTAGAGAAAAAATAATCAATTAAAATTATCCTTTTTGTAAAAGCAAACAAATTTTATGATTACTTTATTTCGGAATACCTAGGTTATAATAACGCAATGCGTTTAAGTGGCTTAGAAATTGGTGTGGTCTTTAGTTAGTGCTAGGCGTCAAAATAACTAATTAATAACGGACAATTATATTACCCGTAATATTTTTATTTGTATTATAGAAAATAAAGGAAAGGTGCATATGCACAAAGTAACACATTTATACTTGTGTGTTTATTCATACTTGTTAAAATTCATCTATTTACTGAAATAGCTGAGCTGGTAGTAATTTGTTTACATAGTTACCTTTAAATTCCCACTGTCACTTGAAACTACCTTTAAAATGAATAATACAGGACAAACATCAATTTTATTTAAAGAACTAATATAATTCCAGAGTACTTAAAAAGTAAAAAAAATTATTTGTTGAATGACGAAATGGGCGGTGACTATTTAGATTTTAAAACGTCGTCAATATAGTCATCCTTGTCTATCGCACGGATTTCTATACTTTACTTTGTCGCTCTCGTGTAAACTCAGATAGACCATCAGCGTTTTCCGACCCTGTATATTTACGAATATTTGTCGAGCCTCTAAATAATTGCATTAAATTTAGATTAGTTAAAGCACTGAACGTCTCTAAAGCCAGTTTCATCTTGAGTTAAACTCTGAATGGAATTGTGGCAAATCCTGTAAGCCCCAAAAACAGGCTAAGAGCCGCTGAAATTGATTTTCTTTACGTAATTTAATACAAACGTTAAAACAAGATTTACACTTTTCTTTTCTTTATAATACGTTCTAAATGCAATAGCACTATACTCAAAAACTGCGACGTTTTCAAATAAAAAATTAACAAGTAAATTATTCCTATAATTTGTATTTTTGAATGGCAATCGTGATTCGCACATATTGAAACAAATTATGTTGTTAGTGTACAAAAATATATGTTTTACATAATTTGTTGAATGATATGCAAAATAGACAAAAACAATTTCTAAAACATAAATGTAACTTCAACTATAGAAGTTCAGATTCTATGTACTATTTTATGAAATAAGTATTTATATTTTTCTTTAAAGGCCAGATGGCCTGAATTTTTAAGAAATTGAAAATTCGTTCCTATAAAAAAAATCAACCATATCATTGAAATGCCGAATGTACCAGAAAATAATTTCGGCCGCAGTAAATGAAGAAATTTCATGATTTTTTCAAATTCATGCAGAAGAAAGAATAGGATTATTTTAATTGAAATGGTGTTTGTCCTACACTGATAAAAATTTGTCTAGAATTTCACATAACTTTACGTTGGCAATTTGTGACCAGCGTAAAGTTATGTAAAATTATACAGGTTGATTCAGGTTTAATCTTGATAACTTTAGGAATCGATAGAACAGGTTAAAATAATGTTCATTTGTGATATAAACTTATTTCCTAAAACGCATCGTTTCCGAGAAAGAGGGCGTTGAAGTAGGAATTTTTTTCTCGTTTTTCGCTCATAACTTTTGAACCACTTATCCGATTTAAGTGAAATTCGGAACACAAACACTCTTTATGACCTACATAAGCTTCTTAAGTTTGAACTACCTACCCCTCTTAGAAGTGTATTTTGTATGCTACCCCCCCTCTTACTTTATTTCAAAACTATAAAAACTAATTTCAATAAAACATCTACACACCACTTTGACTGATTAATTTCGAAACTTTTGCGTCTTCTTTTTTTTTCGATTTTTGGTCTTGTTTCTGAGATATTCAAAGAAATTGGTGACAGTGTAGCGCACCAGTCGCGTAAATTTCATTTAACGTTATAGCAACCCATGAAAACAAAACTCAATGATTTGTGTAAACTGACGTTTTGGGCGCCGCGATAGCCGAGATGGCTGGGAGACGACTGCTCGTGGAACCGGTTTGGATCGGCTATGTCAGTGTGGGTTCGAATCCCACTGTAATACCATGGATGTTTGTACTCGTCGAGAGATGCACAATAAGTCTATAGGCTGCGGTGCTTCCGGGGACACTGTCGGACGGCTCTCAAAAAAAAAACTGACGTTTGTGAAAATAATTGTCAAAAGTATTATTTAAAGAGTGTTCTTAGTGTTAAGAAAAAATGCCAATAACCTCAAACATAAATTTAATAACAACTACTTATTACAAGATTTACAACAAACTTATCAACTTCTAAAAAAATTACAATAATTGTAGCGCATTCCTTCAGCCTCAATACATTTTTGGCATCGACGAACTAGTGTATTAACCGCAGCTGCTATTTAAAAAGGATTGTTTTTTATGTCATCACAAACACGTCTTATCCTTTGAATCAATTCCTCACGGGTATGTACTGGTGTATCATACACAATTGCTTTTAGATGACCCCAAATGAAATAATCCAGATGATTCAGATCTGGCCAGCGCGGAGGCCAAGCCACTGGTCCTTCGCAAGGAATCCACATATATGGGTGGTTGTTGGGTTGCCGTCCAATCCATCGACGAGGATAATTCTCATCCAGCCACTGCCGTACTTGCCTTCCGTAATGTGCAGGGGAACCATCCAACTGCATCCAGTTCTCTTGGCGTAAATTTAAGGGGACATCGTCAAAGCACGTCGGGGAGAGTTTTGCAGAAACTCATGAAGTAAATCCCCATTTAAACGAGGAGGTAAAATATGCGTCCCTTATGCAGAAATTGTAAATTCATTTCTGTTGAATCTAAAACCCATCTACAAAAATTTAAACGTTTTTCAGCATCCTGGCAACAAACCTTGAACTGGTTGGAGATGGAAAGCCCTTCGAAGCCCTTGTCGAGCTGCTCGGCGTGTGCTTAAAGTTCTATCGATATCAAAAAGATTAAGAATTCGCTGATTATTTCTTGGCGGTACATTACGATTATGATCATTGTAGCGGCGCAAACCATATTCCGAAAATCGACGATGTACATCTACAAAAACTTTTGCATTTGGAATTCTTCTATTAGGGAAGCGTGTTCAGTACTCTCGAACTGATGCGTTGGAATTTCCGTCACAGAAACCATAAACATAGGTCTCCAATTTCATTGCATTCCGATAGTCCTATTTTGTATTTATGTTTTGGGATTAAACCATGGTTTGTCCTCATACGGGATAATGTCTTGATAAATTAATGATTCGAAACTGACCCATACCATTTTTTGTTCTGGATTGTCGGTTGTACTTGTTTATATGAATAACCAGTAGGATTGTTCTCAAACTTATTTTGCCACGTCTCTTTTAGGTTGGCCATATACAAAGTATTCAGATCTGAGAGAGGTACGATTTTGAATTCTGAATAATTATCTGATGTTAGAGCAGTGTTTGCTAACATATCTACTATTTCGTTTGCTTCTATTCCGCAATGCCCTTTTGTCCATACAATTTCTACACTTTTATGACTTTTTAGCATTTTGCTATCTAATGACTGAATTTTTGCTTGAATGTTGTCAATTTTGTCAATCATTTTAGAGCGTAACTTGTCTACTATGCTTTTGCAATCTGTGAAAATGACTTTGGGATTTTTTAGTAAGTTTGCGTGTTTCATCGCTTGTAAGATAGCGTATTGTTCTGCAGGATAAATGGAAGATATATCGGGAAGTCTGAATAATTTGCTAAATTTTATATTCAAATGATAAAAAGCGCACCCGGTTTGATGTTTTATTTTGGAGCCGTCTGTAAAAATGTGTTCTGAATTTGGCCATTTACTATATAGATCATGTGTGACTGTTCTGTTCGGGAAGTGTGAATCTATTTTCGTGTAATTAGTTTTAACTGTAGTTAATAAATCGTCGAGTTTTGTTGCAAAATATGGATTTTGTTTGTCAATGAAAAGATGTGGATGATGGTTGATAGTTGTTAGGTAGGAAATGACTAGAGCTGGAGATTTTTTCGAGGTTCAGTAACTTGTAGAAAGATCCAATGTCATTAATTCATGTATATTTTTTATAATTTTTCTGCCAGTGGATAATAATTTTGTTATACTCTTTTCGCTTAAATATTGTCTTCTTAACTTTAAAGGAGGCTCGCAGGATTCAACTTCAACTGCTGAAATTGATGTACTGTTTAGTAGACCCAAACAATAACGCAGACATTTGTTTTTAAAAATTTCAATTATTTAGATGAGTTTTTGCTGCAGAGGCATACCTATAGGATACTGCCGTAATCTATAATTGATCTCACCAATGATTTATAAAAGAGAATTCCAATGTTAGGTTCGGCTCCCCAAGAACTCTTTGTGAAGACTTTTATGATGTTCAATGAATTTTGTGTTCTTTTTTAATATTTACTGGATTTGGTCTTTCCATGGAAGGTTTCTAACTAATAATATATCCAGGTATTTTACTACGTTTTTTACAGGGATTTCATATGGACCTAATTTTATTCCTGGTTGGAGTTGGATTCTTTTACGATTAAACAAACATGTGGTTGACTTATTTTCAACAATGGTTAATCCGTTGGTGTCACACCAATTTTTTATTTTTTTCATTGTTTCTTATATTTGATTAACTGTTTTATTTTGAACATAAATACAAATGTCGTCGGCGAATTGGATTACTTTTACGTTATGATCGAATAAATCTGCGAAATCCATAGAATACATAATGAATAGAAGAGGACTCAGAATGCTTCCCTGAGGTAATCCGATGGAGGAGTACCTAGGTTCGGTTATTTTATCTCCAATTTTAAGATGTATTCGTCTGTTTGTGTACATATTTATAAGATTCTTTATTATTAGTGATGGTATGCCGATTTTCTGGTGCAAGAACATCCAATATTACATTGTCGTATGCTCCTTTTATGTCAAGGAAAACTGCCACTGTGGAGAGATTTTTTGTGAATGCGATTTGTATGTCTGTTACTAGAGTAGCTAGAGCTATATAGGTTGTTCAGATTTGGATTGTTTTTGTATGTCCTATATGCACATTTCCTTTTAACTGCCTTTTCACATGCTTCGTCCCACCATGGTTTACTTATGTAAGTTTTGTTTTGGTTGGTAGTTGGTTTCCTCTTAGGAATCGCTTTTTCTGCCGCCATGTGAATATGTTGTAACAGTTGGGTATAATTTTCAGGCCTAGTTATTTCCATATGTGATTCAAACAAGTTCCAGTCCGCTTTGTTTGTTTGCCTTATTATGTGACTATTGGTAGATATAAGGACTATTTGGGGGAGATGTTATGTATTTTATTATAATTGCTAAGTAATTTAATCCACTCGTATCATTTAACACCGACCAAGACAACAAGTTGTATATCAGCACTGCATAGTATTAAATGAATTGCGCTATTCTTGTTTCCTGGATAATTTAAGAGCGTTGAGGTTCCATCATTCAAGCAAACTAAGTCACAGTGATCAATGGCTTTCAATAATTGTTCGCAGCCCCATGAAGTGAGATGGGCATTAGTCTCCAGTTATTAAACATGGTTTTGGTACTGAGGAGAAGAAATCGATTCATTTGTTTGTTGATATTTTTGTTAACAGTTTTATGTATAGAGAGATCATAGCTACTTCTACATTATTTATTTTAGTTGTAATTCCTATTGCTGGAATTAATGAATCATTTAACAGTTGGATTTCTTTGAAATAAAATTTTGATTTCAGTAGAATAGCTACTCCTCCTCTACCATCATATCTATCCTTCCTGACAATATTGTACCCAATAAAATTCATATAACTGTTTGGCTTAAACCATGTTTCAGACAATAATGCTATGTCAATATTATGATGTCTCAAGAGATATTCTAGATTTAGCTACGGCAGACCTACTGTTCCATTGACAAAAGTCAATGTAATTATTTAATACTGCGAATGTGACGGCTCACTTTTACATTTAGTCGTTCTCTAATTAGGTTCCTTAGAGAAGACTGTTGAATATCAAAATTTTCGTTTTCTTTGAAACCACGTACAATTTGAATAACTAAGTCTAAAATCAGATTAGTTAGATCGTCTTGAGCATTTTGTGGCTCTACCAAAATTGAATTATTACAGGCATTGTTTATATAGGCAACTTGTCCTAAAATGCCGCCAGACGTACTGGGATATTTAATGGTGTTATTATTTGCTGACGTAACCTGAAGGTCGGATCAGGTGAAATCGTTTTCGGTCTTTTTGTAGGCGTCTTATTTATTGTGTATTTGGGGCATTTTGTGTGTGTTATGTCATGTACACGTAAGGAGACAACATTGGTAAGTGCTGGATGAGAATAGGGATTGTTAATATCGGTTGGAATCGGAACCAAATTTTGTCCTGTTACAACTGAAGCGTAAGAATTTTTGGGTATCTTTTTTGCTGCATCGTTTTAACTAATATTTAATTCACACATTGCAATTTTGATTTGTTTTTGCCTCTTAAATTCAGAACACAAATTCAAGTTGGTTGAGTGATGGTTTCCTTTGCAGTTAAAACATTTAAGCATCGTTTTTACAAATTTGGCTAGCATGGTCTCCTTCACAGTTGTTACACCTGGGTTTGCTATTACATTGATTGAGTGTGATTGAGCCTTAAATGAGACTAGGCATGTATCTGTCGGTACGAATTCTTTTTGTCCGTCTGACATTAAGACTTTCCTATTTATTCTTTTCACTTTATCAACTTCAAAATTGCAATGATGATCCAATTTTTTTATTTTGTTTTTAATTGTTTTTTCAGAGTAATCTAATGGGATACCTCTGATTTCTCCTTGTCTAAACAATATAAATTTTGGTATATATGCCACTAGCTTATTTTCTTGCAAGACATTAGTCACATTTTGGTCTAGAAGATAGTTTGCACTTTCAAAATCTTTGAAATTTACTTGTATTCTATTTCTCCCTATGGCGTCTATACTCTTAATTTGATTGTCTAGTGTTGGCCAGTTTGTTAGAATGATGTCACCTACTTTAAGGGCGTTTAATTTACCTCTAAAATCATCAGAATTATTTTCTACATACACTTGGAAGGGACCGGAATCATATCTATTGTATTTGTGTACGTCACGTGATTTTTTTGTAATTTGTATATTATTTGTGATGTTGGTTCTTGGTGAATCCATTTCCATTTCTGAATTATCGTTTGCATTTTCCGTTATGTGTGGCGGATAATTTTCTATGTCGGGGGGTTTCCCCCCACTTGTTGAATTCATAGCCACTCAAAATTAAATTTGTAAACACTTATTTATCACTTAACTTCTAGATTTCGATTAATCCATTAAACACTAAAATTTCACTTTACACTACACTAACTTGTTTAATACTAACATTACTGATTTACTATCGCAGGGTTATTATATAACGTGTGCTCTCTTCGGTGTTTCGATCACAACTGTTGAGTATAATATTTAAATTGACACAAGCTGCAAGTGCACACGTAACAAAATATCATTTTATTCTTACTGTCTTACGAGTGCTCCACAAAAAATCGTTATTAATGAGCCGCATATGTTTGTCTACTACACGTTAATAACACAAAACGTATTAGGTTAGAGGTTAGGTTGATGTGTCTCTGCGCATGTGCAACAGAAATCACATAAAAGCTATACAATTTTATGATAAATTGAGTAAACGTAAGTAGTTCGATTGTAGTATATTGGATTACCACACTATTTCTGAAATTTCCTAATTTTAATAGGTAAAAACAAATACATTTGATTGTCTCATAATAATATACAGTATGCGCCAAAAGTATGGAATAAATTCAATAAAAACGAAACAATTATTTTTTGGGAAAAATCCTTGAACAGGTCGATTTTTAATTTAAAAAATACATATTTTAGCGTAAAATGCGATTTTCAAATGTCATTTGTTTTCGAGTAATGACGTCATCGATTTTTTTTAAATGGCAACACCATATTTTTTTTCCTTATTCTGAAAGATCGTTTAATTCTCTATCAGACAGTACTAAAATTTTGCCCTCTTACGTAGGAAAGTTTTCGAGTAAATGACGATTGAATGTTAGAAAACGTAAATCAACTAAAATAAAGCAAAAACGTTGTCAAGTTTAGTTTTTCGAATTCCGTAGTTCTTTTATGAATCACGTAGGTAAAAATCTTTGCAAAGTGTCATTGTCACACCGACTTTCTAATAAGTATTGTAAGCGACATAGGAATTATTATTCAATTTAAAGTATTATGGCACATTTAACTGTTACTCAAAGAATTGAAATTTTAATTCTTATCGGATGAGGGAATATGACTAGAACTCAGCAGGAAGTTTGCGATTTATTTAATGAAAAATATCCAGATCGCCCTATCAGCCAATCAACAGTCAGTAAGGTAGAGTCTAAATTTAGAGAAACTGGCAATGTTGTAAATATTCCAAAACCTGGACGTCCAAGCATTAATGAAAATCAGAAACAGAACATTTTGATAAGTATGGTGGATAATCCTCATAATTCTTCACGATTGGTTGCATTAAACAATGACACTAGTCAGAGCACAGTGCTACGTATCTTGGGGAAGGAAAAATATCATCCCTACAAAATTCAACTTGTGCAGGAACTCAATGTAGATGATCCCGATCGCCGCTTACACTTTTGCGAAATTCTAATGGATTTATGTCAAGGAAATAGAAATACACCGGCAAATACTTTTTTCAGATGAGGCCACATTTTGTCTGAATGGTACAGTAAACCGCCAAACTTGCAGATATTGGAGTCGGGAAAATCCTCATTGGATGGCAGAGGCACATACCCAACACCCTCAGAAATTAAATGTGTGAGCTGGAATAGTTGACGACAGAATAGTAGGGCCTTTCTTCTTTGAAGGAACCCTTACAGGACAAAGATATTTAGAGTTTCTAGAAAATGACCTTGTTCCCGCCCTTGCAGTAATTTTTCCTAACGATAATGACCCTGACATTCCTGACGATACCATATGGTTTCAGCAAGACAATGCACCTCCGCACTATGCGCGCCCTGTACGAGATTTTTTGGACAATTGTTTTCCTGGGAGGTGGATTGGCAGACGCGGACCGATAGAATGGCCTGCAAGATCGCCAGATCTTACACCTCTTGACTATTTTTTATGGGGATACATGAAGGCAAAAGTGTACATTAATAAACCACGTAATTTAGAAGAACTTCAAAATCGCATTCGGGACGAAATACGCAGAGTTCCCCAGAAATCATTCATAATGTGCAAGAAGAATTTCTTCACAGACTTGCGCATTGTCAAGAAGTTGGTGGATGGCAATTCGAACATTTAATTTAAGTATAAAATTTAGTCAATTGTATTTTATTTTACATACCTCAAAATTGTTACTTTTTTATGGATAAAATTTACGTCAATCGTCATTTACTCGAAAATTTTCCTATGTAAGAGGGCAAAATTTTAGTACTGTCTGATAGAGAATTAAACGATCTTTCAGAATCAAGGAAAAAAATATGGTGTTGCCATTTAAAAAAAATCAATGACGTCATTACTCAAAAACAAATGACATTTGAAAATCGCATTTTACGCTAAAATATGTATTTTTTAAATTAAAAATCGACATGTTCGAGGATTTTTCCCAAAAAATAATTGTTTCGTTTTTATTGAATTTATTCCATACTTTTGGCGCATACTGTATAATGTAAATTAAAATTTTCCATTAAATATTATATAAAAAGAGCATAGTAAAACATGGAAATTTCCACCCATTTTTATCAGTGTAGGCAATTTCGTGGAAAAATAAGCCTTAATACGGTACTTAAAATTTCTGTCCGGTCACGCCCCCATAAAACGGTCGCCGCCACAGCGAAAACCTTTGACGTCAGACAACATTCGCACGTTGTTATAATACCTAATACAGTATTGTGCTTTATATCTGTATACGATTTCCATTTTCGGAAAACGCATTACATACGTTTAGAAGAGTTAAGTGTCATTTGTAGTTGCAGAGTAGCCTACAAGACCGTAAGATTTTAAACCTTTGACATATGCAGCTATTTAGCAATAGATAAATTATGTATGGCTGAAAAAATAGGTACCGATAACTGTATATTACGTAATCTCGCTATCTTTAACTATGGCGAAAATCTAAACAATGTGCAAATCTACATAAATAATTTTTAAGTTTACTTTTCTCTTCTACACAACGTTAACACTTTATTTGACAGCAGCAAAATACACATAAAGGATGAACTTAGGAAAGGTTTGTGATAATTTTTCTTACTTTTGCTTTTAAAAATTAATTGTTGAAGTATATGTAAGAATTCCATTAAAAGAGACACTATATTTTGGTAATACAAATACTAACACTATCCAAGTTGAACTTTCTAGTATCCAATAATGTATAATTCTTTTTAGTAGTCCACCGTTTTTGGCCAGAAATATGGCCACTTTAAGTTCATCGAAAAAATTAAAATATAAAGTTGTAAAGAATCAATTAAATTTTTCCTTTAAGCTACCAGAATGTATACAGGACGTTTAGAAACTCCATGGTAAAGCAAACTTACATTTTCTTTCATTTATTGTATTCAACGCTTCATTCCGATTCCAATAAATAACATATTCTGCATTTGCTCCTACCATTTACGAGACGTAGGCTGTTATACATTTATAAAATGTTGCTTTGCTTGCTTTACCACATTAAATTACCTGTTTCATTCTGAAAACATAATAAATAAAAGTATATTTTTTAAATGTTTAAGGGAAAATGAAATCAGTAGTAAATAACAGTAAAACATTAATAAGTTAATTAAAAAAAAGGTAAATATCATTATTTATTACTTTTAATATACTATTTTTAAAATTAAAACTAGTAGTTTAATGTGAAATCAGATGGCATAATTTTATAAATATCTCAGGCATTGTTGCCTTAATTTTCACGGCGGATCTATATTGTACACAATGAAATAAGTTACATACCGTAAGTTCATCACATCACCAATAATAATTATGGTAATGTTGAAAAACCGAAAATAGCACTAATAAAGTTGGAATTTGCATCAATGAAGTTCACAAGCATGTAAAATCTATGACCCAAAAATGTCACAAGTACACAAGAAACAAACACCTGTTTACACCATCAGCACCGTAACACTGCACCTGCATCTACGGTAACATAAATCGCGTTGAACGTCGTCTGGTGTCACACCAATGATATCACGTTTTCGGCTACGTGGTTTTGTTTACATTCATGACAATTTATTAATGTTAATATTTTAATTATTATGTGATTATTGCCGCCAGACACATATTCTGACTTTTCAATATGTTTGAATTATTACCCTGTAATACATTTCAAACCAATATAACATTCATGTAACTTTCCCATTACCTGCAGCGGTTTTGAGAAAACTTCCCCTAAGTGAAATTTCTCGGTGCGCCACTGGACAAGTAATTCAAATTTAAAATTTTCTAATCGCTTGGATACTTTTTATCGACTAATGTTAAACAAGATAATTAAATATTGGATTTTATTAATTATCATTTTAAATTAAAAAAGACGAATCAGTAAGGTTCCTTTAAATGTGTACATATTAATAATTTAAACAAAATTTGTTAGATATCTATGGGTAGAAGGTTTCCTATTTATTTGCTCCGTTTCCATATAATGGTTCCGAATCATTAGTTCTGGAACACACTGTACATCCCGGCATAATGTCAAGACAGATTCAGGATGTACGTGCTTTTGCAATAATAATGACACTCCCTCAAAATAGTTTTTGAACTTCTGGAAGTTCTGAGTAGAAATTTCATTAAATCTCTATTGGTGAGTGAAACAACTAAGGACTAATGTTACAAGTTGAAAGTAGATTTTATTACAAATACGTCAGCAATTCAAAAGAAATCGGAACATTCATTTTAAAGAGTGTCATTATTATTGCAAACGATTGTACGTACACTTGCAGCAACAGAAAAGTTTCACTGTTCTTCGCTGGAAGTAGAAATTCGACACTTCTGTATGTGTGACACTTCTGTCTTCTATGGCAATAGATTCTGTAAACCCAAAAGAATATGATCTGTTAAAAACATGGAGCCGATACTGGAAATGTCAGTACAACGTCTGCGCAGAGCCGTTTAATGCCATAAAACGTGCTTCATTATTTCTGATTATTACTTACCTAAAAAATGAAATTTCATCACTATTCCGATCTGATCGGCTATTACAATTGTCAACAATGCACTTCCCCATAATTACACAATGATTAGTTTCTGAAACATATGTGGATGTAAGAATACATCGTAAAACAAAAATATTCAATTCCTTAAAAGGCACAAAGTAACAAGTATTAAATAAAGTAACACTATTTAAAGGGCAATAAAGATTTTAATATAACTAGAATTTTATTTTAAACCCTATTTAAAAATATTTCACAAAACTTCTCAAAACAATTAAATATTTCATGTTAGTTTATTAAAAATGTATTTCCTTTCTATTTCACATTACTTTTAAATAAAAATTATTAACTTTTTAAAATTTCATCAAATATTATAATAATATACATTTTACTGAATCCGACTCTGTCAAAAGAGAGCGAAGCCAAACTTCCGCACACACTCCACCGCTCCCCTGTCGAGGCTTCATTGGTATAATTCCTACACTTCTCCAGTCTTGCATGATGTTTTTTCTCTTATACTCATAAAAAATGTGGCTTTAATTAAGTTATTGTCTTTTTATGTCTTATTTGTTTTGTTAAATATTTCTTCACAATTAAAAATAAACAAATAAATAACATATTTTTTTATAAAAAAAAAACTGTTTTATAATTCTCGTCAAACTATGTTACGAGTGTCTAAAATACGATCGCATTATTCCTCTGACAAAAACTGATGCTAATACTGAGATATACAGATGATGGTGAAAAGACAAATGTTTGTATTCCTTCTTCACTTCTATTGACAGAACCAAACAAGCAAACCAAATTCCATTTGAACAATATAAATTTCCTGATAATTAACAAAATAATTTAATTTTTTTTGGAACCAACAGACAAGTCAGAAATAATTAAAATAATTAAAGAACTGGAAAATAAAAAATCACCTGGAGTTGATGGGATTAGGGCAGCCACATTAAAAGAAATTGCTGAGTATATTGCCGAACTACTAGCATATATAATAAATTAAGCTATTATAAAGGTGAATATCCTTCTACATTTAAAGTGGCTGTTGTAAAACCTATATATAAAAATGGTAGTAAAGAAGATGTGTCAAATTACAGACCAATCTCGTTGGAGTAATTACTAAGCAAAATCTTTTTAAAAAGTTATCAAAATAAGAATCAATAATTATATGTATAGAAAAATATGGGCTGTTATCTGAATCTCAATTTGGCTTCAGGAAAGGTAAATGTACTCAACATACAATTGCAAATTTAGTGAGCAAAATTTATGAAGCCCTTGATAACCAATATAAATGTCTGGCAGTTTTTATTGACCTAAAAAATTCTTTTGATATGGGATGCCACAAAGAATTAGAAAATACATTATATAATTTTGGATTTAGGGATAACAGTCTAAATCTTATTTAGAAAATAGAATACAATATATTGATGTAAATGGTTTAAGAAGTTGTACTAGTACAATTGGGTATGGCGTACCACAGGGAACAGTGCTTTGGCCTGTTTTGTTTATTATTTATATCAACTCGCTATATGATGTACATACCTCTACCTCATTTACAACTTATGCTGATGATACTGTCCTATTCTATAATGGAACTAACTGGACTGAGTTAAAAAACAGAACAGAGTAAAATTTTTAAAATTATTTTACTAGCAAATAAACATAAATAAGACTAAATACGTACCTGTTATTTTTTACACGATAGATCTGCTCCGACATTTAATGAACTTACTGTAAATAATGATTTCTGTATAACAACTGTGAACTAAATGAAATACCTAAAAATAGTGCTTGACAGTAGGCAAAAGTGGCATATGCATGTAAATTATGTAGCAAAAAAGTAAGAAAAAATAGAATGTTTAAAAACTTTTTTAGATTTTAAGCAAATGAAAATTTATATCACGCATGGATATTAGATAAAAAAATTTTATCACTGTATTTTATATCAGTGGCAGTTAAAATACACCAATAAGTCCTATTATTGAACCTAGGGGAAACACTCAGAATTTAAGAGCTGAAAAAATGAAAACTACCTGTGGGCAAAAAAGCTTTTTTAAGTATTAAAGCATATAATTTTATTCCCTTGATTTTTAAACTTGTAAGAATAAATAATATATTCAAACATAAATTCAAAAAATTCATTATTGATGAGACAAAAAACAATATAAATGATGTCATAAATCCAAAACATATTTAAAATGTGCTATTTTAATATGGTGTTGCAATTTCTATTTTGATGTGGCCATTTTTTATGTGTTGGTTTTATATTGATGTATGAGTATGATTTTATATTTCCTTTATATGTATGTATACATATATGTGTATATATATATATTGTTATGTTATGTAATTTTGTTGGGCGCCAAATAATATTTATGTTTGAATTGTATTTGTGTTTCTTTAATGATTTGTGTTTATGTCTTCTGTGTGTAAAAGAAAATTGTATTTATTGGACTACAAACCTGTATCTTATATATTTTTTTTTATTCTTATTCAATTACCCTGGCTGCTTGTAGAACATAGACTCTGGTAGTCGGTTCGCTCATCAAGTCAATTCCTTTTTTTTTAACACACTGTACCTTACTTCATCAAATAAATATCAATTCAAAATGGACAATTTTTATTTCATAAGAGATTTGTTTACTACTTATTCAAAATTATTTAAAGTTTTATGAACATAATTTATAGGTAACAGATAAAATTTCTTTAAAGGCAGTTGCGTATTAAAAGTTGCCTATCTTTAATATTTTTAATTCTTAAAATTCGTGATTCAGTGGCATTCTTCTAATGGATGTTCATTGCTGGTGATGTATTATATTTGCCAATCATACTTTATTTGACAGATGGTCCACTAAATAACGAGTTTTAATATATTAAATAGAAAAGTAAATATTATTAACTATACTAAGGTAAGTAACTTATTATTTTAATAAGTCTTAGAGTCTGTGACTGTCTATTTTGTGAATTTTATGGCTAGGTAGCGTTTCTTGTCTCTTATTAAATTTACGTAAATTTCTGTGAATTTATGTGCACATAAAATACCTTTCTGATGTTAATTTTCTTTTTATAAGACTTCTACTAGAAATCCCTCTTAACTTGTGATTGGGCTGCTGATATTGATGGCTGGTTTTCCCACTATATGGTACTGCCAAATTCCTAGCTTGGACCTGGATCTCGGTTTATATTGTTACTCGACACTTTTCTTATGACGTAAGTATTACTTTTAACTATTACTTTACTTTTTCTTGCTCAATTTCTTATTTTTCTAGGACCTTTCTTCAAAAACCCGCGTTGCTTTTCTTTTTATTCTTTCGTCTCTAATCAACAAACTTTTGTTTTCTTTAATATTTTTCTATCAATTTGATATCTTGATTCCTTGTTGTAAAATTTGCATACATATTATGGTTCATACATATGATCTTATTTAGTTTTTCGATGCACTATTTTTTTATGTTTTCACTGAACTACTTAAATCTACTACAAAATTTTTTTATGTAATTACAATTTTACTTATATCTAATTATTAAATATTCTTCAATATTACTCTTTTTATGTACATTGTTATATCTCTTGTGAAGCCAACTTTAGACTTGACATTTGTCCATGTCTATGATATTTATTTGACATTTCGCAACATTTTATACCTTTTATTTATTTAAATTGCTAATATTTTAATTATCTTCGCTTGACTTCTGTCGATATGTGTATGATATTATTAAATGATCTTTTCTTTTTCTTTCTATATACTTTGATCTGGGTTTAACTCCTTTTTTGTTTATGAACTATTGATAAATATGAGATCATGTCCCAATATTTAATGAAATTTAACTATATTTTATTTTCAAGAATGTTAATTTATTTAATTTACACTATAATAACTACTTATATGTTCTGCATTGTCACTTTTTATATTATTTTGTTTAATTCTACTATATTTTAATTTTAATAACAATAATAATTTCTATTCTATTTTATGGTTTTTTTAAATAAACATGTAAATCCCCATAAGTATTGAAGCTGATATTTCATATTGTCTCAATATATATATATATATATATATATATATATATATATATATATATATATATATATATATATATATATATATATATATATATGTAGGTTTATGTATGTATGTATATGTATATATATGTATGTATGTACGTATATATTGTGATAAATCAGAAATTCCATAAGAATCGAATACTATGAAATGCAGTTTAAGCAACAAAACAAAGAATTATTATTGAAATGTTAATATTATTGATATAAAATATAGATGAATTATTATTGTTGAAATTATCTTCAATAAACATATCGAAAGAAGACTAGTAATATATTAAATTAACAAAATTTTACAAATTTTATTAAATTCAATATAAATTTTTAACTATCAAATCTGGACAAGACGATACAAAAACATACATTATATAAAGAAAGAAAATACAAAAACCAGACAATGACATATAAAAAGAAAGTATAAAGAACAAAGATTTAGCATATATGCATATCGCAAGACTAAAACATCATTCTAATAAAATATTAGCTAGATAAAATGAAAATTCCAATTTTAAAACATATGACAATTAGAAATGTCAAACGTAAAGATGGCTATTCAAGGAAATATCAGCATCTCTGACAGGACACTAAAAAAGGACACAAATTAAAGAATATTTAAGTATAAAATTGGTAAAAATTGTTATGTAGTTGTAAAAATAGTTATAAGAATACATAAGACAATCAGTGTCGTGAAAAGTGCTTCAACAGGAATAATTAAAATTAAAAATATTACATGTGTAGTGACCCTAAGAAAAACTAATAATAATCTAGAAGGTAAAATTACTTAGAAACAACAATTTGTTGATTAGTTACGAAGAAAACTGTGAAGCGAGAAGAGGTATGAATTTGCTAGAGTCGAAAATTTCATAATTTATAGTTAAAATTTAATTAAAATAAAAAAAAACTTATACGTACCAGTCTCACAGTAAATTAAAACATAAAGTAACTCAAGACAACATCAAGCCATATCAAATTTAAGAATTTAGTGGAAACCATCTACATAACCAGACCAGACCAGACCTAGAGGTTGTGCAAAAGGTCGAAGAAGAAAATTAGAGGGAAGTAATCTCAAAATACACATCTAGATCTCGATAAGAAGAGAAGTCCAGAATTCTACAGGATATCCAGGCTGGAGGATCGAAAGCATCCAGAGAATAAAACATCATCCAGAGAAGAGAACTTCCAGATAGCAACAATAGAAAAATCATCTACAAAAAAAGTAAGAAATAACGTACGTTATACAAGGTTATCTAGCTAGATCGAATACGAATTGATAAATAACAATAAGTAACTTCTGAACGATTAATAACGGTATACTGCAGTTAATTACTTACCTTCTATTAGATTTCACTCATTTAAAAAAAGCTTAAACTTATAAATCCAGTCATTAAATGTTGTAAGACACCAAAACAGAAATTAAAGACGTTAACTTAACTGACATCGAAATAGCATAAGTTGTATAAATAGATTAGATAAATTCCATTGCATTCGTGTGTATTTCTGGTTGCATAAAAGCAGTAAGTAAATGAAAATAATTTTAAACACTAGAAAAACAAACAAAAAGCAGATTTGTTAATTGTTAAGCTGTTAAAAATATTCTTTAATATTCCTTATTTTGAATGCCTTCGAATTTAATCGAGGAATTATCATTTTGCTGTTTTCTTTAATAAATGTTAATGTACTATCCTTCAATCCAATTGTTTTTTTTGTATGTACTGAGTGGTTTAAAGATTTTGAACATAAAAAATAAAAACATGGTGTTAACTACTCTGCTGGAATCCACTCCTGAGAAAAGAGGATAAAACATAGCCAGGTATAATAAAGTACAGAAAGAAAAATAAAACAAAAAATATATTTATTCACTTATACACTTCACACATAACATATAACATAAATACTATCTACACAAATAAAAATTTTAAATAAAACAAAACAAAATAATTAAATCATTGGCGCCCAATTAAATTTTTTTTTACATACATAACAAAATCACATCACACATATCATTCACAACACGAATATAACATTAACACAAATCAAATTAATAATAATTAATAAACACCACAATATATATTTTTTTACTTGTGTTTCTATGTATTCTTCATGCACAGTATTCGTTACTTATATGATGTGTTTTAAGTTTATTTGTTACAATTGTAAGTAGGTATATACTCGCGTCAAGAATTCAGACGTCTTACGTCACGGCTGACGTTGCACATTTGTTTATTTAATTTAGTGTAACATATGCAAAATTTTAGTGTAGTATATAGTTTTATTACTATCAGTTGCAGTTTCTTAAATATTTTGATAAAAATATAATGAATTATTCATTTGTTCGTATGACGTAAGTCGTCTGAATTCTTGTCGCGAGTATAAGTATTTATTCTGTTCTGTTCTGTTTTATTCTATTCTATTATTTTTAATAACTATCGAACCTTTTCTAAATTATTTTGAGTCGGTACTGCCATCCCTAACGAACCGCTGCTATAAAGCAGCTGATCTATTCTGTCTTATCTAAAACGTGCCATAGAGTTTCTAAGTAATCAAGCGATAAGTTAACTAATGAACTATTTAATCAAGTTAACTTCGCTGGAGAACGGCCATAACTCCAACGTTGAGCATCGCACTGGCTGAATTTAATTGAATCTAGCCGTCGTTATTTAGTTTACTCAAATGCTAATAGCCATAAAGGGAGCCAAATCCTTAGAAATGGCTGGCGTATTTTACTGCGGGGTGGTAACGTGGATAATGCGAGATATTTCCACTTTGAATGATGTGTTGGAATATTTTAAGTTTATTATATTTACTTGGGAAGAAAACTGTTGACATTACTGAGAAAATTGTTTATTTTGAGGGTGCGTGCATGTGCAGGTTTTACTAATAAGGCAAAGGGATTAGTAAAGATTGGGGTAAACTCAAATAATCTGTATAAGGGTTACTCTTTAAGGATATCTACTATAGAATAATATAAAATCAATTACCTATATCAAATTATCGTACTACAATGTCCTGCAAATTATAATTTAGAATTCGTTATTTTACAAAATTTCCTTAATTTTAAAAGACTTTTTACTAAAAGTGTACAGACGGATTAAGTGGGCAGAGGGTAGTATTTTTCGAATCGTAATTTTATTAAACTGATAGTTTTCGACATTAATTAGTGATAATAGTGTTTATAGTAAATACAAAATTATGTTCTGCATTGGTTTCAGGATATTTGAAATAACATATTTAGATATTTACTTACTTAGTAGGTATGTGATAATTTTTATTAAGTACTCAAAACTAAATTAAAACAAACACTATCAACAGATTGTTTTGGCGCAAGAGGATTTTTATTTAAAAGAATTATATATTTAAATTTTATTGTCCATATAATGTGACAAAACAATTAGATGCAATTTATATTAAGTAAGGCACAAACACTGAAAGACACCGTGTGAAACACCGAAACATTGATTTAAACATTTTACTCCGAATAAACCAAACTCACCTCACAAATTCTATTTTCCGATAAGGCACAGAAAAAGATTTGCGCATTTAGTTCGGCTCAGAGAGACGTAGTGACTACTCGAATCCGAAAGGGCGCATGCGGCGCGTTTGGTTCGTTCGGAGTAAAATGCTCAACTCGATACGCAACTTAAGAAGCCTACTGTACTTAGGAAAGGCCAGCGAAGCCGAAGAATAACCCTGACTATTCTGCATAATCTACAGAAGAATAAAAATGCGATAGATGTAAGTATTTACATTTACTTAGTAGTCACTGGTTACTCAAAGTTGGGTCTCTAGATACGGTCACAATGCAGGGGTAGACAGTTGTTTCCTGGGACTCCGCAGTTAAAACATTTTCAGCTTTAGGTAGACTTATATATATCAAATTTCAACTCTAAAATAAAATTTCTATTTTTACCGTCTTCATAACTGACATTCTTATTGTAATGAAAAACTAGTACCTATGTAATTATTTGTGTTTTTCCTTCACCTCCAATATTTACACTTTCTACACCCAACATTTTCTTTCGAAAATGTAAATACGCTTTTCTTTTTCTGTCAACAGTGTATTTGCACTGAATGAGAGTGGTGATGGGTACAATCGAATATTATTCAGATTCGAGTACTTACTATTCGAATACTTTTAAGAATTGAATAACTTTCCGAAAACCGATACCTTTACCATTTCGCATTTTTTACGCGTGGTACTTCAAAACAAAGAAAAGCTGAGACAACTACTGGTATTCGAATATTTTTAGGGCGGTTCTCAAAAACAGCGACAATTTTAGTGTTCGAGAATTAAATATTAACTAAGTGACAAAAAGTGTAGCAAATTTTTGCACTGAGTATTTTGCTGATGTATGTTTGCGGAATTTTGGTCACTAAGTCAATTATCTGAAACAGTAAAGCTAAGTCAGATTCTTTGGATACACACTAGTACACTGAAGAGTATTATGTAGGTACTACGCACAGAAGAATAAAATATTATAATATTTTTAAAGTATTTCATATATACAGAGAATATCTCTTCAAATATGAGAACAGAACAAATGTCATTAGTCATTTTCTTTCGCATATGTTTGGTGTAGTCTGCTTACATATTTCTCCACCCAGTGCACCAGAAAGGAAACTACCAATAATTTTATCGTCTAAATGAATTGTTTTGCCTGAATATTGTTTTATAATTTGTAGATACCTACATAGGGATCTATATCTATTTACTTACTACACAAAATATAAATGAATTGGGTTTTAGAATAAATTGCTGAAAATTGATACACTTTACGTTTAATAAATATTTAATAGTTAAAACTAGGGTTCGAACATGTTTATCCGGCTTTTTGACATAAAACACATGTCGACAGGGACAACGTAACAGAATTTGAAATAATATGAGTTGATGATTTTTCATTTTGTTTTGTTATACTAGGTCCTTCCTAGGGCTGCCAGCTTTTGATATTTGCAAGTAAGGACATTTTCTTTAATGAGCGGAGCTACGTGACGATATTTTATTTTATATATCACTTTTATTATACACTTATTCAACAATTTTCATTTAATAAGACTAATAATATTAAGGACAGATTAATACAGCAGCTATAGTGTAAGGACTTTTCTTCCTATACATAAAGAAGGCTGAAAACCCTACTTCTATCTGTAATCTGTAGCTATGTAATACATACAACCATGTTACAAAATCGACCTGTTCTATTACACAAACCTTGAAGCTGACGTTACATTCGTCATCGACAATTTTACCCGCCGGGCAAAATTAAAAATATTTGAGTTGTGCAAAACGATATGCCATTTAAAACGAGTAGTATTTTTGAAATAGTAGTGTATTCTACAAAAAAACATAACTAAACAACACAAACGGAATAACCAACACAGTTTTTGGTACTGAAATTTATGAAAAATACCTATCTTTTTAAATTTAACTGTGGGTGTAAATATTCTTTTAACAGAAACGATATAAAACTGTTTATTTTTGCCACTTTTAAATAATCTAAATAAATAATATGCATATTACATTTTCAACAGCGTAGTATTTTTGAGACTAGTACACAATTCTATGTCTTTTATACACAGTTCTCTTGGTATTTCATAAAGTTTAAAATCATAACTGAAGTTTTCAGCTTAGGCAAAAATAAGTTTATAAAACAAGATCTTGACTAATATTTGGAGAGAAAATGCAGTAGGTACTTCAAATACGCGTTAATTAGATCATACAAAAGTTTTCTTCGTTGAAAATATTTTTCAAACGTATTACTAAAACGATTAAAAGCAAGACCCGTATAAAGAACAGGATTTTAGTATTAAGTCTTCTCTACCAGGTATAAGATAAAAGGTACCTCAGCGGAGACCAATCTGATTCGGTTCCCAAATAAAAGGCCACCAATTGGTTATAAATAAAAGTAAACTGTCCACTAAACGTCACGAACTGGAAAATAATAAGATAACATAATAATGAACAATAAATATACCACCACAAATTGAAGAAAAAATATTCGACGCTCTGATAAAATACTTAATTTATGTGGTTAAGCTTTATTTGGTATTCTTTGTAGCAGTTTAATTTATAATCTAAGATACAGCAAATAGCATAAGATAGAAAACAGTCAGAGCTCGACGTGAAGGCGTTTTCGACAGGCAATTATATCAAGTGATAGTTTTATACCTTGACATCTCGCTTTTTGAACAAGCGGCTAGCTCGTAAATATCCTCTCATTTGCATATGGCTATGAAGGCTTGAAATTACGTCCACAAAAACTTGTTTATAATATGTCGTAAATAACTGGACTACAATTTATTTATAAATAATTGTTTGTAATCAAAGGGGCAGACATTTTTCAATATTTGTAGATAGCAAATTGTTTATAAACCCTACAAACAACAATTTTTACCAATAATTTTAAACTTATACTTATCTCTCTATTTAAAAATAAATAAATGTAATTTTTAGATAATCCTTCATTGAATTCTCGATTACTTGATTTTGGATCACTTATTTTCAAGTAATTTAAAGAATCAAATAGTCCTTCTAGCTCTGCTACTTGATCATAATGGGCTAATTCATTTAATTTTTTCAGTACACTTTAATCTAACATAAATAGTATTTGCATAACTTTATATATATGTCGAAAATGTAATATATAAAGACTATGAATTATTGAAGAGAAGTATGAGATATTTGAAAGTATGGGCATGCAACCTATATAAAGGATTTTATCAAGTCTTAAAAAAATATACCTCTTGTAAATTCTAAATTGATACGTGAGTCCATTGTCAAATTAAGATCAAATTTTACACCTTATCTTCAGGCCATACAAGAGGCTAATGTAATTCGATAAAAAAATAATCTTAATTTTCTATTATTTAATTTTACTTTATAAAGAAATAATAATTCTACTATTATTTACAAAAAAAAAATAATTTTAATAATAAAATACTTTTAATTTTCTATTTTTCAAATATTTTAAATTCTATTGATTTAATAACAATCAAAACTATTAAATATATAAAAACCAATACTTACACATCGCAATTGCAAATATAATTCAATCAAATAACATCTATAAATGATGTTAACTAAATTCAATCAATTCAATTTTAGATTAACATGAAAATCATAAATTGAAACATTAGTATTATATTACTTGATTTTTTCAAATATTTGCAAATATATGTGTGAAAATAAATATTTTTAATTACAGTAAATTTACAAATCACGTAACATCAACTAATGTTAATGACTGTTGTAAACTGTTGCACAAGTAATGGTGCAGTTTTGATGCACGCATATAAACAACGTACCACTTAAGTTTCTATTATATTTATGATGTATAACATTTAAATTGGCATAAACACATATTACAAAATATAATGTTATACTTACTTCTTCCGAAAATCGCACAAAAAATTGATAAACCCTAAGTATAAATTTGTCTAACACACCTTAACACAACTAAAACGCATTAGGTTAGATTGATGTGCCTCTATGCATATGTAACAGAGACCGCATGAACAATTCTGTAAAATTTCAATATAAATTGTGTAAAAATAAATATTATAAAAAGCAGTATTTTGCATTATCACATTATTCCAGAAATTTGCTAATTTTATTACATAAAAACAAATATACTTGATTTTTCCTTAATATATAATGTATATTTAAATTACCGAAAACAATGATGTAAAAAGAGCATAACAAAACATGGAAATTTCCATCCATTTTTATCAGTGTATACCTAATCGTAAAGCGCAAGTAGTGTTTGCTGAGATAAGAAATCTTACAAAATTTTAAAGTCTTGTCTTGTCTTGCAAAACATCAGGAGTTTCTTTAAAATCTTGTTCTTGCTCTATCTTGCAAGATCATGTTTGCTCTTGTCTTGTATTACGTGAGTCTAAAAAAGACTTTTGCATGATTCTTGCGAGATTCTTGCATACAAATGAGAAACATGGAAATTTATTACGAATTTTTTAATAGTGGTGGTTACTGATAAGGTGCTGTTAATCAGAACCCCTCAAAACCCTTTCGTCTTCATGTTCATGGCGTTCATGGCGTTTATGATGGCGATCCAAGACCTGCTATGATTATTTGTATACCCCCGAATTAAAAAAATTATTTTGCGATTTTTTTATTTAAAGTCTGATAAGGTGGTGTTACTCAGGATCCCTCAATACCCCTATGTGTGAAATTTGAATAAAAGCTATACAGAATATTTTGCTCTGCACATTCTCAAACTTTTGTGTGTGTAGAAATTCGTAAAATTTTATTCTTTAAGGTAATCCAACATTTTTGTTTTTTTGTTTTATATGGCATGGAAAACCGCTTGCTCTGATCCTACTGTGGCGATCTAAAGAATATTATAAAAAAATATCATAGCAGGTCTTGGATCGCCATCTTAAATGCCGTGGTAGGGTCACAGGAAGCGGTTTTCGATGTCATTTAAAATAATAACAAAAAATTTTGATTATCTTGAAGAATTACGTTTTTACGGATTTGTACCCAAATAAAAAGTAGACACCCTGTATTTAAGGGAAAATACATCTCTACTCAGATATTAATGTAGCCAATGCCACTAATCAGTAAATACTCATTTTAAAATGGAAATGGAAATTCTATGTTTTTATTATTAATCGTTTTAAAAATGAAACGTTTGTGATATTATATTGTAATACACTTAGGTGCATTACAACATACAGATATTATTTAAGATAAAGTATTGTGTCAAGAAACGCTGCGATAAAAAAAATAGAAATGAAACCTGTAGGTACTCATTAAAAATACATTAAATGTAAGTTGGCTGTTAAATGCAAAGCTTTTCTCAGCCACAATGAACATAAATTATCAACAATGTATTGAAGTACTCCTAACCTATTTTTTATGTACTTGTAGGATCATAAAAGGAAACATAAATCGGACACCACAAATGCATATATTATTTTAAACTGGCCGTTTAACCGTTGTTAAATGGCCTAACGTGTTCTTAACCGCTTAACTTATACTTTACTCCAGTTAAAATATTTTAGTTTAATTGTCCAAAACTTAAAGTTTATAATGTCTCTGCAAAATGAACGTTATAATGATTGTATAACCATAATATATAACTTCAATTAAATAACTAGTTCTTCAGTTATGATTTATTTGTTTTAGTGAAGTAATTTAGATAAAAGATATAGGATTTACTTGCGTATACAGGATGATTCAGAACTTATCTGAAAAAATTTGGGAATAAATGCTTCATGAAAAATGGTGTCAATATCGTAAAAATAATTTTGTAAAATCCTTATAGTTTCCGAGAGAAAAATTATTGAAGTTCTAGTAGCTTCAACCTTTACATTGCTGGGCTGCTGTAGTCTCTAGCCAGACGATTTCAAATATCTGATTACTTATCGTATTGACTTTTTGTGATGTATTTGCATTGGTTTTTAAAATATCAAAAATGGCTTACGTCTATAGCAACTCAGTAGTTGATGGATATCGTTTTAATTCATAGTGAAGCGAAAATGCTTTAGTAGAACAATTTCCCGGTAAACATGTACCAAATGTAGCTACTTTTACAACGGTGTGTAGTGAGTTCAAGTGTAGTGCAAAGGTGGCGCGGCTGGGGAAATTTGCAACCGAATCGTGGAAAAGATGGAGGTCCAAGACGATACGAGGCTCAATTATTTCCATACCATGTACAGGGTGTCCAAGCATTAATACCAAGGGATTGAACAAGACGGACCGGTACTATAACTGCCACGATCTCCTGACTTTAAATCATTTGGACTTATTTTTGTGAGGATATTTAAAAAATGAAGTATATTGCACCGAAATGAACACTATTGATGATTTACGCAAACGTATCATAGCTGCTGCTGCTAAACTTACAAGTTCCAAACGTACAAGAAGCAGAAACATTTGTGTTAGTTTGTAGAAACTGTGTAAGACAGGCCGAAAATGTTGTTGTAATATCAGATATGTCAAAATGTATAACTACTATTAAAACTACAAATTAATTCTATTAATAATTAATAACAATAGCGGCAAAATCAGTTGAATTTGCTGTATAGAAATAGGTGCTGTGTGAAACAGGTGTAAAATGTAATTTATTTTTTTCCTTGGGAAATTTCTTTCAATATTAAAATACTGCACTGCTTTAAGAAACAAGTTAAATACTGGCTACTTAATGCATCTAGATATTTTATTAGTAGTATTATCGAACTACAATAATTCTAATATTAAATTAAATAGGTACTATATAATATCATAAACTATATAAAAACTACTTACCTTGTACTCCTTTTATTTTTACTTTTACGGATATATTGGTTTTTATTTTCCACGCACTTGCCTATGTAAATTATACTTAAAATATTTAGAATATGGTAGGTTATATAAAAAAGATGTCGAATACGTTTATTTAGTTATTGACAGTTTTGTTAATTCTACCACCGCATCCACGCACAAACTATGTATTCATAGTTTCAGTGGAGAGTGAGAGATAAATAATATGTAAGCAGTGATTAATTACTGATTTTGTGATTTTCTTTTACTTAGGTTATTTAGTAATATTTACCTGTCCTCTATAGTTTAGTATGTTTTTGTTATTGTTCTGAATAAACTATTATTATTATTATTATTATTATTATTATTGGTGGTCATTGAGCATTTAGCCATACCCTCTGGAACCTTCACTCGACGAACTATATAAACTGTGACGTTACTGCTGCGAGCGGACATACGCGGAATCCGCAAGTTGAAATTACTAAGTAGGCAATTTACCAATTCATTTAATTATATCAAAATCTGACAATTATATGTATCAAAATATCATTATTATAACATAAAAATATATGTTTACACAGCAAAGCACATAATAACTACAGTAATTACTATTGTCTTTTTTTTTGTTCTGATTGAATATAATTAACTGAGTTTACTAACATAAAGTGATTTGACATGACAGTTTGTCTTTTTACAGTTCTCTTCTTCAACTCAAAAAGAAATTGAGATGTGAATTCCTTGATTCCCTCGAGTACACATTTTAGGTTTTTTTCGCGTGAGTGATTATTTCCATTCACACATGGCTCCACCTATAAAAAGTCATAAATTTAGTCACATGATATGAAATATGATCGACTATTTAAGTAAATAAAAAATATCAGCGGCTATTTAATTCGATTGTATAAGAGTGCAATGATAAGTGTCAAAATTTGACGTAAGATTCAGTCAAATTTAAAAACGTCTCGTTTTGGTTCATGCTCCATTACGGAAATTAGTCAACACATAAGTAAAAAGTAAAGAGTATCTCTGGAGACAATTTATGTCTTTTTACCTGCAGAACAATTATGAATTTTGTGCGACTACCCCAACTGTTGTCTTACTGTGTTATATGCGAAATGAAAATGGCGAGGAATATAAAGAGTATACAATTAAGTTGATGTGTAATTCAACAGCGAAAAATCTCCAGGGATTATACTTCACTAACCATAAGCGAAAGATAAATCCATTTGAAGATATCGAATTCCAAAGTGCCAGGCATGCGCGTAATGCAAAAAGGTGAAACCTGCAAAGTTGGCCTCAAGAGAGGAAGGAAAGTTCAGAAGCACGTACTTTAGATTACTGGAATGCTATTATAGCTATGATGAGAATACCCCAGATGGCCTTCAGAAGAAATTTTTTCAGATAGTATCTGTACAGTTGGCTTGGCGAGGAGAGGAAGGTATCTATTGTAAAGTCAATTATTTTAAGAGAGAAATAAAGAACGATGGAACCTATTCTGGCAGGATCGAATATAATCCTGTATTCACAAACACTTGCCAATGTGAAAATCGAAAGTGCGCAGATAGTAAATGGCTCACAGCTAACAGTCAAAATATAAATCGTTGCCCTGTACGTATTGTCTTAAAACTTCTTAGCCATCGACCTACACACATAATCACAGACCGTTTTTTCTTGATTCCATATCCGTATTGGAAAAAACAGGGATCTGGATGGTACAAAAAAAGTGTCCTATCGGAAAAAAATAATATTCGGAATGGATGAAAACAGGTGCAGATCGTATTGGTTTGGACGTAAAGAAAAATCATAAATCGTTCAAGTCGTCCTACATCCTGTAGAACTTGTGTAGATGGATATGATATCCATTTCTCGGAAAGTTGAAGGAATAAAGTGTCCGATGAAAAGATATAGGGGTTCTATTTTAAAAAATATCCGATGACGTCATCACGCGAAAACAAATGAACGTCGGAAATGCGTTGGTATTCCATACTTTTCTTCCACAATAGTACTTGTTTTTTATAAGTAACTAGTGGTTGTAAAAAAGAAATTGAATTAAATGTTGATAAACGTATATGCATGATTGGCTGGCTTTCAATTTAGTGAAAGAGACAAATATGGCAGGAATCTTACCTAATGATTTTGTGAAAATAATCTTCCTGAAGATCACTCGACTATGACAAAGAGCGACTATTATTTTTATTAATTTTTCTCGGGTTGTATTTCGAGACAACAGATTATTAATGTTCATATGATCTCATCAAATTGTCTCGAAATACAAGGCGCTCTCGATAGAATTATAACGAAAATAATAGTCGGCTGTTTTTCCCGCGAATATTTAATTTTTGCGAGTAGTAAGACATTTAAACTACCTTCTGACGTCACATGTTTAGAGCAAATGTCTTAAAATTCTTGATAAAGGAAATAAATATATATATATACAGATTACATGTGAGTCACAAGGAAGAAAGCAGACATAAAAATGATAAGTAAAAGAGATGATTGCAGTTGAGTTTATTAGAAAAAACACATCACTTTAATCATATAAGTTACATCATTTAAATCAGAAAGAAAGAAAAATAATATCAGTCATATTTGGACACTACGCAATTTCTCGCACAGATTCACATAAATAAAAATGTTTTAAATAATTTTTCGATAATTATTTCTAAATTTTTGTATACAATTTTTTACAGTGTTCTATGGCTTTCACGTATATTCCAAATGATTAGAAATAAATCGTAAACAATCGTAATCGTAATACTGTCTTTTAATTCATATTGTCCAAAAAAAAACATACAATAACGTGTACGATACTGGTAAGCAATTACATTAGGTCCAAACCTGGAAAAGCCAAATAAGAAGAGGAGGAAATACAGCATTTTATGTGTTTCTGAAATTGCAAAGATTTAATAGCCTAAGCTTAGAACAGCGATGACGTAAGCATTCTACGGCTGGCGAGGTTGCAATCGTGAACAGCTTTAGCGGAAGTAGTAAATTCAAGCTCCGATTTCATCCCCTTTCAGTACTTGCCTAGATTGCCATCTCGTAGAATGTGACCACTTCAGCTGGGATTACATGCATTCACCATAGCAGATTAAGTCATATAACTCAACAAAGAAATATTATCTTTTTATGGTCCTTCTAAAATATACATCATAAATGTTTCAAAAGCATTTTATTTATTTATTTTCTTTCATATATCTATATCAATATATAATAAATATTTTTTGGAGTTACAGCATCATTTTTAATGTAATTTTCTGCTGCGTAATGTAATTTTCGGTAGTATTCTGTGAAAATTAAAAGACACGCTTTAGTCATAAACATTAATTCTATAGATGATGCCTATTTTAGTCATCTAACTTGATATTATTCAAAGCGAGGTAGTTATTAAAGAAATATTTTATATATCGCCGTCAAATCAGTCAGTCAATATTTTACCTGAATCGAACCCACTGCTCGAATATAAAAAATTATGTCGAAACAGCGGCCACAAGTTGCTATTTGAATACAACATTGTAATATCTTACAAAACAAAGTAAATCGATTCTTATCTTTATAAAGTTTGGTATTTTAATAGGTATCAAATATGTATATTATGACATTTCGAATGATATAAGTGTTAAAAGTAAGATTTTATTTTGTGAGAGAAGATGATTAAAAAAACGAGCGTAGCGAGTTTTTTAACTTCACGAACAAAATAAAATCACTTTTAACACCTATATCATACAATATTTTTTCTACAAAACAATCGGAAGAACTTTAAACTCAATAAAAATAAGAAATCAAAAAATACCACACAGATCGCAATGTTTATGAACCAAAATTTTAGTAGCAACCAGTGCTTTTGATTACTTTTAACACGCGTGTTAAAAGTAACTTACTTTTAATACGCGTGTCAAAAAATGACATTTTTAACATCAAAAATGACAATTAAAAAGCCCACTTTTAACAGTTTTGTAGAAAAAAGTCGTTTAATTTTATGGATGAATAGACAGCAAATTTGGCAACTATGCAGTCTCTTGTCTATCAACTCGCCGACATAGTACGTCGTTCTTGAATACAGTAAGAAAAACAAAGTTAACGGTGCAGCTTAGATCATTACTTGTTTGCTTTGCTGATAGTGCAGGACAGTAGTTTTTAGTGCTAGTGGTGATTTCTCAGGCTCAAGAGTATTATAATTTTTGCTTTCCTGATATACTAGGTGTTTTTAAATTACTGTTAACGTTGCCTCATTATAAATTATATTGTGAATATATAATTGTTTAAACAGTATTGTGAATAATTCGTTAGTGTTGTGAGTATGCAGTATTGTGTTGTTGCGTGTATGTGATTCAATTTATCTATTACTTAGCGCCTCTATAGTATCTATTCGTTTTTTTTTGCCTTAAAAATAGTGTGCATAGATACTGCATGTCTAATAAGATACCACCTTGGAAGGATTTCTCGAAAGAATCTCAACCTGGTACAAGTAGAAATCACACGAATAGTGATAGAGAACATGCGGAGGTAAAAGTGGACGACGAACAAGCTCAGTTAATTAGATATAATGTATATAAAAATATGAAACACAATAAGGAATAACAGAGGGCATTATAAAAAACGGCTTAATAATATTATTAGACATACTATTCAAGACTTTCAGAAAGGGTTCCAGATACTGACACAAAAAATAAGAATACTCAAGAATTTCTTAAAATCCATAAAATTGCGTATGATGTTATTTTAAAGAAAGATGAGTTGCTGCATAATATAGTCAAGAGTAAAAATTTTGCAAACAAATACGTTATTGATGAGATATACTCGCGTCAAGAATTCAGACGTCTTACGTCACGGCTGACGTTACACATTTGTTTTTATTGTCAACGTAATTTTCGATATTTAGTTGCGTTAAAAACAATAATTTTTTGCAATTTAGTGCAATATATAATGCAAACTTTTAGTGTAGCATATAGTTTAATTACTATCAACTGCAGTTTCTTATATATTTTGATGAAAATATAATGAATTATTCATTTGTTCGTATGACGTAAGTCGTCTGAATTCTTGTCGCGAGTATAGCTACGGCTCAGGGACATACTGTTCTACAATTGCATTTTTAATCCTATTGAATTAATATGAAGTCAATTAAAAAGAGACATTGGAAGAAATACCTTTTCAAAATTTGACAAAACAATTATAGATGTTATAAGAAGCAAGGAGAATCAAATTACATCAATTAATTGGAAAAAAGCATCAAATATGCCATAAAAATTGGGGAAGACTATATAAAGCTTAACCAATTAATTGGGCTAAATAAAAGTGGTTTCATCATAACTGTTGAAGAAGAATCAAATACAAGTGGCTTTAGTAATGACTCTGATGAATGTTAGTGCTAGTAACTTTTCTTATTATAATGCATTAGTAAACTTTTTGTTGTTTTTATGGTGTTTTTGTTATGTAATATATGAAATATATGGGAAATATATTATTTTTGTTATACTTATATTGTATATATATATCGCTTGAATATAAATACATTAAAAAATATTTTTGTAAAATTATTTTCTATTATTTTTTTTCATTTTGTATATAGGTTTTTGTATAGGTATATTTTAACTTGCTAATCCCACCTGTCAGAGGATGCTCCTACCTTCTCATGGTCCTTGCTAGGATATAATAATTAAAATTACATAATAACATCCAACGTTTAACCAAAATATGTATTTAGCATTGTTTTTTTTTTCAAATTGAGCGAATACTGGTATCTAACGTGAATAAGGTCCTTTCTACGACTCACCGACTACACGCGGGAGCCCTAGATGTTTTTATGGCAATTTCTTATGCTGTTTTTTTAATTTCTTATATCGATGACGATGAGAAACCATACAATAGGCAATGACGGTTATATATTACAATATTTCATGATTAATGCACGCACTTTTGCTTGCTTACTATCCCAATATCGAACGTTGCCTTGCCGGCTATTCTTCATTTCTATGCATAGTGGAAGATTTATTTTGTTGAGAGATTGATTTGATATATTATATAGGATATATAAGGATTTTGAGGTGCGCTCACTACAAATGGACAGTTTTTCTTAGATCGTGAAACGATGTGAGACATTGTTGTCTTACTTTCCTTCTCTTAAGCAAGAACTCTCTGATATTGTACGTAAAATGCGGCTTATAGATGTGTGTTGATAGTTGTAACACAACTATATTCTTTCGCATTCGTATGGAAGTAAGTACTCATTGGGATAATATTTAAATTCTGATATATTCGCATACAATTTTGTTTCATCAATAGGAGAATGGGAACTAAATATTAAGCGCTTCTTAGAGCTGTGTGTTTGGTTATCATTAAACATAGTGTCTTTTAATACTTTCTACATATGTAGCTACTTAGGAGAGATCAGGGTAAGATAATCAACGTTGTAAGAAGACTAACGTCGTAATTTGGCCAACAGATCTTTTTCGAATTAAGTGTCATTTCTAGATATGTAATGCCTAGTATTAATAGTACAAAACTGTTTTTTTTATTCGCTGCTAGTTAGGCAATTAACTATAAACGTTAAATTTGCTGTGAGCACATCCTTTGTTAAAACTCTTTCAAGACGGATTTTTAATTTTATTCAAGATGATAAAATCATGAATATTTTTTTATATTACACATTTGTTTTTTAAGTACTAATTTTTTCAGAATTTTCCAGAATGTAATAATTTTGTTATAAAATGGGATATATTGTCCCATTAATCTATTCTACTGGGACAATACATCACATCAGTATTGAAATAAAACAATTAGAGCATCTCAAAATCTATATTTTAGTCATATAAGTGACAAATTGTTTTCGTGCGCTTTTGAATGTTTTCTCTGAGCATCGAAATACATCTACTTCTTTGAGATTGGACAACTGGGATCATATGCCAGTTGTCCAACGTTGTACATAGTTCTCTGTCTCTTCACACTAACCTTGTTTCCCCATGTTCAATGAGGCTTTCTGCCAAAATTATTAAATAATCCAAAAATTGAAATTATTTACACCTTATTTCGCTATGAATGATCTAGGAATTTACAGTAGTCATCATGAGCATGAGCATTTTATAAAACACTTTTTTCCGCCACATTTTCAGTCATATTCATGAAAGCCAACTAAATAATCTGTCAAATAGACACCTTCCATATACTTGTTATTAGAAGGATAGGATCTCCAGGCACTCAACATTATCATTTTAACCTGCATTCTTTCAACTGTTGTTATCTGATTCCCATGACAGCTACTCATAGCTAAAACTTCTTTATCTTGCCATCTAGGTTATACCTTTCTCTAATTTGCCTTTAGTCTTTAGTACGTTTTTACGCGTACTGATATGTTCCAACTGCTGCATATGGCAATGTTTTGATCAACGTTACAATTGTAAAAAATCTTTCAAAACACTAGACAACATCTGAGTTTGTTATAGAATGGAATCGTAATTGCCCTATATACATGCGGAAGCTTGAAGATTTTAAAAATGACATAATTGGATCAACATAGCAATTAAATGAGAATGAGACGGAAATACGTGATTCTGAAAATATTCACACTTCAACACATTATGGTAGCGAGACATTAAAATGTAGCAAAAAAATATTGCTGTTTTATTGCCCAAAATGTGAGAGGTTTAAATAGCAAAACAAAAAGTTATATAATAACATATCGGTCTTAAATGGTTATTATTATGACATATTTGCACTCACTGAAACGTGGCTTAAATCGGATGTGTTGGATAGTGAGTTGATGCGAAATTATACTATTTTCCGTTTAGATTGAAATTTTGAGAGAATGGCAGTGTCTAAAGGAGCGGTCTTACTAGCAGCATGTAAAGATAATTTGGTAGCCTCTCAAATTTGCATAACTGACGAATTTTTTAGTATATTGCCTATGATTGACATTTTTGTAGTTGAAATTGGTAAAGGCCACAAACGCTGGTTTATCATACTCGTTTATATACCACCTAAAATCACTGCTGAATAATTTAGTTTATTTGTAGAGGGTCTCACTCATTGGAGTTCTTATATGGTCCCGAAATAGTTATTTTGTGCGATTTTAATATACCGAAATATGGTTTGAACATTAATAATATGTTGGTTACTCATTTGCGGGAGCTCATCACATTATTTTCTTTCACTCAGTACAACACTATGCTTAACGTAATGGAGGACGAATGCTTGACTTAGTTTTTAGCACGCTTGTTTGCTCGGTATCTGAACCATTGTTACATGTGGTGAATGAAGATATGCATCATCTCTCTTTACATATAGCATTATCACGCCAACAGGATGTCTGTAATGAAAGCTTGGGTAATACTATTAAAAGTTACAATTTCAGGAGAGCTAATTTTGTACTCTTATATAACGAATTCTCAAATATAGACTGGTCCCCACTGTATGATTTTAGTAGTGCTGAATATGCATGTGAATATCTCTATGATATGCTTTATAGGATTTTTGATCGATGTGTGCCTCTCACTTGCCCACGTACGTCTAATAATAACTATTCCCCTTGGCTCACTAGTTATAATTTCACTAGTGATATCAAACAGAAACGGAAGTTATATAACTTGTATAAAAAAACTAAAGATGAACAGATACTTGTATCGTTTCGGCAGCTTAGATCAAAGTTAAAAAAGGATGTGGCTGCTGCTCATACCCAGTTCTTATTGTGTCTTGAGGGTAATATACAAAATGGACCTTAAAAGTTTTGATTGTATTTAACTAATAGATGTAAATGTAACTCTCTTCCATCTAGTATGACCCTTAATGGTGAGTAAATTGAAAATAATAGTTTAATTGTAGAGAGTATTTTAACAATATATATATATATTTCTCAGAACCGAGATACTATATGGTTAGTAGCGGTAATTATGAAATAAATGTAACAATTGTTTTAAATGTGCTATTCGTAGAGAAGGAAGACGTGTTAATATTCCATCTTTTTTGGTTCGGGATTGTGCTTCTGTGTTGATAGAGCCACTGAAAATATTGTTCAATTTCATTCTCTCTACCGGAACAATTCCGAATATTTGGAAGATATCACGTATATGTCCTGTATTTAAGAGTGGAAATATCAGTGAAATAAATGATTATCACCCCAATACTATAATTTCTAATTTAGCTGAGTTTTATGTCCATGATATTGTATATAACCATGTTAAGAACATAATTAGCCATAATCAACATGGTTTTATGAAGGGTCTCTCAACATCCACGAATTTATTATGTGTATCGCAATACATATCGGAGGTTTTGGATGATATTGTATGTTAAGTGGACGTAATCTACACGAATTTTTCCAAGGTCCTCGATAGGATTTCTGACGGTATATTGCTTCGAACATTGTGTGAGAATGGGGCATCGAGCAGCACCTTAAAACTATTTAACTCTTATTTAATCGGTCGGTTTCAATATATGCCATCCTTATATAGCATCCCTTGATCGGTGTCAAATAAATTTGAGGTCCTCTCTGGTGTTCCACAGGGTTCGTTGCTAGGACCTTTATTATTTAATATTTTCATCAATGACGTAACGTCAGTTCTAGATGTACCACACCTACTGTATGCAGATGATGCAAAGTTATACTTAAAAATAAAGTGTTGATAACTGTATTTTGATTCAGAACAATTTGAACCTGCTGAATTTGTGGTGTCAGGAAAATAAACTACCTTTAAACATTGGCAAATGTTCAGTTATGTCTTACTGCCGTAAAAAAAATAATTTCCGTATCGCATTTCTAACACTGTGTTGAGCAGACCAGAATATAATAAGAGACCTTGGGGTATTTTTTGATTGTAAATTGATAGGATTTGTAATGCGTAATTCGCATGAATTTAATAATTCTCATACTGTTATGTTGCTCTATAATTCATTTGTCAGATCCAAGCTAGAATATTGCTCTTGCAATAATATAGAGGCGCTTGAAAGGGTGCAGCGTAGGTTGCTTAAGTTCCTGGCGTTTAAGGAGGATGGTGCGCATCCGCCAATTGGATATTCCCAAGAATTGTTACTTCAGAGATTTGATGGCAGTTCTCTGTTTGTTCGTCGTAAAATGCATTCAATATTTTTTTTTATTTAAAGTAATTCATTCTATTTTTGATGTACCAGAAATGTTACATCGGATTAACTTTACTATACCTAAACAAATCAGAAATTGGAATAAGAAAACATTCTATTTAAAAACAGCACTAATATATAGCATTCCTCTTTATAAAATGTGCAGGAATTGTGATCTACTTTATCTTGATATATTTAATTCAAATGTTAAACATATTAAAAGAATTTGTTTGTCATTACCCGGTGTTTTTTAGTTTGTAATTTTTTTGTGCAGTATACTACTTTCATATATGTATCTTTTTTGTTATTGTTCATGTATATTTTTTTTTCTAATTTTGACATATAAAGTGACACTTTTTAAAACTGATTGACATTATGAAACGTCTTACTTTTTATAACTAGTTGCATAAAGTAAAATTTTATGCAATTGGTGACGAAAAATGTATTTCAAAATTAGTGACAAAAAGAATTATTCTATTTATTAAACTGTTATAATACAAGTTAAAAACATAAATTATAAATTAATTAATTATTATAAATATTGATAACACAATTATTGCAATTGTTCAAATTAATTCCCGACGACATATTTTTTTCATTGCTCGAACTTGCTGTTATTTGGGAAGCGGCGCACATTGCATTAGATGTTTCACCAAATATTTCTTGCGCTATAAGTTTTTTATTATTCATGGAATTTTCAACATATCCCTCCGCAACAGAGCTAGATTTCCAACCTCCGTGCCTCTTTAATTTTAAAATATCAGCGCCACTGTCTGCTAGGAAAGTGGCAGAGCTTCTTCTGAAGCAGTGTCCAGTATATAGAACAGGATTTGAAAGACCAAGAAATTGTGCGATAACTTTTGGCAGACTGCTAAATGTGTTAATTCCCACAGGATTTCTGGTACATTTTCCATTCGCATATTTTACAAAAAATCTGTTGTGTTTAAGAACCTGGGGACGCAACTTAATATATTTTCTTAATATTTCAACAAGATTCGTATTTTCAATGTCTCCAGTGGTAATTGCAAACTGCCGTATAACTTTTGTTTTTGAAGGTGGGATATCAACACGAAAATGGCTTCCTTCGTCTATAACATTTTCAACTGGAAGAAATGTTAATTCTCCTTTTCTGCACGCTCCTGTCATTCCAATTATCATTGCAACCTTAGCCATTAAGTATTCTTTGTCATCAGCTTCCACTAAAAATTTGGCAAAATCTTCTTTAATAAAAACTTTTGACTTTTTAGCACTGTACCCGTCCGCTTGCCTTTTAATACCACCAAATTTGTATATTTTTTAATATCAATATTCCTTTTCAGATTTAGTTCAGACCTTAACATTGAGTAAAGTGTCCATAATGTGGAAACTTTCAGATCTTTCTTACCCTCAAAATATGCAAGTAAAACTTTCTCATTAACATGTTTAATTTTCTCCTCATCACACCACGTAAGAAATTTTTCGTATGCCAAATCATAAACTGCCTTTGACTTTTTGGGAATTACTGATGATAGAGCATTACCTGCTGCCTCTTCAATATCGCTTGGTAGCTCTTCAGAACTTGAATCACTCATTTTTTAAAAATAAAACTAAAAATATATCAATCTCGCTAAAAACCTTCCGTCTAGACTTTTTTACAAAATGTCAAACTGACAACTACCATGAAGTAACAGCAACAAACTAAATTTATGTTTTCCAAATTTTTGTCAATTATATTAAATTTTATTTTTTATTACTTTCTTCAAAATTAAAAAAATCTTGTATGCAATACGTTACGAAATGAAATTTTGTGTAACTTGTGAGTTTTTGCGAAACTCACTTCGTTCGTTCCGCACAAATCTCACGCGTTACACAAAATTAGGCATTTTGTAACTGATGGCATAAATAGCTATTATATAATTTTATTCCATGATGATATTATATATTATGTACTTTTTCTCACTATCCTGTAATTAGGACTTGTTTCTGTTGGATAGTTTAAACAAAAGTAAATAAAATAAAATAAATAGAAGAGATAAGTTTACGTACCACTATTTCTTCTACAGTTCCATCCACATTCTTTTCCTCTGTTCCAATGTATAAATTGAAATAATATACGTAACCAGTCAGAGCGTCGCTTCCTTTGAATTTTGCCATGCTTTCGTCTATGGATTGATAAACTGAATCTGATCTAGCTTTCTTATATGTATGTTTGAAACACTCCAACAGGTTTTCAACACAATAAATCTTACTAGAGTATGTCGGTTTTGGAATAATTGAAATACATCTTGGACATTAGAAGTTTGTAACGGTGTAAGGGGACTTTTTATTTTTTTACCGTTTTATAGTTGCTTTCACTTTTTCTAGACTTGTTGAAAACGAATAAAAAGCGCTCTCCACGAAGTTAAAATTTTCCAGAAAATTGATTGCTTCTTTTATTTGCTTTGCATATTGTTCTCCTAGATCACTATAATATTTGTTAAAAGCGTCACAATATCTTTTTTATTTTCTATTATTTTATCTCCTATTTTAACTTTATTAATTTTTATTTCAGGTTGGGACTTACCATAGAGATTGTTCACATGCTGTCATAAGTATTTGGAAGAGTTTTTATTATCATTTATTATTTTTTGGGAATATTCTTTTTGATTTTTCTATTAACCTACTAACAGTATTTTTAGATTGTGTATATTCTTTTTTTCAAAAACTGATTATTTATTTGTGTAAATTTTTTATATAATCTTTTTTTATTGATTCATATTTTTATATTTTTTTGTATTCCACGTTTTGTAATATTGATTTATTTTATATTTTGTTAGATGAACCTCGACTGTAGTTTTCATTATCCAATTTTGTAAACAATAAAATGTTGTGTTTTTATGTTTTTATCATCGTACTTGGTATGATGCCGTTCCCCGAGAGTGAAAGTCCGTATTTGAAAATTTTTCAATGAAAGAAAATATTGCTGAACACGATTTCTATTTTGTATACAGTGTGATTCAGTCATAATGTCATTAATTTTAACCGCGTATTCGGAAGGCCTAATAGACAGAAAATCGAAAAAAACAATTTCTTTACTCGACCTTTCAAAGGGTAAACAAATCACCCTATAACAATGGATAATACAACGCTCCGTGTACGCTACAATTTTTCTGATGACGCGTACAAGTATTGAATCTATATAGAAGTCCAGCAGCGTTGCCAGGACCACATGCATATAATAACAGCATGTTCGGTGAGTGGAGTGAGAGATTTTATTTCGAGTGACAAAATTCTTGTTTGCAATATAAAAAATATGCATTTTGTATATTCTTTGAAGTACCTTTAAAAATTGTTGCTTTTTTAAGGTATTCATTAAGCGTTTTGTCAAGTTCAAAAGCACCGCAAAATGTTATACAATAACTAATTTTGGATAAAACATTAAAAACACCTATTTTGTGTCACCTTTTCGTTGTGTTCTTGAAAGCCGAATCAAGTTGAGTTCATACGTTGCTATTCCCAATAATGCAAAACGCATTTAATTATGAATATGAATCAGAATGAAATCCATTACTGTTGATCAGTAGGCACGGAATAACATAGACGCATACAGAAGGCACAGATGCACGTGTTTATTCAAGTGTCTTTTAAACATTGTTCTACGGCTCTGTTCAGCAGAGAACAACCGCGGTCTTTCCGCACTTCACTTTACTCTTCACTTAAATTCAACCAACATCTACTACGCGAAAATAATGACTGATAGATGAAGAAGATAGAGAAGTCGGGTCGCATGCATCTGTTATTGTTCCATATCGAGCCCGCCTTAGGAAACCAGACCCGAACGACTTATTGCGCCAGTAACGTATTAAACGGGAATTTGAACTGCAAACTTTTTACTTGTGCCGAGTGTGACGATTATAGTCTATCTGATGTTGGCGCTGATTACTGGGGTTGGGTTTTTTTTTTTAAAATTCTCATAATTTCCTATTGATTACACCGGGTGTTTATAAACATGCAAATTTAATTATTGTTTACTTCTGTTATTATTTAGCAGTTCTGCAGCGCCTGTCATTGAGTAGACATTAAAAACAAGGTTATTGACCTAAATAAAGTAGGTCAAGACTCGGATTGCGTGATTATCGGTCACTGGGTAGGTATGTCTCGGACTGTTTTTTGCAGAGAGCATGAGGGTTTTTTTATTATTATCTGTATTTGAGAGGCCTCTTTAGGTATCCTAAAACTAGTTTCAAAATAACTTCAGTAATAATGATCCGATTTTGACCAGGCTTGCACCAGTTTCCTTAGAAAATAATCTAGTTTCTTGGATGCCCTAAATCAAATTTTTTACACTAGTAAACTAGGGTTTAAAACGTAAAGGAAACAAAATACATGGGAAACCTAGAAGCGCCGAATTATTTTATTAATTTTTCCACGTTTTGTTTGTGAAAATAATTGATAATAACTTTGTAAATTTGGAACTAGGAAAGTGCCCTTTAAGTTAAAGCCTGCTAAAGGAGCCGCTTACGTTGAAATATTATCAGGCGAAACAATACGAGACAGGCAAAGACAGAAGATGTAAGGGAAGTAGAATGGTTGCAATGTGCTTAACTTAGCCTTAAATGCATAAAATGTTTCAGCCGCTCTTAATAATTTAACCTAGTGAGTATTGGATTTTATTTCACTGTTTATGTGTAGTTTATTTTTATCCGTTGGAGTTTTGTAATATCAATATTATTTTTTTTATGTTGAAACTTAATGTTAATTGCATACTTCAAAAAAATAATTTATAGCATTAATTACAATAAGCAGATACTATAGGAAAATATTTAAATTTGGCCGACACCGAGTTAAATTGCCGCCAGCGGTCAGTGGCAGTCTGAAACGGAGATTAAATAATGATTTGGAAAAAAAAATTTTCGACTTAAATATGCATTTAAAAAATTTTTAAATCACGTATTCGTATTATACTCATTTTTCCCTATCTTCTCTTAAAAATAAAGACATTATGACTCAATCAACCTGTCCAATCAGGCCCCAAGTTAGGCGCCAAAATTTGTGACTCAATTACAATAGCACCTACAAATAACTACAGATGACAGTTGGATATTCTCCGGCCGGCTATCAGTGAAGATGGGCTGGATTTAAAATTAAGATGTTAAATAGAGCGCCAAATAAATTACATTAACTAAAAATGACAATTATGTATCAACCAGTATAAGGTAAGTATAATATTATAAATAGATAAATAATATATATACAGAGTGAGTCAGTCATTAATTTGAAAAGGAGAATAGTGAGTATAATGCGATTACGCGATTAAAAAAAATCTAAATGCATATTTACGCTTAAATAAAATATTTTCAAATCATTATTTAAACCCCCTTTTCAACTGTCACTGACTCCTCACAGCCTTGGTCGTTTACAGCTCACAGTTCAACTAGATGTTGACCTGATGCAATGATGCCAAGTTGAAATATTTTTCTAGTACCTACTTTCCTAGGTTTTAGACATCACAAATAAATGGATGTACTGTACTGACTATTTTAGAAAATCATTTTTTCCTGTTCAGTTCAACTTCAGCCAATAATAATTTAAAATGTTAGTATCCAATGAAATCAAATAAAAATAATCAAATAATTCTATTAAAAATTGCAAGTAACGCGGTCCACTCAGGTTTTCTGGTAGAAAATACGGTCCAATCAAACAATACCCGTACCCGCTTGCCCATACGTTGATAACAAATCGCCTCTGAAAGCTAAACCGACTAGTAGCGTGTGGATTTTCATCTGAGCAAATGTAGTTGTTATGACTAAAATTAGCTTAGTTACATTGAAATCACAAAACTTCAACGTATCTAATAATAAACCGAGTAATAAACCATTTACGTACATTACATAAAAAACTTATACCCAATGGGTAAATTATTATTAAAGAGAAGCTGAAAAGTGTTTCGTGTTTAAATACTAAGTAATAAAAAACCATTGTGTTATCGACAGAAAACTGTCCAAGACCGAAATGGCACGCCTCTGATCTGATGCTCAAAAAAGTTATCGAGAGTTAATTTTGACCTACCGTATTATTAGGTGAAAAACCTAGTTACCTAGTTTTTGTACTGTTATTTAACGACAAGGAGTAAAACTATTTTTTTAAATCTAGATACATGAATGAATTTTCCTTAAATATTAATAAAAACAAATGTAGATAATAAATAAATGTTTTCGAATGTTAGGTTATTACAGCTTAATAATTTTGATATTACGTTTCACTACGTTTCACAAATAATTTTCAGTATTACTCGTAAGTACAATTAATTATTCAGTTTGTAGTTACGTACATCTTGCCTAGAAATTTATTGTTTTTTAAGTAGTATGGTACTAACCTGTTTAAAATGCCCATTCGAATAAAACTGCACTCATCCGCCCAAAGCACTTAATTAATAAAATTAGGGTGAGCCGCAATTTGATTTTGATGCCAATAATTGCAAATTTCAAGACGACTAGGGAAATCAGCAGGTTCTAAAGTATCTAGAGCTTGAACTTTCTGAAAATGATGCGGGTTTAGTCAGTTTTCTCGTAATATTCTGCAGACCTTGCTTTGGGATATCTCCAATCGCCTTGAAATGGTTCTTGTAGAAATAGGCTGCTCTCAACTAAATTTAAAAAAATCTCACCCGACGCAGTTTCACAGAACATGGTAGACATCTCCAATATTCCGTAACAGCGGCATTCGCATTTCATAAATATTCTCCGCATAACACTACTATTTCCGCATATTCAGAATACGCGAGACCGAAATAAACAAACTACTGCTTACTGCTTGTATTCTCTCCATCCCCCCTCCAAATGTGTGGTGTGATCTACAAATTTCGGGGGAAAGAAATGCGGGAAATGCAGTACTAAATGGGGGTAAGTTTGAATAACACGTTGAAGTGTTAGACGATATTATGTATGTAAACATGATGTGGCAACGATGTTTAATCCGGCATTCAATTGTAGTATGGGTGCGTCATTAAAAAGTTCATAGCGCACCAGGAGCGTCGTGTTACCGATTTTTATAGGGTGATTTGTTTATTTTTTTAAAGATCGAGTAAAAATTTGTTTTTCGATTTTCTGCCTTTATTAGACCTCCTGAATACGTGGTTAAAATTAATGACATTATGACTGACTCACCCTGTATATAAAGTGAAAATAGTTAAGTTGAGAATATTTGTAAATTTACTAATAAGGATTTTATAATAATAGGCAGTAGGCTATATCCAGTACTATAGAACATTGACAAATTACAGTTATAATTATTACAGTTATAATATTCAACGACGTAACTACCGTAACGTAACCGCGTAACCATAGAAGGAAACTTGGTCACCGCTTCGTTTTCACCACAGCCAATCTGTGGTAGGCTGTCCACCTAGTGCAGCCTAACGTCGAGACCAAGTGTTACTCCCCAGAAAAACTCTTACAAATTAAAATAAATAAAGTTTCCTAACTAAAAGTAAATGTATTGATTTACCTTCACTGGAAGGGGTATTCCAATTAAAAATACAAATAGCTGTCCAAGACACAATATACAATCATGTATACCAAAACCGATAGGGATGTTAAAATTGATGCAGTATAATTCTTATAAAAGATGTGATTTCGTCTAAACTATTCACAGACTCAAAAACTTTAGGGGCAACCAACAGAAGTCACTAAATTTGGTTGCATAAAAATTACTCCCAAAATGGATAATTACGTCAATAACTGGTACAAGGATCAGCACCATTTCTTGCCGAACACCAATCTCGACCTGCGTTACCAGGCCGGAAGTGAAAAATTAGAGTGGGAGACAACCTCTTTAGGAAACCTTTTAGAAAACCACCTTCCGGTCTAGGACTACTCGCGAAATCAGAAATTTGCGGTAATTTATCAGCCGGCTGAACTATCTGTACCTCTCTATGCGAGATGGTATCATATCAACTATTTCAAATATAACAGGCATGATATTGATATTTAATATTTTTTTCTAGGTTCATTACTGCAAAGTCTAAAGTTGTAATAAATAAATGCCAACCTGAAGGTATAAAGAGATAACCAAAATTGTATTGAAATATAATACTGTTTATATTTTAGCAGTAGCAGTAGCAGTAAATAAAAAAAATCTGTTGAATTTATTATTTTGAGGCTCGACCGATTATGTGGATATGAATGTGGTAATGATATAATTTATACACCAGGAAGTACATTTTTGCTAATCCTAAACAAAAACACCCAAAGGTGATATGCTCAAATTTTGTTGCCAGTATCTCATTACTTCCTTTTTTCCTGGAGTGGATTTTTTATTTTGACTTTTTTTGTTATTCCTCATGCCTGTTGCAGAGGATTCACATATAATATGTTACGTATATAGGTATACAGGTTCGGAAAGTACAAAGCATTCCTATGACCTATAATAAGATAGAAAGAAACTGTGGCAGTAAAACAGGTTGACAGAGGAAATGACATTTCCATGGTTGCTCGTCTGGAAATGTATGTTTACTTAATTTTTTGCAGGATAGTTTTGATATTGGGAACATCTGGTGAGAGCGCATAAGCCCATAAAGCAGCCCATACACACTGATTGTCTACACAAACCTTAACAAGAAGCGAAACATGCATCAATTTCCAAGAATCCTGAAATTCATCTAGTATTCCAATACAAATTAAAACTTTTATTAGGAAGAACAGTTCATTATTATTTTATTCATGTATTGCTGATTCAGCATTTGGACGCACCATTCGATACGAGACTTTAAATGTGGTATCGCTGCTAACTGCATCTTCAGTGTGTGTGTGGACCGATTAATATGTCGGACGTCTCCTACCAAATAGGTACCACCACTCCAAAATAATGATTTGATTTGCCTCCTTTTGAATTATTATTACTTTAGCTGTAATTGTAAAAAGTATTACTTATTTAAGTTTATATTAAACATGTAAACATATACAGGGTGTTTCTTAAGTAGAGGTCAAAAATCCAGGAGCATTTTATTTGGCCAAAAATAACGGTTTTTTGTTATAGTGGGGCTTAGGACAGCCATTGTCCAGTTAGAGCGCGTCAAAAATTAAAAAAAAACAGTTTTTAATTTCTAAACCGCTTGAGATTATTTTACCAAATTCGGTGTGCATATTTAGTATGACAGTAGGTATGAAACAAAAATTACCAGCTTTAGACACTTATCAGTGAAGGCGTAGGTATCATCGATCATTCTCAGCTAAAAAGAATAATCACCCTGTATAAAATAAAATAGGTCATCATAGGCGCCATTGTAGTATACAGGGTGTCCGGAAATGATGAGCAAAAAATTCAGGCGATAATTCTAGACCGAAAATAAATGCTACCTCTTTCTATAACATTTTTTCTAAAACTGATTATTATCGGAGTTGCAGGGTGTTAAAGTTAAAATTTTGTTTTCGATATTTGTAAAAAACTTCTTAAGAAATCGAAATATTTACATAAAATTTGTAAATTTGGGATTTTTGCGGACGAGAAATTCAAATATGTTTCTAATTTTGACGTCACTAGTAGAGGGCGCCATTTATGGCATATCATGTTTCTTTTAATTGACAGAACTTTTTTTGCTGCTTAGTATATCCATCTGACTATTGAAACAATAGATTCTCCTACCTGTTATATCTCAAAAAGGTATACCTTATTGAAGTCGTTAGGAGTAGCAGGTTTCGAAATAATCTTATTTGAAATATTCAGTGCACCGATTGAAAACTGTTATCGTTTCAGTTAAAGTGCCTTTTCTACTGAAAATACAGCAAAATGTTACTTGAAAAATTGTTCAAAATGGTAAATTATGGAGATGGGCAAAATTTTAAAAAATCGGCCTGCTTTGATAAAATCTTTGTGCTTTGTTGAAAAATGGTTTCATCAAACCTCGTCGATCTTCTTGAAATTTTGCACGTCTCCATAATTTACGATTCTGAACAACTTTTTCAAGTAACATTTTGCTGTATTTTCAGCAGAAAAGGCACTTTACCTGAAACCAAAACAGTTTTTACTTGGTGCGCTGAGCATTTCAAATAGGATTATTTCAAAAATGGTTACGCCTACCGACTTCAGCAAGGTATACCTTTTTCAAATAAAATAGGTAGGAAAATCGATTGTTTCAATAATCAGATGGATACATTAAGATGCAAAAAAGTGGCGCCCTCTACTAGTGACGTCAAAATTAGAAACATATTTGAATTTCTCGTCAGCAAAAAAACCCGATTTACAAATTTTATGTAAATATTTGGATTTCTTAAGAAGTTATTTACAAATATCGAAAATAAAATTTTAACTTTAACACCCTGTAACTCCGTTAATAATCAGTTTTGGAAAATATGTTATAGAAAGAGGTAGTATTTATTTTCGGTCTAGAATTATCGGCTGAATTTTTTGCTCATCATTTCCGGACACCCTGTATAGTGGAATGATTTTTTAGAAATAAACATGTAGATATTTGAAATATCATGTTTTTGTAAAATTATTTTTCGCAGAAATGAACAAAAAATGCTTGTTGATATCTTAGTTACGAAAGTAGAAATTAAACTATAAAATTAAATAATATTTTATTATTTTAAACTTTAATCTTTATAATCGTATAATTCATTGGTAAAAATACATAGTTTGGAACCTTTTGCAAAAGTACTTCAATCATGTTAACATCAAAATTTAAATAACATATAGTTTGTCTATTTTTTTCAGGTGTAGAAGTATCGGTGATTGGTTGTTATGTGCCGCACAATTTTATCAGATCAGTTGAATCTAGCCGAGTAGTCTCTGTATTTGTATACTGTACTGTAGCTCCATTATCGGCCAACAAAATATTTGGACCATGGGGCACTGATATTTGTTTGCATAAAACAAAATAAACGAAGTAAATAATAAATATGCTACTAAGACTGATTCGTCAGTTTTTTCGACATACACCCTTCCAAGCAATCAAACTGTTCCTGTTCTTAGATCTGTGGGAAATCAAAGCTGACAAAGCTTGGCTATTGACAAACTATAATTAACTTGTTGGTAATAATGTTACATATCCAACACATGCTACCTAATGTTTCTCTTGTTATTACTTTTTCACCGTCGAACACTGCTGTCAAATTAACTTTAATTAAAACTCAAAAAATTTAAATAAATATATAATTCCACTTTCAAGTTTTCATTCATTAATTTGTGAGTAAAACAGTATATTAAATACTTACCGTCCGTGACCGAATAAAGGTCCTCCGTAACGCGTTGAGTGTCAAACGTTCGAGGACATAATCTTTTTTCAGACAGACCTCTTTACGCAAATAACTATTACAACCCACATGTCTAATAATGGCGCCCACATCCCCAAAATTTAAACATTTAGAAGGGAGACATATACTTGTTGTGCAATTTTATTATACATATATTCAGCAATACAACATTCGATGAATTGTTTATCGAGAAAATTGAAAATTTAAATACTAATGAGTAGATTTACTTAAGATTCAAATAAGAGATGAAAGTTGTTGTGGTAATGTGTTCTGTTAAATCATTATTAATAACTTTTAACTTAAGAATATCTATCACATCGTAACTGGATACAAAAGCCATCAAATGATCTTTAAACCAGATGACCCTGATGTCAAAGAGGCCCAAAAAATATAAAACAACTTCGACAAGATTTTAAAGGCTAACTGGCATTGCCACTATTAGCCTTATCAGAAAAAAATACACGCTTATAACTCGGTAATAATTAACCAGCCTCTATTCAAAGATTATTTTGCCACATGCGTCGGCGCTCTATGTAATCGAACCGTTTATTGTTTTCATGTTTTGCTGCTCTCCAAACTCCTGATTGAATGGAGGCAAATTCGTCTCTAGAAAATATCAAATTATCAAAGTAATTACGAAAATTTGAAAAGTAACGCAATTAGTATTGCTAAAAGATGGATTATTAATTCATTATTTACAGGAAAAAGTCAGCATAAGCCAAAAAAAAACAATATGAAGAATGTGATGTAAATATTCTACTTTATAATCAAAAGCATCATTTAAAGTAAATATTTATTACAAAGTTTTTGACGTTATTAGTCAATTAAACAACCGTTTTGAAGGGATAGAGAAGACTGTTAACAAGATCAATGACGGAAGAATTATTTAAAGCTTTTCAGCAAACTTATCCTTGCGATATATCGTCAGCATTTCCTTTTGCAAATTGTTGCCTTATCTTCCCTTAAAGATATTAGAGAGTTCGCACATTTTTTAATTGTAGAAAATGATACCCTACCATCAAATTTTGCAGAGGTATAAACAACTTTAATATTATTTTTGGCGCTTCCTGTAACCATTGCGTCATCGAAACGCTCATTTTCTAAATTAAAGATGATCAAAAACTATTTGAGAAATTGTTCTCAAAATAGTAATTTGGCATTGCTTAGTGTAGAGGCCGAGGAAGCTGCAGCAATGGACAAAACTGACTTAATCAAAGTTTTTTATATTATTTTCCAGTATTGTTATTTTTAATCTTATCACATATATTTTTTTATTTTACAGTCTATATTTATTTAGTTTGTTGTTTGATTTGTTGTATAATTTATAAGAAAAACCTTGTTTATAATAATGGCAAAATAAATAAAAACGATAGTTTATTAGTCTATATAAAAAGAAGAATTGTACACACACATAATATCATCAATTTGGGTGATATTAAGCTTGTAGAAATTCAAATCAAATTCAATAATAAAAATTTGCTTTTATCTGCGTTATACAGACCTCCGTCCACATGTGTGAATACTTTTAATCATGAATTATTTAATTACTTACAATCAGTAAAGAGAAAAAATATTGAACTGCAGGTTATAATTGGCGATATAAATATAGATATATTAGGAGATGAGGAATATGCACACAATTATTTAAATATTATGGGAACACATGAATTCTTATCACTTATTAATAAATATACAAGAGTACAGAGTAACTCCAAATCATGTATTGATCACATATTCATAAAAAATAAATGTGACAGTTATGAATATGTACCAATTATTTTGGAAACTTGTTTAACTGACCACTTCTCCACTTCAGTGCAAATAATATCACCTGAAATAAAAAATAGGATTAATGTTAATAGAAATAAGCATTTTTTGGATAAAGATAAACTTTTAAACTTACTTGAAAATGAGAGTTGGGAAAATATATATTCTACACAAGACGTTGACATGGCTGCAGATTTATTTATTGAAAAATTAAAAAATTGTATATCGTTAAGTACAAAAATTATAAGAATAAAGCACGACAATATTAAAAGAAGTGAGTGGGTTACCTCTGGTCTAGTCAATTCAATTAACAGAAAGAAATCTTTATATAATATAATGAGAAATAATCCCAGTGTAGAAAACACTTTCAGTTACAAGAGATTTAGAAACAAACTTAATGATTTGATCAAAATAACAAAAAAACAATATTATCAAAATAAAATAAACCAAAATAAAAATAGTAATACAAACTTGTGGCGTAGTTTAAATAAATTATTGCAAAATCATAAAAATAGTGACATAAATGAAATTAAGCTGTTAGATGGAAACACCAGTAAAGATAAACAACAAATAGCTAATAATTGTGTTGAGTATTTTACAGACATAGGAAAGAACCTTGCGGAAAACATACAAAAGAATACTAAAAAAATAAATTTGAAAGCAAAAACAGGAATGCTGCTAATTCATTTGTTTTATTTAATACAGATAGAGTAGAGGTATTAAAGATTATTAGTACTTTAAAAAACAAAAAGGCACCTGGAATTGACGCTATTAAAGCAGAAACGTTAAAATTAATTGCTAATCTAATAGCTAGTCCTTTAACGTATTTAATAAATCTTATTTGAAAAGGGAATTTGTCCAACTTCTTTCAAAACTGCGGTGATACAGCCTATTTATAAAAAAGGAGATCAAATGAATATGACTAACTATCGACCAATATCGTTAATATTAAATATTGCAAAAATTTTTGAAAAAATATTTAAGATGAGAATCGTTGAATACCTGAATAAATATACACTCCTATCTGACAAACAGTATGGTTTTAGGGATGGCAGATCGACGGAAGATGCAATAACTTATGTAACATCTAATATTGCCAAAGCTATTGATGAAAAAAAACCAGCGTTATGTATTTTCGTTGATCTGACTAAGGCTTTCGACACTGTAAGTCATATTCATCTTTTAAACGTTCTAGATTGAATTGGTTTCAGAGGTACTCCTTATGAACTTATAAAGAACTATATATCAAACAGACAACAATGCGTAAGAATAAATGATACATACAGTGAATATAAAACAGTAAGTTATGGTGTTCCGCAGGCTACTGTCTTGGGTTCAATATTATTTAACATCTACTTAAATGAATTATTCAAACTAGACGTGAAAGGTGATGTGGTGAGTTTTGCAGATGATACTGCGATTTTTTATAAAGCAAACGATTGGAAAGAATTGAAAAAACTAGCAGAAGAAGATTTTCTAACAATTACTGATTGGTTTAGTCAGAGGTTATTAACAATCAACACTGAAAAAACTCATTACATTCCTTTCACCTCATACTCTAATAACTTACCTTCTTACACCTCATTGACAGTTTCCCCAGATATAATTATAACTGTAGCGCCATATATTAAATACTTGGGTTTATATATTGATAGTCACCTGAAATGGCAGAAGCATATTAGTTATGTTATAAATAAAATTAGATGTATTTTATATAAATTTAAACACCTTGCCAACGTTTTAGACATAGAACAAATGCGTACATTGTACTATGCACTGGTTGAGTCTCATCTCATTTACGGTATTACTGCTTAGGGTGGAGCAGCTGATAACTTTATGCATAAATTAGAAGTTATACAAAAGTGGATAATTAAAATCATATTCAAAAAACCATATATGTATTCCACTGAAAAATTATATGCAGAAACACGAATATTGGATTCAACACAGCTGTTTTTCCTAAGAGTTTTAATTAGACAATATAAATGTAGACACGAACTATTAAATATTGAACATAATTGTGACACTAGATATAAAATCGGTTCTAAGCAGGTCCCTAGACCAGAAAAAAGTATTTTGCAAAGAAATTATGCTTACCTTGGACCTAAATTTTATAACTTGTTACCCTCACAGCTGAAAGCCATTAACTCTGGAACACTTTTTAAAAATAAGGTAACACAATTTATCTAGAATACAGGTTTATAACTACATTAAAAATATCATTTAACACTCAATTTTTTTCATATTGTTTAAATAGTAAAATACTATATAATTTTGTACATTTGTATGCCTACTCTTTTCAACGTGCTTGTAGCTTTATATATAATATTACTTTCCACATGCAAGGCAATGCCTCCAGTGGATTTGTATTTATTTGCCTGACATTGTATTTTATTCAATATTATGTGATTTTGTATGTACAATATATATCAATTTACGAGTAGTATTAATTCTACAATATGTTTTCACTTTTGTATTCCAATTATGCATTACTTATCTTTTTGGGTAAAATATTCTCCTACTTTATCTTCTACCCTTGTCCGAATGTAGCATTCTGCACGTTATTAACTTGAACTGTGACTTTGTAGGGAGGGATCTGAATCTACGCCACTGCTTTAAACTGACTAAATATGATATAAAAAATCTATTAATACGTTATTTATGTTAACTATATTTAAAAAAATACTTTCAAAATCATCAAATTAGTTTCGCAAATATTTAAATTTATTTTTTATATAAATTCCTACCCCACCGTGAGTATACCTATCATGTAAAATAATATGAGCAGAAATTTTTATATATTGTTTACCGATCTTTTACCGCCAACTTGTGATATATAAAATTAGCATGATAATATATATTTCAGAAGCAGGCTAACCATATTTACTGCTCTTTTATATCTCACAGTTACGATTACGACCTCATCATATCATATAACGTGCCATGAATACTATATCACTATAACATATACATGCTTTTCCACTTTTTACCATCATATTTCACACTTAATTTCATTAATCTATATTTCATAAATGTGATGTTATATAAAATATACTTATATATATTTTGAATGGATTATTGGATAAAAACAATAATTATTATGAATTTGTTGGAAGTGATATTTCCTAGATACAACTCAAAGGGTTCTCAAGATATTTGATACCTGTTAGTTTTGTATTATAACAGGGCACGCAGAATGTCAAACTGGTATATAGTATATATCATTAATTAAAATTAATTTATATATTACATAAAATAATTGTAATTATTTTTTTTTATTATTTCAGTGTACCTACAGGGTGTATAACGAACCAACAAAAAATTCCGTAGACAACAATTTTTTAATCAAGGACTATTGGAAATATAAACCTCAAAATTGATTCAGTGAAGTTTTCTGCTAAAGCTACTTATACCATTAGTGGCGATTTGAAGAATTTCAACTGTCATAAATAGTTACTTATTGCGACCTAGAAAGACTTGAATATAATATGTCCAGTAAACGTTTTGTACCTACTTATTATTTTTTTTTGTAAATCACTGTTTACAAATAGAATTTAAATAACTATGACAATGTCTATGTCTATGACATTATTAACAACGAGTATGATAATAAAATTTGTTAATATAATGCAATGTAACATAAAAAATTGCAGTTAATCGTTCCCACCTCTAAGGAAGAAGTTATATATAAAACTGTTAAACCACAGCACGTTTTTCTCTACTTTGTCGAATGTGCCAGTTGTTTGAATAAATAATTTAATGTTTCTTAGAAATTATCACATATATCAAATTTTTGTTGAAGTGCATCATATTTAAATTTAATAATTAATACTGCATTGTGTTTCTCAGAATGAAAATAAATAATACTGCATTGTGTTTCTCAGTATACTTGTATATGAAATATTTAGATAAACACATTTTCTGTAAACTGTACCCAAGTTTCAAAATAATAGAGTGATAAATTTACAGCACTTACAGCAGTAAGGAAGATGACATACACTGCACTATATATACACCCTATAAAGTGCGTCCATAAAGTAACGCATAAATTCAATATTAGCTAAATAGACAATATTATTCAATATACCCGAAACAGGTCGATTTTTTATTTTAATTTACAGCTTTTTAAAATAATAATTTAATATACAGGGTGATCTACCTTCAAGTAATGACATCATCATCGGTTTATTTAAAGAGAACACCCTATTTTTCCTTGAGTTGATTCCAAAAGTGTATCACAAGTTTCTTCAAATTGGTATAGGGTGAGCAACAATATCAAATTTACAAGTTATTTACAAATGAATAAATGTACTGAAAATTAAATTAACGTTATGTATTGTTATTACAACTACTACGAAGAACTGAATTCTGCGCATATATAATGCACCACAATAATCGAAACAACAATTTCATTGCTAACGTTTTATTTTCCGACAAGGCAAAACAGTCGTTATTGGTCTCAGGAAAATCCACATTGGATGCAAGAATACTATACGCAACGACCACAAAAGGTCAATGTGTGGGCTGGTATTGTGAGAAATACAATTGTTGGTTCATATTTTTTTAACAATTTGACAGAAACATTGTATCTCAATTTAGTAACGAATAACTTTCTATTAAATTTTTATAAACATTTTTTGGTATTGTTACCTACCCTGTACCAATTTGAAGCAGCTTATGATAAGTTTTAGGAATCAGCTCGGTAAGGGAAGTCCTGAAATTAGGGAAAAAATGGGGTCTTCCTTTAAAAAAAAACTGGTGATTATGTCATTACTCGAAGGTAGATCATTCTGTATATTAAATTATTATTTGAAAAACAGTAAATTAAAATAAAAAATCGACCTCTTTCAAGAATTTTGTAGACGAGGATGCTCGGGTACCTAGTGTACCGGAGGGATCGAACGGCCAGAGGAGAAGGGCGAGTGCCTTGCTGGTCAGAAGAAGTATAGAATATCATATGTTGCATATATATGGCAGGATGCTTCTGCGATACCTTCAGAACCACGAGGACGTATTCGCGTCCTGATCCGAGGAACCCACCTTTCATGGAGAGATTGGTAGACCAGACATGTTGGATTTCGCCTGACTCAGGTCAATACCGATGTCTATCGAACTTACGACGTATTACGAGGGGTCCACAAACCACTCACCTATCCTGCTCGAACTAGGGCAGGAGCATCGCGATGAGGAAATCGTCGTCAGTAGTCAGACCTATTGGGAGCAGTTCCGCGCAGAAATGCAACTAATTTGCCAACCCATTCCTGTCATCCAGGATGAAGTGAATCTCGAGGCGGCTGTCGTGAACCTTGAGACGGATATTCACACAGCCCTGGGAGCCAGTACCACTGAGAGGACGGAAAGGAGACAAGGGAACTATGCAGGTGAGTTACCTCTTATGTTGCAAGAGCTAATTAGAGAGAGACGCGCGGCTAAACGACGTGTCACAAAGACGCCAACCAGCTTAATGGACGAGTTAGAGCCGCTCTCGACAAACACTACCAAGAACAGTGGCACCCCCACAAAGGAGTTATGATACCTGCTCAACATCTGCAATGCCGTCCTGAGAGTTCTAGTTTTCCGACCAGACGTAAGAAAGCCGACGTGATCTTCATTCCTAAGCCAGGTAAAAGGTTAACCCTGGCCAGACTGCATGCACGAGACTACAGTAGAACTGCAAGTTCTTCCGGACGAGCAGTTCGCACATCGCCGCGGCCACTCGACGGAGCAGCAGATTATCAGGTTAGTTGAACTTGTTTCCGCAGGTTTCAACGCCATAGAATCGACCGGAGCAGTCTTCTTGAACATCACCAAGGCCTTTGACAGTCGGCCTCATCAAACTGGTGGCGTCCTTCCTACGAGACAGAGAGTCTCGAGCGAGGGTGGGCGGGGCTTTGTCCGTGACCCATCGAGGCAGGCGTCCCCCAAGGCGCCGTCCTGTCACCGCACCTGTTCAACATTTTCACCACAGATTTGCCCAGGACGGAGGGCGATGATACCGCCATCGCGGCACGTTCTTTCAACCCCGAGATGACGACGAGGTATCTCCAGAAAGCCGACTGGAGGACTGGTGGAACAGATGGAAGGTAGCCATCAACCCAGAGAAAAGTGCACACAAGGTATGTTGTTTTCCCGTAGATACAGGTCACGACCGAGAGGACACGTGCAGTTCAGCGGATAAGAAATCCAGTGGGCGACCACAGCAAAATACTTAGGAGTGATCCTTGATAGGATGCTGACTTGGAAGCAGCACATCGACTAAGTGGCTTACAGAGGCAAGCTGGTCGAAACTAAACTCTAACCGCTTCTCAACCCCCGAAGCCGTCAGAAAATTGGGAACAAGGTAAGACCCACAGTTGATGTTCCCTGGAGCGGTATGGGGATACGCAGCGCAGTCACACCTTGCACTGTGCAAACCGTCGAGAATATTGCCCTACGTTGCACGACGGGGGCCCCCTGGTTCGTTCACAACAGCGACATTCGCCGGGATATTGGGATTCACGCCAATCCTGGAAGCGACGAAAGCACGAGTGGAAGCCTTCTTTGCACGCGCAGAAGTCCAGAGTAATCAGTTGATCCAGGCGGCGGTGGACTACCGGCCCGATGCGGCCGCCAGGTACAGGCGGTTAAAGTTTCAGCTCCTGGACGCGGGGTAAGTTGGGACATTTCTTCTGTTTCAGGACCACCAGGATCAAGAATAGGACTACGAATAGACACTGATTTTTTCTGCCCTACCCCGGAGCCCGCCAGGCGGGCTCCGTTGTACTGTCCTTTCTGCAATGCTGAACAATAAAGCCTTTAAAGTTCTGTACGAGGCGTCCAGGTCTGCAGCGATGATATGTAAAGAGAAATAATCCCTCTCGACCCAGCTCAGCCAAGGATATTGGCACGCGAGTGAAGAGGATTCTGATTTTGAGCTGTTCGCATCTCCTGTCATCCAAAAAGCAAAAAGATAATAAAAGTTCTAGCCATCTGTCCTTCAGGGTTTTAAACTGTAGCAGGCATTTAAGGGAAGCGTGATCTCTTCTTAGGAGGAATTCTTGACCATACAAATATTTATGAATGTGTTCTAGGCTCTTGACGATGGCATTGCTGAAGTAGCCCACTACTCGCTCTTGGTCATCTTGTACTTGGGAAAAAACCGTCAATTCCAATGTTGCTTGCGTCCGTATCCACTATAAATGGTTGTCCAGATATTGGGTATGTCAAAATCGGGGTAGTACAGAGGGCCTCTTTCAGTGCCTCAAAGGCTTGCTGACATCTCAAAGTCCCTTCGAATGGGATGTTGTCTTCTGTGAGTTTATGAAGAGGCTTGGCAATGTCAGAGAATCCTTGGACAAACCGTCGGTAGTATGTGCATAGGCCGAGAAAACTTCGAACTTGATGTGTGTCTTTAGGAACCGGTCAGTTCTTTATTCGTTCTGTCTTCTCCGGGTCTGTTTTCACACAGTTTGGAGTAATAATGTGGCCTAGGAATACCTAGGTTAGATATAACCTCCTTCTAGAACAGATTGCACTTCTTCAATTTCAGGTTTCCTGCTTTCAACATTTTGAACACTTCGGACACGTTCCTAAGGTGCTCTTGGAAAGAGCGTCCCAGCACCATCACGTCGTCCAAGTAAATCAAGCAGGTCTCCCAATGCAGGCCATGAAGTACAGTTTCCATCAATCGTTCAAAGGTGGCAGGGACATTGCATAGATTAAATGACATTACATTGAACTGCCACAATCCATTTCCAGTCGTGAACGTCTTTTATTTGTCTTCTGGGCTGACCTCGACTTGCCAACATCCACTCTTTAAATCCAAAGTGGAAAACCATTGCGCACCAGCCAAGGTGTCCAGAGTATCGACAATTCTTGGTAGTGGGTAACTGTCTTTCTTGGTGACGTCATTTAATTTTCTGTAATCCACACAAAATCGGGTGGAGCCATATTTCTTGTTGACCAGGACTACAGGTGAAGCCCAAGGACTCTGGGAAGGCTCTATTGTGCCTTGCTGTTGCATTTCAAGTAACATCTGGTTAATTTCTTCCCGCTTGTCTAGTGGAAGTCTGGTGGATGTTTTATAGGAGGCGATGAACCAGTGCCGATTCGATGCTTCAATACATTGGTTCTTCCAAAGTCGCCTGATTTAAGTGCAAACACATCTTCATTCTCACTTTGCAACTGTTACAGTTGTTCTACCTCCACTCCCGTTAATCTTTCCTTGGCTCTATCCATGATGTCCCTGAGACATTCCGGTAGACTAGTCTTATTTGGTACCTTCTCCGTTTCGTTGATTTCTTTCAGTGCTCTGATAATGGTAACAGGTTCACAGACTCCTACTTCAGTTCCCTTTGTAATTTTCTGTGGAAATGTATTCAGGTTAACTACCCGTACTATTGTCGTTTTCTCAGTTTTAATCAGTTTACGTCCGGTAACTATAGATTTACTGAAGTCTGGATTCTTCTTTAACAACTAGTCTCCGTATAGCGTTATTCTCAGTGGTGTTCATTAGCACTACTTCCCAAATCTAAGTTTACCCCCTTTGCTCGTAGTAAGTCTAATCCGAGTATGACATTGTCCGATATATCTGGTACCAGGGCCCTGTGCTTGAATTTGACGTCTCCCAATTCTACTTCAAGGCTCGCATTCTTCCTTGACAGGCAGTCCATTGGCGGTTGTAAAGACATAACGTTTGGCAGGGTTCTTAATACGCCAAGCACCAATAATATCCGTCCGTACAATAGTTCTTGTCGCACCAATGTCGGTTACCATAGGGAACATACGGCCACAAATAATGCCTTCCGCTAGCAAGCAGTCAGAGTCCTGGAGACGTGATAACGTAACTACCTCTCATGGGGCATGGTTTAAGGATGCAGCCAGCTTTCGCCCCGCCAAGCCGGCTGAACCTAGTTTTCCTATATGGTTGCCACCTAGCAGTCACGCCTTTGCTGATCTGCGGCTGGGGCCCTACACTGTCTCATCAGATGTCCCGTCTGCCCACAGTTCCAACATTAAAGAAAGCGATCTCTTCGGCTACCAGCTTTTTCTCTCTTCAGCTTGGTAGTAGGGCTGAGTTTATCAACGACCTCCTTCAATGTTTTGTTTATGTCTCCATTTCCCATATTATCGCTGTTATCACTGATGGATAGAACTTTAACATGTCTACCGGATGCCATCTTTGCTGCCTCGAATTCCAGTGCATGCGAAAGAGCGTCGTTCAAAGTTTTAGGTCTGGCTAGCCGTAGTGCCTGCTGTTTCGCAATCTCTTGTTCTCTTGTCTGTTTTAGAATGTCTTTAGTTAGTCTCGAACGCTTCACGTCGATTCCAATATTTCCAGTGGCGCCTCGATACATGGCACCACAGTCGACGAATTAGGTGCGAGCGGGGTAAATTATGTGACATTATATTACATTATTACACTTTTAAACTTTCACTCATATTATTTTTTTAAATTTAATATTAATTTCTAGCAAAATAAGACGTGTATAACAAGTCACTGGTGTCAAATTCGCAGGCACGTGTTAGTGAAACCGCATATAATATACCGGACAAAATGAGGGACACCTGTATTTGTAGCTAAGGGATTTTTCTTAATTTAAAAGATTCTAGTCTTCAGTTTATTTCTGATGGTCAACTAAAGAACATCCGTTAGCTGTGCTGACAAAAATATTTAAAAATACCTATAGATATAATACAGTTATAGTACTTATTTAAATTAAAAAAATGTCGGCAAAACGCAGTGATGTACGCATTTTGAAGTGTTGCGCGGCAACTAAAAGAAAACCAAATGTAATTATTGCAAACAAAATTTGTCAATATCTGGTGGATCTTTGGGCAATTTAAATAGACATATGAAGAGGGTGCATCCCACAATTCCTATTAAAAGATTTGCAGAACTTTCTACTAATGTTTTACACGCTGACTTCGTTCTATACTATTCCTTCTAGTGAAATTAAAAATGCGGAACAACTCCCACCAACACAGCAAAAAACGTTTTCAGGATCGTGAACGTCAATATGATGCACTTTTGACAAAATTGTAAGCAATCTTATTGAAGAAAAAAATTCAACCGCGGCTGTTACGATAGAATTCGATCGCTACTTAGGCGAACCTCTAATTAATCGTAATGACAATCCATTAGAGTGGCGGTTTGAACGGCGTCATGTATATCCAACTTTATATCAATTTTTGAAAAATCGTATGTGTATCCCTGCTACGTCAGTTCCCTGCGTGAACTAAAGAAACTAGTTCCATAAACTATTCACTTTGATGAACGAGACCGAGTGAACTAGTTCCTTCAAAGGATCTAGAATTCCCACCTCTAGTAGGACCTCGGAGCGACCTATATAGGTGCCTTTCCATCTAACCTAATTACAGTCATAATTATTCGCAAACATCATTACGCATCATTTTTGGTACCTTCTCCCGGATTCCCTTAAAGTGTTGTTGCATATTTCACGCGTGATTTGTCTTTCTAGCATAATATTGACATATTATAGATAATTTTATTAATATTTTACCTCCAATTCTCTGCTATCCCGCGCACGGCCTGGTCTACCTTTCGCTCGCAAACTTATCTCGACTTGTTACTCGATTTTTTATAAACAAGCCCTTGTTTACTATTCTCTAGCACTTATGTTTTAAGTTAATTATCTCTGGTTTAATAACCTGAATAAAAACTCCCGCTTATTTAGATTTATGCATGTCAATTATTGCTTAATATGGGTACAATGTCTAAATTAAAACAATATAATGCTCTCAGGCAAAATTACCTTCTCCAAATTAGTGAATTAAAGGAAATAGCAGAAAACGCGGTCACGGATAAATCTCTACACGATAATTTCAAATGCAGATTCTTGTCAATTGAAGACCCAAAACTTAGTTTGGAAAAACATCATAATAGCATATTAAATATTGTCGCCACCTTGGATGATGGTGACTTGGACACTGAATTTAAAGTACAATCAGATTTTGATTCTCGATATTTCCATATACAAACCGTGTATAAACAACTCTTTGATAATTCTACAGGCAATAAAGTTTTAAATAACTCTAAATTTAAATTCAAGTGTGAAGCAAAATGTTAAATTGTGATGTCTCTCTCTCAAATATTCATAAATTTAATTACTTATTACAATGTCTCACCAATGGAGCACCATTTCAATTAATAAAAACCACACCTCTCAGCAGCCCTAATTATAGTATTGCATACGATGTTTTGGTAAAAATATACGACAATCCTAAAATAATAGCTACAGCGCACTGGCATGCCTTGGAAGCGACGAAAAAATTAAGCGGCTCGGAAGGTCCTGGTGCACTCCGTCAACTAATGGATGCATTCCGCGAGAACATTGCCGTTCTTTAGAATATTCATTTCCCAGTTAAGCAGTGGTACCTTATTCTATTCACTATGTTATGTGATCGTCTGGATAAGGCAACAGCTACTAGGTTTGAGTCGTCTCACAACATCTCTATAACAACATTAAATTCTTTTGATACTCTAATGGAATTTCTCTACAAACAATGTGATACCCTAAGTAAAGTAGCTGTCTAATTTGAGAGTGAATAACTCTTCGAAACTTAGGCAAAATTCTAATTCTAAACCTCCAACAGCTTTCGCTATAAATAGTGCTAATACACATCTTTCATGTTCTCTCTGCAAAGGAGATCATTTACTCTATCATTCATTGTCCCAACTTTATCTCTAAATCTCCACAAGAGAGATTCACTTGTATCAAAACAAATAAATGATGTATCAACTGCTTAGGATATAAACACTCTATTGAAAATTGCTCTTATCGTGGAATGTGCAGGAACTGCTCGAAAAAATATAACACTATGTTACACTTGCCTTTGCACACAAATCAACCCACTGCAAGTGTCTCTCAACCAAATGTCCCATCGTCATCAGATACACCCTCTACTTCTGTGTTTCGGGAGGGAACAACTTCAACTTCTAATACACTTTTATCGAATGATAATTCACACATTTTGCTATCTACGGCTATTGTTAAAGTATTGAATGGACATGGACTTTATTATTCTCCCGAAATTCTGTTCGAATATGCCAGTTGTCTGTTTCCAAGATGGCGTATTAAACAATTGCTCTAACCTCACTTTGGCAGATAAAAATTTTCACATCTCTAGTCCCATAGATTTATTCTTGGATGTGGACAATTTTGGTCAAATTCTGAAAGATTGTACTATAAATAACCCCTCGAATGGTCTTGTAGCTATTGATACTGTCTTTGGATGGATCGTTACAGGCAAATTAGAGAATATTTCTCAAACTACTGTAGCTAATACCTTTCTCTCTCATTCCAACCTTTCTCTGGAAATGTTAGTGCATAAATTTTGGGAGATGGAGATGAAAGGCAATTTTCTAATACTGTCACCCGACAAAATTCAGGTCGTTTTGTGGTATCTTTACCATTTCGGAATGATTCTCCTACGTTCGAAGGTACAAGAGAACAAGCCCTGAGAAGGTTCAATTCCCTAGAACGTCGTTTTTATCGCAAACCCAATCTACTCGATCAATACTCACAATTCATGATGGATTATCTGTCGTTAGGTCACATGTCTCCTTCTAATGATATTTTGCTAAATCCCTATTCGTACTGTATTCCTCATCACTCTGTTATCAAACCAGATAGCTCAACCACAAAACTAAGAGTGGTTTTCGATGCGAGTGCAAAGGATCTTAACAACCAAACTCTCAAGACACACTCCATTCAGAACCTAAACTTCAGCAAGACCTGATTTCGATTATCCTCAAATTTCGACTCCATGATGTGGTATTTACTGAGAATATAAAACAAATGTTTAGGAAAATCCTGGTTCGTAACGAGGATCGCTCGTATCAAAGGATTTTATGACGAATCTCAAAAGATGATCCGATTCAAACTTTTATCCTCAACACAGTCACTTACGGCATGAACTGTTCTCCTTTTCTCGCCATAAGGACTCTGTTACAATTGGCAAAGGAATTCAAATTCGATTTTCCTGTTGCCTCACAAATTCTCGAAAACGATGTATATGTAGATGACATACTGGTAGCGATTCTTTACAATCAGCTCTTCAAACTCAACAGAAGGGGTTGGGTTGTTTTCAACTCCGCAAATGGGCTAGTAATAATTCTGGCTTACTTACACACTTACTCTCGGATAGTCTGTCATTTCCACTGGACACAGAAACTGATTCTACAGTAAAATTACTCGGTCTTTAGTGGCCCCTACCTCTGATAATTTTAATTTTAAGATTATACCTCTCCATAACATCTGTACAAAACGTTCGATGTTGTCGGATCTCGCACGAATTTTTGATCCCTTGGGATTTTTAACTCCTGTGACTTTGTATCTAAAATTTATAATTCAACAACTCTGGGTCAAAAACACTGACTGGGACTCTCCTCCACCTAATGATATTTTAGATTTTTGGAATCAGTTCAAGGATTAACTCTCTACTATTCAGAATATTCAAATTCCTCGGCGTATCATTTCCAAAGTATGTAAGAATATGTAGCTCTAGAATTGCATGAGTTTTGTGACGCTAGCTCTAGGGGTTACTTGGCTGTTTTATATCTACGCATTACATTACCGTCAGATGGTATTCAGGTAACATTTTGCGCAAAGTCTAAGATTGCCCCTCTCAAATCCATATCAATACCCCGACTTCAGCTTTGTTCAGCTCTGTTTTTATCCGAGCACATGAAATTTGTTCTCTCACTTTATGAAGATCGTTTGACTATATCCCAAATATATGCTTGGTCAAACTCGACTATAACTCTCGCCTAGATTAAATCGTCGCCACACAGATGGGGTACCTTCGTATGTAACAGACTCACTAAAATACAGGAAAGAATACCTACATCGGCCTGGCGTCATGTTTTTGGTAAAATTCAAAGAGTCACAGCATAAGTTTTAAGATTCCTTTTATAATCTTAGACATCCTCGTGCCAAGACGGTTGGTTATTTAACTCGTACTGAACTGGAAGGCTCATTGACAGTTCTTATTAAATACGTAACTGACAGAATTCTCCTTAGAAATTTCTCGTTTAAGATCTCAGAAACCTGTACCAAGAGCCTTTAAGAAACTGGATCCATTCTTTGATAACTCAGGACTCCTCAGCGTCGGCGGTCCATTAGGCAACTCAAACCTCTCTTTTTCTCAGAAACATCCTTGTCTTTTGCCGAACAAACACAGGTTAGTGGACAAGGTTTTCTTACACCCAGGCTCACAAACGCTTCACTACTTGTTATCACAACGTTATTGGACTTTTGGGTCAAGACGCGCTATTTGTCATGTGTTATCTAAGTGTCACACTTGTTTTCGGGCTAAACCCATCTCGCATCAACCTCTCATGGGTGGTCTCCCGCCAGCTCGAATCTCTCACATCAAGCCATTTTCTAAAGTCGGTGTGGACTTTGCACGACCCTTTTCCAAAGGGAAACATCGGGGTGTCATATTCAAGTCTCAGAAGGCTTGAATATGTGTATTTGTATGTATGGCAAGTGCATACACCTCGAGTTAGTCTCATCCCTCTCTGCAGAAACCTTTCTTGCTGCGTTTAGACGCTTTACTTCAAGTCGTGGTATATGCACGGACATTTTCTCCGACTGTTGAACAAATTTTGTTGGTGCGCCAAAGCAGATAGCTATTCTTATGAAACGCGTTACGTTGGAACAAATCTCCTGGCATTTTAATCCGCCAGCTTCCCCAAATTTCGGTGCTTTATTTGAAGCAGGTGTCAAATCTGTTAAGCAGCATGTAACTCGAGTTGTGGGTACACAGGTCCTCACGTATGAAGAACTCAATACTGTCCTCAGAGGTTGTTTCTAAACTCGCGCCCCTCCTCCAATGAGCTCCGATCCAAAGGATCTCACTGTGTTAACTCCCGGTCATTTTCTGGCACTCAGCCCCTTGAATTCTCTTCCCGATGATGACCTCACGGAAACATCTCTAGGACGTCTTACTCGATGGCAACTTCTCTTGCGGATGCACCAGGACTTCTGGCGTCGGTGGCACCGGGAATACTTACACACGCTGTTACAGTGTAGCAAATAGCTTGATCCATCAGTGCCTATTAAAATAGGAACTTTGGTTCTTCTAAACGACCAGTTGTCACCTCCTCAAACTTGGCACAAAGGCAGCCTCAAAAGACCTGTTTCGACGGTCTGCCCTCTACTTCTTAACTAAGCTATTTCTCTCTATTTTCTCTTTCTTTCTTTCTCTATTTTCTCGCCGTATCTCTCTCGTTTTCTCGGTCAAATAAACATTTTAGGTGAGCGGTATGTTTCGTCATTATTGTTCCTTACTCCTATTTTCTTAAAATGGCACATGTGCGACATCTAACGTCGTATCGACACAATGAAAAAAGAAAAAAGTCTCAACTATAGTTCTCGAAAAAGTGTGGTTCCCTCAACAGTGCTTGTTCGTTTGTTTAACAATTTAATTATCGTAAATTTGTTATTATCATCTTCTATACTTCTCACCAGTTTCGCGAAGTGAACCGTGTGCCGGCCGGTAAACAGCGACCGTGAAATACCAATTGCCCAATACAGAAGGAGGACCGCGGAGCGACCTATGTAGGTGCCTTTCCATCTAACCTAATTACAGTCCTAATTATTCGCAAACATCATTACGCACAATGGTATTACTGGTATTACTCTTCTGTAATAGCTCAACAAATATTTGTGTATAAAATAGTGCATAATTTAATAGATTGTACTCATATACTAAACATATTTAACTTCAGGATACCTAGATATAGATACATTTAATTGTTAATTTACTTAGTACTTTTTTTCTGTCTAACTCATACGTATGTATTTTGTCTTTTCTATATGTTTTGCTCACTGTTAATTGTAAACTATACTTCCTACTTCCTGTAACTGGTTGTGCACTGAAGGGTACTGTATTTGTTAAAATAAAATAAATTTATATACAGGGTTAACTCAGACTAAGTACAAAAATTTTAAGAGGGGATAGAGAAAACGGAAATGAATCACCCTTCAAAAAAATGTGAAACTTATTTATAAAGCGAAAAAATATTGTTTTCGATATTTTATTAAATCCTTATTTAACGCCGCCTATGCGGCCCGTTCGCCATACGTTTAACATTTACAGAGTCAGAATAGGCAACCAGCAAAACAATGGTAAAATTGGCTGTCATGTCATAATTCAATTGCTGTGTTTACATTGTAGTTTTGTGTTTTTCAGTTTTTAGTGCCTTATTTTAATTTTGAACGTTCTATACTTATTAAATAAAGAAATTTGTATCGGGTACATATATTTTCCCATAATATAATTCGCCGGTTTGTTTTTCTAAGTTATGGGACAAGACTGCAGCGGGTGCATTAAAAGTTTTCTATTATCTATTAGTACATACCTGTTCCTTTCGGTCGATTTTCTTGTAATAGATACACATTTTATCTAACTGTACCTACTGGAAGTGTGTTTCATCGGTAGTAAGTGGTTGTAAGTATATGTAATTTTGCCAGTGTGTAACGAAATAATGAAAAAAGAATGCAAAATACTGGAGCTAACTAGATTAACTGTTACCTATCTACCAGGTATTATTACTAATAACAATATGAATGATTTTTTGCCGTTTCTGCATTTAGAAACGCTACAAAAAAACAACCGCGTGATAGTTGACATTGTTGACAGATGTAAAATTAATCTATGGTTCTAAGCCATCTCAGTCGATGTTTATCATAGGCGCAGGAAAAGAGGGTTTTGCCCCATTTTTTGAATATCGAGCTAAAATTCTAGAATAATTTTTTATTGTCTCTTAGGCCTCCCTGAGCACGTGTTTAAAATTTGTGTACTTAGTCATAGTTAACCCTATATTATATGTTTGATATGTTCCATTTCAATGACAAAAAATTTCCAACTTTTAGTTTTTCCTCCATAACTTCCAGAAAGTATGGTAATTTTTTTAGATATTAATATATTTTTCACAATGTACCAAATTTTGTTTCTCTCACAGTTTCTAATTGGGATAATAAAATCTTTATTTAAGAGTGGAGATCAAACGGTTATTAATTATAGACTTGTTTCTTTAATTTCTAATATAGCTAAAATTATAGAAAAATTAATAAAAAAAGAATAGTAAAATTCATGGAAATGTATAAATTAATCTCAGATCAGCAGTATGGTTTCGGAGAAGGGAGATCAACGGAGGATGGCATTTATAAATTAACATCATATATTTATAGTACTCTTGATAAGAAAAAACCTGCATTGTGCATCTTTGTCGATCTCTCCAAAGCTTTTGACACAGTTAGCCATAAAATACTTTTGGTACCGTTACCTATGGAGTTCCACAGGGGCCGATACTGGGACCACTTTTGTTCACAATATACATAAATGGTCTACTTACCATTAACACAACTGATTCTATTTTGAGTTTTGCTGATGACACTGCAGTGTGGTACGAGTCAAAGTCTTAGTCGGATCTGAAAATAAAAGCAGAAACAGATTTTAAAAATATAACAATATGGTTTCAGCAAAATAAACTTACCTTAAATGTAGAGAAAATAAAATATCTTCCATTTACATCCTATGCGTTAGGTCTGCCTAGTCTGGGTCCACTAATTATTGACGACAATACAGAAGTACCTGAAGAAGATTCAATCAAATATCTTGGTATAGTTATAGAATAGATAGACATGCAACATGCAAGGTGGAATCTACAAACTGCAAATGTTGTCAAAAAAATTAGATTATTACCACCTAAAAATGCTTCACTATTCATTGGTACAATCCCAGTTGAATTACGGTATTATTGGGTGGGGTGGTGTATCTGATAATCACCTGCAAAATTTAAATATAATTCAAAAATGGATTATTAAACTTATGTACAAAAAATATATCACTTACCCTAGCGATCAATTGTTTACAGAAAGCGGTTTAATGGATGTCAGACAATTATTGAATATTTTGTTAAAAACCTACCAAGAAAAGTATTTAATACCAAATCCAATAAATTACATGTATAGTACGAGAAACAGGGGCAATTATATGAATCCGAGGTCAATAAAAACAGTAGGCCAACGAAATTTTAATTATCTTGCTTCATCATCATCATCATCATCATCACCATCACCATCACCATCACCATCACCATCACCATCACCATCACCATCACCATCACCATCACCATCACCAGCACCACCACCACCACCACCAAAACTTTTCTATTCTGTTATCTACATTTCATTCGATATATAGGATATATAGGAAACAATAATATTTCATATAGCTGTCAGCATGTCGAAATTTACTATATATATTTCATTACTTTTCAATTTAAGATTAATTTTTGGAAAAATGATAATTTTAATTAAATCCTGTACGTATGTACAGTCGGAAGTGCTGTAGTATTTTGTAACAATTCATTCCAAGCAGTACATCTTGGAAATATGTATGTGATGTGATGTATATCTTAAAAAACACAAATTATTCATTTGCCATTTTTGATAACAATCCTTATACAAAAAAACCTAGTGCGATTTTTGTACGGCCGGTGGAAATTGATACTCCAATGAGTAAATAACAATTTCGGACAGGTCATAGCTTTTTACCTTAAAGTGACTTCGAAATGAACGGTACACGTCCAAGAGAACTCTATTACTATCAATATTTTACGACAATTATGGCATCTGTGTATGAAATTCTCCAAAGTCCTTTCATTTCAAATTAATTTTATTTCCTCTTGTGGATAACCACGCGAATTTATTCATCACAGGCGATGCGAAATTTAGGCCAGTATAGTCGCTATGACTGCGAATATTTTACGTTAGTTTGAGACAACCTTAGAAATTAATTGTGCGGCTTTGCACGTTAGTGAAATAAACGTTCATACAACACCCTACAGCCAGATAGTAGTCTCATTATCATTATCTTGACGAATGTCATAGACATTACAAATATTCAATCCATTATTTTTGATAAATTTTCAGAGTATAAAATAATTAATACTGTCTCTAGCCATAGATGTATTTTCTGATGTTCTAAACGAAACATTCAGATATTTTCATAAGGACTCGTATATAGTTCCAACTTGCCATTCTCGTATTTTTACTAAATGTATGTTATATAGCGAATACTAGAAGTTCATTTTATAATTAAGTCCAAAACACGCTACTCCATTGCCTTCAAGTAAGTTATGCCTCTAACAGCGTTGATTTCTGCCCACCCAAGCACCCATTTTCTTCACCGCATTCTTAATCATGATAAGTTAAACGTTTTAGAGTCTTCCAGCCCTCCTTTCTTAAATTGTTGCTCTTGATATGCTGTATACCAACATATTACATTATTTTGTTGGAATACTACATTTCATATGAATTATTTTGCTTGCATATTCCACACCCGAGGATATGTACGTATGTGGATTTTATTTTTTTGAAAGAAAACGTAAACGTAAATTGATTGTTCTTTTTACTGTAATTTTTTCATATCGAGAAACGTTTAGAATAAAAAGTTCTAACTAAAAACAACAACAGAGGTTGGTGGTTGCCATCCTTTTAGATATTTCGTAAAAATAAAAATCGTACTCAACAATGTAACTTAATTAACTAATTGTAATCACCGATTTTAAGATTTATAAGTTTAACCGTTTTTGAGAAAAAATGAAAACCGAAATTTTTTAAATTTTTTAGAAAAAAGCATTAGAGGAAGCAAATAAAAAGCAAACAGATGTTATTAAACAACACATTAGACAAGAGATAAATATATTGCGAAATACATTTGAGTCAGCATTAGAATCCAAATGCAGGGAATTTGAAGAGAAGTATAATAATCTAAAAGATAAATATGAGAAATTGGAAAAAGTGCAGCGTGGACACAATATAGTCATATTTGGGTTGCCCAAGTCAACGGAAAATTTACCAAGTTACGTAGTTCGAGTTATAAAGGAGTATACTGAGCTTGACATAACAGTAGATGATATAGATAATGTGTATAGAATAGGAAAGGAAACCAACACAAAACCTATAATAGTGAAGTTTCTGTCATACTTAAAGAAACAAGAAGTGATTCGACGAAGCAAAAAGTTTAAAGGAAGTAAAATTAGCGATGATCTTACCGTGGAAGAAAGAGAAGATATGAAAGTCCTTCGCAAGCATCTACAAAAAGCTCGGTCCGAAAACCACAATGCATTTATAAGGAATATGAAGCTTATTATAAATGGTCGATCTTACACTCTTCAAGATTTAAGTGATGAAGATAACGAGGGAGTGCAAGGTTCAACTAGTGAAGGTGATATGACAAAATATACGGCAGCATCAGAAGACCAGATAATTATAAGTGAAAATAATACTGCACAGGATCTGATACAAGGAAAGGAAAAAGAAATAATTCGTAATATTAAAACCCAAAAGTATAAAGTCCCGATTAACGATGAAGAAAATGCATGTTGTGCAAGAGAGGTGTTCGTAGAACCGAAAATTACAAGGTACACAAGGAAGGCCAACGCTAAGGAAATAAATAAACAAGGCAAATAGTAATAAATCATTCTAAATTATAAAGGTAGACAGTGCTTTACCAAACCTTCATATTTATTTACTGTATTGGCTCACCCTATATTTTGATTATACTCTATCCTGCTTGTATTTGATATTAGGCTTACATATTTTAGTCATAGTTTTAACCCAAAATTTATTATACCTATACTTAAATTCAATTCAATTATTTACTGTAGTGGTATTATTGTCATTATAATGGATCAGTATATTAGAGATGTTAATTTTGTTCCTATTGACACATTTGTGTTTGAAACTCACAATGAATATAATCTAAACATTAAAAATAGAAAATCATCTAGTTTTAATGTAATTAATCAAAATATTAGAAGCATATTTAAGAATATTGAAGAATTTAATATATTTATAGATCAAATAAATTGTTCATTTGACTGTTTAGTACTCACAGAGTCATGGAAAGTTAACTGTACAGATTATATTAAAAAAAAAGGCTATGACTTACTTTACAGTGATGGTTTAATAAATAAAAGTGATGGGGTAATAATTTACATTAAAAATACTTATAATTATACACATAAAATTGTAGAAATAGGTGAATGCAAAAGCATTGAGGTGAAAATAAATTTATCAAACAAAAAATGTATAATGATTACTGCAGTATACAGACCTCCATCTACTTCTATGGAAGAATTCATAGATAAAATGCTAGAATACCTAGAACAAAATAAATCTCAAAATCTGGATTATCATATATTCACTGGAGACATAAATATTGATTTACTAACAGACAATGATATTGTATCAAATTATTTAAATGCTTTGTATGAATATAACTTTGTTAGTTTTATAAATAAGCCAACAAGAGATTTGTCTTGCTTAGATCACTTTTTTGTGAAAGGAAAGGGAAACGATTGGATAAATAAAATCTTACCATCTATCATTAAAACAAATATAACTGATCATTTCTCTACTTTATTAATGATTAATTCACAGTTTAATAATAATGTACAGTTTGAACAGGCCGAGTTTATTAAAAATATTAACTACGAAAGTTTACGGACAGAATTACAAACTTATAATTGGAATTTATTTTATACTATTACAGATACGGAAGAAGCTGCTAAATATTTCTTGACATATTTAAAAGACGTTTTAAATAAACATACTGTATACATAAAACAAAAAAGACAAAATAGAAAGCGCAAATGTTGGATAACTAATGGTTTGATTCAATCTATAAATAAAAAAAATGCGCTTTACAAAAAGCATAAAAAATATCCTGATAATGTCACTGTAAAAAATGAATATATTAATTATCGTGATCACCTACATCATTTAATAAAACTAACGAAATGCAACTATTTTAAAAAAGAGATAGATAAAAATAGCAGTCCTAAACATTTATGGAATATAATAAATAACATAGAACATACTAATAGAAAAAGTGATATTAGACAAATAAATATTGACACGGATACGGTGACTGAAAATAAAAATACTATTGCCTCTGCATTTAATGATTACTATAGTAATGTTGGGAAAAGTCATGCGGCTAAAATTGTCAAACCCGCAGCCCCAACGCCTCAACGACATCAAACTATACATTCTATATACTTGCATCCGACTGATGAAACTGAAGTCATTAACACAATAAAATCATTAAAATGTAACAAAGCTCCTGGAATCGATGGCATAAAAAGCGAAACTCTCAAAGAAATATCAGAAGAAATTGCACACCCTTTAACATATTTAATTAATCTAATATTTGAGACAGGGATTTGTCCCTTGGATTTTAAAATAGCGGTCATAACACCTATACATAAAAAAGGTGATAAAAATGTTACATCAAATTACAGGCCCATATCGTTGATTAATAATATTGCAAAGATTTTTGAAAAAATCCTGAAATTGCGACTGGTTGAATTTCTGGAAAAATATAAATTACTTTCATCGAATCAGTATGGATTTAGATCAAATAAATCAACTCAGGATGCAATTTCTTCTTTAACTGCGGAAATTTACAAAAGTATAGATAAGGGGAAAGTCTCTCTTTGTGTGTTTCTGGATCTTGCAAAGGCTTTCGACACGGTGAGCCATTCGTTGTTGTTGGAGTCTTTGCAGGATATAGGAATACGAGGTGTAGCACTTGATTTAATGAACAGCTATTTAAGCAATAGGACACAATTTGTAAAAATTGATTCTGCACTCAGTCCACCGATAATAGTAGAATACGGTGTGCCACAAGGTACTGTCATCGGACCTGTATTATTCTTAGTTTATATTAACAGCATACTTGAAACCGAGAGTTCGGGGTTAATCAACAGTTTCGCGGATGATACTGCAATATTTTACTCTGCAAAGAACTGGAACGATTTGCAAAATAAGGTAGAAAATGATATTAGTTATATTTTCGATTGTTTCAGTCATAAACAGTTAACAATAAATTATGATAAAACTAAATTTGTGCCATTTGCCTCTTATAAAAATAAATTACCAAACTTTGTTACTCTTTCGATCACATCCCAAAATGTAAATATAGGATCTACATACAATATGAAATATTTAGGACTTACCATTGACAGTCACTTAAGGTGGGATGTTCATGCAAAAAATGTTGCAAATAATCTAAGATGTTTAGTCTACAAATTTAAATATTTAAAAACTTTTCTTCAAATCAAGCAACTAAAAATCTTATATTACTCATTAGTTGAATCACGCCTGCATTACGCTATTTTAGGATGGGGTGGTATAGCTACTGTATATATGAAAAAAATAGAAATTCTACAGAAACGAATTCTGAAAATAATGTATAATAAACCAAACACTTACCCGTCAGATAACATTTATGTGGAGTCTGGAATTTTGGATATCAGGCAATTGTTTTTGTACAGTATAATAATCTATTTATACAAAAATAGAACACAATTACATTTTATTGATCATCAGTATTCTACAGGACAAAAACTGAGGCAACTTATCAAAACTAGTACTAGTCAAAAAACTTTAGGACAACGGAATTATGTTTATTTGTCTTGCAGGATTTACAATTATCTTCCTGAAGAAGAAAGACTCAAGATTTTGACCTTAAATTCTATTACAAAAATGAAAAGAGAAATTAAAAAATATATTATGTCTATAAACAGAAATATAGCTCATTCACTAGTAGACATACGAAATTGAATTGTATATGTTAAATATGTATTGTCGTAGTAGTGTTTAGTTTTAGTGTTTAATAATGTTATTGCTTATATGTTTCTTGTATACTTATGTTTAAATTATCAGCATAGCTGGTGGGAGTTATGTGGTGTTGATGAATAAGATACCCACGCACAACGATAGTTCTGTGGGTTTCACTGTTTATTTGCATTATATATTCCTATGTTGTTGTTGTTATGTGAATATATATGTATATATAATATGTCATGTAGTATAGAGGCTGCATATTATGTAATTTTACTTTATATTCTGAAGCAAATAAATATTATTATTATTATTATTATTATTATTATTATTATTATTATTATTATTATTATTATTATTATTATTATTATTATTATTACTATTACTATTACTATTACTATTACTATTACTATTACTATTACTATTACTATTACTATTACTATTACTATTACTATTACTATTACTATTACTATTACTATTACTATTACTATTACTATTACTATTACTATTACTATTACTATTACTATTACTATTACTATTACTATTACTATTACTATTACTATTACTATTACTATTACTATTACTATTACTATTACTATTACTATTACTATTACTATTACTATTACTATTACTATTACTATTACTATTACTATTACTATTACTATTACTATTACTATTACTATTACTATTACTATTACTATTACTATTACTATTACTATTACTATTACTATTACTATTACTATTACTATTACTATTACTATTACTATTACTATTACTATTACTATTACTATTACTATTACTATTACTATTACTATTACTATTACTATTACTATTACTATTACTATTACTATTACTATTACTATTACTATTACTATTACTATTACTATTACTATTACTATTACTATTACTATTACTATTACTATTACTATTACTATTACTATTACTATTACTATTACTATTACTATTACTATTACTATTACTATTACTATTACTATTACTATTACTATTACTATTACTATTACTATTACTATTACTATTACTATTACTATTACTATTACTATTACTATTACTATTACTATTACTATTACTATTACTATTACTATTACTATTACTATTACTATTACTATTACTATTACTATTACTATTACTATTACTATTACTATTACTATTACTATTACTATTACTATTACTATTACTATTACTATTACTATTACTATTACTATTACTATTACTATTACTATTACTATTACTATTACTATTACTATTACTATTACTATTACTATTACTATTACTATTACTATTACTATTACTATTACTATTACTATTACTATTACTATTACTATTACTATTACTATTACTATTACTATTACTATTACTATTACTATTACTATTACTATTACTATTACTATTACTATTACTATTACTATTACTATTACTATTACTATTACTATTACTATTACTATTACTATTACTATTACTATTACTATTACTATTACTATTACTATTACTATTACTATTACTATTACTATTACTATTACTATTACTATTACTATTACTATTACTATTACTATTACTATTACTATTACTATTACTATTACTATTACTATTACTATTACTATTACTATTACTATTACTATTACTATTACTATTACTATTACTATTACTATTACTATTACTATTACTATTACTATTACTATTACTATTACTATTACTATTACTATTACTATTACTATTACTATTACTATTACTATTACTATTACTATTACTATTACTATTACTATTACTATTACTATTACTATTACTATTACTATTACTATTACTATTACTATTACTATTACTATTACTATTACTATTACTATTACTATTACTATTACTATTACTATTACTATTACTATTACTATTACTATTACTATTACTATTACTATTACTATTACTATTACTATTACTATTACTATTACTATTACTATTACTATTACTATTACTATTACTATTACTATTACTATTACTATTACTATTACTATTACTATTACTATTACTATTACTATTACTATTACTATTACTATTACTATTACTATTACTATTACTATTACTATTACTATTACTATTACTATTACTATTACTATTACTATTACTATTACTATTACTATTACTATTACTATTACTATTACTATTACTATTACTATTACTATTACTATTACTATTACTATTACTATTACTATTACTATTACTATTACTATTACTATTACTATTACTATTACTATTACTATTACTATTACTATTACTATTACTATTACTATTACTATTACTATTACTATTACTATTACTATTACTATTACTATTACTATTACTATTACTATTACTATTACTATTACTATTACTATTACTATTACTATTACTATTACTATTACTATTACTATTACTATTACTATTACTATTACTATTACTATTACTATTACTATTACTATTACTATTACTATTACTATTACTATTACTATTACTATTACTATTACTATTACTATTACTATTACTATTACTATTACTATTACTATTACTATTACTATTACTATTACTATTACTATTACTATTACTATTACTATTACTATTATTATTATTATTATTATTATTATTATTATTATTATTATTATTATTATTATTATTATTATTATTATTATTATTATTATTATTATTATTATTATTATTATTATTATTATTATTATTATTATTATTATTATTATTATTATTATTATTATTATTATTATTATTATTATTATTATTATTATTATTATTATTATTATTATTATTATTATTATTATTATTATTATTATTATTATTATTATTATTATTATTATTATTATTATTATTATTATTATTATTATTATTATTATTATTATTATTATTATTATTATTATTATTATTATTATTATTATTATTATTATTATTATTATTATTATTATTATTATTATTATTATTATTATTATTATTATTATTATTATTATTATTATTATTATTATTATTATTATTATTATTATTATTATTATTATTATTATTATTATTATTATTATTATTATTATTATTATTATTATTATTATTATTATTATTATTATTATTATTATTATTATTATTATTATTATTATTATTATTATTATTATTATTATTATTATTATTATTATTATTATTATTATTATTATTATTATTATTATTATTATTATTATTATTATTATTATTATTATTATTATTATTATTATTATTATTATTATTATTATTATTATTATTATTATTATTATTATTATTATTATTATTATTATTATTATTATTATTATTATTATTATTTATCTCGTAAGGGAGGGCTCAAATCGAAAAATTTTATAGAAAGAAAAAAATATGTATTTAGAGACTACATTTTGCAGGTATTAAATTATTTTTAATTTAGCCATGAGCGCAGATATGGCTAACCTTCACGGAATTTTTTAAGAAAAAAATGGCACTCCAACGATTTTTTCAACATTCGAATTCTGTCGATTGAACCAATTAAAATTACATGAAAAATGTCTCTTGGTAATTTTTGATACGATGAACCGTTTTCGAGAAAATTTCTTAATTTCATTCTTATGTGCGCAATTTAAGTTAGAATTACAATTGGTCAGAACTCAACGCAAAATTATTGCGAGATAGGTCATGAAAATAAATGAAAAAATGACAGTTAGCAATTATTGTTGTATTAGGCTGTGTCAAGTTTCAATTACGTAGCCCTTACTACTCAGAAAATAGATCCAAAAATTTGATTTTTCTTTCAAACTTTAACACCCTGTATCTGTAAAACAAAGCCGTTGCGGACCCATGTTTATATGAACTTTTTGTCTTAAAATCAATCATAGATTAACCCCTTAAAGTTGGTGCACATACTTAATTAACACCCTGTATAGAAGCTGGAACTGCATAGAAACAATAAAAATATATTTATTTACATTGTGCCATCATATAAGATATACCATCACAGGCAACCCTACATTCAACATGTTATTATACTGTCACTGTTAAGATATTTCTATTATAATAATTTATGTATGTCTTAATTATTTTTTCTAGCCCATCTAATAATTATTCCCCTATTCTACGAGAAGCTCCATAACTCTAAGCTTTAACGTACATTGAAACATTTGCATGCTATGCTTTCACTTTATTAAATAGGCAACCAGTAATTCAACTATGCAAAGGGAGTACCTGCAGTAGCAGCCATTTTGGTTCTTCATACTTATCGCAAAATTTAAATGGGTGTTCGGAAAGTAATGAGACCCAGCTTAAACTTAGGATTTTGTAATCAATTAGAACCGATTTAGACAAACTTAGCTTAACCAAAAAGTGCCCCGTTTAGAAGTTACAGGGCTTCAAAGAAAATAACTATTTTCATGTTATGGGCGTAATTAAGAAACTAATTTTTATCGTATATTTTTGTTGGTCCTATTCTGATATGCTTGACTGAAAATTATGATGGAGAAATTAATTTTGCGTAGAAAAGCTATACCTGTTCCATGTTGATACAATGCACCGTTTTCGGTAAAAATGCATTTTAAAATTTCTGCACATTAAAATACTACTAAATAATTGCCCTAATTCGATCAAGTTATCACTTGTCGAACTGACATTAATACGCTTAAATAAAATTTGATCAAAAGCCTGTCAGATTAATATTAATTGTTGCACTGAGTTAGTAATTATGTTTGTGTAGTTGTGTAAAGTGTAATTTGTTTCAAATTATTAGTATTATTTGCATATTGTCAAATTTTAATAATAACTAACTAAACTAACTTCTAAACGAGGTATTTTTGGTCTAAGTTAAGTTTGCCTAAATCGGTTCTATTTGATCACAGGAAGCTATGTTCAAGCTGGGTCCCATTACTTTCCGGACACCTTGTATACAAAACTCTTACACATAGGAACCAAAATGGTGGCGGCTGTTGATATTTAGTCATATAAAGCTCTAGAACAGGACACAAATTATTTGTAAAACTAATTTGAGAAAGTGTATACAACTTAAGCTTCTTGACTATTTTTCTAAATAATGCAAACCTAATTAAATATAGGTACTCTATATATTTACCCTTAAAATATTCTTCAAATTGTAGAGATATTAGTAAAAATTTAAACAAATTCTCATTTTTAATAGTAAATTAATGTTACAAAATTGAAAACAGAAAGTACACATGAAAATATTTAATCAGAATTTGATTTAAATTTATTTGTTCTAAAAATACTGAATGAGAAAAATATTATGATAACTTAATATTCCTGCAGTTTTTTTTGTCGTATAAGTTGGAATATAATAAAAATGTTTCCCTTACAATTTTTAATTTCATAAAATTAATATGAAATATATCCACTAGAATAAGAATCGTGATCATCGTAAGTCATTTAATTTCAGCATTATTTAACTTCATTCCTCTTGACATTTGAGACAAAATTAACTAATATACAACGCGATCTGTTGGAAACCAATTTACCAGCACGAAACGCTGAATCAATATCCTATACATTGCATACAATGTTAAGTTTGGAATTAATAAAAGAAATTACAGTATTCAAAGTGTCCTCTTTCTTATGTTCAGCTAGACCATAAAATCTTAATGAGTTTTTTTTTTAAAACTGCTCAGTGTACTCCAGCTTCATTTTAAGACTGTCGCAAAACTCAGAATTGTTATTGATTTTATCATCAAGAGCTTTGATGGACTTGGATACATCATTCAGCTTTTCCTCGAACTTATCAAACTTCTTTTCAATTTTTTGCTCTAACTGGTTAGCAAAATTGGCACAAACCTTTGTAATTAATTTTTCAATAGCTTCATCAGAGCTTGGAAAACTGTCATCAACACTGCTGGCAGCACTGCGTGTAGCTTTGGCTCCGCCTCCCATGCTGTTCACACTTTTAATCACACGATACAGCCACAAGAAAAAATAAAGGAACTATATATGATGAAATAACAAATTCTACGACTTTGAGATAACGACAATGGTACCTACACAGTATACTTTAGATACACACCTCGTGTTAAAAAAATTAACACCACTAAACTAGTTACATTTATGTGGAGCTAATGGAACAGCTACTCACACATGCTCGGCTAGACTCAATCTCAATATATATTGAGACAATATGAAATATCAGCTTCAATACTTATGGGGATTTACATGTTTATTTTAAAAAAACCATAAAATAGAATAGAAATTATTATTGTTATTAAAATTAAAATATAGTAGAATTAAACAAAATAATATAAAAAGTGACAATGCAGAACATATAAGTAGTTATTATAGTGTAAATTAAATAAATTAACATTCTTGAAAATAAAATATAGTTAAATTTCATTAAATATTGGGACATGATCTCATATTTATCAATAGTTCATAAACAAAAAAGGAGTTAAACCCAGATCAAAGTATATAGAAAGAAAAAGAAAAGATCATTTAATAATATCATACACATATCGACAGAAGTCAAGCGAAGATAATTAAAATATTAGCAATTTAAATAAATAAAAAGGTATAAAATGTTGCGAAATGTCAAATAAATATCATAGACATGGACAAATGTCAAGTCTAAAGTTGGCTTCACAAGAGATATAACAATGTACATAAAAAGAGTAATATTGAAGAATATTTAATAATTAGATATAAGTAAAATTGTAATTACATAAAAAAAATTTTGTAGTAGATTTAAGTAGTTCAGTCAAAACATAAAAAAACAGTGCATCGAAAAACTAAATAAGATCATATGTATGAACCATAATATGTATGCAAATTTTACAACAAGGAATCAAGATATCAAATTGATAGAAAAATATTAAGAAAAACAAAAGTTTGTTGATTAGAGACGAAAGAATAGAAAGAAAAGCAGCGTGGGTTTTTGAAGAAAGGTCCTAGAAAAATAAGAAATTGAGCAAGAAAAAGTAAAGTAATAGTTAAAAGTAATACTTACGTCATAAGAAAAGTGTCGAGTAACAATATAAACAGAGATCCAGGTCCAAGCTAGGAATTTAGCAGTACCATATAGTGGGAAAACCAGCCATCAATATCAGCAGCCCAATCACAAGTTAAGAGGGATTTCTAGTAGAAGTCTTATAAAAAGAAAATTAACATCAGAAAGGTATTTTATGTGCACATAAATTCACAGAAATTTACGTAAATTTAATAAGAGACAAGAAACGCTAGCTAGCCATAAAATTCACAAAATAGACAGTCACAGACTCTAAGACTTATTAAAATAATAAGTTACTTACCTTAGTATAGTTAATAATATTTACTTTTCTATTTAATATATTAAAACTCGTTATTTAGTGGACCATCTGTCAAATAAAGTATGATTGGCAAATATAATACATCACCAGCAATGAACATCCATTAGAAGAATGCCACTGAATCACGAATTTTAAGAATTAAAAATATTAAAGATAGGCAACTTTTAATACGCAACTGCCTTTAAAGAAATTTTATCTGTTACCTATAAATTATGTTCATAAAACTTTAAATAATTTTGAATAAGTAGTAAACAAATCTCTTATGAAATAAAAATTGTCCATTTTGAATTGATATTTATTTGATGAAGTAAGGTACAGTGTGTTAAAAAAAAAAGAAAAAGGCATTGACTTGATGAGCGAACCGACTACCAGAGTCTATGTTCTACAAGCAGCCAGGGTAATTGAATAAGAATAAAAAAAATATATATAAGATACAGGTTTGTAGTCCAATAAATACAATTTTCTTTTACACACAGAAGACATAAACACAAATCATTAAAGAAACACAAATACAATTCAAACATAAATATTATTTGGCGCCCAACAAAATTACATAACATAGCAATATATTATTTATATATTCACTTACGTTAAATTGCATTCATGTTATTTTATTTTCTAAACATGTATAGAATTGTTTTTGAAACAATAACATGATTAAGATAATGGAATAAAAATTATAGGTAATAATCATACCATAAGGGTCTTTAGCTGTCACACGTTTCATCAAAATCGGTTATAAATAGAAATAGTAACAAATACACACCAAGACGCATAAAACTTTAAAGCCTCTAAATAATTAACATACAGTAAAGTTATACACTACTGTAGTCTGTTTAGAAATGAAAGAGAGTAATAAAAGCTTATTATGTATGAAAATTGTAAATAAATGTAGTACTGGTGCTTATATTCAATATTTTTATAGTATGTATTATCGGTATAGATGAGGTGTACTTTTAAAAAAACTGTGTGATCGAACCGTAATAAATTGTAGCAGGTAGCTAAAATTTAATCTCCGACAATCCGTCTTTGTCTATGCCGCTTCAATTTCTCGGTCCATTTCTCTTATAAGTAAACAATATAAAAAACAGCATTTCAAAACTGGAGGCTACTTTAAGCATCATAACTAGGTTAAGAGGGTTTTTAGTAATTCAAATAAAATTATTCAATATTATTATCAAAATATTTATTTAAATTTAATGAATAGACTTTTATTCCACACAAAAACATATGTGTTTTGAAAATTCAAATTCTGGTGAGTAAATGTAGTGTTGTATAAATGTACAATAAAGAAAATAAAAAAGTAGGTATATTAAAATTCATCCTCTGAATATTCTGATGAATTATCCTCGTCTCCTAGATTGATAATGATAGGTTCCACAGTAACGTCAATTAAATTATCGAGTTCCCACATTTTCTCCTCTTCTTTTTGTACATGATCTTTGCCAGTTATCTGCAGTTACTCATTCCAAGGAATTTTTTAACAAAATTTCCACGTCACTTAATTTAAACGTCGTATTATTTCGCGCTACATCTCCTTTTACCTGCGCCCAGACTAATCCGATTGGGTTAAGTTCACAGTGATAAGGCGGTAATCGTAGTATTTGGCGTATTTATCGATTTGTTGCCATTTCATCGATAACATATTTTTTCTGATCTTTATTGAGATTGACAAGTGTTAAAAGTTCCTTTTTCACCATATTTGTTTCAAAAGAAATGTTTTTTCCGGATAACCATTGAATTATATCGGCTTTCCTTCAAGCAGTCGTAGGCGTCCGCACGGTCTGCCGTGAATGGTAACTGACATTATCCATGACAATTACAGACCCCGGAGGAATAAGATCCAACATCTGTGTAAAATACTCTTTGAAAACATCTGCGTTCATGTCTTCGTGATAGTCACCTGTATTTTTAGATTCAAATAAAAGTAAACCGCCATCTACAAACCCACTGGCACTACCTATATGTGTCACTTTTTTTACATTTTTATTTTGCCATACTTTTGTTATAGTATATCCCTCGTTGACCCAAATTTCGTCTAGATGTTAAATATTCCTCCCTTTGTCACGGAATTTTCTAATTGATCTTACGTAGGATCTTCGCCAACAAATAATTTCATCTTTATCGATAAGAACTGACTTTCTGTTCTGGTTTTCCCAGCAAAAATTCAACTTTCGTAAGACGGCCCATAATTTGCTTCTACTGATTTTTGGCAAATCGTTGTCCTCTGAAAGTTCACTTAAAATTTTGTTTAGCGTTGGTATTTCTTTTTTAAAATAAAATGAGTGTACTTTTCTGCGAATGACATTTCTGAAGAAATCAGCTATAACATTACATTTGACCTTCCTGTAGATGATTTTGAAGGATTTACAGTATCTTGTTCATTTTTTGTTTCCTTTAAAAGTCTGTAGATAGTCGATTTTCCAATCCCTGTCATTTTGGAACACTTTTCCACGATGTCGTCAACACTCTAGGTAGGATTTTAGTGCAGCGCACATCTTTTCACGCGTTTAGCTGGTACGTAATCTGATAAGCTCGACATTTTACCCAAACAATATTATATCCACTGGCACAATAGTCATTAAACACAAGTCGAATTTTATTCTACTGCACTAGCACGTCTTCGTATATTCAGCTCTAATACTGGATTGATCTATCACAATACACTGGCTCCTGTCCTATGTGTTACCCGATAATTACCTGAAACGAAATATTACCACGCCCATGGCCGGTTGTTATCTCGGGGTTATCTCTTTCATTTCCAAACAGACTATAAATAATTTTTCTTGTGGATATCATTTTGATAGTAATAGATACCTGGCTCAGAACTAGGCTTCAAAAGGGTTTAATAAATAATCTTGAAAGTATCTACCTTAATCAATGACAACGTTGATACATAATATTTCAATATGTAGATATTATAAGCGATACATACCGATGCTACCAATAAATAATCAGGCCACTAAATAAATTAAACTTTTTATCAATTGGGACACTAAACTGGAGAAAATTATCTTTTTCATATTGTTTGTAGTTAATCGTTCCTCTGTTATATACCCATATTTAGTGATGTACAGTACACAAAAATGTGTGTATTCTTAAAAAGTATGTATTTACAACAAGTATATATGAATTAAATGTATTTAAAATTAAGGTTTATAAGTTATTTCTAATACAGGGTGCTTGGAAAAGTAGGTTTTTTTCGAAAGTTTTTTTATTCCTTTTTTTAAAGAAAATATATCTACTTTTTTTTCGAATTCTGCGTAGTTTACTCAGAAATAATTATTTTTAAAATAATATATGTTTCAGAACAGAACATTTTCTAACATTTTCACAGAGTAGGCATCTGTCATGGTGACAGTTTCATTGTAATGATTGTCACTTTCTGTAATGGCAATAGTCTGCAGCGTGAAAGGGACCTACGGACGGACTTACAAAGTTACTAATGAACATAAGAAAGTAAAAGATTAAAATTAATAAATTTTTATTTTAAATTATTATAACTTGCAAAAACAACATAAAAAATTTGAATTGCAAGTGCGAAGCAAAGACTCAAATTGTCAACCCTGGACCGAATTCCAGGCACGTAATCTTCTTAGGATGTTGAATCGAACACAAATTTTCATGTTGAATTTGTATAACACCGAAAGCTTCAACAATACGTTGCCACAACTCTTCAATGGCAGTCACAGGTGTAGCATATACCATATGTGCCAATAAAAATCATCCGCATTTAAATCCGGCGAACGAGGTGGCCATGGTATCGGCTCGTCTATTCCATGACCAATCCATTTTCTTGGGAGTGATCGATTTGAAAAATCCCGTACTTGTCGAGCATAATGTGGAGGAGCTATATCTTGTAAAAAACCATCATTGTCATTTTCTAAAAAGCTTAGATATTCAACACCATTCAATCGATTCGGTAGAAAGAATGATCCCAGAAGGTGATTGCTAACAATTCCGGCCGAAATATTCACTGAAAATCCCTTTTGATGATGAGTTTCAAAAATAGCGTAGAAATTTTCATCACACCACGTATGAATATTGTGCAAATTGATAACACCATCCCGTGTACAATAAGCCTCATAGGTAAATAAAATATTTGGAACGAATGTGTAATTATCTTGTTGACGACCAAGATTTGTGCGTCAAAAAAAAGGTGGGCGGCATGATCTTCAAACATACTATGAATCCATTAAAAATGGATGAGTATAATCCATTTTCCTTAAGCAACTGCCATACATAAGTATTGTTTGTTTTAAAGCGAACAGATGCTCTTTTTACACTCACAGTTACGTTAAAACAAATCTTAAAATTACTTTGTCTAAATCATGCCTACTCCTCCTTGGACGACCACATTCACAATATCTTGGAGTTAGGACTCCTAATTCTTGCTTACATCGAACAATCTTGCGGAAGGTTGCCTTCAATAAAGGGAACGTTGCCGATACTCTCTTTGAGCCGTCAGACTATTTCTATTACAGAAACCACAAACAAAATGCATATCGGCATATACACAGTTAATAAAAGCATGATGGCTTATGTTTGTTAAAAAAATAGAATGAAAGGCAAAGTCAAGCACAAAGATTCCAACAAAAAAATAAAAAAACGTAAGAATTTAAATGATAGCACGCATTATTTAAAAAATTATTTGTGACTAAACTACGCAGAATTCTAAAAGGAAGTAGAGAATTTTTACCCTTAAAAATGTCTAATTCATTAAAAAATATTGTTTGTTTAATATTTCAAAAGAATTTAAAAAATTCGAAAAATTTCTGTTAACGGTAGTTAGAAAACTACCCTTATGGTATGATTATTATCTACAATTTTAATTCCATTTTCTTAATCAGAAAGAAAGTTATTTTAAAATATATCCAAATGATAAGACCCCTTTGGAGGGCCATCATATCCGGAGTCCGGAGGACCAATATTTATAGGAACTCTTTTTTGCTCTACTTTGACCACCTTAAGTTTTGTAGGTACCAACTTTTCCAAACACCCTGTATTGAAGATAAAATATGAACCCTAATTTTAAATACATTTAATTCATATTTACTTGTTTTAAATACATACTTTTTAGGAACACACATTTTTGTGTACATCAGTAAACAGTCATAACAGAGGAAAGATTAACTACAAACAATATAAAAAAGATAATTTGCTCCAGTTTAGTTTCTCAATTGATAAAAAAGTTTAATTGGTTTAGATATTTTACTGGCCTGATTCTCTGGCGTTCTAAATATTAAGGTTTCTATTCTGTTCAATTATTAGTCAATCTGTGTATTAGTTACTGGTAATTTTTTTAGTTTTCGGTTTATAATTCCAATTTCGAAATGTTTGACGATTTTCCTGACGAAGACACCTTTTTGTTAACAACACTTTGAGAACACCCAGAATTAATAAATTATTCTAAAATTAAAAAATAGATGTAAAAATAAGTTTTGTTTTAGATATTACACAGATGTATTCGGAGCAAGTGTTTTTTTGAATATTTTTGCGTATCAAAGCAGGTTGTTAATAATATTGCAGAAACATTTAAACAATCCTCTTTATGGTGACCAAGGAAAAGATACTATTCGATTCATGTAAGTAAAATTTAAAATAAGTATTGAAAGCATATTAACTATTTTTAATTTATAATAATTGATGTTTTCATACGCTACCCTGGTTCCGTCCATGACAGCCGTGTTTTCAAAAATTCTTCCATAGGACGAAACTTACAAGAAAAATGTGGCCGATATAAAATTCTTGGTGACAGTGGCTATCCATTAAAACCAAATTTATTAACACCATACAAATATCGAGGCAATCTTACTGAAGGGCAGCACAATTATAATCGAAGACTTGCACGAAACAGATACATTATAGAACACTGTTTCGGTATCCTGAAGCAAAAATTTCGCCAATTGTACCATTGTAAAATTAAGAGATGTACGACTTATCGCCCACTTTATAAGGGCATATGTTTTACACAATTTCGGAATTGGCGATAATTTTCCTGATAACATGGAACAAGATGTAGTGGCAGATTTAGACATAGTCCAGAACGAAGCAGAACTCGAATATGATGAAAATGAAGTAGAAGACAGAGAAGCTAGGATTATCACGGATAATGTTGCGGATATATTAAGAATGTAAATGTTTAATAGTTATTATTTTATACACAAAATAAGATAAGAATGTAAATATTTATTAGTTTTTATTTTAAAATAAGATATAATGTAAACATTTATAACACTCTTTATTATAATTATATAAAACAATAAATAGTTTCTGTGTAAATAAATCGGAAATAGAAAAGGTAACTCTTCAACATTTTAATTAAACTAAATCAACGTAACATTAAAATAAATGAGTTTAATCAAAACAATCCTAAAAATGCAGAAATAGGTCAGATCTCATCTATTGTGGTTGAATTTTCGAGTTCCCACTGTTTCAAAAGTGAAGTTAGATATTTATAGAGTGTGTTCATTAAACCAGGTTAGTAAATTTAGATAGCTTAATTTCTTTAGATAATTATTGAATAGAGCTTTGTCTGTGGAATTGTTCATTAGCATACCTAGATGTTTGGTATCAGAGAGCATACATATGACTTCATTGAAAGGAATTATAGGAGATTTGATTTATATTAGCTTAAAATACCTTTCTAATACAGTGTAAAAAATGTTACAAAAGCTAATAATAAAGAATAATGGGTAGATATTGTGGGTGTAATTGAACGCTGGTTGGGGTTATAGTCCACAGAGTAGTTCGTTTCACACAATATTATTAATGCCTAAAAATATATAAAAAAAAATAAGTTTAAACATAACATTTAAAACAATTAACGAAAACAAATATACATTTTTTCTTCCAATATTTGATTTCTTTTTTCCATGATTTTTAATTTTTCTTCTTCTAACTTTAACTTTTTGTCGTAATATTCTTTCCTGTCTAACCATAATTTTTCTATAACTGACAGTTTTTTTTTATTTCCTGAGTTCTATTTAAGAGTAATGGTTTTTTGTCTTTTCATCATTATTTGTTCTCTCACATATTTTTTCAATCTCTTTAATATTGTTTTCTGGATCATTATTACTTTCGTCTAAGTTCTCATCTATAGTATTTGAATCCAGTAAAACTACTGGGTAAATATTTTTCTCTTTCCATATATTTCTTCCATCTCCTTTTCGTACTCAAAATATTTGCGACCTCTCTCTATAACATTATACAGCATTAACTTTCAATTTATATTGCACAATGCACATTATTTTCTATCGAAAAGATTTACTATTGTATTTACCTGTTTTATTCTGATAAATTTTGTATAGTTTCGTTCTATAACTCTCCATCTGTTGTTGGGGGTAACAATAATACCCATTTCATTTAATTCGTCAGCAATTTTTCTCCACAGGTGTTTAGCAGTCTTTATTTGTATTGTTCCTAATTTAAGTTTGGACTTTTTATAAATATCTATTAATAATTTGGTGTCATTTTCACTCCATTTGTAGTCCTGTTGATCCCATTACTACAGTCTTGAATTTCTTAAAAAAAACAGATTAAAATAACTTTTAAAAGCTTTAGAGTTCTTTAATACATACCGAATACTATGTTATCCATGGCTCTAGTTAAACTTTTTAATTTACAGGTTAGCCGGTTAAGTTGTTTGTTTCCATCATAGACTTCTATAAACCACAAACCTACTTTAGGAGTCTATGGTTTCCATACATTTTTCGGTTACCTAAACGTTCCAAACGTTCGCGATTCCTTGTACTACACAAACTTGACGCATGCGCTTATTATTAGTCCAGATAATCTCGTGTCAGTACCGTGGCCGTACAAAAGATTTATTTGGAACAAACCTATTATTTATCTTCAGAAGCGACGTTACTTCATATTGATTTACCTACTTCCAAGATTACTTTTAAACCCCTTTGAAGCCTAATTCTGAGCCAGGCACCTATTACTATCAAAATGATTTCTAAGAAAATCTGTTCAATAGTGTATAATTTTACTGTGTCAATTATTTAGAGGCTTTAAAGTTGTATGTGTCTTGGTGTGTTTTGTTACTATTTCTATTTTACATTTACATGAATGAAGATATAGTAAGATTCGTGACTTTAACTTATAAATATCTATTAATATATGTGCAGTTTAATTTTTTAGAAAAAATAATGGGTAATAAAAAAATTACAGTGAATGACACAAATTGCAGTTATCTATTTTTTTGTCATAAAATACTTAATACATGTTTATTAGGTAATAAGCATATAGGAAAGATATATTAGGTACATAATTACATACTGATAAGTTAAGACCAGATTATATTATTATGAAACCAAAATCCTGTAGGCATAAAATAAGTATATATATTTTTTAATTTATGCAGAATATATACAAAGAAAAATGAAATATACTATGCATTTGCAGAAATAGATCAAATAATTTATAATTATTTTTAATTAATTAAGTTTCTATTAAATTAAGGCATTAGATGTATACAAATTATTTAAAATAAGTTAAGCGTGTAGAATTTCATTAAATCATCATTATCATACAAATCCAAATTATAGGACAGAATAATATAAAGTTACCCCTAATACTATTTTTCCAATTTGTACTAAACCTAAAACGTTCTAACCTGGATTTCAATTACTCCTTCCAACTTAGCCATTACTGGCTTTGCTATCTCACTTCATATTTGTACGTTACACACAAATTTTGTCATATGCGTCTTATGGTCTACGGACGAGCGACTGGAATTGATGATTCAAATTAATTTTCGCGCTGTTTTAGTCAGCTGTTTTTTTTTAAAGGTAAGTAATAGGACAAAGCAGGTTCTACGAAATGGTTTTTTTTTGTAGTAAAAGTAACTAATATAGTAACTAGATGTGAGTTGGTAGTGTAAAAGTCTCTAGAAGTGGAGGGCAGCGTAGTATGTGAGGTTATTGGTTGTGGGTGTGGGGTCTGAATTTATATGGATGAAAGTAGTCGTTGCTGCAAAAAAATGAAGAGGCGTGGTGTATGAGCCTAACTTTTATGGTATACGGTGTGCTTATATGTGTGTGAAGGTAAGTAATCGTTGGTGAGAATGAAGGAAGGGGCGTAGTGCGAGAGGCTATTGATTGTGGGTGGGGAACTTAGAATCATGACTGGATTATTTATTAACAGTAGAAAACCAAGACCACTGCTTTTAAAAACAGATAACGCTGTCGGAAAAATAAAACATCAAAGATATTTTTATTGAGGTTAAAGCCATAAATTGGATTAATTTATAATGTTAATATAAACAAGTTGAGTTGAGTTGAAATAAGTTGGATGACATCACCGTCTGATCCGAGTCATTGTTACAGGTGTTCCAGTATCGACTATCTCGACATCAATCAGGCCACACTACCGGTAAAACGAAATCAAAAGCCATAGATTAAATTAATTTATTATGTTAATATAAACAAAGAACACTTGCGTTTCATGCTAAAAATCCATTAATCACGTATATATGAACAGTCTCGCGAGCGGGAAGTTTAAAAAGATGACTATCGTTATTTATTAGGAAATAAGTTATATGATTAGAGGAAATAAAATGACGTTATTGGCTGTGAGTGGCTGAAAAGATGAGTACTGCTTATTTATTAGGAGATAAGTTATGTATTTGATTTACGCTACAGGTTAATGTGGAATGGAGGATGGCTGGCGTTTATTTATTAGGTAATTTATATATTTTGTATTTGTTATGCAAATAGAGAAAAATTAAATAATTTTATTAAGTAGGTTTTAATTAGTTTGCAGCAGTTTAGCTCGTTCTTCGTTCCGATCAGCTGCTTCCTGAAGGACTTTACCTGGACGAAGAACACCCACTCAACTCACTTACGGCCCTAGACCGCCGTAACATTGCATCTAACTCGGACGCTCCCTGGAGGATTTCTTGTTGGACCGGAAGACAGCGTCTGGAAACCCGGACTCCGCCAGTAGTTCACCATGCCTCCCTGCTCCATAAACAATTTTGTGGCTATATATTGTATTCTATTCTTGAGATTACCTGCTTACAAAGTCTATCTAGAAGTCTTCTATTCGACCCAAGAGGAAACCACGCCTACAGGGATATTCATAGCCCAGAAGTGAGCGCTACTAGCCCAAGTCGACCCTTCAGGCTCAGAAGCTCACCAGTTGGACTTTATATACGGTTTTTCGCGATAGAAAATTAGAGAGACGATACCCAAAACCACGGTCACCACCTTTACCACCCTGCTTGAGGCAGCTCGAGAAGTAGAATCCAGCACCAGCACCCTAATAAGTACAAAGGGACACTGAAATATACTTATTACCGAAATTTGCCACACGACATCTCCGTCTGCCAAAAGAAAACAAAGGCCGATGTCGTCCAGCCATCCGTACCCGGGACGCGACCTTCATCGCAAGTCGCTGTTATAAATACGGCACCCCCGCATTTATTTCGTCGAGACTGCCCCAACAGTAAGTAACCTCCTCAGAATGGTACCCCCACCCTTGGGTTCAACACCCTCAACATAATCCCCTTAAGTGCCCTGCCCTAGAAATAGAGATCGTAGGATTCTTAGGTACAGAACAAGCCTATCTAGCGAAGAAATGTACCGTATCCTCCAAATCCAATGCTTCTTTTTCAATGCCCAGCCAGCGAGAGTCATCCTTGCCGACGGCATAGTCAGGGATCAGGTGATCTATACTGTTCCAAGTACTCGTCACCCTCAAGAGAAGGACATTTGTCACCGCTTTTGTGTACACTAAGACAGGTCCCGATTCGATGACCCTATTGGGATTCGACTTTATCCAACTTACACGTCTGTCTAGTCGTCGACTACAAGTGCTACTTATACCATTTCCATGGTCAAGGACATGAAGTCTACAGGTTCGTCCTGTATCCTATCATTCATCCCAAGGAACCTAGGAGAGACGACCTCTGGGGACAGTCAGCCATGCTCGTTTGCCACGGACGTCCTGGAGTTCACAACTCAAGCACCGGACGACGACCGGCTAGACGACATCGACACCTCTACCACAACGGCGAGTAGTCCCAATTGACCGCCGATTATGTACTCATCATATCGCAGCTCCTAGCGAGCTCCCGCCAAAACCGCCCCGTCGAGAGTTCTACCACAGAACCCCGTTCATGTAGGACGAGGCCTTCCGAATGATGGAGGCTGATTTCTGGCCCGCGCCCACAGGAGATCGATTTCCACCTATGGAATTCGCGAACCTAAACCTGGATTCAGGTATTATTCTACTTGACAAAAGCTGTAGCGAAAACGATATCAGTTATAAAAAAACACGTAAGATCGGCTACATATTCGAGCAACGTACTTGTTAAAACGAAAACTAGGTGAAAACCAGGACCCTGGTTTCGGAGAAAAATCCGCAGCCTGGGCTGTTACGAACACTATGAAGGTTAAACAGAAGCTAAGTATAGAAATCAGCAACCGCAGTGGTCGGTTTTGTAAAAAAGTTCCATTCCGCAAAGCCGTTCTAGCCAACGTCACTAAAATGCTGAAAAGCACGCAAGTCATAACGTAAAGAAGGATACTGCAATGATCATTAAAGCACCGCGAATTTTTGTTAAGAATGCCGGCGGTCGGAAGACAATAAATACTCCTCGTGGTTTACCATTGCCAATAATCGGTAATATTTTATCGCTAATCTTTGCAGGCTTAAGCGTTTTAGGTGTACTATTTGGAGCAGCAGCTACAGTTGCTAAAACAGTTATAGATGCTAAAAACTCCAAGAAAAAGTTGGTGGAGGTCAAATGCCAATAAAGTAATGGAGAGAGCAACCATATGAAAAAAGGGTTTTGGACATAAAACCATATAAAAACGGATACAGTTTATATTTGAAACAGCCACAAAACTGCCATGGAAGCTACCCAACAAAGCACTCTCTAACATGGGCTATGACTCTGACTTCAGTATATCGGTCCTAAATATGAAATAAAATATAACCCTGATGTCTATCAGATGTATAATACAGTCAATTACTGGAATTTATGTTTAAAGTCTATAAAAATTGTAAACACGTATAATGTACGTTCAGTATGTCGCACATATTCACGCTAATAGGTCGAAATTCCGTCCTCTCTACAGATTTTTATAATCCTATAGAACTTAACCCTCAGTACGACTATTCACTGGAATTAAATGGTCTTCACACCTACAACAGCATACCCAACATCGATGAGGGTATAAACAACAAATTCTATTACTGGAAAACAGAATAGGACAAAGGAAAAGATTAGAAATAGGTGATTCAAAAAACCGCTGACGGAGTTCTAGGGCAGAAAGTATAAGTAAAAATTCCTATAAACAAGGGGTCGCAGATGGTTCCCTGGAGATCCTGGGTGTTCAAGTTTTTTAAGGTGTATACGTTATCTTTGATAACTCCACGACTTAACATTTCAATCTCAAATTTGCCACATGCAATTAGTATCTAATATTCGAATTTACCTGGACATTGCAAAGTAGTTGCGATTTGCCCGTAGTTTACCTTTAACCCTGCCTAAGTATCTTCTAGTCTAAATTTATTATCTTGTTTATAATTTAATACTAAGTTATAATTTAATCTTAAGCATCTTATTTTGTATACGTTCTAGATGCCCTAGCCACTGCACTCTTTTGGCTTTTACAACTTTGTCAATTGTTGGTGCCTGGTACATTGCATATATTTCCTCATTATTTCACCTTACATAGCATTCCTCCGTCTTCTTACCCCCTAGAATTCTTCTTAAGATCTTCCTTTCCCACCTTAAAAGGTTTTCTCTTGACTTCTTATTGAGAATCCAAGTTTCACTACCATACAGCGCTGTCGGTCTCAAACTTGTTTTATACATTCTAAATTTTACTCCTATGTACAAATTTTTTAATTTCATTACTGCTGCCGAACTTCTGTTTGCTTTTATTGCTTTATTATTCTCCTATTAATTTCTTGCTCCTCATCACAATTAGCTGTTATTAGCGCCCCCAAATACACATTCCTGAACTTCAAACTCCATATCTCTATGCTGTGTTCTCAATTTGAAATTGGTATCTTTTTTTGTTCACATATTCTCAAAAGCTTACTTTGTTCTTGATTTATCTGCAATCCCACTTTATGTGTTCCCTCCACAAGTTTTCTCGTTACTTCTTCTAATTTCATACTAGCTCTTGCAATAATGGCCACGTCATCTGCATAACTTACTATTTGGTGACTTTTAAACAATATGTGTCCTTCTCTGTTCAACTAACTATCTGTTATGACATTTTCTAGTACTAAATTAAAAAGAAGCGTTGAGAGTAGTTCTCAGTCCTGTGTCAATAATAAAACCTTCCGAACATTCACCTTTTATTCGTACTTTGCTGTTAGATTTTCTAAGGTCATTTTCAATAGCGTAATCAGTTTGATTGGTATCCCAAATTGTTTCAATATTTTACTTAGTTTATTCCTTTTGATCGAATCATGTTTTTCTAAAGTCCACAAATAAGACCATCGTCTTAATCCCATTTTCATAGCATGTAGTCAGGATTTCCTTCACCATGAAGATTTGGTCGGTTGTTGTTCTAAAACCTGCTTGATACTCCCCTATCTGTAGTTCTGCTATAGGTTCTATTCTCTATTTTATTAACGTTACCATGATTTTATCCCTATATCTAGCAATGATATACCCCTATAGTTTTTGCAGTCTGCATCTTCCTTTTTAAAATTGGTATAATCATAGCAGTTCTTCAATCTTCAGGCATACATTCTCTTCTCTAAATCATCCGGATCATTTCATATATTCTGTCTTAAATCCTCTCCCGCGTACTTAATGTTCTCTGCTGTTATACCGTTTTTTCCTGGACTTTTGTTATTCTTTAAAGCTTCTATAATTATGTCTATTTTCTTTTTTATAGGTTCTCCTACATCCACTTCCTCTTCCCTTACCGGTATCATTTCCTAATCCTCTCCTTCCCTTTCGCTCTATTCATTCAACATATCTGCAAAATATTCCTCCATCTTTCTCTCACTTCTGTTTTATCGCCAATTAGATTGCCACTTTCATCCTTCACATATATTCGTCCTTTATCTGTTTTTTGTCTCTCTGTAGAAGTTACGTATTTCTTTTCGCTTATAATGCTCTATTTCATCTATTTTCTTAACCTGTTCTACTCTCTTATTTTGTCTAAACACTTTCTTTGCCTTTCGTCTTTGTTCCCTGTATATTTCCTTATCCTCCTCTTGTACTGATTGAAGTGCTTTAATTCTTTGCTCATTCTCTGATACAGTCCTCATCCCACCATCTTTTCCTCCCTGTACCCTGTAAACTCTTTTTTGCTATTACTTTCTCTCTTGCTGTTTGTATGACATTTTCGATCTTTATCCATTCCTCATTTATATTTGCTTCCAATATCTGTATGTTTTCTTGCAAACCTTTCCTTATCTCTTCTTCATACTTCTTTTGGGTTCATTCATTTTGTAATGCCACCATATTTAGTTGTCTTTTTTCCTTTGTAATCCTTTCCTTTTTATAGGTTTTTTTATCTTCAAATCTATTCTCACTAGATAGTGATCCGAGTCTATGTCTGCCGCTCTGCATGACAACATTTTTTATTATGCTTCTGTAATTCTCATCTATGCTAACATGATCAATTTGATTCGTATATGCTCCATCTGGAGAGGTTCAGGTACCCATATGTATGTCTTTTCTCTTAAAGAATGTGCTCATTATTTTCATTTTTTGTTCTTCTGCAAATTCAATCAACCTACGCCTATTGTCATTGCTCTCTAGGTGTTTACTTTCTGTCCCTACTATACTTTCATACATCCTTTCTCTCCCTATTTTCAAGTTTGTATCCCTTACCATTCTTATTGTGTTTCTATCCAGCTTGCCGTAATTTTCTTCTAGCTTCTCATAAAACTCCTCTTTTTCTTTTTCTGTTTTTTGTTCTGTTGGTGGTGGTTAATACCTCTATATTTATATCTTCTCTAATTTTAATCATACATAACCTATCTGAAATCGCTTCAAATTTAGTAATTTTATCCTTCATATTTTTATTTATTAAAAATGCGGAGGCGAAACAAGGCGTCTTGTTTCGCCTCCGCTCGTAAAGAATAAATAATTCTCTAATTCCATGTGCCCCTGCTTTATATGCGTCTCCTGTATCGCTATTATGTGCATTTTGTATATATTTGCCTCTCTTTCTAGAATTTTTAATGAACCTTCCTCGTTTAACCCTCTTACATTCCATGTTCCCATTTTCATTCCTTTTTCTTGTTTCGCACCGTTTTGCTTTCCGTTTTTTTTCTGTCTTCCTCCTCTCCGTCCTCCTAGCTTGGTTCTGTATTTTTTGCATTCTGTTCCTGGTCGTTTCCTTTTCTCATAACCGTGTCCATTGCCAGCGATCTTTCTTTTGTTAGGTGATATATCTAGTGTTTTGCTTGCTTTTTTTCTAACCTGCTTGTATCATTATTCCACTTCCAAACCTATTACGAGTTTTTGATATCCTACTTTTACTACCTTTCCTTCCATCCCTACTTCTTTCGCTTTCATTCTGTTTCCTTTGAATTTCCCTCTTTTTTTTACTCATATCCTACCTCCTTTAGTTTACTTTTGTTTTTCATTATCCTTATTTTGTCCTTCACGTTTTTTAATTGTACTAAACATACATTAACTCCTATTTTCGTTACAGCTATATCAATCTCCATATGCAGTAACTTTTCTATGAACTCTTCTATCTGTACTTTTAGCTCATTCTGATCTAACGTTTCCATAATCTGTAGGCCTTGAACCACTATATTTTTCCTTCTTTTCTCTTTATTATTTATTTATTCTTTCCTCTTTACCCTCTACTCTTTCTTCTGCCTCCCCCATCTTATCTCTAACCATCTTTTTTACTGCCTCATGTCCTCAATCTCTCCTCTGAGCTATCTTATCTCGTCTCACCTCTTTTACTTCCTGTGTTAAACTTTCCAACATTTTCAGCACCTTTTCCAATTTGTCATCCGTATCACCTTTCTTTACTGGCGATCGTTCAAGTTTTTTACTACAACTGAATCCTTCAGCTACTTCTTCCATACTTATCTTTTTCTTTCCCTCATCCGTTCCACTGCCATCACTTTCTGTTTCTATTTCAATCTCTTCCTTTCTTCGCTCGGGTGTCCTCGTTACCCTTTTACTAACCACCTGTTTCTCAGTTTTCCTTAACATTCCGTTTAGTACATTTCCGAAACTACTGGTTGCCTATCTCACTTGACACCAGCTCGCAAACACGCACCAGGTCTTTTCCTTTGAAATATGTCTCTAAATTACTGGTTGCCTACCCCGCGTGACAGAGTCGTCCTTGTCGACCAATCGGAGACTTTCTGTCAATCTCTGTAAGTAACACTGAACCTTATAGATTACCTACTTTTACTAACCTCCGAAAAATGTTCTGCCTTTCTTTTACTATTATTCTGTTATTTTCAAATTTTCTTTTTCGCTTGCTTGCCCCTTTTCTCCACCACAAAAACCCACACTATTTGTATCCCAAAAATAACTCGGCACGGTTCAAATTGGACTTTAATCCCGGAGCACTTTTGCGACACACACTTAAAGCGATCGATGCAATCAATTCACTGAAAATAATGTATGCGTCATTAGTGCACTCGCATCTAATTTATGGAATTGTGGTTTGGGGAAATGGAAGCAAATGTATTTTAAGAAATCTTGAAATAGTACAAACAGCAAATATTTAAAATTATGTTGAAAAAAATGCGTACTTACTCTTCTAATGACCTTTTTGCTGAAGCGTGCTTGATGAACCTGCGACAGCTGTTTTTCTACTTTCTAACTATACATCAACACAAAAATAAAAATAAATTAATAATTATGGAACATACATATAATACAAGAAACAAAAACAAAATATTTGTAACTCAAAAAAGAAATAGGACAAAAAAGTCATACTTACCTTGGTCCGAAGTTATATGCTCTATTACCGGATAAAATTCAAGTCTTGAGATTTGCAACCACTTTAAAAAAAATAACTTAAAAATTTGATCATCTCTATCTCACAAACGTGATTCATGATGTTGTAGAACTAAAATTAGTTAATTACTTAGCATTTACTTGACAAATCTACGTTTTTATTTTATATTCTTGTTTATTGTCAATATTAATAATTTTTTAACTTTTTAACTAATTATGTAACTGTCTTTTAGCGTGTAGTTTGTACATTAGTTGTTTGTTATTTATTCATTATATTTAGATTTAAATTAATGTTAATACATTTTCTACTCCCACCACGCACAGGCTATGCTTATAGTGGTTGTATTTATGTTTATTTTATGTATTTGTACTATAATGTTACTGTTCTTAATTGTATTGAATAAACATATATAATACCTTACTTCTATTTCGCACTAAATAAATTGTATTATATGCCTTCTTTTTGGAATTGTGGCCGGATTATCGTTTTTATTTATGTTAAATGAGTATATACTTTAAGGTAGGTACAAAATTTATACTTATATATCTAAAATACATCTAACTTACCAATTAAAGAATACTAACTACTCTAGTAATATACTACATTACAGTCAACTAACCTTTTATGTACAGTTCACTTGTCCTTAATGTATTAGAAATATATTCGGTTAAAATTTTAATAACTATGGTAACACACTTCCTGTAATCCAGCAAAAAATTTTAATCACTGCTAGCCACAGTTAGATAACCTGTCCACTTGTGACTGGTTTTCAGAAAACTTGATTTAGCTGTTACTATTGAATTGTTAATCTGTCCTCTATTTTATATAAGTTGTTTGCTGAACTAAGTGTATTTTTACGTACCACTAATGATTTTTTTCTCAGTGTGTATAAAATATAGGTATTATAAATATTTTTGAAATATGATAATAACAATATTGAAAGTGGCTTACGATTATAATCCAAAGCATACCGGTGCATCCATGCTTAAAAATATCAGAGATATGTAAAAAATGCACATGTTGAAATTTAAAATGTTTACAAAATCAATCACTATATTACAGAGATTAATTATCAATGTTTAATAAATGATAATGTAATATTTCTTAGGAATGTCTTTTTGCGGTGTCTATTCTAATAGTCATTACATCATATGTTAGCGAGTTAATGCTCGGATAAATCTTATGCAGTAAACATGTATTACTGCCCATACACTTACAATTTTATTGATACTGAACAATTACAGTAAAACTAATATTAATAATTCTTTATGTATATATAATTGTAATGAAGTTCACACGAATTTTTAGCAAAAACCAATTAAATAAAATATATGTACTATGAAATAGGAGAAATTTACAAATTGATAATAGAATTTAAGAATCCGACTGAAACAGTGCCAGTTTTTTTACTTGACATTGACCAGATACATTTGTTTGCTGGAAACATGAACACCACTGTATTAATTAGTTCACGTTTTGGCAATTACATTGTATATAATTTGATCGTACTCTCCGCAAAGCCAAATTTAAAGTAAAACCACTCCAGTTTACAATTATCTATTTCTAGCAGCTTATCATTGGTGTACCATCACCAACTCCTTTATATTTGCATCAAATAACTATACCTTCTTTTCATCTGATAACCTATATAATAAAATCAAATTGCTGCTGTAACAGTTTTAAAACATTTTTTTAAATATTTTATGATTTTAAATCTTCCTCTCCCCAATAGCTATTAGCTGGGTTCTCCAACAATAGATTCTTAAAATAGTCACTCTGCACTATTGAATAACTTTGTTATTTCACAATAAATAAAAACAGAGTAGTATTTTGAGCATTGTTCTACAAACTTCAGATTTAACCTCACCTCCTCATAGAATAGTTGGTAAATTTAAACTGAAAAATGGAAGTGCTAGTGGTAATGGAAATGACATATCTGTAAGGCTGGCTTTGATGGAAAATGTTAAATACATAGCAGTACTAATTCATTGCTTGAGGTTGTATATATCATTTTTTAAGTGCCATATTAAAATCCCTGTAATTAAACAGATTTTGTTTAATTTAACTTAATTTGTTTTAGTGTTCTTGTTTATGTGTGCATGTTTGTTACAGGTATGATATAGCATAATAAGAAAATGTTTCAACTACTGATATTAAATGCATTTGGGCAAGAAAGAAAGAATTATCTCTAGTCAGTTTCAAACTGGAACCTATTTCAGATTTTATGTATTTTAAGTCCGTACTAGAAACTTCCATTATTTTCAATTAAACAGTAATATATATTTTATAGCTATGCCCTCTTAATTATAACTGGCAAGGTTACTTCTAAAAATATTCATGATATTTTCATGACAACTGCACCTGGATATGTCTTAAGCCAGTGCCGCGCGCCGATATATTTGGCGGTGTTGGTGGCCTGATTTGGGACGGAAAGGTACTATTTCTGTTTGTCCTGCCTCATCGCTGCAGACCTGAACAGCCTCGTGAAGATGGGCCCCATTCATCGTCTACCCCGACAACAAGCGTGGTGAACCTGAAAAAAGAGTTTGCGGGGGGGGGGGGTGTGAAGTGGTTAGTGTTGAGGCGGTCACCCCGAGTCAAGAAGTAAGTGCCTGGGTCTTTTGTGTTTGTCTGTCACGTCAGGTACATAGTCAATGCCTTGTCGGAGGAGGGGGTTGTCGTACGCCGCGGCCACGTCGAATCGTTTTTGTGTTCTGTCTCGTAATGTCTGTGTCATGTTTGTGTATTTTAGGTCTCTTAAAATGTCTGTGTTTCGTACGTAGCATGGCGCAGCGGTGGTCGTGTGTAAGGCTATGTTTTCTACAGCCTGTAATGACTTGATATGGCTCTTGGCCGCATGACTCCACGCCGTAGAGGCATAGGTTTGCTGCGCTTGAAGTACTACCTTGATAAGCGTTCGCTTATTCCTTAAACTAAGGGTGTCTCCACCCTTGAGTAAGGAATAGACCTTCACCCTGGTGATCCTCGCCCGCGCCACCGTCTCACACGATGTGCGGCTACTACGTGAGACGCTGGTCCATCGTTACGCCCAGGTATTGTGTCTGTCACTCCCAAGAGATAGGCTCCTATGATAGTGTGAGTTCGTCAAGGTCTAGGTGTCGCGGAAGCCTGCATCTAGTAAAGAGCAGGGCTGCGCTTTTGTCTGGCTTAATTTTGACTTTCCACCTGTTACACCAGATTTCAAGTTGATCTAAAGAGGTTTGTAAAAGTCGTGTCGCAGATTAGTACTTTATGCAGTTATTGTCATGTCGTCGGCATATAGGTAGGTGTTTGTGTTAGGGGTGTGAGGTATGTCACTATTGTAAAGGGTATAAAGGTGAAGGGAGAGGACCGTACCTTGCGGTACGCTCGCTTCCATGGAACGGGTGGTGAAGTAGAAGTTTTGGACTTGGATGCGGAGTTTGCGATGATGGAGGTAGGATTTTATTAGATTGGTAAAGGATATGGGATAGTGGTTTGTGAGCATTTTTATCAGTAGGCCTTCATGCCAAACCGTATCGAAGGCCTTTGCGACATCCAAGAAGACAGCTCCAGTGAACTGTTTCCTGTTAGTCGGAGGATCTGGAGTTCGGTGAAGTGACCAGGACAGAAGGCGAACTGCTCGTCGGGAATGACTCGCACTTCCTCGGAGTGGGTTTTGAGATGATTTTTTTCTACCACTTTGCTCATAGTCAGAAGTAGACTAACGGGTCGATAGTTGGAGGGGATGGTATGGTCTTTGTTGGGTTTGGGAATAAGGATAACGTTCGCTGTTTTCCAGCGAGCGGGGAAATGTCTAAGTCTAAGGATAGCCAGAGGCTATTGTCTTATGGATCGAGTGACTCCAAGTAACCTATCTTTCCTGGGTCAGCTCGCTCAGAGCCGCCTTCACCCGTCTGTTAAGTGCGTTTAAGTCATCTCTGTATCGGGAGGCGTGTCGCATGTCGTTTTTGTCGCCGTCTGTCAGGTATGAGTTGTTTAATGTCGTCGGGTAGTATACCCCTGGGATTAGTAAGTCGGGGGCTATTGTATCAGTCGTTGTCTCGAGGGTAAGGACTGCTGCCTCCAGGTCTTGGGTGGTTTCAGTAACTGGTAGCGCGGTGCTTCTTTGCATTTCTGCTCGGAGCGGTAGATCCTTCGTATTCGGCGGAAATCTGAGCGGTGAGCGGGATAAATTTTAGTAGGGTAATGTCAAGTACGTTAGGGAGGCCTGCGGCTCCGTGAAAAGTCGGTTCAGTGGGTTCTAGTATCATAAAGTCGTCGTGTGCGTCTAGGTAGTTCAGTAGGACACGACCTCTTGTGGTTGTTGTCTTGCTGTGCCATGCGGGTGACTTTGCGTTGAAAGCATCGATGGCAACTGTCTGGGGCCAGGAAAGTATCAAGTCTTGGTCGTCGTCAAGTAAAGGTAGTCTGGGACGGTTGTAACAGAACACCACCGCAATATCCCCATGCCATAACGATCTCACCATTATCGCCACGGCCTCAATGTTTCAAGTTTGGAGACGTTGCAGCGGATAGTGGTCGATGCACTTCTTGATCGCAAGTGCAACACCACCCCCGTTATTGCCTCTGTCTAGTCTGTATATGTCACAGTCAGGGATGGAGATTCGGGAAGCCTTGCTGAATTTGGTTTCCTGGATGGCCATCACGTCTATTTCTAGACAGTTTAGGATGTTCACCAGCAGTAGCTTTCTGCTCCTCAACTCGTCAAGGTTCCAGGACGAAATTCTCAGCGAGGAGGGTTTGGAGGTCTGACGAGCTATTAGAAGTCAAATAAGTATTTTAAGTAGGTTAGGAGTAGTTTTTTGTGTGTGTTTTGTGTTTTTGGTGTGGTCCTGTTTGTCTCATCAGGTTTGTTTTGTGTGTTTGTCTGTCTGTTTATCGTCTTTGGATACCTGGGGCATCCTCTGTAGCTGGCAGCGTGTGGCCCAGCGCAATTTGCACACCTGGCCGGCGTGTCTTTCGGCTTTTTGCACTCGTGCGTGCTGTGGTTTTCACCACATTTCACGCACTTAGGTGGCCGAAGCGCTGACAGCGGTGGCATTGAGTGGCAACCTGCTGGTTTGTTCTGCCTCCCTACTCTTACGACCAGAGAGCAGTAGCGGTTTATTTCTAAAGATGCTTCCTGGTCTGATTGGACCTGAACTAAGACCAGGGGCATTTCCTGCACTATTGCGCAGGGGTAACCCTGTTGTGCGAGGTCGAGTTTCACCTCACTTGGCGGGACACCCGCGGGTATCCCGCGTATCACGACCCGTAACGTTTTTTCCTCGTTGATGGTGAAGATGTGGTACTCTTCGTCTTTGTCAGCCAGCGTTTTTGTTATTCGTTGTGGTCTTGTGGTGTATTTGGATAGACGGCAACGCCGTCTTTTGTTGGTTTGGATTTTGTGTAGTTTATGTCTAGTGTATTTAAGAGTTTTTGTACTGCTATCCAGCGCTCCTGCTTTCGCAGAATTACTGGTGGTACTTGTGTATTGTCTGTATTGTTTTGTGTGTTAGTCGGTTGTTTGGAAAGAGGAGAGTTTAGTTGTGATTTTTCTCTGTTTTTTTGTTGGGGTCGGTGGTCGTGTGGTTTGTTAATGTTTTTTGACGGTGGGGACTTCGTCTTCACTAGATGAGCCAGTCTCGTCTTTTTTTCGTTTGTCTGTACGTGTTGTAAAAGAGATAAATGCAGGGACGGGGGTTTTTGTGGGCCGGATAATGTCATTGTTTTGTCTAGTCAGGAGTTCGTCAAGTTTTTGTGTAATTGTAATGTGTTATTATCAGATTGTCTTTTGCATTTCTGCGATTTGTTTTGTCAATGTCAGTACCTGTTTGTTTAGTTTTTCCTTGTGTTCTGTCAGTTTCTGTATTGTCTTTGTCAGTTCTTTGTTGGTATGCTTTTGTTGCTGTAGTTCGTCATACAGCTCGGCACTTGTCTGTGTGTCCATTGGATGTTCGTAGTCGTCGTTTTTGTCTGTGTTCATGTTTGCGTAAGTTGTGTTTTTGTATAAGTCTGTGTAATTTTTTTTGTCTGTTCGGGAGGCCCCCTTTCAGGGGTGTGCGTCAAGTCTGTCGTTTTTTGTGTGTCTGTATTTGTGTATTTTTTTATTGTCAGTGGCAAATGTTAGTATATAGGTGGAAAATAGTTTACACTACTATAAAAGGGACGTACTTAACCTTTTTGTCTGGGTTGTAGGGCCTCCATTTTGTATGCACACACTAAGCACAATCACTCCATTAGCTCGTTGCTGTCAGGCACTGCATTGCACTATCGTCTGTTTCGCTGGGCGGGAACTGAATGAAGCCAGCGCCAAATCATCGTGAGTATAGCCGAGTACGAATATTTGCGAATAACCACGAATATGACTGCGTCCTATCAGACGACCCATGATTCTTTCAAAACGCTAGTATTTGCAAGTGGCCGAAGCTGTCGCAATTCTAGTAGGTCACTTCAATCACGTACGTTAGTATGGACGGATAAAATATATAGACAAAATATTTTTTTCAATTTTAGTGCTGCATTAAAAAGAAAGCAGGATGAACAAGTTCCCAATGGAAATGCGTCATTACCTGCATTCCATTTTTTGTAATAGTAATTGGTCGGCAGCCATGGAAGAGACAGAAAGTTTTATACTTTCTCATTGAGGAAGTTTTGCCACGATGTGTATAATAATGTGTAATACTGCAGAATATGTTTAGAAACTCGGTCAGATAAGAAAAAGTGGTAACTTGAAAAACAGTACCGAATAAACGGATCAAGATGTTACTTGATTTACACATGCAAAAAAATAATCGAGAAGTAAAAAATTGTAAGTATTTTTGACAAAAAAAATGTTCATTAGTAACTCACATGATTTTTCTTTTAAATAAAGCCAGAAATACTTATTCAAAGAACTTAACTAGTAAAATGCTTGGTGGTTTCCGAAAGAAAACCTTTTTTAGCTTATTCCCCTGACGGAATCAGTTTTTGAAAATAACAAGCTAACTAAACTATTCAAAATCAAGTGTCATTTTAAAGGTCGAAAGGTTACTTCAGCGGATAGAAAAAGAATGTGAATGTGATTTCTTAAAAATAGAAAATAAAATTTGAAACAAAATGGGCATAATAATAATTTCAATGGGACCATCTCCCAGAGAAAGGCGCGGTTCCATTCATTGGCCCTCAAGGTCCCTGGAAGAATTAGTGTACGTTGAGCCAATTAATACCATTAACAATTTTCAACATAATAGAATATTAAATTGAGTATATAATATTCAAAACACCAAATTATGCAGATGCTTACTTAATTTGCATTGCCAGTCATGTATAAATATAAATAGCTGCTTTATTTCTTTTATGTTATACCCACCTTTTGTTGTAATTGGTTGCTTTCCTTTACTCAATACTGTAATGTTATTACAGTATTGAGTAAAATTATATGGATTTTATTTTAACTTAGTATATCCTAAACTAAGCCCTACCAAAAAAAAAGTTTTTTTTTGATTTATGTTTAGAATTCGATTGTACATATGACATTTAATTTTGGCTACCCAACTAATTATTAATACCCAATTATTATATGATACATTATTTATTCATATTTGTATTTAGACACGTAAATTTTATAAAAAATCTAATAAATTCTGTTTTTATTCTAAATTCTATAAAAATTTTACCAATAACTGCATATTATCTTACAGAAAAACTTTGTGGCCATGCATTTCTTAGATTAGGTAAATTGACAATATTAGCATTTTCATTATATGCTTCCACAGACAATATAAAAACATATAGTATTAATTGGTACTTACATCTTACTTTCTTCAGTAAGAATTAGAGCAGACAAATTAGATATTATTTAAAAAATATGATCTACTAATCCAACTAGTGGTCAGTTTAAAAATTAAACACAATAAAAAAATTGTATTCGTTAATTTATTATTTCTATATGAATTATGAACTTTTAGCATTGGCTATGTATGCATTAATTTGTATCTCTTCTGGATACTATTTCTTTTCCCTTAAAAATGGGGAGCGAATAAGTCTAATAGTATAATCGTCATAATTTATCGATTGGAAAGCCTTTATCGACTATTATGGCACCCTTATGTGATATTAGTTGTTCAATTAAATGACTTTACTCAAAAATAGCTTTATCAAATATTTGACCCCCATAACCGTTATTTAAGAAAGTAATTAAACCATCAGGGCTAACTCCAATTATGAATTTTATTGTTTTTCTTAATTTATACCGAGTACAAGTCAATTCTAAATCAGAGACATTTAGGCGCAAATAGTGCAGTCTAGGATAATTCGTACATTTTAGTTTTTAAAACATTTAGGTAAATTCTTTAAAATATCTTTCTTTGCTGGAAAGTACATAACGAGTCTTAAAACTTTGCTTATAACTGATACAATTTCAAGAAATATTGATATACATGTCTGTGATGCAATGCCACTAAATAGAATATATAAAACTACATAGGTATGAAATGTAATTATTTAATTTTAAAAATGTGAAGATAATTCTATCCCTGATTGATGAGTTATGTTAAACACCCACTTGTCACTAATTGTTTTATACTGCCGATAAGACTATTTAATTGTAGAAAAAAATTTTTGAAACAGTCTTAGCTGTATTTGTATCTACTTGAACTCCTATATTATTCGATGTTCCTCCACAAAGAGCTAATAAAGTTTCAGCAACCTCTTTTTCTGTAGTGCCACCCAGATGTAGTAACTCCTGTTCGGCAATCTGATCAAGATCGTGAGAAGAAATAAATAATCCGAATAACAGAACGTATCTACATAAACTTGAAATACCCTTAATATCCAGAATGTTGCTACTTCCATTTTGTATACATTCTGTTTCGATATTAAATGTTTTGGGAATTTTCCTCCTTTGCGCTTGGTATACTGCCCTGTAGTAAGTTTATTGAAGATACTGCATTCCATTTTAAATACTTGTGGAAACGGGTGTCTGATAAATGAAATATATAGGTAAATAAAAGTATGTTAAAGTTCTGAATATTACTATCCTAACCTAATTTTGCATTATGTTAAAGTTTGAGGAGTACTTAATAATTTGATAAATTATTTACCTAATTTCATAGGTTTAAAGTCCTCTGATTTGAAATGAAAAGAGCAAACTCTCATGAATTTCGATGGTCTTTTCCCGTTTTCAAATTTAACATATGGGCCCTACGGATGACAATTTTTTCAGAAGTTCCCAATTTGTTTATAATATTTACTTAGTTTGCCATGCTGGGACAACAAAACTTAGTGTTTCTATTCCTCTTAGCATTAGAACTGCATTCAAATACGCAGCAATAAGTTTTATTATTACTGTGATTTTATAAACTCCATAATGAATACAACTGAAAAGAAATGAAGATAAGTATAATAAATTTTACATTAACGAATTTGAAAATAAAAAAATAAAAGATCAATGTACTGTTTCCAAAGTTCAATCGAACATTATGTGAAATAATAATTATCCCTTGATACAAGAGAACTAAAACAATATTATAATAAAATAATAAATAAATTTTATTTTATTTTTCATCATGCAGCGTAGTCCTTAGCTTGAATAGCCGTGAGATGGAGTTTTGCGTGTTGTATTGTAGGATGATGTAAAATATAAAACTAAGAGAATTGTTTGTCTGTTTCATTAATTTAAATGTATACATTATATATAGTTCAGCTGCTTAGCCGCATAAAAGGTCTCGCTTGAGAATGAGATGAGTACTTAGCAAATTCTATAACTATAAATCTGCAAGACATAAGTCGGATAATTCAGAATAAAATTAAAGATGTTCTTAATTCGTTGAATAATAAATCCCTGCCATCCAATCAGAACTAAATAAATTAAATAAATTTAGCACTGCAATAATCCTGAAATTTTCCAAAATAAAACTCAGCCGGCGATTATTATACGACCTAAAAATATAAAGCAATTGACTGTAAAGACAGAGTTAGATACGAACCATTACTTAGATCTCACTGACACCAATATCCAATTATCCAAATTTAAAAAACGGAGGAGTTTAGAACAATATAAAAACGATATTACCAAAATTACATTAACACGGCTCAAAATAAATTGTCCGAGTCATATAATATCAACGAGGTGGATGGTGTGCATCCAAGGTTTCAGCTAGTTGATTTCTCTGAAAAATATCTTAGTTGATATTTTAATTAAATGCAATCCTGATATGTTGCTGAATGCAGATTGTATATTGATTTCGTATTTTCCTGTTAGGAATATATATATTTCAATAGATTATCCAAATCGATATATGTTCGTATGAAGAGTTATTCAGGCTGACAATTTATTTGTTGGTTTTGACAGTTCTTCGATGTACTATGCAGTCGAGGTTGTCGAGTCGCTGTTTTAGATGTAATAAATTTAACCACTTCCTTCAGGAACAAGCCGCTATGTTGTTCTGTTTGCGGAGAGAACCATGATGTCAAGCAGTTAAATCTACCATTGGTCTAAATTGGAGAATTAGGTTAAAATTTATATGGACGCCAAACAAGCTGTATGGGACAAGAATAAATGTACAGGTTATATTCGTGCACGCAACTTATTGCGTAATGATATTTTTGTTCTTCCAATAACAATCATTGATTCATGACTACGAATCGCTGACAATGTTACCATATACTGTAATACTAATATGTCTCCTAGCAAATCAAGCCAGAACCGTTGCTCGCCACGAATTTTTCAGTGTCATACTAAAATACCCGGGGTATTAAATTTAAAACATCTGATGTTTTTAATATGTTATGTTCTAAGTTTTCAATATTTACATTTACCAAACCATAGATTGATTCATCTGTTAATAATTGTATGGTAATAGTTATAATTTATTACATTTTAAAGGAAACCGGAACTTTATTTTTAAGATTTTACGTAGTTTGATTACCAAGAATTTATATACAAATTGGCAATTTCTATCTCTAGATTTAGCTCTAGAGGAATCGGAACTTTTTATATCGACTGCTCGTACTAATGTACTCAATCATTCACCACTTTATGACATTTGTAACTACAGTATAAATTTTATAAACATTTTTCACTGCAGCCTTAATGACTTAGAAATACTTTATTTTAATATTTAATTAATGTTTGGTAGTTTTTAGATATGTAATTTTAATCTTCACTTATATGTTTTAGTTTAGTGTTCAGGTTTTACTTAATTTCTTTCTTTCTCGCCTTTTATGATGTATTTTCTTTTTTGTTCCTTAATTTTTTGTTTGTAAATACATGCACAGAAGTCATGAGAAAGTTCAGTGAAATTAAAAGAGAGTGAAAATGAAAGAAAGTTGATTTATTCGAAAAGTTTCAGAGACAAAACCAAGCAGTGAGGATGATGGTCAAATTTTGTTAAAACACTATAGAGGATGAAGATTGGTTACGCTTGGTACGTTGGCAATACTAAAACATTATTGACTGAATATACTAAACATGGAAAACAAAAACAATGAAAACAAGAAACAAATAAGAAAAGTATATTAAGTTAAGAAATGAGAGAAAACACAGCTGTGGGTGATACCAAAAACAGTAAGATGGCAAAATGTTAAAAAAGTGCCTTGATGACCTGGGACATTCTGCTTTTGCAAAAATCTACAACAAAATGAACAATTATATTAAATATTGTATATGTTTCTGTCTTGATTGAGATACATGAAATGATAAAATTGGAGTGCTATATAATGCAATCCACTTGGATTGTGCCATTTGTAAATAAGTAAGTAATGGGGTAATGAATATATATTATTAACTATTTATGGTGACATTATTAAACTTAGAATGTTGAAAGCTGTTCGTGATGTTGTAGCAGCAAGAGATAATAAACTTTGTAGGTCCTCCTCATACGTTGATTACAAATAAAGAAGGGAGCTTTACTAGGAATATATTTGACAATTTTTATAAAGAGAAAAAAATTGATCATACCTTGAATGTGAATTCCACTCTAAAAGCCATCGCTTAAGTGAGGCGCTTAAACTGACTAGTTCCTCCTTCCTCAGCATCCATACATACGGAGAAAGACTATTCCGATTGAAAATAGTATTTAATGAACAATAAGTAACAATATACGAGTACATCAAGCTGCCAATTTTGAACGTTGTAGTAAAATTGATGAAGATTGCCTTTTAAAAAGAGAACCTTGTGGAGATGATTCGATGAAGGACGATTGGTTTATACCAAAATCAAGAGAACCAAAGATAGTGTCATCTACCAGAGAATCCAGAAAACTGCAGGACCCTACGTTGTCACCAGAAAATTTCCTCCATATGATATATAGCAATATTGTTATGATCTACACGGACGTGACAGTTGTCAAACGCAAGGTGTTTCACTAAAAGCTTCTTACCAATCTGCAGGAGGTAGACATTTTATGGGATATTTTACCTTCTGAAATTTGTCTATGTAGAATGATCCAGTAATACCAAATTGAACTACTAATCACGTGTTAAGTAACTGATTCACTGTACAGTTCAATTGATTTCTTCAAAGTTTATTTAATTCTTTGTTTTTGAAAATCCTTTCTGCTCTTGTAGATCATTGTAAAGTAATTAAATATTAAGACAGCTTTTGTTAAATATGTTGTGTAACAATTTTACCAACTACCCAGCATTTTGCTTTCATTATATGAAAAATAACCTTTCAATGTGGACGTTAGTCGAACTTTTCGGATCGATAACACTATTCATCTCATACCGAATTTTCCTAAAAATATAGCTAAAAGCATTATTTACTAGTTTCAACTTGGTAGTCGATGTTAGTCAAATTTTCTTCTACATACAAAATACTGTCACATGGCAATGTGATCATGTTCCTAAATCAGTATTCTAATCTCTTTATTTTAATCAAATTTAGCAATCACAAAAGGTTGATAATTGTAATACTCCAAATCCACAAGAGAACTGTCTGTAGGAGTCACTGTGTAAAGTTTAAAATATCTATTATATTAGAACTTCAAATCCAAGGGATTTTAGATTTTTTTTGTTTTCGCGTGTTACTTTAATAATGTTCCTCTTCGAACTAACTGAATATTTGTTTTTTATTATAATTTTATCACTGCGTGTAGTCACAATACTTAGTTTATTGTAGCGTATTAATTACTATATTCTATGAGACCTTCTCTAAATTTAGTCTGAAAGTGATGATTTCTTCCCAAAAATTGTCAATTTTTCCGACCTCGTCAAGCGCTTTAACGCTTAGGGTAATGACCTTAATATACTGTCACCGCCACTACAGTTGGAAAGATTTGATGAATTATACGGACAGGTTTTCCCTGTCCCTTAATTATTTATCGTCATTTGTGTTAAATTTAACAGTTATAGTATTACGATTGGGTATAGTCATTATGTCATTAATTTCATACGCACGTACCGGAATACACGTCGTTATATTCACGTCATAAGTGAATACACTGTTTGTTTCATAGATGCTTGGTATAACATTGAAAGTTTCAAGTTGAATAGTCCGATGACATACTTTGCAAATTTTATTGTTGATGAATTTCCTGAAATAAAAGAGTAAAGTCATGTTTAACTCTAAACTATATTTGAAGGTGTTTTTTCGATCGCTTTAAGTGTATGTACGTGTCGCAAAAGTGCTCCGGCATTAAAGTCTAATTTGAACCGTGCCGAGTTATTTTTGGAGGAAAGGGGAAAGCAGGCGAATAAGAAAATTTGAAAATAACAGCGTAAAAGTAAAAGAAAGATAGAAAATTTTTCGGAGGTTAGTGAAAGTAGGTCATCAATAAGGTTCAGTGCTGCTTACAGAGATTGACAGAGAGTCTCCGATTGACCGACAAGAACGACTTTGTCACGCGCGGGGTAGGCAACAAGTAATTCAGAGACGTATTTCAGAAGAAAAGACCTGGTGTGTGTTAGTTATCTGTCGTCAAGTGAGATAGGAATCCAGTAGTTTCGGAAATATAATAAACGGAATGTTAAGGAAAACTGAAAAACCGGTGGTCAGTAAAAGGACACCTGAGCGAAGAAAGAAAGAGATTGAAATAGAAACAGGAAGTGATGCCAGTGGAACGGATGAGGGAAAGAAAAAGAGAAGTATAGAAGAAGTAGCTGAGGTATTCAGTTGTAGTAAAAAACTTGCACGATCGACAGTAAAGAAGGGTGATACGGAGGATAAAATGGAAACGGTGCTGAGAATGTTGGAAAGTTTAACACAGGAAATAAAAGAGGTGAGAAAAGAAGAGAAAGAGAACAGAGAGGAGATAAGACAACTCAGAGAAGAAATTGAGGACATGAGGCAGGAAAATAAGGCTCTTAGGGATGAGATGAGAAAGGTAGAAGAAAGAGTATAGATAAAGAGAAAAGAAAGAAAAATATAGTGGTTCAAGGCCTACAAATTAGAGAAAATTTAGATCAGAGTGAGCTAAAAGGATAGATAGAAGAGTTTATAAAAAAGTCAATACATATGGAGACTGGCACGAAAATAGGAGTTAATGTATGTTTAGTAGAATTAAAAAACTTGGAGGACAAGGACTTGGAGGATAATGAAAAATAAAAGTTAATTAAAGGAGGTAGGAGCAGCCAAAGTCTATATTAACGATGATATGAGCAAAAAATAGAGGGAAATTCAAAGGAAACTAAGAATGAAAGCCAAAGAAGAAAGGATGAAAGGAAAGGAAGCAAAAGTAGGATATCAAAAACTCGTAATAGATAATGAGGTTTGGAAGTGGAATAATGATACAAGCAGGCTAGAAAAAAAGGAAGCAAAAAAACTAGATATATCACCTAACATAAAAGAAAGATTGCTGGCAATGGACACGGTTATGAGAAAAGGAAACGACATAAATAGAACTAGGAACAGAAAGCAAAAAATATAGAACGAACCTAGAAGGACGGAGAAGGGGAAGATAGAAAAAGATGGAAAGTAAAAAGGAATCAAGAAAGAGGAATGAGAATGGGAACATGGAATGTAAGAGAGTTATATGAGGAAGGATCATTAAAAATCCTAGAAAGAGAAGCAAATAGATACAAAATGGACTTAATAGCAATACAGGAGACGCATATAAAAGAGATGGACACGGAATGTGAATTAGAAAATTATTTATTTTTTACGAGCGGAGGCGAAACAAGGCGCGGAACATCATTTTTAGTAAATAAAAATATGAAGGATAAAATTTCTAAATTTGAAGCGTTATGTATGATTAAAATTGAAGAAGAAATAAATATAAAGAAATTAAACATATATGCGCCAACAGAAGAAAAAACAGAAGAAAAAGATGAGTTTTATGAGAAGTTAGAAGAAAAGTACGGAAAGCTGAATAAAAACACAGTGGTAGGGGATGCAAACGCGAAAATAGGGAGAAAAAGGATGTATGAAAGTATAGTAGGGACAGAAAGTAAACACCTAGAGTGCAATGACAATGGGCGTAGGTTGATTGAATTTGCAGAAGAACAAAAAATTCAAATAATGAGCACATTCTTTAAGAGAAAAGACATACATAAGGGTACCTGAACCTCCCCAGATGGAGCATATTCGAATCAAATTGATCATGTTTGCATATATGAGAATCACAGAGGCATAATAAAAAATGTTAGGTCATGCAGAGGGGCAGACATAGACTCGGATGACTATCTAGTGAAAATAGATCTGAAGATAAAAAAAACTACTAAAAGGAAAAAAGACAACTAAATACAAAACATTATAAGAGGCAAAAAATATGTAACTTCTACAGAGAGATAAAAAAGGGAAAAATATAAAGAAGGAAGTAATATATGTGAGGGATGAAAGTGGCAATCTAATTGGAGAGGAAGCAGAAGTGAGAGAAAGATGGAGGCAATACTTTGCAGATATGTTGAATGAAGAGAGTGTAAGGGAAGGAGAGGAGCACGAGGAGATGGTATCGGGAAGAGAACAGGAAGTGGAAGTAGAAGAACCTACAAAAAAGGAAATATTTATAATTATAGAAGTTTCAAAGAATAACAAAAGTCCAGGAAAAAAACGGAATAACAGCAGAGAACATTATATACACAGGAGAGGATTGATACTAATGATCTGGAGAAGAGAATGTATGCCTGAAGATTGGAGAGATGCTATGATTATACCAATCTTAAAAAAGGGAGATGCAACATACTGTAGAAACTATAGAGGTATATTATTGTTAGATATAGGATATTTAGGATACCAATGAAACTGATTAGGCTATTGAAAATGCCCTTAGAAAATACTAAATCCAAAGTACGAATAAAAGGTGAATGTTCGGAAAGTTTTACTATTGACACAGGACTGAGACAAGAGAGATAGTCAGTTGAACAGAGAAGGACACATTTTGTCACCAAGTCACCAAATAGTAAGTTATGCAGATGACATGGCCATTATTGCTAGAGAAAGTAGGGAATTAGAAGAGGTAACGAGAAAACTTGTGGAGGAAGCACGTAAAGTGGGATTGTAGATAAATAAAGAGAAAAATAAGCTTTAGAGAATAGGAGAACAAAAAAAGGATACCAATTTTAAATTGAGAACAGAGCATGGAGAGATGGAGTTTGAAGAAGTTTAAGAATATGTGTATTTGGGGGCGCTAATAACAGTTAACTGTGATGAGGAACAAGAAATTAATAGGAGAATAATAAAAGCAAACAGAAGTTCGGCAGCAGTCAACCACTTATTGAAATCAAAAAATTTTCAGACCGACAGCGCTGTATGGTAGTGAAACCTGGATTCTCAATAAGAAGTCAAGAGAAAACCTTTTAAAGTGGGAAAGAGAGATCTTAATGAGGAAATATATGCAATGTACCAGGCACCAACAATAGACGAATTTGTAAAAGCCAGAAGAGTGCAGTGGCTAGGGCATCTAGAACCTATGGAAGATAAAAGGACAGTTAAGAAAATAGTAGAGAGTAAACCTAACTACAAGAAAAAAAGAGGCAGACCGAGGAAGCGATGGATAGAGGCACTGGCAATATATCTAAGGGCGAAAAATGTAACGGATTGGAAGAGAAAGGCGAAGGACATAATGAAGTGGAGGAGAATAACACAGCTCTGGGCCTAACAGGCCTGTAAACAGCTTTATATGTATGCTTTGTATGTTAGATTTACTTAATCTTTAGGAACTTGAACTATTCACAAAACACAGTATTTACTCCAAAATACGTTTTATTGTAACTTTTTAACAAGGTTGCCTGACAGCGGCTAGTTGCCTCGACTTTTATGCTGACCTACACAAACACATAATATAATCGGTTCGTGAGAGTCCACTGGCATAGCCGAGAAACAGTAGTGGCGGGACCATAATATAACATATATTTGAAGAAAAATATTTTTAACAGTAATATGTTATATCAAAAATTTTAGGCACAGATGGCCGCAATTATGTTTCGGAAATTTTTCGTGATTATATTGCACTAAATTACAAATGCTGTCGCTGAAAAAGAAAGTTTGTTAATGCATTCAGTGGTCTCAAATTTCCGAAACAATTAAAGGGTATTATAATAAAATTTCTTTTTGTGAATGCTGTCCAGGTCCAGACGAAACATCTGATTTAAAACACTATTCATTTTTCCTTATTTTCAGTGGTAAATTATCCCGCCTAAACAAACCTCGAAAAATATGTAATTTCTGTACAAATTTTGCAAGATTTATACCAGTTAACGTACGGCGAGGTAGCTTTATTGGGACTGTTTCTACACGGAGCTAAACATATTCCGTTTCCTTCTTTGTACATATGTAAATATGTATTTACCTGTAATGGACGGTTTCATCACTAAGTCATGTCTTCGCTGTTCTAGTGCACTTTTTTGCTTGTTTACTTTGGTATAATTAACAGTTATTGTTGTGCCAATCGTGTCAGCCCCTAGACCCGTCAATGCCCCTAAAATCGAGACGCACATATATTTCCCTCTTTGGCTTGATTTTCTTTTTTAAACTCATACCCAATTTTCATTGCTGCTGTGACGGCTAATGCAGCCAATTTTCTCCAAGATTTGAGCTTCCAGCTTGGAAACATTGATATGCTTTCTCTTCAAGTACTTTATCTGTCTTTTATTGAAATAAGAGTTGTACCATGATTTTTAATATATACAAATAAAATAGTATTCTCTAAAGTAAATAAAGCTACTAATTTGTAAGATTGACATTTAACCTGTAAATATTTTACAGTTGGTAGTTTGTAAAAATAAATTTTCTTTACTAATACAAGGCATAATTATTATTATAATTAAAATATATGACACCAAGCAAAGAATATTTGATTTACCTCCCAATAAAATAAACACTAGCAACGGCAAAACAATGTTTATTTTCAAAAGGTCAGAACCACTCCTATTACATCTTTATTGGAAGAACAAAATGGACAGGAAAGAAAGAGTGCATTTTATACAGAAGAGTTGCAGAAAACCAAGTATCCTAGTGACAAGATAAGAAAGACAATCAATAAAAAATATAATATATTGTATTTACAATTAATTTCAATAGAACGCATATATATAATTTTATATATATAAAATTGTCAATGAAACTGTAAAAAAATAAAGCAAATATTAAATTATTAAAGTATAAAACTAGGATAACACTGTATATTAAATGAATAATAAATTCAGATCATAAAAATATAAGTTGATAAGATCACAAAAATGTAAATTAAAGCTCTATAACTGACAAAAATCCGACAACTGTCAAATTGATATGAAATAATAAAAAATAAAATATTAATAAAAGATTTGTTTAACATCCAATTAATAAAAATGAGATCAAACCTAATACAGAATCACCCTATAACAACAAAATAAATATTTATTAACTTGTCTGACGAAAATCGAAAATAAGTTTCGGTACAACTATCGACAGATATTGGGTGAAGGAGATATTTTTAAATAAAGAGCATGACATGCAATAAAAAGTATAAAAAAGTAAATAATAACATACCTGAAGTGTATTTCCATAGGTATAATAGGATTTGAGTCATTGTAAAGTGTTATAAAAATGCATAAAAATTACGTAGCAATCATCTATAGTGAAGTGTAGAAAATTTATAGTCTTAAGTGAATGTAGACTGGTAAAAAGGGTAGGCATTATGGAAAAGACTTTTCAAAGTTCATAAAACTGTATACAGGGTGTTCCATAATGATGGTCAAATATTTTACTAGCGTGTTCCATAATCCATTTCAGGGGGGATCTTCATACATAATTTTTCAATTTGGGTCCTCTCTGCTGAGATATTCGAGTCTCAAAATGACGAAAAAAAATAGTTTTTTTATTTTTCCTTAAAAACGGTTGCACTTAGATATTTTAATTTTGGTATACATTATCAGCTAGTCAAAAGCTATTTTGTGGTAGTGTCTATTCCTTAGCTAATGTTTCTGGAGGGCGGGAATAAGCAACCCCTAGATTTATTTCTTTGCCATTGCCTGCAATGGCCGATTTCAACATAACTTTTTTTTAAATACTTCACCTAATTTTACTACTTTTTTCCCTCTTGTAATTTTTTCATACAACCAACAGTTTGCGGGAAACCAAATAAAAATAATTTTCCTTACTCTAAACATCTTTTCTAATAGCTATTTGTTTGACAAGACAACAGAGAAACATCAACATAGCAACCGCCTACTGCGGTTATCAGTAACCGGTGATGATAAGATGTTTAGAGTAAGGAAAAGTATTTTTATTTTTTTCCGCGCAAACTGTTGGTTTTTAAGGTAAAATAAAAAACTATTTTTTTCCGCCATTTTGAGACTCGAATATCTCAACAGAAAGGACCCAAATTGAAAATTTTCATATGAAGATCCCCCCTTAAAATCGCTTGTGGAATACACTGGTAAAATATTTGACCATCATTCTGGAACAACCTGTATAGCTTCAAATAAAAACATTCCTATAGTGTATAAACTTGTAGATTTTTAGAGGTAGCGGAGAACTAAAACAAAAACGATGTTGCAAAATTAAGT